>JADMNL010000029.1:221320000-221920000 GCA_016271365.2 Neoceratodus forsteri
TTTGATTTGACTGGGTCTTAGTGGGGCTTGTTTGTCTATTAGCCCTGTAAGAGGCTGTGAAAGATGTTAAATGTCTCTTAAGAGTGTGGGGGCTAGTTGAAATCCTGCCAACGTAAAGTTGCTTAGATCTTTTCAGGAAAGTGTACTGGCAGAATTTTTTCAGGCATCTTTTTAGTTTGAATTTTGAGGCCGCTTTTATTTGGGAAGGATGTCTGATGGTTTGCAGTAGCTCAATGGTCGCTATATCATTGAAGAATACCCAGTATGCTAGGGATAGTGTGAAGTTTGTTTACTAGCATAAGGTCCAGGAGAGGGTGCTGCTCTAGGTTTTTCTGTTAGGTCTGGTTATAGTATTCCATTTGTAACAGACCATTAACATTGCATAGATCCTTCAATTTTTAGAGCTGTTATCATTATAATTTATGATTGAAATCCCCATTAGAATACACTCAGTATTAGCAGAGTCAAGAAGGTTTTTAAGGTGTGGCAGAAGTGCCCAGCCACCAGACGGGTGGGTCGCATGCATGCCATAAGGAGTGATTTCACTGAAAGTGATAATTTTAGAGCAAGGCATTCAAATTCTTAGTTTTGAGGTACAGTCAAAGACTGTGACTGTGAATTTGCTTTGACATATATTGTAATCCCTCCCCTCTAGTCGGGTCTATCACAGCTGTGTAGATGATATATCTGAGTACGCTGATAGATTTGTCCGGGGTCAGGGTGGAGCCAGGATTCAGTTATCATGAAGAAATCAGGAGATGCATGTAAGCCCAGGTCTGTATAGAGTCAATCTCTTTAGCAACTACAGACATTGATATGGAGAAAGTTAATCCTTTATATTGAGTAGGGTCCACAGGTGTCTAGAGAAATAGGTGGACCCTGGGTTTAATTCAACATTTCAACAGAGTAGGAGAAGCAGAAGTTTTCTAAGGTGGTGTTCATTGCTAAATATTCTTTGTTACCCTTCAGTATACATTGGTTTAGCTGGTGGCTGTGTTAAGGGCAGGATTGCTGTCTAGGATAAACATAGAGAACTGATAGAGCTAACACCACCCTTTGGGAATTGGCATGTGTTCTACAGTTATGTAATTGGTGGGAGAGGGCATCACCATAGAGGAGACTGCCCTGATGTAGGATGCCATGGTCAATGTGGGAGGCCATATCTTCAGAGATGATAGAGGGGGGAAACTGGCTCCTTGTCCCGAAGCTGGGTAAACCGAAATTTGGGTAGAGTATAACAAAGTAATATAAGGGCAACTATAGAGAAGGCTAGGCTTAGATGGCATTCTCTAACGGAAGATATTTCTTTGCTAGTAATAAACACAGGGATTTGCAACAGTTCTTGAGAGGGCCAAGAAATGGAGTGATCTTGTGGGAGATGTGGTACCAATGAAAATAGGGTCTAGATAACTAATGAGGGTGGCTGGCAATAGCCAGCAGGGAGTGAGCTAGAAGGCCGGGCAGGGTTTATGTGTATTTAATCAGAACCGAGGGGTGCATGGGTGGGCTTAAAAATTATCAGCTAGGGCTCCATTCTGGTGGTAATCAGTCCCTGAGGGCAAGTCCTCACTATGCTTTCTGTGAGGGGCTGGTGGCTTCAGACCTGGACTGTGGGTGGTAGTCTGGCAGGTTGGTTCATCAGAGAACCACAGCTGTGGTCTGAGACTACCCGGAAGGAGAAGGCAGAGGAGAATTAAATAAGAAAGTCAGAGGGGGTGGGGTGACTCATGGAGCTAAAAGAAATGCAGAATGGTTTAACAGGGGGTTGTTGCAGACCGAAATGTTAGGGCAAGGTGCCCAAGTCTGAGGGCACAACAGGGCTATTCAAAACGACAATAATTACGATTGCTAGGTGAAGGGGTGGTTTCAAAGGCCTGAGCTGAGATCACTACTGGTCTTATGAGGAACACAATACAGGCATTTATATTAAATCAGAAAACTTCATTGTATAAATACAAACAAGACAATTTTAACAGAAATCATAATCTAGCACAATATAGTCAAACATTAACAGTGCAGAGCTATATGGAGTCAATCGGAGTACTCCTGGGGCTGACTGCAGCCAGTGGGCCACAGCAGTAAAAGACTCTGGATTTAAACCCAGAGACAACTGTCCTCATGTAAATAAAGCAAAAAAATTGGCAGCTAGGGCTCCCTTCCTGGAGGTAATCAGTCCCTGAGGGCAAGTCCATACCTGCATTTCTGTGAGGTGCTGGAGGCTTCAGACCTGGACTGCGGGTGGCAGTCTGGCAGGTCGGGTTCAACAGAGAACCACGGCTGTGGCTCTCAGACTACCTGCGTTTCTGAGAGGGGCTGGTGGCTTCAGATCTGGACTGCGGGTGGCAGTCTGGCAGGTTGGGATTGTCAGAGAACCATGTCTGTGGCCTCGGACTACCTGCATTCCTGTGAGGGGCTGGTGGTTTTCAGACCTGGACTGCAGGTGTGAAGTCTGGCAGAACACCACTGGGGAGAGCCAATGGCCAGCTCTCAGACAACCTGCATTTCTGTGAGGGGTTGGTGGCTTCAGACCATGGCAAACTAAACGATCTGCCTGTGTACAAAGTAAAGCCTGAAAATAACTAAAAAGATGTAAAGACCATGCATAGAAATCATCTACTACCAATTGGACAAATCTTGATTGATTCTGAACCCTCAGAAAATGCCCCTTCTGGACCAGTGACTAGAACTGCAGCTAGGAAAAAGTCAAGAAAGCCTGCGCCTGTTGAACTTGAATTAACATGCTCCCCTCCACAAGTCCCACTTGAATCTGACTGTCAGTCCATGTCAGAGGAAAGTGAGTGTGGCCTTGAATATTACCCTTCTTATGAACTGAGTCAACTGTTTCGGGGCAATCCCCTTGTCAATCCTGGAGATCAAGCTGGGTCTTCCGGACTGTCTAAGCTCCCAGCTTTGTCCCAGGAGCCAATCCTCTTAGAACATGAAGTGCAAAGCATCAAATCAGATGATATGGACTCATTGTGCATGGTTGAACTGCTTGAGTTTTCAGAGGAAAAGAATGATGGACTGGGACAAACTAGTGATACACCAGAACAAGAACAGTGTGTTGAGTGCCCTGATAGTTCACTGCCAGTGTCAGGAGCCTCCCCAGGTGAACCAATTGTTGTGGCCTCAGAAATTGCAAATCCTGGAGCTGAAAGTGTACTGTCTAGCCTCTGACCTAATGGAGAGACTCCCCACTGCTTAGGCATAGACAGTGATGAAAGTGCGCTTCAACCGCAGAGACTCGTGACCCGCTCCCCTAGAAGGACTGGTAGAGGAGGTGAGACCTGTAGTACTGCTAACTTCTGCCAAGTCCCCTGTGCATCTGTGGGACCAGCAGCTTACCGTGGTCCATAAGGGAGTGTATGTGACCCCGGAAGCTCGTTGCCCAAACTAAGCCTGGGAGATAAACTCCAGATTACTTGTATTGCCCTCTGAGTATGGTGCCCGCTCTCCAGCCCCAACTTAGCTGATAGTCAGGGCCCCCTCTTTCCAGGTTTCATGTGCGGGAAGTGATGACCTGAGTTAAAATCGTTTGTATGTGAACTGTTGTATAATCAGTAGTGGAATGTGTAATACAAGGTAAGTGTATATGACAAAGGTGTAATATGCTGATTGCTGTTTAAAAGGCATGCAAGTTCAAACTGTTCTGCCTTAAAGTGATTTAAGGTATCCACTTGACGCAGACGTCAAGCTTTTTCTGGCCAGGAAGGGTGTAACCCCCTACAAAAGAGGGTTCCCAGAGGTCTTCCAGGAGAGCTGGCTGGAGGCTCCTAGTCTGAATGGTGTTCTGCTGCTTAAGTTTCCTTTATCAGTGAGTGCTTTTACAGCATCTGGCACTGTTCTCTTTAGAGCTGTCTGTTTGCAGGCATGATTCGTTCGCTGTAGTGGGGACTGTAGATATTTCCTGCTCGAGTCCCACTGAGCTGATGACAAATTGTCTCGCTTTCTGCTGGCCGCTTAAATGGGCAGAGTGAGCACTTTTCAGAGATGTAACTGTTTGCCACATATCATTTAGAGTATTAGTGAAATTTAATTTGTCTTACCTACCTTTCTTACAGCTGGGACTCTGTGTGCTGTGCTCTCCATTTTGGATCTGAACCATTGAGTAGATCCAATCAGTGCGGGGCCTCTAAATGGAGTTTATGTGGGCCAACCAGAATCAGGACCTCTTGGGAGCCGGCTTGCCATAAGATATATATAGCTAGTAATTCTGGGAAGTGAGTTCTGACATTGGCGCCTACTTGCACCAACAGGGAGTTTTGAGTGATTGACAACTGGATCCACCAATTGGACCGGTGGCACCCACATGGAATACCCTGCCTTGTGTCTGAAGAAGCATATCCGTTGTGACCGTGACAAAGGAAGGAGCTCCGAGCTTCTCCGCTACACAGTTTCGCACGGGAAGCATGTGGGAGGCCTAAACTCAGGTGGCACATGTGTCATTTTGACTCGGACTGAATCCGCAGCTACCGAAAGAAAGAGAGGCTGAATGAGTAGGAACCAGGCTCACCCTGTAGAGGACTGGAGAAATTACTTAATCGCGCTCGGTCTGTCATGAAAGTGAAGCTGCAGTGTGAACTCCCGGGTTAGCAGTAAGTGCGATTGGGACCAGAGATCAGCTGCCTGGTATAGTAACTGCCTTTACATATAATTGTGTGGAGTTTTGAAGGACAGCTAAGCAGGATCTTAGACGCCCGTGTGTGTAGACAGAAAGCCAACTGCATGCCAGCGGACTGAATCCGTTGCTGATTGAAGCTGTGTGCCTGGCTTGTAGAATTCCATCTCCCTGCTATGTGAGGAAGTCTGGCAATCCATGACCCCCTCTGTGCCAGTTTTCACCTTCGAGTTTGTGAGTGCAAATCAGGGTAGCTCCCTGCCATCTGTCTATCTAATTGCAAGTGTTTCATCTGATTTATTTTCTTCCTTTCTTCATGAACTGAGCCATCCCGATCCGGATTACAGTGGGTATTGTGTAAGCGCTTTTCCATCACAGGGCCCCAACCAGCTGCACCAATCCTGGCTAGACCTCCCCAATCCTGGGTACCCAGTAAAGTGACAATTTGGGACTCTGAATATGCGCACAGTACTGTGATTATTAATGTGTCTAACCTAATTAACCTGATTTCCCCTTTCCTTGTCACAGCTCCTTAAATAAATCAGATCTGTTTGTTTCAGCAAAGTTACATTGACTGTGGTGTCTGCTATGTTAAAGTATTGTACTGTGGCTATTGTATTGCATCATCTTGTTTTACAGGGGGTCCCTAGAGTCAAATGACTGAGCTAGTCCTGGGGTAAGTGTAAATAATGGCGATACTCATGGTGTACCTTCGTTTGGCCACTAGTAAGAATAAAGGGGTCTCAGTGTCCCAGAGGGCTGTGACAATGTTAGTGGAACTACTGTAAACCCTGACCTCTGGGTGGAGGCACCCGCCATAGAACCTAGGCTTCCACAACCTTGTTAGCAGTTAGGCAGGCGGGGTAGTAGCCCTTGGGATAGCGTCACCTGGGGTTACATCTGGAGGCACTGCTGGGATTAGCTCTACTAGTGGCTGAGTGAAGGAAGCACTTTATTATGTCTAATTTAAAGGAGAAGGTGAAGGAGAAGGGGGAAATACTGCTAAACTCCACCCCTAAGATGATGGTACACAAATTGATGGGGTGGTGCGAAGCTGAAGAATTGGACTCCCAAAAGGCTGTATTATTGTTGGATATCCCATTGGTGATTAAAAGCACTGATATTGTCTCTACTGTACAGTGTGTTAAATGTATGGGCAAGGTGGAAGTAAAAGGGAGATATGCTGACTTGCTCGAACAAACCTGCAAGTGCTACTTTCATGCAGTATTCTGATAGACCCTGAGAACTTGCCCCCTGTGATTTTGCCCAAGGGTACCCAGAAGGCATGGAGGGTTATTCACACACATAGTGGTTTGGCCACCCCAGGTGGGTCCCCTAAGACTAATAGTCTTAAGGACAAACTGCTGAAACTGTTAGCCACAGAAGGGAGAACCGCTCAGGAATTGGTGAAGGTATTAGACATCTCAAGCAACCACACTCCCCTGCCATCCCCAGGTACATCTCCTGGGTCTTCTAAGAGCTCCATACTAGCCCCACCCCCTATGGTTATTCCTCCCATTCAAATAGATTCCTATCGGAGATTGAGACTTTTCTCCGGTACTGTTCCCGTGCCTTCGGGGGAAGATGATTTGGGAGACCTGATGGACTATGCTACCCTTTAGTGCAAGAGTGGCAGTGCTTTGAGGGGGAAAAGAGGAAATGGTTGATGGAAAGCTTGAGGGTCCTGCACTGGAAGCTATTCGATTCCTATGGGCCACTAGTCCGGAGGCCACTGCGGCAGAATATCTTTCCGCGTTAGAGGGGGTGTTTGGCAGCACTGAAACTGGAGAGGATCTATTATGGAAGTTCAAGTAAGCTAAACAGTGTAGAAATGAGAAATTGTCTACTTTTGTTACTAGAATGGAGAGGGCTTTGCAAAAGGCCCACCGAAAGGGGGAGTGTCTTCCCAAACCCTAAACCAGGTCCGATTAGACCATATATTGAAGTCAGCCAGATTTTCAAGTGTAATATTGCTGAAACTCAAATTGCAAGACAGGAGGGCCGACCCTCCTGAGTATTGTCAATTGATGAGGGAGGTTCGTGAAATTGAAACTGATGAAGAGGGATGGGAACCCTATGCTGGGGCCATGAATCCTTGTCAGACCCCTGAGAAGAGTGAGCCAGATAAGACTCAATAGTTGAGAGGGTTGATTAAGGGGTTGACTGAGACCTACCGGGAACAGGATCTGTATCAAACTCCTCCTGAGCCTAAAAGTGGAGTGGGAGTGCATGTCGTTTCCCCTGATACCCGGATAGAGAGCAACCTGAGAGCAGAAATCAGAGACTTAAGAGAGATGGCGAGGGAGCTGCAACAGGCTGCTCTCACTCCTAATAGAAGTGGAGAAACAGAGGTTCAACGGGGCAAATGCCCCGTTCAAGAAAAGTCATGTAGAGTCCCCGAGATGCCCTGCCAGATAAGAGATCCCCCTCCTTCCAAAGAAAGCAGAGATGCTAAGTTCTGCTACCGTTGTAGAGAGGATGGACACTTTCAGACTGAATGTCGGCTGCCAGAGAACTTGAGGAAAGTTACCAGCAGGTTAGTGGCCTGGCATCACAAAACCTGTACCTGGTCACCAGGGGGAGCCAACCGGAAAAGTTTTGCCACCAGAGCCAATGCCCAAGCGACATCCCAAGTAATGCCCCCTGAATGGTCCGAGGTGGTAGGTCCCTCTATGGAGACTACTGTGAAAGTGAATGGAGTATCCACCCGAGCTGTACTAGACGGTGTCTCCCAGCTGACAATCATGTTCCAAGACTGGTATCAGAAGCATTTGTCTAATGTACCCCTGCAACCCCTGAAAGGGCTATATGTGTAGGGTTTGAGTGAGAAGGCCTACCCCTACTCTGGCTATATCCGAATTTGGTTGTCTTTTCCCACTTCTGTGGCTGGAGTGGCAGAGCAAGTGGAGACCCTAGCCTTAGTGAGTCTCCCTACTGGACTGTATGATGGGGTCCCATTGTTGATTGGAACTAATGCACATATGTTTGGGTGACTGGTGCAGTTGTGTTATGAAAAACAAGGGTCCCGGACTGACAGAGCTCTAAGAATTCTGGCCTTGATTAAAAGGGCCTATGAGGCACAGAGAAATGCTGATAGAATGGAACCTGAGGAACCGGTTGGGGTTGCCTGGAAGAAGGATCCGGAATCCTTGCTTTTAGCACCAAATGCTCAATGTGTTCTACAAGGAGAGGTCCACATAAAAAAAGATATCAAGAACAAAATATTAATGCTGGACACACCAGGAGATGGAAAACTGCCCAAGGGGTTGCTGGTCAAACCAAGTATTATGCCTGCTAGAGCCCATGCTTTTGCCAGAAGAGTGATGGTTCAAGTTCACAGTGTGTCTGACAGGGAGATCTGAGTAAGTCGAGGCTGCACCCTGGCTACTGTTCACTGTGCGGATACTGCCGTACTGACCAGTAACAAGAGTTCGGGGAAGAATGACAGAGTAACGCCTGACTTGTTTGATTTCGGTGACTCCCCCGTTGCCAGCTGAATGGAAAGTGAGGATCAGTGAGAAGCCTGCCCAGAGAGACCAGGTGTTTTCTTTAAAGAAATGGGACATAGGGTGCATGCAAGGAGCTGAGCACCATATCCGGCTGCATGATGAAAGGCCATTTCGTGAGAGGTCTCGACGCCTGGCACCTGCTGACATAGATGATGAGAGACGGCTTCTGCAAGAGATGCTTGCTCCTGGTGTAATACAAAAATCCAGAAGCCCATATGCTTCACCTATAGTGGTAGTGAGGAAACAGAATGGGACAGTTAGGATGTGCGTGGATTATCGCACTTTGAACCAGCGGACTATTCTTGATCAGTACACAATGCCATGCATCCAAGATGCTTTGGACTGCCTGAACGGTAGTAAATGGTTCTCAGTGTTGGATCTTTGCAGTGGGTACTACCAGATCCCGATGGCCCCAGAAGACCGTGAAAAGACAGCCTTTATTTGTCCACTTGGTTTCTGCGAATTCATAAGGATGCCTCAAGGGATTTCAGATGCTCCAGCCACTTTTCAAAGCCTGATGGAGCGTGTGGTCGGGGACATGAATTTGTTAGAGTGCCTGGTATACCTAGATGATGTCACTGTGTTTGGCAGCTCACTGAAGGAACATGAGAGCAGATTGTTCAAGGTGATGGACCGACTGGAAGACTTTAGCCTTAAACTGTCCATTGATAAGTGTCAATTTTTTCAAACATCAGTAAAGTATGTGGGACACATAGTATCCACCGAGGGAATAGAGACTGACCCAAGTAAAGTGGAGGCCTTGACCACCTGGCCGCAGCCCAAAAATCTGAAAGAACTACAAAGATTCCTAGGGTTCTGTGATTATTATCAGCACTTCATCAAGGACTATTCAAGAGTCATCCGCCCTTTACTTAATCTTACTCAAGGGTATCCCTCAACCCACAAAAGGTACAAAAAGTCAGCATCCCTTGAGACTGAAAGAGTGTATTTTCGTCCAAGTGAAGTATTTGGGGCCTGCTGGACTCCTGATTGTGAGACTGCTTTTCATGACATCATATATCAACTTACTCATGCTCCAGTGTTGGCCTATGCTAATCCCACAAAACCTTATGACCTGCACACTGATGCTAGCTTGCAAGGGTTGGGGGCTGTCTAGTATCAGGAGCACGAGAATGGCCTGGGACCAGTGGCCTTTACCAGCAGAAGTCTGACCCCTTCCAAAAAGAACTATCCTGTACACCAGTTAGAGTTCCTAGCTTTGAAGTGGGCCATTGTTGACCAATTCCACGAGTTCTTGTATAGGGCTAAGATACTAGTAAAAACTGACAATAATCCTTTGACCTATGTGCAGACTTCAGCTAAGTTGGATGCCACTGGCCATAGGTAGCTCTCTGCATTATCTTCATATGACTACGCTGTTGAATATTGAATAGGCCTGAACCACATAGATGCTGATGCTCTCTCAAGGAGACTTGTCTCCCCGAATAACTGGGTCAGACTGTCAGAACCTGATATTCGAGCACTCTGCCTTATGTTTGACAGGGAAGAACAAATGTCCACAGATGTAGTGGACTGTATGGTGGATTGTTTGGGACCCTCTGAGAATTGCATACCTGCTGCTTATTGCCACTTTTCTGCCTTGGACACTGGTGCTTTGCCTCAATTCAATAATGACAGTATTCAGTGGGCTCAATCCCGAGATCCCATGATCAAAACAGCTCTAGAAGCCCTCCAAGCAGGGACAGATGTGTCAAGGTTACATTCCCCTGATGTGAGAACTGCATTGCTATATAAAGAAGGCCCTAAGTTGAAACTGATCAATGGACTGTTATATAGGGAGACAGTAGATAAAGGGGGCCAACTGGACAAGCAAGAGTTAGTCTTGCCTACTGCCTTTTGAGACCTGGTGCTGAGGTCACTACACAACCACATGAGACACCTTGGCATAGACAGAACACTTGATCTGGTGAGATCCAGATTTTATTGGCCTAAAATGGGGGCTGATGTTGAACAATACATTAGAACTTGTAGTCGCTGCTTACAGAGGAAACCTTTGCCCCAGAGGGCTGCCCCCCTTGTTAACATCACCACCAGTGCACCCATGGAGCTGGTCTGTATTGACTTTCTGAGTTTGGAGCCAGATCAAAGAAATATCAGTAATGTGCTGGTGGTCACTGACCATTTCACCCGATATGCTCAAGCTTTCCCCACCAAGGACCAGAAGGCTTCCACAGTGGCCAAGGTGCTTATAGAAAACTTTTTTGTTCACTATGGGGCCCCACAAAGAATCCATTCTGATCAAGGAAGGGACTTTGAGAGTTGTCTGATTAAAGAGATGCTTTTGGGGGGGCGCTGATGAGCAGCTAGCTGAACAGACGTGAATTTCTGCGCGGCTCCCTCTTCGCGGCTATAAATATTAAAATAAAAGTTACAAAGTGCCCCAAAGTGTGAAAAGCATATAGCAGATGGTGTGCGAACTTGGGATGGATGAATATTTGGCATCGGGACTCTCTAAGAGCCAGAGGACTGAGGCAAAAAGCGCAAGGAAGGGAGGTGATGGTGGTGGCCTAGTTTCCTTTTCAGCAGCAGAGGTGGTGGCCCTCGGAAGAGAGGTTACGGGGCAGGTTACAGCAGCACTGGAATCCTGATTAATTAAACTCAAAGGAAAGCTTGAACTAAAATTGCAAGAGATACAAGAGCAGCAAGTGGTGCAGGCTGGCAGAATGACAGAGATGGAGGAGAGAATATCGCACATGGAGGACGAGCTGCTGGCGACTCCTGGGCTCATGGTGGCACTTCAGAAGGAGCTGAATGAGCTAAAAGATGCATTCAATTACCAGGAAAACTATCACAGTTGGTTGAATCTCAGACTGAGAGGGTTGCCGGAGGGTATGGAAGGGGAAAGTGTGCTGGACTTTTTGCTCAAAAGTATTGCATGGGCTACTAGGCCTGCAACCAGTGAAGGGTAAATTAAAGCTTGAGAGGGCCCATCGGGCTGTGATGCCCAAACCTATGAATGACCAGCCACTGAGGCTCAAGATAGAGGACTTATGCTGAAGACGTATCGGGAGAAGGGAAAGGTGGAACATGAAGGTCACCATCTATTTATGTCACAGGATTATTCGGCCAAGCTTTTGAAAAGAAGGAAGGCATTCAATAGTATTATGCAGCAACTGCTTGATCTGAAAGTGGAGGGATTACGACAATTCACTCCTGCAATTTCATGCCGCATCATTTCGCTCCCGACTATACACTCCTGCGGCAATTCATCCATATGACACTATCCACCCTACGACAATTCGCTCCCGCTGCAGCATTTTAATAACAATTGAATAACAAACTTTGCTTACAAGGTCACTTACATAGTAATTTCAGCTAGCATCCTGGGTACCCAATCTTAAAGGCCAGCAACCGGATACCTTGCCCTATACTAACAAACACCTCCCAACCACTCCCAAAGTTTACACCAGGCATCACTGACTGAGCCTTGATGCTAGCAAGTACCTCAAAGGATGTCATTTACTAACGGTCTTCTGTTCTCGGTACCACAGAGCATCCTGTGCGTCCTGTGACTCATGTAAAATGGTTTATATTTTGCTGGACGACGGAATGATGGCTGCCTAATCTTCTCAACTCTCCCTAGCCCGGCTGATATCCATGCTCCTGCACCATCATCGTTGGACGTTGAGCCCCCTAGCCATCTGTTAACGCTCAGGTAGCTCCCTCCTACCGACCGGTGACTACATTCTGCGGACTCCAGTGCAATTTGCCAACTCAGCAGCACTGGGTTTCTACAAGTCATTCTGTTGTTCTTGCAATTTCCTCAGCCCCTGTTTCTGGCAACAGGTATTCAGTGGGGGAGTCAAGCTTGTTTGTTGATACTGGGATGAATTCCTGATACTGGATGTAAGCTTTTTGAAGTTGGAGGGTGCTGTACTGGGGCGGTAACTATATTAGGGAGTGAATTGCCACAACATGAGTTGTCGTAGGGACTGAATTGCTTTTTTTTTTAATTTAACTTTTATTCCTCTGAGCCACCCCCGCCCCTATCCTTCTCCTCCTGATACGGGTCACCGGCTTCTGCTTTCCAGATCGCCACCGCCCGATACCTCGGGTGGTTTACCTCATGGTGGGCCCGTGGCACCCTTCATATATGCCGCGGGCACTGGAGCTAGGTTAGGGGCCTGGCCTGGAAGCACATTGAAGCCGCGGCGAAGCTTCATCCATGACGGGCGGGCAGCCCTCCTTTTTCTAGTTTTCTCCCAGGGAGGTGGGGTCGCGCAATGATGCCAGCATCCACCCGCCTCCTTCCATGCTGAGTGTCGGCTGCGTGGAACTCCTGGTCTCCACCAGGGGTCCCCAGCATGAAGACTGCCCACACCTTCCCCGGAGTAGGAGGAGCTGCCCATCGGACTCAATCCTACTCCCCCGCCGGCCCTCCGATGATCCGGGTCCGTTTCCGAACCCGGGTCGCCGGCGTCGCAAGCGGAAATCCCACCGCTGCGCCGACGGGCCGGCCTGAATTGCTTCTATAAAACATCTGAATGTGGTGACCTGGTAAGCGCAGTTTGTTATTCAATTGTAATTAAAATGCTGCAGCGGGAGCGAATTGTCTTAGGGTGGATAGTGTCATAGGGATGAATTGCCGCAGGAGTGCATAGTCGGGAGCGAATAGTCGTGGTATGAAATCGCGGGAGCGAATTGTCATGTACCCGAAAGTAGAAAACTTCCTTATTTACCCAGCTACTTTAAAAATAAAGCATGAAGGCGCTACATATTTGTTTTGGGAAGTGGAAAAAGCAGAGGAGTTTGCGAGGAGCCTGTGACAAAAGCTGCGCTGAGACCTGTATGGAGATCTGGGACAGGGAGCTGATGGCTCTGCAATGAGGTTCGAGAGATGAGGCACAGATGTAAATGTGGAAGATTGTTTGCTTATATTTGATTCTGGAGATATTGTTTGGATGTTAAAGTTCATGCTGGTGAAGACGGGAGACTTTGAGAGGATGAGGACATTGCCATATGTAAAAAAGATCTGGGGGACTTGGAACTGGACAAAAAATGGTGGAACGCCCAGAAAATGGCAGGGAGAGATGTGGAGGAAATGGACAGAGGCAAAGAACAAGAATATGGCGAGAGGAGGAACTGGACTTAGTGGAGGAGTTATTTGGATGCGAGAGAGATTGCCATAAGCCCAGTGATGGAAAGAACACTACCAATAGTGTCTGGGTGCAGGTTGAGAGGTGGGTGGGAGGAGCTTAGCGAAGTGTTTTTTGCAGCACGGCCTGCTTTCCCTGCTAGCCCTTGCTGATACCGTCAATTGTATGGAGCAAATTTGTGTGGCATTAACTAAAAGGGGGGGGAATAAGGCAGGGAAATGGGGAAATTGAAAATGAAGGCTCTGAAGGGGAATAGGATGGAGATAAATGAACTGGGGGGTTAGGAGAAGAGTTACGCGGGAAATGGATAGGGATGGTTATTATGGGGCACAAAGGTTAAGTGGCCGTGGTGGGGAGAGCGTGGAAGCACCTGTTACAGCACCTGGGGATGAGGCAGATACTTGAGTCAGGGAGACTATTAGTGTCTAAGGACCGAGGGAGAGTGCAGGGGTGGGAGGGGAGGAAAGGATTGAACTGGGCAGGTGGATATTTCAAGGTGAAAAGGAAGAGGGGAGCATGGGGAGGGAAGGAGGTGGTAAAGAGCAAAAGAAGCAGTGGAAAATGGAAGGAGGAGTTCACATGGAAGATGGAGGGAAGGAAATTAATAAAGAAGAAATGAAGGGGGGACATGGTGGGGGGAATAACAGGTCAGAGAGGGAAGAAAGGAAGGGAGATGTGTGTATATAGTTATCTGTTTAAAATGTTATTGAAAGTGTGTGTGTTGTTATTACAGTTTCTTGTTTTTTATGAACAAAGCGCAACCAAAGAAGTTAAATATATTAACCTTCATGGTGATGATGGAAAGATGATGATGAAAGGGAAAAGAGGAGTATACGTGGATGGCAATTAGTAACAATGTTAATGTAATCACCTGGAATGTCAGGGGTATTACAAATCCAGTAAAGAGGTCTATGTTGTTGACAGCCCTTAAAAGAGGGGGAGCCCATGTAGCTTTGCTACAGGAAACGCACCTAACAGAAGTGGAGCATGCCAAACTGGCTAGGGGATGGGTGGGGAAATGCTATGCGGCTTCGGCCTCAGTGGGTAAAAGGGGGGTGGCAATATTAATACCTAAGGGTACAGAGAATAATCAGAGACACGAGGGAAGGGAGATATATTTTTATTGTGGGGACCCTAGACGGAGAACAGATCACTTTGGGATCAGTATACGCCCCAGCGGTATTTGAATACCAATTTTATGCCTCTTTGCTGGATTTATTGGTGAGGGAGCAATTCCCAGCGCTAATAATTGGGGGGACTTGAACGGGGCCATGGATCCGAAAATGGACCACTCCGAGGGGAAGGGGAGAAGTTCGGGGGCAATGAAACAATGACAAGAGGGAATGGCGGAATTGGAAATGATGGATGTATGGCGAACAGCAAACCCGGGAGCGAGAGAGTATATGTTTTTCTCGAACCCCCATAAAATATGGATACGGATAGACTATATATATGCTACAAGAGAATGGTACACGCGGGTGGGGGAGGTACAGCACAGCCCAATACATGTTTCGGATCATGCTATGATGATAGTGAAAATACAAGGTAGGGAAAGACGGGGGACACCCCCTACATGGAAATTCCCCACTTACTTGGCTCAGAATGAGGAATTTAGAAAACACCTGGAGGACAGCTGGGATTTCTTCATGGCTACAAATGATAAGGAGGCACCTTGAATAACGTTCTATGGGAAACGGGCAAGGTATTTATGAGGGGAGCAATTATTGAATATGTTTCCCGTATAAAGAAAAAAAGATGTGCACAAAGGAAGGACCTAGAAAGCAAACTAAAGGAATTAGAGAAAAGAGTGGCTCAAGGGGAAAAGGGGGAGGCAATTCGGGCACTGGGAGTAATTCGGGAGGCTCTGAATGCGCACCTAAGGTCAGAAGCAGGGAGAGCTAATCTGTTTAATAGAAGATACATATTTGAGTGGGGAAATAAACCAGGTCCAATGGTGGTTAACCTTATGAAGGGACACAGAAGGATGAATAGAATTTTGGGATTCAGGGATGAAAAGGGTACCCTACAGAATAAAGAAAAGGAGATAGGGAAGGCCTTCAGGGCCTTCTTTCAAAAGCTGTACCAGGCAGAGGACGAGGGAACAAAGGAAAGGATGATAGAATTTTTAGAGAAAATAAAAGTCCTGAAAGCCACACAGGCACAGAGGGAAAGGTTGGGAAAGCCAATAATGGAGGGGGAGGTGTTGAGAGCTATTCAAAAGTTGCAGAAAGTGAAAACGAGTGGCTATCCAGTGGAATATTACAAGTTGCTGGGGACCCGAGTTGCTAAGGTATTGTGCAGAGTGTTTCAACAGGGAGAAGGGATAGAAGAGGTTAGCCTGCCAGATACATGCTATGATGCTAGTATATGCCTCATACCAAAGGAGGAAAGGACCCTGCCCTGTGCGCCTTGTACCGGCCAATAACATTGTTGAATTGTGATCTGAAGATGATGGCTAAAGTTTTGGCCAGTAGGTTAGAGGAAATCCTACCAGGGCTGGTTCACCCGGACCAAATGGGGTTTATTAAAGGACGACAGTCGTATCATAATATGAGGTGGCTGCTTAATGTGCTTTGGAGGGCAGGAAGGGGTAAGGAAGATATCGGGATCCTCTCGATGGACGCAGAAAAAGCATTTGATAGGGTGAAATGGAAGCATTTGTTTGAAATACTGGGGAGGTTTGGTCTGGGTGAACCGTTCCTAGGGTGGGTAAAGGCGATGTATAGAAAGCCCAGGGTGCAGATAATTGTAAATGGGGGCAGGTCGGAGAGCTTTAACTTGGAGAGAGGCAGGGCTGCCGCTCTCCCCACTATTGTTTGCACTTGCTATAGCGCCTCTGGCAGTGGCAATTAGAGAAAGTAGGGACATACAGGGGGGTGGGAGGAGAGGGTAGCTCGCAGCAGAGGCTGGCATTATATGTGGACGATATGCTGTTGTTTATGAAGAATCCTAGAAGTTCGGTTCCTGCTCTCTTGGCCTTGACTGAGGAGTTTGGGAAATTTTCAGGGTATAAAGTTAATCTGGGAAAGGCAGAAGTTATGTAGCTTAAGGGATCGGGTGAAGAGATTAAACATTGGGGCTCAAAGTGGTGGGGGAGAGCATGACATATTTGGGGGTGCAGGTGGGTAGATCGTTGGGGCCACTGTACAACTTAAAGTATACCAAATTGATAAAAATTATAGAAGCGGATCTAAGAAGATGGGAGCATCTGCCCGTATCATGGTTGGGTAGAATTAATATAATAAATGTAACCCCCCTATGAATGGGGGTTTCTAACAGCCGTCTAGGAGCTGTCAAGTGTCCCCCTGGTGGTCGGCGTTCAGCGCTTAAAGCCGTTTAAATGGCTCTGTGAGTGCTTGTAGAGCCTCCACGTACTGTCTCTTTAACAGCTGTCTGCTTGCAGACATATTCATTGCTTATGAGGGGAGCTGTGTGTTCCCCTGCTCGAATCCCACCTGAGCTGTGGTGTAATCACCCCATCCTATAGTCGCTAGTAAGCGCAACAGGATCCCACCTGACAGATGTAACTATTTGGCTGTAATTATTTGGGGTATTGGTGAACTTGCAGTTTGTTTAATCTGCTTTCCTTGCAGCTGGGACTCTGTGTGTCTGGCCCCTCCATTTTGGACCTAGACTTCCGAGATGGGCCAATGGAAAGGGGGGAAACTGAAGTGAAGATCATGTAAGCCAACCAGAATCAGGACTCATAATGGAGCCGGCTGGCCATGGGGAGACAGCCTATAATTCTGGGAAATTAAGTTCTGGGCTACGGCACCCTTTTTGCACCAATAGAGACCCACTTAAGTGATTGGTATCTGCAACCCACCAATGGGATCGGGTGGCACCCGAACGAAGAGTCGTTGCCCAAACTGCCAAGGGGCAGGGACGTGGTGGCTGTGAGCGAGGAAGGAGCTCTGGGCTCCTACACTGTTGAGTTGTTTCGCGGGAAGCGCGTGTAAGGCCAGTGTCAGGCGTTTTGAATCGCCAGCGAGTTCGGACTAAATCCACTGGGTAGCGGTCAGAGGAGGCTGTGCAGGAGTGCAGCTGCCTACCAGGCTCACCCTGTAGAAGACTGGAGAATCTGCTGAATCGTGCTCGGTCTGTCAGGAAGAGTGAAGCTGTGGAGAGGCTCCCATTTAGCTGTGAGTTTGGTCGGGCCCTGGAAGCAGCTGCCTGGTATGGTACCCCTCTGTTGCTTTCCATATAAATGTGTGGAGAAGTGTTGGAGTTCCAGGCTCGGTCCTGCACGTGGTGCGAGGGCTTCTGGAGTCATGAGTACTAGAATCAGGGTAGCTCCCTGTCAAATGCTCCCAACAAGTGAAGGATCTTCTGTTTACTTCTCTGACTACATTAGCTGAGCCAGCTGGCTCTATTTAATCTTCGTAGGAATCTCATGCTTGTCTCTGTGTTAGGGCCCCAACCAGCTGTATCGAGGAACTGGCCTTTAGGGCTTGGGTACCCAGGGACAGTAACTTATTGGTTAGGCCTGTGCACAGAGCCCTAGGTAGATACATATATATTGTAGTGGTAAGCAAATCAACTTGATTCCCCCCACTCCTTGTTACCTCCCCCCTAAATAAATCAGATTGTTTATTTGCAAAGGTACACTGATTGGTTTGTGTATTAATGGTGAATTACTGCTCAGGGCCTGTTGTGTAACCGCACCTTAATTTTCAAGGGGTCCCCAGAGTGAGCAGAGCAGCCCGAGCTGGGGGGTAAGTGTGTATGGTAAGAACACTGCAATTGAACTGTGTGGGCCACTAGTGGGGAGAAAGGGGGGGTTGCAGTAACCCAGAGTGCTGTGACCAAGTCAACCTCGACTGTCCTAACCCTGACCTCTGGGTGGAGGCACCCGCCAACAGATCTGGGCCCCTTACCCTGTTACAGTTGGAACAGGCAGGGGCAGTAGCCCTTGGGATAGCGCCCCCTGGGGGTTACATAGTGGAGGCACTGCTGGGATCAGCATCCCCTAGTGACCGAGTGGATGAAGTACCTAACAATGGATAAATTGAAGAAAAAGTTGGAAGGGGATATCATGGCTAAAATCAAGTTGGACCCCATTAAGACAATGGTACATAAACTGATGGGTTGGGGCGAAGCTGAAGAGTTGGACTCTCAAAGAATTGTGTTGCTGTTAGATGTACCTCTAGGGACCACGAACGCTGACCTTATTTCTGTAGTGGAGTGGGTTAAGTGTTTGGGTAAGGTAGAGGTGAGAGGGTGTATGGCTGACCTGCTTGATCAGACTTTACAGGTACTACTGTTATGTAGTGTAGCCATTGACCCGAGAGGGTACCCCCAGTGATTTACCCGGAGGGTGCCCAACAGGGATGGAGGGTCATTCACATCCGGAGTGGGTCAGTTACCCCTGGGGGGGTCTCCCCAGACTAATAGCTTCAAAGACAAACTGCTTAAATTGTTGGCCGTGAAGGGGAGGACTACCCAGGAGTTACTGCAGGCTTTGGATCTTTCCAGTGATCCCACCCCCCCAGGTTTCCCTCGGCACCTCCCCTGAGCCCCCCAAGAGTTCTATTTTGGCCCCACCGCCCTTAGTGGTTCCTTCTATACAGCTAGACTAGGTATTTTCAAGATGGTAGTCACGTTGGGTCAGCCACTGAGGGCTACCAAGAGCTATGGAGTTTAGTTATTTAGTTTAATTTTTAGTTTAATTAGTTTTAAGATTTAACAAGTTAAAGTTCATCAGTTTTTAACCTCCAGTTTGTTTGTTAATCGCCCTTACTACGCTATTTGGACACTCTACATTCAATATTCGCTACTCTCTGGAACCAAGGGCTGACTACACCAATTGTACATGCTAGTTTTCAGCGTTGTACAAATAGAGCTGAAGATCGAGGGTGTTGATGTAGGTTTGCTTTGACCGACTTGTTTTGGATTTTTATTAACTCTCACCATCTCGCCAGGACCTGTGGAACTGTGGATTTGTTTGCTGTGTTTCGTCGGAAGAAGTTGCAAGAAGGGAAGGAGCTCAGTTCAACTAGCAGGCTCAAGCAGAGCTCGCTGTGGCAAGTAGTGCTGGGTGAAGATCTACCTGTGCCTCTGGGAGCTGTGGGAGCTACGGTCGCCGTTTCGGTCTTCGACCGGGCAGGAGTCACCTTGTTTGTTCCCTAGGGAGCTGGGGGGAAACTGAGGCTTCTCCTAAGCCACCTTAGGGGCCAGCCATTGAGCTGGGTTGCTGAGGCGTCTGTAGCCGCTGGTCATCGACCGGTTGGGGGGCATTTGGCTTCTGTTGGAGAAGGGGTCTGTTTGTTCACATGTGACTGTACCCCTGGAGTTATTTGCCTGTCCTGAGTTTTCCTGGTTTTTCAAGATCGAACTGTGAGGATTTGCTGCCAAGAGGATTGTGTCGAATACCATCTAACCTTTCCTGCTTGGATTTAACTTGGTATTGGTGGAGAAACTGACTTGCTTTTCCCTTGCCCTGTTCCTGGATTAGGGGGTGGTGAGAGTGCGGTGCACGTAGTTTTATTCTTTTTAAACAGTTATGGATTAATTTGTGGATTAACTTATAAATGGTCCCCCACCATGTGAGAGGTGGTGTTGGGGGTGTACACAATACTTTTAAATCTTTGACATACTGGTGATTTGCTGGATTGCATGTATGTGAGAGGTGCTGCATTGAATGCCATAATACAGACTTCTTTTATTTTCTGTCAGTTATTTTTAGTTTCAGCCCGGGTTTAGTATCCAGCAACGTTCGAAGACATTGGACATTGTGTCCTATTGGACAATTTGATGCCTTAACTTGTTATTATATTTTTTGTTATTTTGGGTTGGGGTTTATTTTATATATTTTGGGTGGGGTTTTATTTTATATTTTTTGCTCTTTTTAAATTTGTAATATTGTTTGTTTTATTCTGCTCCCCCTCTGTGAGAGAGAGTGGAGGAGTGTTTTTATTCATAGTTTTTGATATTGATAGGTTTAATTCTTGTTTTATATCTTTTTGTTCTCTTCTGTTGTTCTCTAAAGTGCCATGGGATCTTTAACATCCACCTGAACTACCACCAATCCAGGCAGATGGGACCTCGGTTTAACGTCTCATCCGAAAGATGGCACCTCAGAAGTGCAGCACCCCTCTCATGCTGCACTACAGTGTCAGTACTGGGATATTAACCCAAGTGCCAGATATGGGAACTGAACCCATAGCCCTCTGATCTCCCGGCCTCAGAGGCGAGTGTGCTACCTCCTGAGCCACTGACACTGCTTATGTTTTAAGACTGAGCTGGGCCGTGTGGATGTGCCATTGGGAAATACCAGATCCTTTGAATATATCCTGAGAGAGGGTGTAGGCTGTGGGATTCTCCTCATCTACCGTCCACCAGGTCACCGTGGAGAATTCCTGCAGGAGATAGCAGACTTCATCATCGACCTGGTGTTGAGGTTCCCCAGACTGATAGTTCTGGGAGACTTCAATGCCTGGGTCGACGATGAACTCTCTCATTTTGGTCAAAATCTCCTCCAGCTGATGAATACGCTGGGCCTAACACAGGTAGTTACCTCCTCGACCCATATAGGGGGTCATCCACTGGATCTGGTCTTTCTTTTGGGTATGGAGATTGCTGACTTGGGGGTGGAACCTGTCAGCTGGTCTGACCATCACACCATAAGGTTCAGTTTCAGGGCCCCCCCAATAGGTCTGCCCCTACGGAGATGGTTCGCTACCGCCCTTTAAGGGGTATTAACCCCTGTGACCTAACGGTGGTACTGGATCTATCGAGTTTGTCAGTGAATGCATGAGTCCAGATGATCTTGTATTAGCCTATAATAAGGCTGTGGGAGATACTCTGGACAAAATTGCTCCTGTTCATGTTCGGCCTCTCGCCCTCCATCTAAGGAGCCCTTGGTTTGATGGCTCCTTGAAGGAGTTAAGACGAGTTGGCCGAAGGCTGGAGAGAGCCTGGCGGAAGTCGGGCCTTGATGCTGACAGGCTTAGGTTGATGGCACATTATGATAGCTATCAATCATAAATCACTCATAAGAAGGCAGAGTTCCTGTCCAGAGAGATTTCTGCTGCACAAAATCGACCAGCTCACCTTTTCCGGACTGTGGACAGATTGTGCAATCCAATCTGTCTTCAGCCCAGAGAAGCCTTTTCTTAGCTAAGATGCGAGGAGTTTGCTCGGTTTTTTGCGGATAAGGTTGCCAGCATCAGGTCCGGCATCGGTCCAACCTCTCCTATGGGGGATTGCGGTGGTCGACTAGAAGTGGCATTTCCTCTGTCTGTCTGGTTAGATTTTCACCGGCCGGAGTTCGTGGACATTGTGAAGATCATCCAAACAATGCGACCAACTTGTTGTAGTTTGGATCCAGGCCCTACACCTCTTTTAGTAGGATGTGTAGAAGTTATCTGCCCAATCCTTGCTGACATTGTCTGAAGTCTTTGGAGGGGGTCTTTCCTGACCCTCTTAAGGAGGCGGTCATTCGACCGCTCCTTAAAAAATCCTGCTTGGATCCAGATTGTCTAGCTAACTACCAGCCTGTCTCTAACCTGCCATTTGTTGGTAAGGTCATTGAAAAGGAAGTTGCGTTGCAATTGGATGATCATCTTATAACTCACAATGTCTATGATACTCTCCAGTCTGGCTTCAGGAAAAGGTATAGCACAGAGACTGCCCTTCTCCAGGTATTGAGCGACCTCCTTATGGCTAGAGATAGAAAGGCATGTACCATTCTGGTCCTTCTCAATCTCTCTGCTGCATTCGACACTGTAGACCATGGAGTGCTATTGAAGCGCACTCCCTGCCTTGTGGGGTAACACAGGGCTCCATTTTAGCTCCCATGTTGTTTGCAGTGTACATGCTGCCATTGGGAGAAATCATCAGGCGATACAGTCTGGGTTTCCACTGCTATGCAGATGATACTCAGCTGTATCTGTCCTTTCTCCCCAGTCAGGATGATGCACTCTCTGTACTTAATAACTGCCTTGCGGAGATCAGACTTTGGATGAGTTCCAGCTGGCTGAGACTCAATCTGGATAAGACTGAGGTATTGGTTGTGGATCCAGGTCATCCGGGGGTGGGTTTGGGAGCTGGACAACCATCAGGTTTGTTACTTGGTGGTATTCTGTTCTCTACCTCTGATCAGGTGCGAAATCTGGGCGTTATTTTTGACGATGGTTTGACCCTAAAATCTCAGGTGTCAGCTGTTGTCAAATCCTCTTTTTACCATCTGAGGAATATCGCCTGGGTGAAACATCTGGTTCCTCCGGGGTATCTTCTAACATTGGTCCACGCCTTTGTCACTACTCATCTGGACTACTGCAACTCCCTCTACCTAGCATTACCAGGGGTTGATATCCGCTGCCTCCAGCTGGTACAGAACGCGGCAGCCAGGCTTTTGACTGGGACTTCTAGAACCACTCATATTACGCCTGTGCTCCGCGAACTGCACTGGCTGCCTGTTTGGTGGCGGATCACCTTCAAGGTTGGTTTACTAATCTTTAAAGCTCTACATGATCAGAGACCCGGTTACCTGAAAGATCTCCTGATTCCCTACTGCCCCCTCCATCCTCTCCGTTCCACCAACGAGGGATTGCTGGAGATTCCCAGGGTTCAATTAAAGACATCAGGATCTCGTGCTTTTGCGTTTTCAGTACCAACCCTGTGGAATTCTCTACCTCGTTGATTGAGAGAATGTCCAACCGTCGATAGTTTTAAGGTTGCTTTGAAAACATATTTATTTAATTTAGCATATTCTAGTTAGTCATGACTGACATTTTTTAATGTTTGGAATTTTATTACTTTGTATATGTTTCTGTACAGCGCCTTGGATTTGAAAGGCGCTATATAAATAAAGTTGAATTGAATTGAATTGAAAAATAGACTAGTACCGTAGGCTAAAACTTTTTTCTGGTACAGTGCCCGTGCCTTCAGGGGAGGATGATTTGGAGGTGTGGATGGACTATGCCACCCCTTTGGTTCAGGAGTGGCAATGCTCTGAGGGGGAGAAACGAAAGAGGCTGATGGAGAGCCTGCGGGGTCCGGCTTTAGAAGCCATTTGGTTTTTGCAGGCTACTAGCCCGGAAGCCACCGCAGCAGAGTATCTTTCTGCTCTAGAGGGAGTGTTTGGAAGTACAGAAACTGTGGAAGACTTATTATGGAAATTCAAGTCTGCTAAGCAGTGGAGGAATGAAAAGCTCTCCACCTTTGTTACTAGGGTGGAACGGGCTTTACAGAAGGCCTATCAAAAGGGGGGGATCACTGTCTCAGCCTTGAACCAAGTCAGGCTGGAACATGTTTTAAAATCTGCTAGATTTTCCAGTGTGATACTGTTAAAACTTAAGTTGCATGATCGGCGAGCTGCCCCGCCTGAATACTGTCAATTGATGAGAGAGATCCGAGAGGTAGAGACTGATGAGGAGGGGTGGGAACCCTATGTGGGGGCTGTGAATCTGTGCCCAACCCCTGAGTCTAGCGAACCCAATGAGATCCACCCTTTGGGGGGGCCTGATGTATCCCCAGAGTTGCAAGGAGGGGTGGGGGGCCATTTCCTCTGATCCCCAAGTAGAAAGTGAGTTGAGGGCCGAGATCAGGAATTTATGAGAACTGGTGAGGGACTTGAAGCAAACCACTACCCACCCTGTTAGGATTGGAGACCCCGAGTTATCTAGAAATAAACACCGGAGCCCGGGGTTCCCCTCGCCCCCCCGGATGGCTCCCAGCAGACAAAGTATTCCCCAATAGAGACCCCCGGGACCCCAAGTTCTGTTACCATTATGAGGAGGATGGACACTTTCAAACTGAGTGCCAGTTGCCAGAAAATTTAAGGAAGGTCAACAGCAGGCTGATTACCTGGCATCGCAGGGCCTACATCCAACCCCCTAGGAAGGGCTTCGTTGCCCGGGCCCATGCCCAAGCAATTGTCAGCACTGTGCCCCACGACTAGTCTGATGTGGTAGGGCCCTCGATGGAGGCCCCGGTGTGAGTGAATGGGATTCCCACCCAAGCTGTATTGGATAGTGGCTCTGAGGTGCCCATTATGTTCCAGGACTGGTATCAGACTCACTTACCTGAGGTGCCACTACAACCCTTGGATAGTCTACATGTATGGGGACTGAGTGACAAGGCTTATCCGTATTTGGGGTATATCCGGGTCTGGTTATCGTTTCCTACTTCTGTGGCTGGGTGGATGAAAAGGTGGAAACTCTGGCCTTGGTCTACCCCCCCACTGGACTGTATGATGGGGTACCCTTGTTGATTGGGACAAATGCCCACATGTTTGGTCGACTCGCACAGTTGTGTTTGGAAAAGCAAGTGTCCAGGACTGGGCGTGCTCTTAGGATACCCGCTTTGATCCAGAAGGCCTACAAGACTCAGAGAAAGGCTAGTCAGGAGGAGCCTGAAGGCCCGGTAGGTGTTGTCCGGAGGAAGGATCCGGAACCGTTGCTACTAGCCCCAAATGCCCAGTATGTTTTACAAGGGGAGATCCGCTTAAAAAGGATGTCAAGAATAAACTGTTGATGCTGGATGCGCCTGGGGAAGGAAAACTGCCTGGGGGACTGCTGGTTAAACCCAGTATCTTGCCTGCTAGAGCCCATGCTTACGCCAGGAGAGTGATGGTTCAAGTTCATAATGTGTCGGACAAGGAGATTCGGGTACATAGAGGCTGTACCCTGGCTAGTGTACATTGTGCAGACACTGCAGTGCTCCCCAATAGCAAGGGTTTGGGGAAGGATGACACAGTCACACCTGACTTGTTTGATTTTGGTGACTCCCCGTTGCCTGCTGAATGGAAAGTAAGGATCAGTGAAAAGCTTGCCCAAAGAGACCACGTATTTTCCGTAAAAGAATGGGATGTGGGATGTGTGCAGGGGGCCGAACACCACATTCGTCTGCATGATGAAAGGCCTTTTATGAACAACAGTCTCGGCGCCTGGCCCCTGCTGACATAGACGATGTGAGATGGCATCTGCAAGAGATGCTGGCTGCTGGTGTGATACAAGAATCCAGAAGCCCTTATGCTTCCCCCATTGTAGTAGTGAGGAAAAAGAATGGGGCTGTTTGGATGTGTGTGGATTACCGCACCCTGAACCGGCGGACCATCCCTGACCAGTTTACCATGCCATGCATACAGGACGCTCTGGACTGTCTAAATGGCAGCAAGTGGTTCTCAGTGTTCGACCTCCGCAGTGGGTACTATCAGACTCCGATGGCTCCAGAGGATCGGGAGAAGATCATGTTCATTTGCCCCCTGGGTTTCTATGGGTTTATCCGGATGCCTCAAGGGATTTCCGGTGCCCCCGCTACTTTTCAGAGCCTGATTGAACATGCTGTGGGGGACATGAACTTGCTCGAGTGTTTGGTTTACTTGGATGATGCCATAGTGTTTGGCAGCTCATTGGAAGAACATGAAAGTCGCTTGTTCAAGGTCCTAGACCGGCTGGAGGATTTGGCCTTAAGTTATCTATTGACAAATGCCAATTCTTTTAAACCTCTGTGAAATATGTAGGCCACATAGTGTCCACTGAAGGCATAGAGACTGACCCCAGCAAGGTAGAGGCCTTAACCACTTGGCCCCAGCCCAGAAATTTGAAGGAGCTACAGCGGTTCCTGGGGTTCTGTGGGTACTACCGACGATTTATTAGAGACTATTCTCAGGTGATCCGGCCTCTGCTTAATCTTACCCAAGGGTACCCCTCGACCCATAAGAAACATAAGAAGGCTGCACAATCTGGGACTGAAAAGACTTATTTCCACCCCAATGACGCGTTTGGTACTCGCTGGACTGCTGACTGCGAGGAAGCATTCTATGACATTATATATCAACTTACGCCCCAGTGCTGGCCTATGTTGATCCAGCTAAACCCTATGTTCTTCACACTGATGCCAGTCTGCAAGGATTGGGGGCTGTATTGTACCAAGAGCACTCGAACGGTCTGAGACCTGCAGCTTTTGCCAGCCATAGTTTGACTCCTTCTGAAAAGAATTATCCAGTGCACAAACTAGAGTTCCTGGCTCTAAAGTAGGCCATTGTTGATCAATTCCATGACTACTTATATGGGGCTAAGATACTGGTGAAAACTGATAATAATCCTTTGATGTATGATCAGACCTCAGCCAAGCTAGATGCCACTGGTCACAGGTGGCTCTCTGCATTATCCACCTACAACTACGCTGTTGAATACAGAGCAGGCCTCAACCATATAGATGCTGATGCTCTCTCTCTTTGGAGGCCTGTGTCCCAAGCTGATTGGGTCAGGTTGTCTGAACCTGACATTAGTGCCCTTTGCCAAAAATTCGACAAGGAGGAACCGGCGACTCCTGATGCTGTGGACTGCATTGTAGATTGCTTGGATCCATCTGAGAACTGTGTGCCTGCTGCTTACTGCCACTTTTCTGCATTGGACACTAGTATGCTGCCTCAGTTCGATAATGATAGCCTCCAGCTGGCCCAGTCTCAAGACCCTATGATACGACCTGTTTTAGAGGCGCTGCAAGCCGGGAGAGATGTGTCCCAACTGCGGTCCGCTGATTTGAGAACTGCCTTGTTATACAAAGAAGGTCCAAAGTTAAAGCTGAACAATAAACTGTGATATCGGGAGACCGTAGACAAAGAGGGGCAGATAGACAAACAACAATTGGTGCTGCCCACTGCTTTTAGGGAACTGGCGCTGAGGTCCCTGCATGATCACATGGGGCATCTTGGCATAGACCGAACTCTTGACCTGGTGTGGACCCGATTCTACTGGCCCAAAATGAGTGCAGACGTAGAGCAGTATGTCAAGACCTGTGGCCACTGTTAGCAAAGAAAAGCTCTACCTCAGAGAGCTGCCCCCATGGTCAACATCACTACCAGCGCCCCTATGGAGTTGGTCTGCATTGATTTCCTGAGTTTAGAACCTGATCTAAAAAATATCAGTAATATATTAGTGGTCACGGATCATTTCACTTGTTATGCCCAGGCTTTCCCCACCAAGGACCAGAAGGCAACCACGGTGGCTAAAGTCCTTGTGGAAAATTTCTTTGTTCATTATGGGGCTCCCCAGTGAATACATTCTGATCAAGGGAGAGATTTCGAAAGCCGTCTGATTAAAGAGATGCTATCCTTGTGGGGGTGTGTGGAAATCAACAACCACCCCATACCACCCCCAGGGGGACCCACAGCCTGAGCGTTTCAACCGCACTTTGCTAGATATGCTAGGCACCCTCCACCCAAAGGACAAGCCTAGATGGAGCCAACAAATTAGCACCCTGGTACATGCTTACAACTGCACCAAAAGTGATACCACTGGTTCCTCTCACCGCCTGATGTTTGGAAGAGAAGCTCGACTGCTGGTAGATGTGTGTTTGTGAGACTCTCCGATGGGGCTCGAGCTGACAACTATTTACAGTATGTGCAAAAGTTAAAGGCCCAGCTAAATCATGCGTATTCAACTAGTTTCAAACCATGGCTGCCAAAAGAAATTTGACAACAAAGAAAGGTATGATAAAAGGTGAAAGCACAGGAACTCCAGGAGGGAGATCAGGTATTGCTAAGAAATCTGGGACTGCATGGCAAACACAAGATTGCTGATCGATGGCACCATCTTCCTCACATTGTAGTGGGCGAACTAGATGATCTGCCTGTGTACAAAGTAAGGCCTGAAAATAATTCAAAAGATGTAAAAACTTTGCACCGAAATCACCTGCTGCCAATTGGAAAGATTTTGATAGAGACTGCACCTCCTAATGCCCCTCCTCTGGGTCTATAACTAGAGCTGCTGCCAAAAAGAGACTCAGAGGGGTTGACTCCTCAGAACTTACACCCCGGGAGCCTTCCCCTCTCCCCTCTGCTGAAATTGATCCCCCGTATGTGGCTGAAGACAATGAACATGATGTGGAGTATTACCCCTCTTATGAACTGAGTCAACTTTTTGGCAACCCCTAGCTCACTCTGGGGATGTGAAGTTGGGCTTTATGGACTGTCTGAGCCTCAGCTTTGTCTTTGAGCCAATACTCCCTGAGGATGAAGTGAGTGGCATCGTGCCGAAGAAGTAGGGTCTTTGAGTCTGGCTGAATTATCTGGGCTGGCTGAACTGTCTGACTTTACAGAAGGGGAAAGTGATGTGGGGGAATCTGTTCAGGATCTGCCTGAGCAAGAAGAATACTTTGAGTGCCCTGATTGCATCCCAGTAGTGCCAGAAGTGCCCTTGACTGAACTAAGTAGTGTGGGTCCTGATATAGAGGGTCATGTCCCCGAAAGTACTATGGGCACGGGGTCCCCTTCTCCTGTGGAGGTTCCCTCTGCTGATCTAAATGAGGTGGAAATGGAGCCAGGGCCTGTAGCAGATTTTAATGAGACCCCTAGATGCACTGGCCGAAGCACGGCCTGTAATAAGGCTTGAGTTATGAGTCTCTGGTCAGCCTGTGGACCGCCATTAAATGTAGTCCATAAAGGGTCTATGTATCTCCCAGTTCATTGCAAGCTAGTTTTGGGAATGATGCGCAACCTGTTAGTATTACCCTCTGAGTACAGTGCTACTGCCCCATTTAGCCCTCAGGTAACGGATAGGGAAGGGCCCCCTTTATCCAAGTGTCATAGCCAGGATGTAATTACCTGATTTATAAAAGAAAGGGGTTGTGATATGTGTACTGTTGTAAAGGTAAAAAGTAACCTGTGTGATGTGTGTAATCAAAAGTCTAATGTGCTGTTAATTTAAACAGTTTCGCCTTAAAGTGATTTAAGGGTAACTACTTGACGTGGACGCCAAGTTCTTTCCAGGCCAGGAAGGGTGTAATCCCCCTACGAATGGGGGTTTCTAACAGCCGTCTAGGAGCTGTCTAAGTGTCCCCCTGGTGGTCGGCGTCCGGCGCTTAAAGCTGTTTAAATGGCTCTGTGAGTTCTTGTAGAGCCTCCACATACTGTCTCTTTAAGAGCTGTCTGCTTGCAGACATATTCATTGCTTATGAGGTGGGCTGTGTGTTCCCCTGCTCAAATCCCGCCTGAGCTGTGGTGTAATCACTCCATCCTGTAGTCGCTAGTAAGCTCAACAGGATCCCACCTGACAGGTGTAACTGTTTGGCTGTAATTATTTGGGGTGGTCAGAACTTGCAGTTTGTTTAATCTACTTTCCTGCAGCTGGGACTTAGTGTTCTGGCCCTCCATTTTGACCTAGACTTCCTAGATGGGCCAATGGAAAGGGGGACACTGAAGTGAAGATCATGTAAGCCAACCAGAACTTCAGGACTCATAATGGGGCCGGCTGGCCATAGGGGAGACAGCCTATAATTCTGGGAAATGAAGTTCTGGGCTACGGCGCCCTTTTTGCACCAATAGGGACCCACTTAAGTGATTTGTATCTGCAACCCACCAATGGGACCGGGTGGTGCCCGAACGAAGAGTCATTGCCCAAACTGCCAAGGGGCAGAGATGTGGTGGCTGTGAGCGAGAAAGGAGCTCTGGGCTCTTACACTGTTGAGTTGTTGCGTGGGAAGCGCGTGTAAGGCCAGTGTCAGGCATTTTGAATCGCCAGCGAGTTCGGACTAAATCCACTGGGAAGCGGTCAGAGGAGGCTGTGCAGGAGTGCAGCTACCTACCAAGCTTACCCTGTAGAAGACTGGAGAATCTGCTGAATCACACTCGGTCTGTCAGGAAGAGTGAAGCTGTAGTGAGGCTCCCGTTTAGCTGTGAGTTTGGTCGGGCCCTAGAAGCAGCTGCCTGGTATGGTACCCCTCTGTTGCTTTCCATATAAATGTGTGGAGAAGTGTTGGAGTTCCAGGCTCGGTCCTGTACATGGTGCGAGGGCTTGAGTCATGAGTACTGAAATCAGGTAGCTCCTGTCAAATGCTCCAACAAGTGAAGATCTTCTGTTTACTTCTCTGACTACACTAGCTGGAGCTAGCTATCTAATCTTCTCAGAGGAATCTCATGTTTGTCTTTGTGTTAGGGCCCCAACCAGCTGCATCGAGGAACTGGTCTTTAGGGCTTGGGTACCCAGGGACAGTAACTTATTGGTTAGGCCTGTGCACAGAGCCCTAGGTAGATATATATATATTGTAGTGGTAAGCAAATCAACTTAGTTTCCCCCAGTCCTTGGTTACTTCCCTAAATAAACTTGGATTGTTTGTTTGCAAAGGTACACTGATTGGTTTGTGTATTAATGGTGAATTACTGCTCAGGGCCTCATTGTGTAACCACACCTTACTTTTCAGGGGGGTCCCCAGAGGAGGAGTGCCCCGGCTGGGGGTAAGTGTATGGTATGACACTGCAATTGGAACTGTGTGGGCCACTAGTGGGGAGAAAGGGGTTGCAGTAACTCAGAGGGCTGTGACCAAGTCAGCCTCGACTGTCCTAACTCCGACCTCTGGGTGGAGGCACCCGCCTAGCAGGATCTGGGGCCCTGCCTCGTTACAGTTGAAGCAGGATGTAGTTGCCCTTGGGATAGCGCCTGGGGGGTTGGCATAAATGAATGTGCTGCCCAGGATCCTGTATCCTTACAATGATAATAATTGGGCCTGTCCAAGGAGGATGTAAATAGGTTGGAGAAGGCCTTTACTGCTTTTTATTTGGAAAGTGAAACGTCCAAGGTTGAGTCTAGGGAAGTTAAAGGCAGATATGAAAAGGGGTTTAAACTTTCCAGATTTGGAGAATTACTTTCTGGCCATATAACAAAGATATGTGGTGGACTGGGTGTATAAACCTGAAGTGGCCAGATGGGTGGAATTTGAACAGGAGAGGCATAATAGGAAATTAACAGCATATCTCCACAGTAGAGGTAAGGGTGTATAAGATGGGAAAAGAAGGAACTTATGGTGGTACAGGTACTGATGGCTTGGAAAGTGTTGAAGAGGAAAAGGATGGACACAAGGAAAGAGACACTCTTTGTTGCGTGGCGGGACTCTTACTTGCCAGAAATGGAGGATATAGGATTTGGGAACTGGGAGTGAAAGGGAATAGGTAGTTTGGGGCATCTATTGGTGAACGGGCAGTTCTGCTCGTTACAGGAGTTGCAAGAAGTGGTAGGTAGGGATAAGAGAGATAGGTTCCGGTCCTTCCAGACTAGGGCATATATGGGAAGTTTGAGAAAGGAAAATAAAGGGTTGTATGAAGTAGACCCGGTAGAGGGGATGATATATGCAGCTAAAAAGCAGGAAAAGGGATTTATAGGCAGGGCTGCTAAGAGAAGAAAGGCTATATTACCAGATAGGACAATTAGGACTAGGAAATTGTGGGAGAGGAACCTTGGGAGGGAGATATCGGACCAGAACTGGATAGTACTGCTACAGTTGCACTCTGGAATAATGATATCCAGCAAATATAAGGAGGCTTACTAAGTTCATACACAGAGCATAAATTATCACTAGTAATTGTACATAAGGCGATCCTGAAGTGTGTTGCCCTTTATGTGAAAGGTGTGTGGCTCGGAAAGGGGAAACGTGATATGCACTGTTTTTGGGAATGCCCGATACTGCAGAGATATTGAGGGAAGTAGTGGACAGAGTGGGGAAAAATAACCAGAAGGAGTTGCTAATGGACCCTTTAGGATGTTTATTTGGAGTGAGAATGGGAGGAGGAGGAATGGGTACTGCCTCTGCGGTGGATTAATTAGGGTGCTGTTCTGCCTGGTTCTATATGGTATTCAGAATACATGGGTTTCGTAGATAGCATCAACAGTGCAAGGGTGGTGGAGGACGGAAAGTATTGGACATTGGGACTTGAGAGGCTGACGATGCTATGTGGAGGAAGAGAAGAGGGATTTGAGACACTGGGCCTGTTCTTGGCCTCCCTAACAGAGGAAGAAAGTTGGATGTTATGTGGAGGGTAAGGAGGATAAGAAAGGAAAGGAGGAAGTGGAAGAGAGGTATGAAAGTAGTAAAGATAAAGTGGTGAAGGTGAGGGTAATGAGTATGGGAAGGAAGGCTAAGAGAGTGGATAAAAGTGAATGACAGAAGAGGGTGGAAAAGATTGGATGGAGCAGAAGATTGAAGGTACACGGCAAGAGAATAATGGTTGTAATTTTGTTTTGATTTTTTTGATTGTTCTGATTTGATCTGATTGATTTTATTTAATCTTGTTTTATAATATATTATCTGATATAATTTTAAACCAGTATAATTCAATGTAATGCAACTCTGTAGAAATCAACTTCAACATTGTGTGGAATGAAGTGAAGAGATTGATCTCTGTGGAATATAATGGTGGTAACAGGATGAATAAGTTACGTATTTGATTGTACGTAGTAGCTTACTGAAAAAGCAAATAAAAATATACAAAAAAAAAGAGATGCTTTCACTGTGGGGAGTGCGAAAGTCCAGAACCACCCCTTACCACCCCCAGGGGGACCCACAGCCTGAACGGTTCAACCGCACTTTGCTCAATATGCTAGGCACCCTTCAACCAAAGGACAAGCCCAGATGGAGCCAACAGATAAGCACACTGGTACATGCCTACAACTGCACCAAAAGTGATGCCACTGGGTTTTCCCCCCTATCACCTGATGTTTGGAAGAGAAGCCCGATTACCAGTAGATGTTTGCTTTGAGTCTCTCCTGATGGGGTGAAAGCAGCTACTCATCTACAGTATGTAAAAGTTAGTCTAGCTAAACCATGCACTCAACCTGGCTCAAACCAAGGCTGCCAAAAGAAATCTAGCCATTAAAGAAAGGTGGTGACAAAAAGGTGAAAGCACTGGAATCTGGGAGGGAGATCGGGTGTTAGTAAGAACTGGGGCTGCAAGGAAAACACAAGATTGCTGATCAGTGGCACCATCTCCTCACATAGTGGTAGGCAAACTAAATGATCAACCTGTGTACAAAGTAAGGGCCAAAACAACTCAAAAGATGTAAAGACCATGCATGAAATCATCTACTACCTATTGACAAATCTTGATTGAGTCTGAACCCCCAGAAAATTCCCCCTCTGGACCAGTGACTAGAGCTGCAGCTAGGAAAAAGTCAAGAAAGCCTGCACTTGTCGAAGTTGAATTAACATGCTCCCCTCCACAAGTTCCAATTGAACCTGACTGTCAGTCCATGTCAGAGAAAAGTGAGTGTGGCCTTGAATATTACCCTTCTTATGAACTGAGTCAGCTGTTTGGGGGCAATCCCCTAGTCAATCCTGGAGATGAAGCTGGGCCTTTCAGACTGTCTAAGCCCCAAGCTTTGTCCCTGGAGCCAATGCTCTCAGAAAGTGAAGTGCAAAGCACAAACCAGATGATATGGACCATTGTGCATGGTTGAACTGCTTGAGTTTTCAGACGAAGGAATGATGGATCAGACAAACTGGTGATACGCCATGAACAAGAACAGTGTTTGAGTGTCTCTGTTAGTTCACTGACAGTGTCAGGAGCCTCCCAGGAGAACCATGTTGTGGACTCAGAAACAGCAAATCCTGGAGCTGAAAGTGCGCCACAGTCTAGCCTCTTCCCCAATGGAGACCTCCCATTGGTGAGTACAGTCAGTGCTGAAAGTGAGTCTAACCGCAGAGACTGTGACTGTCTCTAGAAGGACTGGTCGAGGAGGAGGCTTTTCCTGTACTGTCTCTGCCTTCAAAGATGATTGAGACCTGAATGACTATGCTAGTGCAAGATGGCAGTGCTCTGAAGGGGAAAGAGGAAATGGTTATGGAAACCTTGAGGGTCCTGCACCGGAAGTTATTAGATTTGTGGGCCACTAGTCCGAGCCACTGCAGCAGAATATCTTTCCATAGAGGTGTGTTTGGCAGCATTGAAATGAGAGGATCATTATGGAAGTTCAAACAGCTAAACTGAGAAATGGGAAATTGTCGCTTGTCACTAGAATGAGAGGGCTTTAATAGGCCCACTGAAAAGGGGTGTATGCTCAAATGCTAAACCAGGTCCAATTAGACCATATATTAGTCAGCTAGATTTTCAAGTGTATATTGTCGAACTCAATTTGTAAGACAGGGAGGCAAACCTCCCTGGTATTGTCAATTGATGAGGGAGATTTGTGAAATTGAAACTGATGAAGAGGTGGAACCTCATGCTGGGGCCTGAATCCTTTGTCCACCCCCGAGAAAAGAGAGCCAGATGAGACTCAATAGTTGAGAGGCTGATTAAGGGGTTGACTGAGGACCCACTGAACAGTGGATCTGTACTCAAGCCTCCTGAGCCTAAAAGTGGAGTGAGTGCATGTCGTTTCCTGATACCTGGATTGGTGAGTAACCTGAGAGCAGAAATCAGACTTATGAGAGATGCATGTGGTTTTGCAACAGGCTGTCTCCCCTATTAGAAGTGGAAACCGAGGTCCAATGGGCAAATGCCCATTCAAGAAGAGTGAGGCCTGAATGTGCCCAGATAAGATATCCCCCACTTCCAAAGAAAACAGAGGTCAAGTCTGCACCATTGTGAAAGGATGATACTTTCAGACTGAATGTCGGCCCAGAGAACTTGAGGAAAGTTACTAGCAGGTTAGTGGCCTGGTATCGCAAAATTGTGCACGGTCACCAGGGGAGCTAATGAAGAGTTTTGCTACCAGCTAATGCCCAAGCGATATGCCGGTAATGCCCTCAGAATGGTCCGAGGTGGTGAAACATAGAAACATAGAAACATCGAATTTGACGGCAGATAAGGACCGCTTGGCCCACCTAGTCTGCCCATTTTCCTACCTAACAGATAAGCGTAGATCCTAGTTAACCAACAGCTTACTTCCTGCTACCTACTAGGACTGCTCTGTCTGTCCGTGCATTCTGAATTCCCCACTGTTTTTGACTCACTTGTCTTCAGGAGGCTGTTCCATGCATCCCAACCTCTCTGAAAAATACTTCCTCACATTACTCTGAGCCGTCCTCTTCTATCTTCAATGTGCCTTGTTCTGTACACTTTTTTCTGAAAGATGCTACCTCCTGAATTTGTTGATTCCTTGAGGTACTTAAAGTTTCATCATGTCCTCTTCCTTCTTTCTCAAGGGTTGCATAAAGCCCTTTAGTCTTTCTTCGATGTCTTCTGTGTGACCCTGCACCATTTTTGCTCCCTCCTGGACAGCTTCCACTGTCTATGTCTTTGGAGATGGGGTTCCAGAACTGCTCACAGTACTCAGATGGGGCCTCACCAACTGTCTGTACAGAGGGATAACAACTTCCGTTTCTACTATTGATGCTCTTCCTATGCATCCCAGTATCCCCAGCCTTCCTTACTGCCTTCTCACATTGCTTGCCCACCTTAGGTCATCATCTGATGCACCACCCCAGGTCCCTTCCTGGGATTTTTACTGTCAGTATCTCACCCCCATTGTGTACGCTTCCTGGTTTTTGTTTCCATGGCATACTTGCACTTTGCACAATTTGAGCTGCTATACATTTGACCATTCCTCCAACTCATGTCCCTTCTCATCCTTTCCACTCCATCTTGTGATCAACGTTAAGATCTTGTGTCACCCAAAGAGACATACTTTTCCTCCAGCTCTGCAATGTCACTACAAAGACATCAAAAGGACCAGTCCTAGTACTGACCTGCTGCACTCGCTAGTAGCCCTCCTTTCTTCACTGTGTACTCATTTACTACTACTCCTTTGTGTCGTTGTCTGCTGATTTTATCCAGGCAACCACCTTGGGACCAACCCAAGCTGGCTAACTGTGTATTAATCTTTGTGGGGACATCAATGCTGCTAAATCTAGGTAGGCTATGTCCACAGCTCCTCCTGGTCTACTACTTTGTCACCCAGTGTAAGAGATCATTAGATCTATCCATGACCTTCCTATCAAGAATCCAGCTGCCTGGTCCTAGCCCCACTGGCCTCTAGGTACTAACAATTTTTCCTTCAGAAGTGATTCCATCATTTTCCTACCACTGAGGTCAAACTAACTGGTCTGTAGTTTCTGCCTCTGTCCTGCTCCCACTTTGTGAAGAGGAATCACATCCTCCTCCAGTCCTCAGGTACCACCTTATCCTCCCATGATTTGTTAAAGAGAGTAGTCATGTGTTACTAGTTCTACCCTTAGTTCTTTAAAATTCTTGGTAATCCCATCAAGCCCCATTGCTTTGTCCACTAATTTTATTAATTTTCAGAACCGCTTTTCTGTAACGGACTGGTATCGACCGTCTTCAGAGTGTTTCTCTTGTTTGGTTTAGTACCTCCTCTTCCTTTGTGAATACTGAGCAGAAAATTCTATTCAGTATCCTTGCTTTTTCACTGTCACCTCACCTCGTTCCTCCCTTATTGCTCTCAGTAGCCTCCTTTGTCTCTTTCTTCGCTTCCAATGTACCTATAAAAGGTCTTATCCTCTTAACAGAATTGGCTATCCTTTCTCGGTTTGGGCCTTGCTATTCTTGATTACCTTCCTAGCCTCTTTCTGTTTTAACTGACAAAGTTCTCTGTCCTGCTCCTTCTGTGTTTTCTTATATTTCTGAATGCTATCCTTTTTCCTTAAACTCTCTGCCACTTTTTTTTGAGAACCATAGTATTTTTTCCTTCATTGTGTTTTATTGATTTGTTACACAGCGTTTGTTGCCTCTGTGATGGCTGTTTGATTACCCCCTATTGTTCCTCCTCTCCTTCTTGCCTGTTTGCTAGTGCTTTTCTGAGGCCTCCTCATTTTCCCTAAAGCTGGCCCTCCTAAAGTCCACTACTTGCTTTGTATGGTGGGTCCCATGGAGACTACTGTGCAGTTAATGAGTATCCACCGAGCTGTACCAGACAGGGTCAAAGACAATCATGTTCGAGACTGGTATCAGCTTATTTGTCTAATGTACCTTGCAACCCTGAAAGGACTGCATGTGTGGGTTTGAGGAGAAGGTCACCCTACCTGGCTATGTCCAAATTTGTTGTCTTTCCCACTTCTTGTTGAGTGGCAGAGCAAGGGACTAGCCTTAGTAGGTCCCCCTATTGACTGTGTGATGTCCATTGTTGATTGGAACTAATGCACATATGTTTGGGCGACTGGGGTTGTGAGAAAACAAGGTCCTGATGGTAGAGTTCTAAGAATTTGGCCTGATTAAAGGGCTTATGAGGCACAGATAAATGCTAGAATGGTCCAGAAGAACCAGTTGGGGTTGTCTGAAGAAGGATCCGGACCTTGCTTTTGCACCAAATGCTCATTGTGTTCTACAAGGAGAGGTCCTATAAAAAGGATGTCAAGAATAAAATATTAATGCTGGATGATCAGGAGAGGAACTGCCCAGGGCTATTGGTAAACCAAGTATTCTGCCTGCAGAACCCATGCTTTTGCCAGAAGAGTGATAGTTCAAGTCACAGGTCTGACAGGGAGATCTGAGGATCGAGGCTGCACCCTGGCTGGTAGTGTGTGGATACCGCCATACTGCCCAGTAACAAGAGTTCGTGGGAATGACAGAGTAATACCTGACTTGTTGATTTCAGTGACTCCATTGCCAGCTGAATGGAAAGTGAGGACTGTGGAAGCTTGGCCCAGAGAGATCAGGTGTTTCTTCATGAATGACATAGAGCATGCAAGGAGCTGAGCACCATATCCGGTATAATGAAAGGTCATTTCTTGAGAGGTCTCATTTCTACCTGCTGACATAATGATGTGAGGCTTCTGCAAGAGATGCTTGCTGGTGTTGTACAAGAATCCAGAAGACTATATGCTTCACCTATCGTGGTAGGAGGAAGAAGCATGGGAGTTGACTATGGGATTATCGTGACTTTGAACCAGTGGATTACCCTGATCAGTAGACATGCCACGATCCAAGATGCTTTGACTGCCTGAACGTAGTGTGGTTCTCGTGCTGGATCTTCGCAGGGTACTACCAGATCCGATGGCCCCGGAAGACCAGAAAGACAGCCTTTATCTGTCCATTTGGTTTCTAGGACCATGAGGATGCTTTATGGTTTTCAGGTGCTCCAGCCACTTTCAATGCTGAGGAGCGTGCAGTGGGAACATGAACTTGTTAGAGTGCCTGATCCCAGATGATGTCATTGTGTTGGCAGCTCACTGATGAACATGGAGCATTGTTCAAGGTGTTGGATCATGAAGACTCCTTTAAACTGTCCATTGATGTGTCAATTTTTCAAACATCAGTGGTATTACACATAGTATCCACCGAGGGAATAGAGACTAACCGTAAAGAGGACGCTGACCAATGCTTGCAGTTCAAAAATCTCAAAGAACTACAAAGAGATTCTGTGGTTATTGTTGCCTTCATCAAGGACTATTCAAGAGTGATCCACCCTTTACTTAACCTTATTCAAGGGTATCCCAAACCCCAAAAGGGCAAAAGTCAGCCCCTTGAGACTGAAAGAGTGTATTTTGTCTAAGGAACTATTTGGGCCTGCTGACTCTGATTGTGAGACCTTTTCATCAGATCCTATCAACTTACTCTGCTCCAGTGTTGGTTCCATGCTGATCCCGAAACCCTGTCCTGTACACTGATGCTAGCTTGCAAGGTTGGGGTCTGTGGTATCAGAGCACGAGAATGGCCTGAGACCAGTGGTCTTTGCTACAGAAGTCTGACCTCCGAAAGAACATCCTGCACAGGTTAGTGTCTTAGCTTTGAAGTGGCCATTGTTGACCAATTCCCTGAGTACTTGCTGGGGCTAAGGTACTAGTAAAAGTGACAATAATCCTTGACCTATGTGCAGATCTCGCTGTTGATGCCACTGGCCATAGGTGGCTTCTACTATCACATATGACTACGCTGTTGAATATCGAGTAGGCCTGAACCATATGCGCGGATGCTCTTCAAGGAGACCTGTCTCAATAACTGGGTCAGACTCGAATCTGTCTTTGACACTCTGCCAGAAGTTTGGCAGGGAAGAATGCATGTCCACTTGGACACAGTGGACTGTATGGTGGATTGTTTGAGTCACTGAGAATTCACTACCTGCTGTTTATTGCTACTTTCTGCCTTTGGACACTGGTGCTTTGGCTCAATTCAATAACAACCGATCTGTGGGCTCAACTGAGATCCCAGATCAAAACAGCCTAGAAGCCCTCCAAGTTGGGACAGATGTCAAGGTTAGATCCTAATGGGAACTACTGTACAAATAGGCCTGTTGAAACTGATCAATGGACTGTTATGGAGAGGCAGTAGATAAAGGGAGCCACCAGGCAAGCAACAGTTAGTCTTGCCTACTGCTCGAGACTGGGTGCGAGGTCACACAACCACGAGGACACCTTTGCATAGACAGAACACTTGATCTGGTGATCCAGATTTATTGCCTAAATGGGGCTGATGTTGAACAATATATTAAACTTGTAGTTGTTGTTATAAAGGAAATCTTTGCCCAGAGGGCTGCCCTTTGTTAACATCATCACCAGTGCACTCATGAATTGGTCTTATTGACTTTCTGAGTTTGAGCCAGATCAGAAATCTAGGCAATGTGCTGGTGGTCACTGACCATTTCACCCGATATGCTCAAGCTTTCCCACCAAGGACAGAAGGCTTCCGTGGCCCAGGTGCTTCTGCAAACTTTTGGTCACTTGCGGGGCCCTGCCAAAGAATCCATTCTGATCAAGGAAGGGACTTTGAGAGTTGTCTGATTGAAGAGATGCTTCACCGTGGGAGTGCAAACCAGAACCACCCTTACCACCCCTCAGGAGGACCCACAGCCTGAACGGTTCAACCGCACTTTGCTGGAGTATGCTAGGCACCTTCAACCAAAGGACAAGCCCAGATGAAGCCAATAGATAAGCACACTGGTATTGCTTCATAATTGGCATCAAAAGTGCACTGGGTTTTCCTATCACCTGATGTTTGGAAGAGAAGCCCGATACTAGTAATGTTTGCTTGAGTCCTGTTGATGGGGCCCAAGCAGCTACTCATCTAAGTATGTAAAAGTTAAAGGCCCAGTTAAAACATGCATACCAATTGGCCAAACCATGGTTGCCAAAAGAATTTAGTTAATAAAGAAAGGTCTTACAAAAGGTGAAACATTGAACTCCAGGAGGTTTATCATGTTGCTAAGAATCTGCTGCATGGAAATACAAGATTGCTGACGGTGGCACCATCTCCTCACATAGTGGTAGGTAAACTAAATGATCTGTCGAGTACAAAGTAAGGCCTGTAATGCTCAAAAGATGTAGACCGGTAAAATCATCTACTTATATTTGATAAATTTATTGAGTCTGAACCTTGAAATGCCGCCTGACCAGTGACTAGATCTGCAGCTAAGGAAAGCTGCAAGTCTGCACCTGTCAAGATGAATTAACAGCTCCCTCCATAAGTCCAACTTGAACCTGACTTCAATCCATGTCAGGGAAAGGAGGTGGCCTTGAATATTACCTTCTATGAACTGAGTCAACTGCCTGGGCAACCCTTGGTCAATCCTGAGACAGTTGCCCGGACTGTCTAAGCCCCAGATGTCCCCGGAGAAAATGCTCTAGAAAGGAAGTAAAGCATCAGATCAGATGATGGACTCATTGGCATTTTGAACTGTTTGGTTTCAGAGGAAGAGAATGATGGATTGGATAAACTGGTGATACACCAGAACAAGAACAGTGTGTTGAAAGTTTTTAGTTCACTGTCAGTCAGGCCTCCCAGGTGAACCAAGTGTTGTGATTCAGAAATCAAATCCTGGGCTGAAAGTGCGCCAGGGTCTAGCCTCTGCCCCCAATGGAGACCTCATGGTGAGTATAGTCAGTGCTGAAAGTGAGTCTAACTGTAGAGACGCGTGCCTCCCCAGAAGGACTGGTCACGAGAGGTGAGGCCTGTGTACAGCTAAGTTACGGGTCCCTGCACTGTGTGCTGCCCTTCGTGTTGTTCATAAGGGAGTGATGTGACCACGAGCTCGCTGCCCAAAGTTTTGGGAGATAACCTGATTACTTGTATTGCCCTCTGAGTTTGGTCCCCAGCCTCCAGCCTCAAGTAGTTGATAGGAAGGGTCCCTTTTCCAGGTTTCATGCAGGCGGATGACCTGAGTTAAATGTTGCAAAAATGCCGTATCATCAGTAGTGGAATGTGTAATAAATGTAAGTGTACAAAGGTGTAATCATGCTGATTGCTGTTTAAAAGTCCTGCAGTTCAAACTGTTCTGCCTTAAAGTGATTTAAGGGTATCCACTTGATGATGTCAAGCTTTTCAGGCCATAAGGTGTAACCCCGCAAATGAGGGTTCCCAGAGGTTCTGCAGGAGCCATTGAGTGCTCTAGGCCTGAATGGCGTCTCGCGCTAAGCTGCTTATCAGTGAGTGCTTGCATTTCTGGTACTGTCTTTAAGAGCTGCCTGGCTTGCAGGCATGGTCAATCCGCAGGGACTGTGTTTCCTGCTCGAGTCCCACTCGAGCTGATGACAACGCCCATTTCTGCCGCCGCTTAAATGGGCAGAGTGAGCACTTTCAGAGATGTAACTGCCTGCCACGTATCATTTAGACTATTAGTGAACTTTAATTTGTCTAACCTGGCCTTCTTGCAGCTGGTACTCTGTGTGCTGTGCCCTCCATTTTGGATCCGAACCATTGAATAGATCCAATCATGTTATGGGTCCTCTAAATGGAGTTTATGTACCAACCAGAATCAGGGACTCTCTTGGTCAGCCGCTTACCATAAGATATATAGCTAGTAATTTGGGAAGTGTGTTCTGGTCTTTGCCGCCACTTGCACCAACAGGGGAGTTTTGAGTGATTGACAACTGAAGTCCCCTGAGTTGGACGGGGTGGCACGTGACATGGAATACCCTGCCTTGTGTCTAGAGAAGCAGATCCATTGTGACCGTGACAAGAGAAGAAGCTCCAAGCTTCTGCACTACACCGTTTCACGCGGGAAGCACGTGGGAGGCCTAAACTCGGGTGGCACATGTGCCATTTTGACTCGGACTGAACCAAGAGCTACCGAGAGAAAGAGAGAGGCTGAACAGAAATCAGCCCACTTGTAGGGGCCTGAGAAACTGCTTAATCGATGCACGGTCTGTCAGGAAGGTGAAGCTGCACTGAGAACTCCCGGGGTAGCAGTAAGTGCGATCGGGACCTGAGAGCAGCTGCCTGGTATAGTAATTTCCTTTACATGTAATTGTGTGGAATGATTGTGAAGGACAGCTAAACGGGGTCCTATTGCCCTGTGTGTGTAGAAAGTAGCCAACTGCATGCTAGTGGACTGAATCGTGGTTGATTGAAGTTGTGCCTAGCTTGTAGAATTCCATCTCCCTGCTGTGTGGAGGGGTCTGCAATCCATGATCCCCCTCGCCAGTTTTCACCATCGAGTTTGTGAGTGCAAATCAGGGTAGCTCCTCGCCATCTGTTCATCTCAATTGCAAGTGTTTCATCTGATGTTTTTCTTCCTTTCTTCATGAACTGAGCCATCTGGCTCCGGATTACACTTTGGTATTGTGCAAGTGCTTTTCCATCACAGGACCCCAACCAGCTGTACCAATCCTGGCTAGCCCCCCCCCCATCCTGGGTACCCAGTAAAGTGATAATTTGGTACTCTGAATATGTGCACAGTATTGTGATTATTAATGTGTCTAACCTAATTAACCTGATTTCCTTTCCTTGTTACAGTCCTTAAATAAATAAGATCTGTTTGTTTTGCAGAGTCTACATTGACTGTGATGTTCATTTATGTTAAAGTATTGTACTGTGGCTATTGTATTGCATCATCCTTTCTTGTTTATGGGGTCCCCATAGTCATCTGACCGAGCCAGTCCTGGGGATAAGTGTAAATAATGACTTATTATTTATGGTGTATTGCTCTGGGCCACTCAATAAGAATAAAAGGGTGTCTCAGTGTCCTGTGAGGTTGACCAAGTTAGTTCAATTACTGTAACCCCTGACCTCTGGGTGGAGGCACCTGCCATAGAATCTAGGCCCCTCAACCTGTTAGCAGTTAGAAAGGCAGGGGTAGTAGCCCTTGAGATAGCGCCACCTGGGGGTTACATCTTGGAGACACCACTGGGATTAGCGTCCTCTAGTGGCTGAGTGAAGGAAGTACCCCATTATGTCTAATTTAAAGGCGAAGATGGAGGGGGGTACGACGCCCAAGTTAAAACTCTACCCCCTTAAGATGATGGTACACAAATTGATGGGGTGGCACGAAGCTGAGGAATTGAACTCCCTAAAGGCTGTATTATTGTTGGATGTCCCATTGGGGATTAAAAGCGCTGATATTGTCTCTACTATAGAGCGTGTTAAATGTATGGGCAAGGTGGAAGTAAAAGGGAGATATGCTGACTTGCTCGAACAAACCCTGCAAGTGCTGCTTTCATGCAGTATTCCAATAGACCCTGAGAAGGTGCCCCCTGTGATTTTGCCCGAAGGTACCCAGAAGGGATGGAGGGTTATTCACACACGTAGTGGTTTGGCCACCCCAGGTGGGTCTCCTAAGACTAATAGTTTTAAGGACAAACTGTGGAAACTGTTAGCTGTAGAAGGGAGAACCGCCGGGAATTGGTGAGAAGGTATTAGACATCAGTGAGGCGTACCACACTCCCGTCATTCCCCAGGTACATCTCCTGGCTTCTAAGAGCTCCATACTAGCCCCAACCCCTATGGTTATTCCTCCCATTCAACTAGATTCCTATTGGAGATTGAGACTTTTCTCCGGTACTGGTCCCGTGCCTTCGGGGGAAGATGATTTGGAGACCTGAATGGACTATGCTAGTGCAAGAGTGGCAGTGCTCTGAAGGGGAAAAGAGGAAATGGTTGATGGAAAGCTTGAGGGGTCCTGCACTGGAAGCTATTAGATTCCTATGGGCCACTAGTCCGGAGGCCACTGCAGCAGAATATCTTTCCGCGTTAGAGGGGGTGTTTGGCAGCACTGAAACTGGAGAGGATCTATTATGGAAGTTCAAAACAGCTAAACTGTGGAGAAATGAGAAATTGTCTGCTTTTGTTACTAGAATGGAGAGGGCTTTGCAATAGACATACCGAAAAGGGGGGATGTCTGCTCAAATGCTAAACCAGGTCCAATTAGACCATATATTGAAGTCAGCCATATTTTCAAGTGTAATATTGCCGAAACTCAAATTGCAAGACAGGAGGGCCGAAACCCTCCCGAGTATTGTCAATTGATGAGGGAGATTTGTGAAATTGAAACTGATGAAGAGGGTTGGGAACCCTATGCTGGGGCCGTGAATCCTTGTCAGACCCCTGAGAAAAGTGAGCCAGATGAGACTCAACAGTTGAGAGGGTTGATTAAGGGGTTGACTGAGACCTACCGGCAACAGGATCTGTATCAAGCCCTCCTGAGCCTAAAAGTGGAGTGGGAGTGCATGTCGTTTCCCCTGATACCTGGATTGAGAGCAACCTGAGAGCAGAAATCAGAGACTTAAGAGAGATGGCGAGGGAGCTGCAACAGGCTGCTCTCACCCCTAATAGAAGTGGAGAACCAGAGGTCCAATGGGGCAAATGCCCCATTCAAGAAGAGTCATGTAGAGCCACTGAGATGTCCCGCCAGATAAGATATCCCCCACTTCCAAAGAAAACAGAGGTACTAAGTTCTGCTACCATTGTGGAAAGGATGGACACTTTCAGACTGAACGTCGGCTGCCAGAGAACTTGAGGAAAGTTACCAGCAGGTTAGTGGCCTGGCATCACAAAATCTGTGCACGGTCACCAGGGGGAGCCAACTGGAAAAGTTTTGCCACCAAAGCCAATGCCCAAGCGACATGCCAAGTAATGCCCCCAGAATGGTCCGAGGTGGTGAAACAGAAACATAGAAACATCGAATCTGACGGCAGATAAGGACCGCTTGGCCCACCTAGTCTGCCCATTTTCCTACCTAATAGATAAGCTGCAGATCCTAGTTAACCAACAGCTTACTTCCTGCAACCCCCCACTAGGACTGCCTTCTCATGTCCGTCCTGCATTCTTGAATTTCCATTGTTTTGACTCCACTTACCTCCTGTGGGAGGCTGTTCCATGCATCCACAACCCTCTCTCTGAAAAAATACTTCCTCACATTACCCTGAGCCGTCCTTCTATCTTCAAATTGTGCCCCTTTGTTCTTGCACATCTCTTTTCTGAAAGCTGCTACCCTCCTGGAGTTTGTTGATTCCTTGAGGTACTTGTAGTTTCTATCATGTCCCTCTCCCTTCTTTCCTCAAGGCGGGTACATATAAAGCCCTTTTAGTCTTCTTTCGCATGTCTCTGGTGCAGACCCTGCACCATTTTGGTTGCCCTCCTCTGGACAGCCTCCACTCTGTCTATGTCTTTGCGGAGATGGGGTCTCCAGAACTGCACACAGTACTCCAGATGGGGTCTCACCAACTGTCTGTACAGAGGGATAACAACTTCCTGTTTTCTACTATTGATGCCTCTTCCTATGCATCCCAGTATCCCCCCAGCCTTCCTTACTGCCTTCTCACATTGCTTGCCCACCTTTTGGTCATCTGATATAATTACCCCCAGGTCCCTTTCCATTTTTACTGTTGTCAGTATCTCACCCCCCATTGTGTACGCTTCTCCTGGGTTTTTGTTTCCCATGTGCATTACCTTGCACTTCTTTGCATTGAATCTGAGCTGCCATACATTTGACCATTCCTCCAACCCTGCCAAGTCCCTTCTCATCCATTCCACTCCATCTTGTGTATCAACCTTGTTGCAGATCTTTGTGTCGTCTGCAAAGAGACATACTTTTCCTTCCAGTTCCTCTGCAATGTCACTTACAAAGACATTAAAAGGACCAGTCCCAGTACTGAACCTCATGGTACCGCCAGTAGCCCTCCTTTCTTCACTGTGTACTCCATTTACTACTACCCTTTGTGTCCTGTTGTCTAGCCAATTTTTATCCAGGCTACCACCTTGGGACCCACCCAAGGCTGGCTAACTTGTGTATTAATCTTTTGTGTGGGACTGTATCAAATGCCTTGCTAAAATCTAGGTAGGCCATGTCCACAGCCCCTCCCTGGTCTACTACTTTGGTCACCCAGTCAAGAGATCTATTAGATTCATCTGACATGACCTTCCCATCATGAATCCATGCTGCCTTGGGTCCTGTGCCCCACTGGCCTCTAGGTACTCAACAATTCTTTCCTTCAGAATGATTCCATCATTTTCCCTACCACTGAGGTCAAACTAACTGGTCTGTGGTTTCCTGCCTCTGTCCTGCTCCCACTTTTTGAAGAGGAATCCATCCACCCTCCTCAGTCCTCAGGTACCACCTCATCCTCCCATGATTTGTTAAAGAGAGTAGTCATGTGTCACTAGTTCTACCCTTAGTTCTTTTAGAATTCTTGGTGAATCCCATCAGGCCCCCATTGCTTTGTCCACCTTCAATTTTATTAATTCTTTCAGAACCGTTTCTTCTGTAAATGGACTGGTATCGACCCCTGTCTTCAGAGTGTTTCTCTTGTTTGGTTTAGGTACTTCCCCCTCCTCGTCCTTTGTGAATATTGAGCAGAAAAATTTCGTTCAGTATCCCTGCTTTTTCACTGTCACCCTCTACCCACGTTCCTTCCCCTTTATTAAGCCTCAGTAGCCCTCCATTGGTCTTTCTTCGCTCCCTAATGTACCTATAAAAGGTCTTATCCCCCTTCTTAACAGAATTGGCTATCCTTTCCTCGGTTTGGGCCTTTGCTATTCTGACTACCTTCCCAGCCTCTTTCTGCTTTAACTGACAAAGTTCTCTGTCCTGCTCCTTCTGTGTTTCCTTATATTTCCTGAATGTTATCCTTTTCTCCTTAAACTTCCCTGCCACCTCTTTTGAGAACCATAGCATTTTTTTCCTTAGTTGTGTTTTATTGATTTGCTTTACACAAAGGCTTGTTGCCTCTGTGATGGCTGTTTTGATTACTCCCCATTGTTCCTCCACCCCTCCTTCTTGCCTGTTTGCTAGTGCTTTTCTGAGGCACTATCTCATTTTCCTAAAGTCAGCCCTCCTAAAGTCCAATACTCTTGCTTTTGTATTTTGGGTCCCTCTATGGAGACTACTGTGAAAGTTAATGGAGTATCCACCCGAGCTGTACCAGACAGTGGCTCCAAAGTGACAATCATGTTCCAGGACTGGTATCAGAAGCATTTGTCTAATGTACCCCTGCAACCCCTGAAAGGACTACATGTGTGGGGTTTGAGTGAGAAGGCCTACCCCTACTCTGGCTATATCCAAATTTGGTTGTCTTTTCCCACTTCTGTGGCTGGAGTGGCAGAGCAAGTGGAGACCCTAGCCTTAGTGAGTCCCCCTACTGGACTGTATGATGGGGTCCCATTGTTGATTGGAACTAATGCACATATGTTTGGGCGACTGGCGCAGTTGTGTTATGAAAAACAAGGGTCCCAGACTGGCAGAGCTCTAAGAATTCTGGCCTTGATTAAAAGGGCTTATGAGGCACAGATAAATGCTGATAGAATGGAACCAGAAGAACCAGTTGGGGTTGTCTGGAAGAAGGATCCAGAATCCTTGCTTTAAGCACCAAATGCTCATTGTGTTCTACAAGGAGAGGTCCGCATAAAAAAGGATGTCAAGAACAAAATATTAATGCTGGACGCATCAGGAGATGGAAAACTGCCCAAGGGGCTACTGGTCAAACCAAGTATTCTGCCTGCTAGAGCCCATGCTTTTGCCAGAAGAGTGATAGTTCAAGTTCACAGTGTGCCTGACAGGGAGATCTGAGTAAATCGAGGCTGCACCCTGGCTACTGTGCACTGTGTGGATACTGCCGTACTGCCCAGTAACAAGAGTTCGGGGAAGAATGACAGAGTAACACCTGACTTGTTTGATTTCGGTGACTCCCCGTTGCCAGCTGAATGGAAAGTGAGGATCAGTGAGAAGCTTGCCCAGAGAGACCAGGTGTTTTCTTTCAAGGAATGGAACATAGGATGCACGCAAGGAGCTGAGCACCATATCCGGCTGCATGATGAAAGGCCATTTCGTGAGAGGTCTCGACGCCTGGCACCTGCTGAAATAAATGATGTGAGACGGCTTCTGCAAGAGATGCTTTCTGCTGGTGTAATACAAGAATCCAGAAGACCATATGCTTCACCTATCGTGGTAGTGAGGAAGAAGCATGGGACAGTTAGGATCTGCGTGGATTATCACACTTTGAACCAGTGGATTACTCCTGATCAGTACACAATGCCACGCATCCAAGATGCTTTGGACTGCCTGAACGGTAGTAAGTGGTTCCTAGTGTTGGATCTTCGCAGTGGGTACTACCAGATCCCGATGGCCCCAGAAGACCGTGAAAAGACAGCCTTTATCTGTCCACTTGGTTTCTACGAATTCATGAGGATGCCTCAAGGGATTTCAGGTGCTCCAGCCACTTTTCAATGCCTGATGGAGCGTGCAGTGGGGAACATGAACTTGTTAGAGTGCCTGGTATACCCAGATGATGTCATTGTGTTTGGCAGCTCACTGGAGGAACATGAGAGCAGATTGTTCAAGGTGTTGGACCGACTGGAAGACTTTGGCCTTAAACTGTCCATTGATGTGTCAATTTTTTCAAACATCAGTAAAGTATTTGGGACACATAGTATCCACCGAGGGAATAGAGACCAACCCAAGTAAAGTGGAGGCCTTGACCACGTGGCTGCAGCCCAAAAATCTCAAAGAACTACAAAGATTCCGAGGGTTCTGTGGTTATTATTGGCTCTTCATCAAGGACTATTCAAGAGTGATCCACCCTTTACTTAACCTTATTCAAGGGTATCCCAAACCCACAAAAGGTACAAAAAGTCAGCGTCCCTTGAGACTGAAAGAGTGTATTTTTGTCTAAGTGAACTATTTGGGGCCTGCTGGACTCCTGATTGTGAGACTCCTTTTCATCAGATCATATATCAACTTACTCATGCTCCAGTGTTGGCCTATGCTGATCCCGCAAAACCTTATGTCCTGCACACTGATGCTAGCTTGCAAGAGTTGGGGGCTGTGTTGTATCAGGAGCACGAGAATGGCCTGAGACCAGTGGTCTTTTCCAACAGAAGTCTGACCCCTTCCGAAAAGAACTATCCTGTACACAAGTTAGTGTTCCTAGCTTTGAAGTGGGCCATTGTTGACCAATTCCATGAGTACTTGTATGGGGCTAAGGTACTAGTAAAAAGTGACAATAATCCTTTGACCTATGTGCAGACTTCAGCTAAGTTGGATGCCACTGGCCATAGGTGGCTTTCTGCATTATCTACATACGACTACGCTGTTGAATATCGAGTAGGCCTGAACTACATAGATGCTGATGCGCTCTCAAGGAGACCTGTCTCCCCGAATAACTGGGTCAGACTGTCAGAATCTGATATTTGAGCACTCTGCCAGAAGTTTGACAGGGAAGAACAAATGTCCACGGACACAGTGGACTGTATGGTGGATTGTTTGGGAGCCACTGAGAATTCAATACCTGCTGCTTATTGCCACTTTTCTGCCTTGGACACTGGTGCTTTGCCTCAATTCAATAACAACAGTATTCAGTGGGCTAAATCCTGAGATCCCATGATCAAAACAGCTCTAGAAGCCCTCCAAGCTGGAACAGATGTGTCAAGGTTATGTTCCCCTGATGTGGGAACTGCATTGCTATATAAAGAAGGCCCTAAGTTGAAACTGATCAATGGACTGTTATATAGAGAGGCAGTAGATAAAGGGAGCCAACCAGGCAAGCAACAGTTAGTCTTGCCTACTGCCTTTCGAGACCTGGTGCTGAGGTCACTACACAACCACGTAGGACACCTTGGCATAGACAGAACACTTGATCTGGTGAGATCCAGATTTTATTGGCCTAAAATGGGGGCTGATGTTGAACAATACATTAAAACTTGTAGTTGCTGCTTACAAAGGAAAGCTTTGCCCCAGAGGGCTGCCCCCCTTGTTAACATCATCACCAGTACACCCATGGAATTGGTCTGTATTGACTTTCTGAGTTTGGAGCCAGATCAGAGAAATATCAGCAATGTGCTGGTGGTCACTGACCATTTCACCCAATATGCTCAAGCTTTCCCCACCAAGGACCAGAAGGCTTCCACAGTGGCCAAGGTGCTTATAGAAAACTTTTTTGTTCGCTATGGAGCCCCACAAAGAATCCATTCTGATCAAGGAAGGGACTTCGAGAGTTGTCTGATTAAAGAGATGCTTTCACTGTGGGGAGTGCAAAAGTCCAGAACCACCCCTTACCACCCCCAGGAGGACCCATAGCCTGAACGGTTCAACCGCACTTTGCTCGATATGCTAGGCACCCTTCAACCAAAGGACAAGCCCAGATGGAGCCAACAGATAAGCACACTGGTACGTGCCTACAACTGCACCAAAAGTGGTGCCACTGGGTTTTCCCCCTATCACCTGATGTTTGGAAGAGAAGCCTGATTACCAGTAAATGTTTGCTTTTGAGTCTCTGCTGATGGGGTTCAAGCAGCTACTCATCTACAGTATGTGCAAAAGTTAAAGGCCCAGCTAAACCATGCATACCAACTGGCTCAAACCATGGCTGCCAAAAGAAATCTAGCCAATAAAGAAAGGTATGACAAAAAGGTGAAAACATTGGAACTCCAGGAGGACGAGCGGGTGTTGCTAAGAAATCTGGGGCTGCATGGAAAACACAAGATTGCTGATCGGTGGCACCATCTCCCTCACATAGTGGTAGGCAAACTAAATGATCTGCCTGTGTACAAAGTAAGGCCTGAAAATAGCTCAAAAGATGTAAAGACCATGCATAGAAATCATCTACTACATATTTAACAAATCTTGATTGAGTCTGAACCCCCAGAAAATGCCGCCTCTGGACCAGTGACTAGATCTGCAGCTAAGGAAAAGTCAAGAAAGCCTGCACCTGTCGAAGTTGAATTAACATGCTCCCCTCCACAAGTCCCAATTGAACCTGACTGTCAATCCATGTCAGGGGAAAGTGAGTGTGGCCTTGAATATTACCCTTCTTATGAACTGAGTCAACTGTTTGGGGGCAATCCCCTTGTCAATCCTGGAGATGAAGCTGGGCCTTCTGGACTGTCTATGCCCCCAGCTTTGTCCCCGGAGCCAATGCTCTCAGAAAGTGAAGTGCAAAGCATCAAATCAGATGATATGGACTCATTGTGCATGGTTGAACTGCTTGAGTTTTCAGAGGAAGAGAATGATGGACTGGGACAAACTGGTTATACACCATAACAAGAACAGTGTGTTGAGTGTCTTTATAGTTCACTGCCAGTGTCAGGAGCCTCCCCAGGTGAACCAAGTGTTGTGGACTCAGAAATTGCAAATCCTGGAGCTGAAAGTGCCCCAAGGTCTAGCCTCTCTGCCCCAATGGAAACCCCCCTGGGGAGTACAGACAGTGCTGAAAGTGAGTCTAACCATGCAGAGACTGTGACTGTTCCCCCTAGAAGGACTGGTAGAGAGGTGAGGCCTGTAGTACGGCTAAGTTACGAGTCCCTGGGCAGATCTGTTGACCTGCCCCTTAATGTGGTCCATAAGGGAGTGTATGTGACCCCGAGCTCGTTGCCCAAACTAAGCCTAGGAGATAACTCCAGATTACTTGTATTGCCCTCTGAGTTTGGTGCCCCCGCCCCCTCCAGCCCTAACATAGCTGATAGGGAAGGGTCCCCTCTTTCCAGGTTTCATGTGCAGGAAGTGATGACCTGAGTTAAAATGTTTGTATGTGTACTGTTGTATAATCAGTAGTGGAATGTATAATACAATGTAAGTGTATATGACAAAGGTGTAATATGCTGATTGCTGTTTAAAAAGCATGCAAGTTCAAACTGTTCTGCCTTGAAGTGATTTAAGGGTATCCACTTGACGCGGACATCAAGCTTTTCCAGGCCAGGAAGGGTGTAACCCCCCTGCAAATGGGGGTTCCCAGAGGTCTTCCAGGAGCTGGCTGAGTGCTCCTAGCCTGAATGGTGTTCGGCGTTTAAGCCGTTTATCAGTGAGTGCTTTTAGAGCCTGTAGTACTGTCTCTTTAAGAGCTGTCTGCTTGCGAGCATGATTAGTTCACAGGGGGGGACTGTGTGTTTCCCTTCTCAGGTCCCGCTCGAGCTGCTGACAAATTGCTGCGTTTCTGCCGTTGCTAAATGGGCAGAGTGAGCACTTTCAGAGATGTAACTGTTTGCCACATATCATTTTGAGTATTAGTGGAAATGTAATTTGTCTAATCTGCCTTTCTTGGAGCTGGGACTCTGTGTGCTATGCCCCTCCATTTTGGGTCTGAACTATTGAATAGATCCAATCAGTGCAAGGGGGGGCTTCTAAAATGGAGTTTATGTGGGCCAACCAGAATCAGGACTCTCTTGTCAGCTGGCTTGCCATAAGATATATAGCTAGTAATTCTGGGAAGTGTAGTTCTGGACTTTGGTGCCTACTTGCACCAACAGGGGGGAGTTTTGAGTGATTGACAACTGGAGTTCACCAATTGGACCAGGTGGTGCCCACATGGAATACCCTGCCTTGTGTCTGGAGAAGCAGATCCGTTGTGACTGTGACAAGGGAAGGAGCTCCGAGCTTCTGCGCTAGCTAGCCTGCTAGCAGTTAGGCAGGCAAGGGTAGTAGCCCTTGGGATAGCGCCACCTGGGGGTTACATTAGGATGTAGATTGGGTCAACTGCTGCCACTTGCACTATTAGGGATGCTGGAGATAGTCCCTTATCCAGACCTTGCTGAAGGAAGAGAAGTATGTTGGGCACTGTGGCCCTTAGAGGTTGTATTTTTTATTTATTTTTTTCTTTTCTTCACACCACCTGTGGAATATTCTCAAATGTCTATGATATTGACTGGCTCGGTGGCACTGAGGGTTGAGGCGCTGGATGCCACACCTCGCACCACACCGGCGACCCGTGTTCGGGAATGGGCATGGGTTGCCGTGGGCCGGCAGGGAGGAGATGGATTGAGCATCCAATAGACTGCTCTCCACCTCTGGGGAAGGGGGTTCTAGTGGCCGGTGCTTGCCTGACCCCTAGAGGATGCTGGGGGTCAGTGGCACATAGCCAAAAGCCATGGGGCCGGGACGTGGCAGACACTTGATTGGGGCACACATGGGAGCATGCATGCACCCAGTCACTGGCATCATTGCACGCCATGCCCCACAGGGAGAAAAGTGGAAAAAGAGCCCAGTAGAATGAAGTTGTACCCTGCAACACCGTCCCCGAGAAGGCACCTCTCTGACATGGATCTGGTGGGGTGGGTCGAGTCGCTCCCCACCACCTTGCTGTGAAGGGTAATTCATGGGGTGCATAAGGGAAGGGGTCTACCTTCAGGGGCTGGTACTGGGGGGACAACAGATAGCAGGCTTGCAGCCGGAGCTCCAGAAGAGAAATAATAATAAAAAAAAAGTCTATGATATTTTGAGGTAACAGGGTTTCTCCATAGTGTCGGTGACCACTGGGTGGTATCCCTCTCCAAACAGTCTCTCCTTTTCAGGAGCCAGGCTGTTAGTTTGAGATTGTTCGGACTGGTTGAGAATATCTTCCCTGAATGGTAGTGTCCATGGGTGGTCTAGTGCCATTGTCACTATCATGGCAAAACATGTTCTCCTGGGCCATTGAGGGGTGATGATTATCGCCCTGGTTCTGGTTCTACATATCTCTTTCAGAACCTGTAGTATCAGTGGAAAGATGTAGGTTACCTGGAATGACCATGTAGCCGATAGTACATCCACTTCCATGGATTTGTGATCCCTGAAGCGGGTGTAGAATCTGGGGCACTGATTTTTCTTGTTGGTGGCTATTAAGTCTATTTCTACTGGTCCCCAATGTCTGTTGATCATCTGGAATATATTGGAATGAATCTTCCACTCTCTCGGATGTATTAACTGGTGATTTAGCCAGTCTGCAGTAATATTCAGCCTGCCTGCCAAGTGTATGGCTGATATGCTCCCCAGATGTTTTTGTGTCCAAAGAATGAGTCTTGAGCCAGTCTTTGTATGGCTCCACTCTTTGTTCCTCCTTGCCTGTTGATATAGGGGATGATAACCTGATTGTCCGAGCGTATGAGGAAATTTTCCTTTTTCCTGACTAGCCTTGTGAATTGCCGTGGTGCACGGGATATTGCCCTGATTTCCAGGATGTTTATGGCCATTTTTTCACTCTTGCATGCACCACTTTTCTGGGCTTCCCAATGGAGTGGCCACTATGTAGAGGCTACTCAAGGGTGTATGGCATTATTATCAGGCAAATGGTGTGTGCAGTGTGCCATTAAGATGTGGGGATTAAATTGGGTAGTGGGGTAGGAGTTGGTGTGTCAAAACCCACTTTCATCATTGTGTTTCACACTAATGCCTGTATATGATCAGGCAAACACCATTTGGATGTTAGTGTTTGTGTAACCACCTCCATCTCTGTTTCTAGATCGGAGTGTGTTTCTGAGTCCGGCTGTGGTGAGTGGGGTTCTGGCCCTGCCGGTACCTGACTTTATTTCACATGATGTTTTACACTAGTTGTGCCTGCATCGGTTGATTATTTTGGTGGAGAATTGTTTCTTTGACTAAATCCTGCCCAGCGGAAGATTTGGGATTGCAGGTGGCATATTTGTTTGTGCCTGTCTTTTGTGTTTTCATAGGTGTCCTCCCAGCCCCTCCTGGTCAGATGGCATGGTGCATCTTCTGCATCTGATGCACACAGTATGCTTAGTTGTTTTGGGGCTAGCGGCACATTGCATTGGCTGCAGTTCTTTGTTTTGGCCATTGTAGTAAGTTGAGAAAGGATACATAGAGAGGGTGGTGTTGGGGGGGATTAGATATATTGTTTTATTTATTTATTATGTCCCTTAATTCTTCCCCTGCACAGTAATCAACAATGTTCTGCACCATACAGGCTATTGTTGTACCTGTGCATTAAAGTGTGCACTGTCCCTATAAATGTGGCTAGAGTGAGTGAGGGACTCAGTGTTATGCTGCCTTGCCCACAGCTGTGGTAATAGTGCTGCCCTCAATGTATTTTCCCCATTATTAATTGATTTTCAAATCATTCTCTTTTTATTTAATTATTCGCATTGTGGTCTGTTGTTGCAGATCAGTTGGTGCTTTTAACCAATATCCTCTGTGCTAGTTGGATGTTTGTGAGCATAGTTGTGCTCTCCACAAGATGGTGGCAGTGACTCTCAGTCAATCTACACTGTCTGGTGGCTGCCTACACTCTTAATCCTGCATAGATAAGGGATGAGTGGAGAGCTTTTCTAAGATCACAGCAGCAAGTCTCGTGATGATATTTCTCACGGCTGCCAATCTGGATAGGCAGGTTAGGTTAGTCTCTCAATGCTCCTCCTCCTTGTGAGACCTACTTTGTTTATGGTGTTTCGGTCAGGTAAATGATAGAGGAGTTTCCTCTACCTTTTGATAGAAGGGGGTGGTGAGCTTTAAAGACATAATGTGCCATCAAATAACTCTTGAGAGCATGTAATTTTGAAGTGAAGCACAGAGGGACTGAGCAAATGCTTCAGAGACTGTTGTGTAGTTATGTCTTGAGTGAGCACTTCAGGTGCTACTATGCTTGTAATGGAGAACTGTGGCACATTACTTAGTATTTTAGCAGTCTGGGATGCTGGCAGGGTACTTCCGATGTTCTAAGATGGCCACTTGTTCATTTAATAGTGGATAAACTCTGGAGCCGTTGGCAGGGGCTCCAGGTCATCAAACACCTTAGTAAGGTGGTATGCTTGTTCTGAACAGCACATAGGGGAACTCAGAGTATATGCCCAATTAAGGAATGAGAGCCTTTAATTATTTTGTAACACCTGATGTACTGAGCTCCTGGGACCGCTGGTAGGGTCTTCCAGGTAACTGTGGCTGTGGAATCTATTTGGTCATCTGTGAAAGATCTCAGACAATACATGACTCTGTTAGCATCCTTTAAATTTAGCTTCCTTTAAATTTCAAAAATGTGATAAGTTATATTGTTCAAGCCCTTTTTTATGAAATTAATGGAGCTAAGTCATGCATTCACATTAGTATGCATTACTTTGTCACACACAGTACATAGTAGCAGCTCCTTAATTAATATGTGACTGTGCCTTTAAGAGAAGGAAACCACTGTGAATAGCAGTAAAAGAAAGACTATTAAAGTTCATTATTTCCAAAACATAGAAGAAACATAGAAACATAGAAGTTGACGGCAGATAAGGACCGCAAGGCCCATCCAGTCTGCCCATTTCTTTTTCTACCTTATAAATGTGCCATCGGCCTTTGCTCTGTCAGTGACCTATCTATTCATAGTCATTTGTATTGCTCCCTTATGCCTATCCCATGCCTGTTTGAAGCCCTGCACTGTATTCATAGCCACCACTTCTTGTGGTAAGCCATTCCATGCATCTACCACTCTTTCTGTGAAAAAGAATTTCCTCACATTCCCCTTAATCGGCCTCCTCTAATCTCATGCTGTGTCCTCTTGTCCTGCTATTTTCTTACATTTAAACATGTTAGACTCTTTCACCTTGTTTATGCCCTTAAGGTGTTTAAATGTCTCGATCATATCACCTCTCTCCTCCTTTGCTCAAGGGTATACATATTGAGCTCCGTTAATCTGTCCTCATATGTCTTCTGATGCAGTCCCTGCACCATTTTGGTTGCCCTTCTCTGGACTGCCTCAATTTGGTTAATGTCCTTGTGAGTTGTGGCCTCCAATACTGCACGCAGTACTCCAGATGGGGCCTCAACCAATGTCTTGTACAGAGGGATTATTACCTCCTCTTACGACTTGTGATACCCCTACTAATACACCTTAACACCCCCTAGCCTTACCTACTGCTTTAGAGGTCTGCTTGATGATTTTAGGTCATCAGTGATGATGATGCCCAAGTCTCTTTCTTCCTTTGTGACTGCTAGCAACTCCTCCCAGCCTATAAGTGGCTTCAGGGTTTCTCTTCCCTATGTGCATGATTTTGCACTTCTTTGCATTAAATCCCAGTTGCCACTCTTCTGACCATTCTGCTAGTTTATCCAGATCTCTTCTCATTCTGCCCACCCCATCTGGATCATCTACTCTGTTGCAGATCTTGGTGTCATCTGCAAACAGACAAGCCTTACCCTCTAGTCCATCTGCAGGTCACTAATGAAGATGTTGAATAGGACTGGCCCCAGGACTGATCCCTGAGGTACCCCACTTGTGACTTGCATCTCTTCTGACTGTATACCATTTACCACCACTCTCTGTTTTCTGCCAGTCAACCAGTTTGCCACCCAGTTGACCAACTTCTGACCCACCCCGAGCCTACCTAGCTTATTTATCAATTTTCTATGTGGAACAGTGTCAAAAGCTTTGCTGAAGTCAAGGTAGGCGACATCAACTGCTCCCCAAATTGAGGCAGTCCAGAGAAGGGCAACCAAAATGGTGCAGGGACTGCATCAGAAGACATATGAGGACAGATTAATGGAGCTCAATATGTATACCCTTGAGCAAAGGAGGGAGAGAGGTGATATGATCGAGACATTTAAACACCTTAAGGGCATAAACAAGGTGAAAGAGTCTAACATGTTTAAATATAAGAAAAATAGCAGGACAAGAGGACACAGCATGAGATTAGAGGGAGGCCGATTAAGGGGAAGTGAGGAAATTTTTCACAGAAAGGGTGGTAGATGCATGGAATGGCTTACCACAAGAAGTAGTGGCTATGAATACAGTGCAGGGCTTCAAACAGGCATGGGATAGGCATAAGGAGCAATACAAATGACTATGAATAGATAGGTCACTGACATCGCAAAGGCCGATGGCACATTTATAAGGTAGAAAAGAAATGGGCAGACTGGATGGGCCTTGCGGTCCTTATCTGCCTCAACTTCTATGTTTCTATGTTTCCCTTGGTCCACCACTCTGGTTACCCAGTCAAAGAAATCTATGAGATTAGTTTGACAGGACCTTCCTTTGTAAACCCATGCTGTCTTGGATCCTGTGCCCTATGGATTCCAGGTGTTGCACTATCCTTTCCTTAAGGAGTGCCTCCATAATCTTGCCCACTACTGAGGTAAGACTGACCGGTCTGTAGTTCCCCGCCTCCTCCCTGCTACCACTCTTGTGGAGTGGGATCACATGAGCCCTTCTCCAGTCTTCTGGGACCTCTCCTGTGCTCAGAGACTCAATAAACAATTCTGCTAATGGCTCCTAGTTCCTCCTTTAGCTCCTTAAGTACCCTGGGATGTATGCCATCAGGTCCCATTGGCCTTATCCACCCTGAGCTTAGCAAGCTCTTGTAGGACCCTTTCTTTTGTGAAGAGAGTAGCTCACCTCCCTCCCCGTGTCCATGATGCTGAGCTGTGGGCCCTGCCCTACCTTCTCTTCAGTAAATACTGAGCAAAAGTATCTATTTAGGATAGATGCCTTTACAGGGTCCTCCTCCTCACATGCTCCCTTTTCTCCATTAGCTTAGCATACCCCTCTGGACTTTCTCCTTTCACTAATGTATCTATAGAAAGTCTTGTCACCTTCTTTTACTGTTCGTGCTAGTGTTTCCTCAGTTTGGGACTTTGCCTGCCTTACTGCCTTACCTGCTTCCCTTAGGGCAGTTTGGTATGCCTCCTATCTTCATCCCGCTGTATTCCCTTATATTTTCTGAAGGCCAGCCTTTTGGCTCTGACCTTTTCTGCTACTGTATTTGAGAACCAAAGTTTTTCTTCTTTGCACTTCCTTTTCTGTTCAACACAATGGGGATGTTGCTTCAAGTATTGTATCCTTAATGCTTGCCCACTTTGCCTTTACCTCCTCACCTGTGTTTCTTTTTGCCAGGCTAGCTTAACTCTGTTGGCCATCTTATCAAAGTCAGCTCCTCTGAAGTCCCATATTTTGCCTTGGAATGGGATGATTTAGATGTAGTAGCCAAATTGAACCATACCATGTGATGGTCACTGGCCCCCAGGTGACCTTCTACCTGGAGATCTGTGATCCCTTCTTTGTTAGTCAGTACTAGATCTAGGATAGCCCTGTCTCTTGTGGGTTGCTGTACCAGCTGTTTGAGGCCCTCCCCCTGCAGGGAATCCACTATGAGTCTAGTTTTGGCAGATGTTCCTGCTGGTATTGACCAATCTGTATCTGGCATGTTGAAGTCTCCCATTATCAGAACCTCCCCTTTAGCTGTCATGTTTTGTATATCTTCTAACAGTAATGTGTCTATGTCCTCCCTCTGGTCTGGGGGCCTGTAGACAACCCCAGTTCTTATGGCTGTCCCATTTCCTGTTTCCAGGGTGACCCACAGTTCTTCTGGCTCCTTATGTGTATTCTGAATTTCTGTAGCTTTGATATTTTCATTAACATACAGGGCCACTCCTCCCCCCCTTTTTGCACCTCGGTCTCTTCTGAACAATACACAGCGGGTACTGAAGTCTCCCAAGTGTGGTTACTGGTAAACCACGTCTCACTAATTGCTACTATGTCCAGTTTAGCCTCTGACATTATTGCCTGCAGGTCTGGGATCTTATTTCCCAGGCTGTGAGCATTTGTGTACATGATTTTCCATTGGCCAGATTTTGGTGTGTTAGTTGTTGGGTGAAGTTTGGCATTACCCTGTGCATCGTATGGGGAGACAAACCTTTTTCTTACCTGGTGATGCAAATGAACGGCAAACACGCTGAATTCCTGTTTGACCACTAGCTGAGGGGGTGTTCTTCCATTCGACGATGGGGTGCTGCACCTCTCCCATTTGCTAGTTTAAATATTCTGCAAAGATGTCAAACTTCTGCCCCAATGCACTGACTCTCTTTAGTCAGATGCAGTCCATCAAATTTAAAGAACTTTCGCTCCCAGAACTGTTGTCAGTTCCCTACAAATCTGTGTCCTTTTTCCTGGCACCAGTCCTTGAGCCACGTGTTTAGCTCCCCTATCTCCCCTTCTCTGACCTTCCGTCCATCTGCTCCCTTCTCCCAGACTGGCAGGATCTCAGAGAAGGAGATGCCGGATGAAATAGATGATAGTTTGTCACCCAGCCTAGTCAGGTGTTCCTTGGTCTCTACAACTGACCGGCTGGCGAGATCATTAGTCCCTATGTGTACTAGGACATCAATGTTTTCTCCTGCTTTGTGAATATTTTAGTAATGCGGTCAGTGTCTCTCCATGCTGATGTACCTGGAGACATCTGACCATCACCCTGGCTGGAGATGGGTATCAACTCCCCGAATCATGGAGTCTCCTATGATCAGAAGTTTTTTGGATTTCCTTTGTGCTTGTTTAGTTTTGGTTCCTGATTTGGGTGAGTATTGTTGTGCTAGCTCCTGTGCTGCAGTGTCCTGCTCTGCAGTGTCTTCTGCCTCTTTATTTGATTTCAGAGATAGAGGCAGATACCTGTTTGTAGTGTTTATATGGTTTTTGGAGGTAATGTGTTGGAGAGCAGAGAGTGATGGGGCACCTGATTTGCTCCTCCTAACCACCTGCCAACCTCCTGGACCAACTACCCCTGCGGTCGAGGTTTTTCTGTTGGATGCTGGGAAATGGGGTGGTTCTTATAATGTATTTCCTCTTCAATATGAAATTTGAGGCGGCAATCTCTGCCCATGCTGCCCGGAGCTAAGACCCAAGATCTCCAAAGGCCCAGCATGTAGGACAGTGTCCTAAATCCTGTAAGACTGTCCTTCTGAAAATTGTTCCACAGTACCTGCAGTTAATGAAATCCATTCCAAATAAGTTGCTGGGTTTGTAACCTAGTCAGAGTAATTAGAAGGAAAAAATGCAAGTAATGGTTTAATTGTGCTTTGTTTAACTTGTTATAACAAGTTAAATTACTAGTGCCCTGTAAATGAGATCACCTTGTGGAGGCCCCACTGATCCGCCCCTTCCTGCTCTGCCACAGGAAATGTCACAACTGTGGTACCCTATAAAAGGAGTGTAGCGTGGGGTGGTTGGGGATGGGGTGGGTGGCTGGGCCCTTCCCCTGCCTAAAAAGAAGAACCACAGATGAAAGAACAAGGAGGTAAGAGCAGAAACAATCAGTCAACAACAAATGCAGTAACCCTGAAAGCTTATCCTAATGTTAGATAAAACTGTAAAACCTGTAAAGCACCACCTGTAATAATTTCAGAGAAGATATACCCTGTAAGAAACACTTTGCTCCAGAGAAAAATAAAGCAGTAACAGAAGATATACCTTGCAAAGACAATTTGAATCAGAAGATTACAGCAGTAATCTGTTAGCACACACCTGTAGGCACACCTTGTAATAATGCAGAAGAAGGTATACCAGCAACAACAATTTGAATCAGAGAAAAATAAAGCAATAAAATATTAGCAACAAACAGTAGCAATCCCTGTGAGTAAAAAATAAAACACCACCACACAGTAAATCTGCTTAGCCAAACTAAGTCTTAATCCTTCTCCCTTGCTCTGGTAAATTTCTCACTCTGCCTTTCAAGCAGTCTTAGAAGGAAAGAGCTCAGGTGAAGCTAGGTGCCTTGGCCAGCAAACCAAGTCTTCTACCTCCAAGATATCAACTAACCTGACTTTTTAACCCTTCTTTCTGTTGGAAATTACTGACAGTTTGCCAGCTCCACCCCCACATACACACCTAATCCTTTGGAAGAGCTGTGGGAGGAAAAGCAATTAGCTCCTTCAATGTGAGAAGGAGACTGAAACACCTCTGAGACAACAAACCTTTTCAACAAACAAGAATAAAATAAAACACAGTGTCAAACAGTAATTTTGCTTAGCACAATGATAAAAAGTCACAAAAATGTAAGCTCCACCTGTAATACAGTAATTTCAGAGAAGATATACCCTGTAAGAAACACTTTGCTCCGGAGAAAAATAAAGCAGTAACAGAAGATATACCTTGCAAAAGACAATTTGAATCAGAAGATTACAGCAGTAATCTGTTAGCACACACCTGTAGGCACACCTTGTAATAATGCAGAAGAAGGTATACCAGCAACAACAATTTGAATCAGAGAAAAAATAAAGCAATGAAATGTTAGCAACAAACAGTAGCAATCCCTGTGAGAAAAAAATAAAAACACCAAAAGAGTTATTTTATTTTAATTAAACCTCCCTGTATATTGACCCAATATAATACAGTACTGTGTTTTATTTTTGGCCCCTTTTGTATGCCGTGGTTATCTTTGGGATAATGTAGGCATGTGCCTTTAACGTGGGGGTGGGCAGGATGCCTAGCTAGTCCTTGCCTTGGGTGTGGTAAGCTGAGTAAGGAATCAACTGCCTTGCTGCTTGTGTAATAGGACACAGTTTGGGGCAGAAGCATTTTTTGTTCTTTGAAACATGTTTCTTCAGTTCTCCCTCATGGTCAGTGTTACAAGTTAGGGGACTTAGGCTTGAGGAGCTGTAGCAATTGCTAGCTCCATTCTCCATTGCAAGATATGTTGGATTTAGTCAAATCTTCTTTGTTTATCCTCCTCTAAGATGGTGGCCGAGATCTCACGAGAGCTGAGAGCCAGTCAGCTTGCAGCTCTCATGTAGCAGGAGATTTGGAAACTAGGAAGAAGCAGGGGGGTTGGTCATGCTGCTAGGAGTTGTTTTAGAAACTGGGGCCATAAAATAACATTTGGGTGGCTCCATTTTGGTCCCTAGAGCTTCCTTTTCTCTGTGGGAGTGTTTTTGGATAGAAAATAGCATGAAATTGTCACATGTGCTTTTATTTAGTGCCGCTGAAATCCAGGAATGTCTGAATCCAGTGCAGGTATTTTAAGCACTTTCCAATGCAAGGAAACTTTTCTAAATAAGTTTGTGAGTACCTTTTTACAAGTTAGTGATGCTAGCAGGGTCACCAGGTTCTTGTTGGAGATTAATATAACTCAGAAACCACTGGTAGGGGAACCAGGTTGATTATTTATTATATTACCTCCTGTAAATCATTGCATAGATTCTGTGTTCATTTATGTGGGTCAGACATTGCTTTTAGCTCCTGGCACCGCTAGCAGGGGTGTTCAGGTAGCTAATAATCTCTATGCTTGTACAATGCAATAATGTTCATAATTTGAACACTGTGCTGGTAATTTCTCAGCTAATATTTTTCCAGACAACTGACACTAGTAGAAGCTGCAGTGCTAACATCTCTAAGACTACCAGTTTTGCAATTTTAAACAGTTGCATATCTGCAGAAACATACTCTGGAGCTGCTGTGTTGGAATATTTTACAGTACATCTAAACACAGGTACCGCTAGCAGGAGTACCAGGTTTATTTTCCAATAATGTCATCATTTATTGTCTGGCCCCAAGGATAATCAGTTACTCTGCTCAGTCATTCAGTCACTTTACTAGGTATATTACTTGGTATGAAAGAACAGATGAAGGCCAGAGCCCATCGAGACTGTTCCCCCACACTATGTGGGACATTATGTATCTATTATCCCTCAACCAAACATCTAATTTGTTTTTAAAGACAGTGGCACTAGTTGCCTCTACCAATTCTTGTGGCAAGGTGTTCCATACAATGGATGCTCTTATTGGAAAAAGTTTCCCCTTTTGTTGGTTTAAGAAGTTTTTACTTCAAGCTGTTTATTATGCAGTCTCAGAACATGTCTCCTTTTGGAGAGTGTTAGACCACATTTTTCCATTAGATCTGGTGAATTTATTAAATTAAAAACCATAATCATATCACCTTTTAATCTTCTAGTTTGAAGAGAGAAGAGACCAGTAGCTTTTAATCTGGTCTGATAATCCAAGTTTGTTAATCTTGGAATCATTCTAGTTACTCTCCTTTGAACCTGTTCAAGAATTGCTATGTCTTTTTTTTGGTTTGGATTCCAGAAAGGGGAGCCATAGTCTAGATACAGTCTAATGTATGCCCTATACAATGGAATAAGGCATTGTTCAGTGTGATTAACAAAAGTGTGTTTTATTTGCCTCAAAAGTCTGTTGGTCATGCAAGCAGTTCTAACACAGTGATCATTTGATGTAAGTTTATTATTAACATATATCCCTAAATCTTTTTCACAATTTGATGAGTGAAGTGGTAGTCCGTTTATATGATATATCATCTTAGATTATTTACACCAAAATGCACTACTAAACATTTGTCTTGATTAAACTGCATATGATTTTCATTTGCCCAAAGTGTTAATTTTTCCAAATCCTTCTTTAATGCAGAAATATTTTCTTGATTATTAACCTTGTCCCCAATTTAGTATCATCTGCAAATTTAACTATGAAGTTTTTGGCCCTGTTTGTAAATCACTGATAAAGAGGTTAAACAATGTTGGTCCCAAGACCGACCCCTGTGGTACACCACTTGTCACACTACCCGAATCAGACAAGAAATCATTAATTCTGACTCTCTGAGAATGATTTGTCAACCAGTTTAAAGTCCAGTTGACAATATCAGGTGACAAACCTAGATTGTGCATTTTAGTAATGAGTTTTTCATGTGAGACTTTATCGAAAGCTCTACTAAAGTCCAAAAGAATTACATCAGTAGCGATACCCACATCTAGTAGAGTACTTACATTATTGTAAAAAGATATCAGATTGGTGGTGCTGGAATACTTGGGAGTAAATCCATGCTGATTTGAATCATAAATTCCTAATTTTTTACAATCTTGATCTATTAGAGACTTCATTACTCGTTCCACTAATTTACCAGCCACTGAGGTCAGGCTAATTGTGTAGGCATTTAAAAGTACTTATATTCTATGCTCATACTGTTATATTAGCAGACGCTTTCAGCTCTTTTGATATCAAATGCTCTGTATACTATAGTTTTCTTACCTGCGTTTTGCAAAACTTAGATTTTATCAGCACAATGGATCTATAGGATGTGCTTGAAACATTCACTTGCAGCAACCAAACTCCTTATAGGAATTGTTTTAAATATATTTGGGACAGCACTCCTGTGGCTGCTAGCAGGAGCCATAGGGTGTTCCCAATCCACAAGAGTGTAGTAGTGCATGCAGGCTGAACTGGAACCACTAGCAGGCATCCCAGAAAGCTGCAAACTTCAGTCATGAGTGCTTAATTCATCTTAGACTCGCTGAGAGGGAATCTAAGGCATTTGGAATGAAATGTATGGGCATAATACAATACTCTGAGTTGATCTCCTGTAGTGTGCCCCTGGCAATAATTTAAATGTAGGCTGAGTGATTGTCTCTGTGATTCCTAGTCAGATACCATGAATTGGTTTTGAGTAGCACAAAGGAAGTTATTTTAAACAACCAACACTCTCTCTGGAATCTAGATTGAGCCATATATTTTCACGACATAATTCCATAAGATGTTTTGCTATTCTAGCATATCCTAAGCTGCCAAAAGAACCTTAAATATAAAATTATTAAGCCTGGTGGCCTTACCTTTTGTGTGATATTTTTGAAATAACTGCTTGGGAGCTGTTGTGATGTGCCACAACCTGTACCGATGCACATTCAGAACTGATCCTGGAGAGGCAGCATCACAGAGAAAGGGGGTCAGAATTCTTTGAAGTCACATGTACATCTAGCAACCTATCAGGTGGACACAACCCATGTGTAAGGAATGTGGAATGCCTCAGAGATTATCCCCCACAATCCCACAATCCTCCACAACAGACATCATGGTGGGGGATCATCTGCAGAGGATTCAACAAGCTATTAAAATAATAGATAGATACTGTAGATAGATACTGTCTGTAGATAGATAGATAGATAGACAGACAGACAGATAGATACTGTCTGTAGATAGATAGATAGATAGATAGATGGATAGATAGATAGATAGATAGATAGATGGATAGATATTTTATTTATAAAGTGCCCATTCCCATGGACTCTGGGCACTGTACAAAACAATTCAATAACAAAATACATATAGGCAGCAGCTCAACACAAACTTTAAATTCTATCCATCCCATTAAAACCAAAATCAGTCATTAAAAGCCTGCTGGAACAGATATGTTTTTAATGCTTTCTTGAAGGCTCCTACCGAAGCTGTAGAAAGCTCTGGTTTGCCATTTCACTGTTCTGCTGCTTTCCCCAGCCTACATACAGGTACATAACAACAGAAAAAGGATGGGGGGGGGGACCTGGCAGGAAGAAAGACAAGAAAACATGAGTACAAAGTGGGGGGTAAAGGTGAGATCTTGAGGCATGGGATTTTGGGCCAGTCCAAGATGCTGGCAGAAGTACCTTGCACTAGTACGCAGGAGACCCAGCTATGGCACGACAACCAACACCCCTTCACACATTATTGCTTACGAGGCATGGCTGGAGCATACAGCATCTCTCATCTGTCCCACATTAGAAGGGACATCCCTCATTTTATCACTCTGAACCCCTCTGTCTATCCCACTCAACTATATCACATTAGAAGGGACATCCCTCATTTTATCACTCTGAACCCCTCTATCTATCCTACTCCACTATCCCACATTAGGAGCGACGTCCCTCATTTTGCTTCTCAGAATTCCTCTGTCCATACCTCCCAAGTGTCCCACTTTAGAAGAGACAGCCTGACAATAACAGGAAACAGGACCTACAGTGAAGCCCACCAGGATGAAGTGCAGCACTGCAGAATTCTGCAGTAGAGTTACTACAGCAAACAATACAGTTTCAATAGGAGTTAATCCCTTTAGTCATGCAGTGAACCTGTCACACTGCACTTCATCCAGGCAGGCTTCACTGTAGCCGTAGAGATCTGATACCAACTAAAGGACAACTGAGGGAATAAGCAGTAGAACTATTGGGGACATAGGCTGGGAGGACAGTAAGGCACTATTTGCATATCACATATATTGTGGAGTAGGGGAAAAAGCAAGCTATAGAGATGTAAACGTTGACTGCTGTATATGTACTACAGTATATTCAGTTGACATAACCATTATGTTTTTGTTTGTGTCTTGCCTTAATAAGCTTATGGGGGGCCCATAGCCAGATCCCGTGTACCTCTACATTGTGAATCACTGGCAACCCATCAGGAGGATCATTGGGGAACCAGAGTTCTAGAAACATAGAAACATAGACTTTGATGGCAGATAAGGACCACTTGGCACACCGAGTTTGCTCATTTCCCCTACCTATCGGATAAGCTGCGGATCCTAGTTTTCCAACAGCCTACTTCCTCCTACCTCCAACTAGAATTGCCTTATGTCTGTCCCATGCATTTGTAAATTCCCCCACTGTTTTTGACCCCACAACCTCCTTAGGAAGATCATTCCATGCTTCCACAACCCTCTCCATGAAAAAATACTTCCTCACGTTGCCCCTGAGTTGTCCCCCCTTTATCTTTAAATTGTGCCCCCATGTTCTTGCATATCCCCTTTTCTGAAAGATGCTACCCTCTTGGACTTTGTTGATTCCCTTGAGGTATTTGAAATTTCTATCATGCCCCCTCCTCCTTTCCTCGAGGGCATACATATTAAGCTCTTTTAGTCTCTCTTCGTATGGCTTCTGGTACAGACTCTGCACCATTTTTGTTGTCCTCCTCTGTACTGCCTCCATTCTGTCTATGTCTTTGCAGAGATGGGGTCTCCAGAACTGCACGCAGTACTCCAGATGGGGTCTCACCAACTGTCTGTACAGAGGGATAACAACTTCCTGTTTTCTACTGGTGATGCCTCTCCCTACGCATCCCAGTATCCCCCCATCCCTCCTTACAGCCTTCTCACATTGCTTACTTACCTTTAGGTCTTCTGATATGACTACCCCCAGGTCCCTTTCCATTGTTGTTGTTGTTGTTAGTACCTCGCCCCACATTATGCACTCTTCCCCATGGTTTTTGTTTCCAGGATCCATTACTTTGCACTTCTTTGCATTGAATCTAAGCTGCCATACTCTCCGCTCGGATTCCCAAGGCAAATTGGCAAGGCAAGGCAGATTTTATTTTTATGGTGCCCAATCCAGAGGCTCTGGGTGCCTAACAGAATAAAGTATACAAACAGTGCAGTATAAAACAACAAACAAACATAAAACAAGCACAGTTATTGCAAACAATATAATAATGGCCTTCATCACTCCCAGTATCAAGATTAAAGCCTGCTGGGGAACAAGCGTTTTCTGTAGCTGCACCAGGACTCTGAAATGTTGTCCTGAAAACCATCCATTCTGCCCCCTCAGTGGGAAGTTTTACATCTCAGTTAAAGACTTGGCTGTTTAGACAGGCCTTCTCAGGCAATTGATAAGCTTTAGTAATATTATGGAATATATACATGTTTATTGTATAATTTGAGATCTTTTGTTGCTATGATAATAAATTTACTTTTATTGTAAAGTGTGTTGAGTTCTGGAAAAACGATTATTTGTTATGTTCCTGTCCTGTCCTGTCCTGTCCTGTCCTATCCTATCCTATCCTATCCTATCCTATCCTATAAAAAGACATTTGCAAAACAAAAGAAAAGAAAAAGATGAGGGCATCCCTCATTTTACCCCTCAGAACCACTCTATTCATACCTCTCAACTCTCCCACATTGGGAGGGACATCCCTCATTATACCCCTCAGGGCTCCTCTGTCCATACTTCTCAACTGTCCCACATTAGGAGGAACATCCCTCAGTTTATACCCAGAACCCCTCTGTCTGTACCTCTTTACTGTCCCACATTGGGAGGGGCATCCCACAATATACCCCTCAGAGCCCCTCTGTACGTGCTTCTCAACACTCCCAGATTGGTTTTAACTCAGGCAAGTTTTATTGATCAAGTGCAACACCCCTTTTACACACATAAGGTATCTAACCATACATGGGGTTGTAGAGTGTTTATACAGACAGAGAACAGCTTGAATCATAAGGTTCTGCTTGGGACAACATAGTGCCTCATGCAACAACCCAGTCCTCTGGTTCAAGACTGTTGATGGAACTAATTTATGGTTTAGTCTATCCATGAAATGGTCCCTGGGGGGATAAAGAGCAAAAGCAAAAGTTGATATGTAAAAGCAAGTCTGGTGAGTTGTGCAGAAACCTTTCTGGACATTAAAGTGCTGGCATTAGTGCGCCGGCACATCAGGGCACCGATTTTGGAATTCGTGTCCTCTCCCTGAGGTCTGCCCCCGTCAGAGTTATAATAATAAAGTGGGAGTGCACCCCCCACATGGGGGCACAGGAACATAGTGCCCCCCCACAAAAACAGGGGTCATCAAAATCCCGACTTGGTGCCTGATGACTGGGCACACTAATGTCAGTGCTCTGAATGGGTGGAACCGTGCAGAAATGCCCATACCGTACACAGTGAAGTGACTCATTAATGAATGTCTGCTACGTGCTCTGATTACTTTTGAAAAAGAAAAATAGGGTGAGGCTCTAGGATATATATGTAAATAAGATGCAATAACAGCAGTATAATGAAACTATTACAAGTATGAAAACAAAATACCAACAGCGTAAAACCAAGTAAACACGGTGTGCAACCCCAACCCCCCATGAAATAATGAATACTACAAGTAATCTCGGATTCGTACATGAGTAATGACGGATCTATCAGAAATTCCCTTTGTCCACAGCAGTAATTATGGGTCAGTCATCCCCGACTGATGCCAAGGGCACCATATTTCCACAGATTTGTCAGGCTGGAGCCAGACAGTACTGGTTATAGAAACATAGAAACATAGAACATAGAAACATAGAAACATAGAATTTGACCGCAGATAAGGACCGCTTGGCCCACCCAGTCTGCCCATTTCCCTACCTACTGGATAAGCTGCAGATCCTAGTTAACCAGCAGCCTACTTCTTCCTACCCCAACCCCCTAGAATTGCCTTATGACTGTCCCATGCATGCTTGAATTCCACCACTGATTTTGACTCCACAACCTCCTCCGGAAGGCCGCTCCATGCATCCACAACCTCTCTGTGAAAAATACTTCAAATTACCTCTGAGCCCCCATCTTCAAATTGTGCCTCTTGTTCTTGCACACCTCTTTTTTGAAAGATGCTACCCTCTTGGACTTTGTTGATTCCCTTGAGGTACTTGAACGTTTCTATCATGTCCCTCTTCCTCCTTTCCTCGAGGCTATACATATTAAGCTCTTTCGCCTCTCTCTTCATATGTCTTCCAGTGCAGACCCTGCACCATTTTAGTTGCCCTCCTCTGGACAGCTTCCATCCTGTCTATGTCTTTGCGGAAATTGGGTCTCCAGAACTGCACACAGTACTCCAGATGGGGTCTCACCAACTGTCTGTACAGAGGGATAATAACTTCCATTTTCTACTGGTGATGCCTCTCCCTATGCATCCCAGTATCCCCCCAGCCCTCCTTGCTGCCCTCTCACATTGCTTGTCCACCTTTAGGTCATCTGAAATGACTACCCCCAGGTCCCTTTCCATTTTTGTTGTTGTTATTATCTCACCCCCCATTGTGTACTCTTCCACTGGGTTTTTGTGTCCCAGGTGCATTACCTTGCACTTCTTAGCATTGAATCTAAGCTGCCATACATTTGACCATTCCTCTAACCTTGCCAAGTCCCTTCTTTTCCTTTCCAACCCCTTCCTGTGCATCATCTCTGTTGCATATCTTTGTGTCATCTGCAAAGAGACATACTTTTCCTTCCAGTCCTTCTGCAATGTCACTTATAAAGACATTGAAGAGGACCGGTCCTAATACTGAACCCTGCGGTACCCACTAGTAACCCTCCTTTCTTCTGAGTGGACTCCATTTACTTTACCTCTGTGTCCTATTCTCCAGCCAATTCTTTACCCAGGTTGTCATCTTGGGACCCACTCCCAGGCTGGCTAACTTGTATATTAATCTTGTGTGGGACTGTGTCAAATGCCTTGCTAAAGTCTAGGTAGGCCATGTCCACAGCCCCTCCCTGATCTACTACTTTGGTCACCCAGTCAAAGAAATCTATCAAATCTGTCTGGCATGACCTTCCCACTGTGAATCCATGCTGCCTAGGGTCCCAGCCCTCTGACCTCTAGATACCGACAATTCTTTCCTTCAGAAGTGATTCCATTATTTTCCTATCACTGAGATTAAACTAACAGGTCTGTAGTTTCCTGCTTCTGCCTTGCTCCCACTTTTGTGAAGGGAATCATATCTGCCCTCCTCAGTCCTTGGGTACCACCCCTCCTCCCATGATTTGTTAAAAGGGTAGTCAGTGGTGTCACTAGTTCTACCTTAGTTCTTTTAGAATTCTGGGATGAATCCCATCAGGCCCCATTGCTTTGTCCACCTTCAGTTTTAAGAGTTCTTTCAGAACCCTTTCTTCTGTAAATGGGCTGGTATCAACTTCTGTAGCCAGAGTGTTTCTACTGTTTGTTTTATGTACCTCCCCCTCTTCATTTGTAAATACTGAGCAAAAATATTTGTTTAGTATCTCTGCCTTTTCACAGTCTCCCTCTGCCCACCCTCCTCCCTTTATTAAGCCTCACTATCCCTCCCTTGGTCTTCCTTCACTCCCTGATGTACCTATAAAAGGTTTTATCCCCCTTCTTAACTGAGTTGGCTATCTTTTCCTCGGTTTGGGCCTTTGCTGTTCTGACTGCCTTCCCAGCCTCCTTTGCTTTAACTGATACAGTTCTCTGTCCTGCTCCTTCTGTGATTCCTTGTACTTCCTGAATGCTTTCTTTTTCTCTTGAACCTTCACTGCCACTTCCTTTGAGAACCATAGTGGTTTCTTACATCGTTTTGTTTTGTTTATTTGCTTCACACAAAGGCTTGTTACCTCTGTGATGGCAGTTTTTATTATTCCCATTGTTCTTCCACCCCTCCTTCCTGCCCATTTGCTAGTGCATTCCTTAGGCACTCACCCATTTTGGCAAAGTCAGCCCTCCTGAAGTCCAGTACTTTTTGTCTTTGTATGGCTTGAATTATTGCGTGTGTTTATTAGAACCATACTGTTCGATGGTCGCTAGTTCCCAGATGGCTACCCACTTCTACATCTGTGATCCTCTCTCCATCTCCATTTGAGAGAATCAAGTCTAATATTGCTCCCTCTCAAGTGGGCTCCAGTACTAGTGGTCTAAGGCATGCCCCCTGTAGGGCATCTAGAATAACTCCACTCTTCGAAGTGGCAGCTGCAACTGCACTCCAGTTAACATCTGGCATATTCAGATCACCCATCAGCAATATCTCCCCTTTTTCTGCCATTCTAAGTATACTTTCTATCATTTCCTGTGTGATTTTCTCCATTCATTCCAGTTCACCCACCCTTATCCTCCAGCACTGTACTGAGGGAGTTCGAGAGGATAACCAACTAGAAGTGATACATTTGAGTGCTGTCACCCTCAGAATCTGGCCCAGCTTTCGAATATTGCTGTGACAAGATAGTAAAGTGGGAAAGCCCAATACCAGTTCTATGAATGCAAATGGGAAAGATAGACCAGTTATTCATTGAATTTCAATGTAGATAGATTGGCAAAAATGCAAAAGCTTAGGACAAGCCCAGAAAATATGGCAGTGAGTCCCCTGGTCCTTTCCACTGTTATGACAGCATAAATCTGTGTAATTTGGGTGAAAATGTTTAGTGATAACTGGAGTTCTAAAGAATCTAACCAATACTTTCTGGTTAAATTCTCACCAGGAGGGCGATGCAGTGACCTGCCAAGCTAAACACAGTCACCTCGTCCAGTGGGCCTGGGGAATCTGGGTACCACTTTCCTGCTCCCATTTTAGTCTTAGAGCTTCCAGCGGGGGTGGCATTTGAATGGGACAACAACATGTACAGTTTAGTGAGATAACTAAATCTGCCTCAAAGAGTAATAATGTAAAAAAAAGATTCTAAGCTAGTTTGATCTCTCCTAATCTGAGGGAGGATGCCTGTGGACAGTATAACTCTCCCTGACTAGATGTAACATCCCTCATTTTACCCCTCAGAACCCTTCTATCGGTACCTCTTAACTGTCCCATATTAGAAGGGATGTCCCTCATTGTACCCTTCAGAGCCCCTCTGTCCACACCTCTTAACAGTCCCATATTAGAAGGGATGTCCCTCATTGTACCCTCCGGAGCCCCTCTGTCCACACCTCTTAACTGTCCCATATTAAAAGGGATGTCCCTCATTGTACCCTTCAGAGCCCCTCGGTCCATACCTCTTAACTGTCCCATATAAGAAGGGATGTCCCTCATTGTACCCTTCAGAGCCCCTCTGTCCATACCTCTAAACTGTCACATATTAAAAGGGATATCCCTCATTTTACCAATCAGAATCTTTCTGTCTGTTCTTCTTAACTGTCCTACATAAATATTGACATCCTTCGTTTTCCTCATCAGAACACCTCTGTCTGTGCTACTCAACTGTCCCACATGAGGAACATAAGAAACAGTCAATATAGACAGATAATGACCATCGGTCCATCTGGTATATCTGGTCCCTACCTTGGAGGGATTCCCTCATTTATTCCACGGAGCCTTTCTGTTTGAACCGCTCAACTGTCACACGTTAGAAGAGCTGCCCCCATTTTACCACTCAGACACCCTTTGTCTACACCTCTAAGATGTTTCACATTATTAATTAAAGGATCTATTTACTTATTTATTTATTTAGAAATTGGTGCCTTGGAAAGCCAATCTGAACCATGGCTCATTTCCACGTGCGACCTAGGGAAAAGGTAAGCGAGAAAATGCATTTTTTTAACAATTTGTGACCAGGAAATACACAGTAAGCTGAAGCTTGTTGCCACGTGTGTCCTGGGAGCACCAGGAAATTAAGTGACTTGCTCATGGTGCCACATACTCTCACCTATGTAAACCCACCCCTTGCACGTGCTTTAATCCCCCCTAATTTCTCTGCCACCTGCTCCTTCTGCCCCGCCCCACCCCCTTCCCCTTGTAATGTTTCTGCTCCTACTTTCAGTAACCAGTATTTTGGTTTTTGTAATCGTATTTCAGCTGTTTTTCAGCTCGCTCTTGTGCTTTACAGCTGTTTGCTATGCTTATGGCGCTTAGCCTAGGCCTGTACTGGCATTCTTGTCAGCCAGGTGATTATGGGTTGTCTACCTTGTCCACTAGCTGCTTCTATGTCACTGAAAGCTGTATCCTACTGCTGTAATCAGACTGTTCTTTCATTGCTTTGTATTTCCGTTTAACTGTATCATGATGTTACTGTCAAATGCCACACCCTACTATTTACTTTGTACTGTACTGTTTGTGTTTGTAACCTCCTGGGTTGTATCTGAAAATAATCATTTCTATGGCTAGCACACTCACCCGGTAAACAAAAATGAAATAAATAAATAAGTGGTGACTGTGAGATTCAAACCCAGTTCTCCAGGTTTACAGCTCAATGCTCTTAATCACTATGCTATACTGCCTCACTATGCCTACACACATCATAAAGGTAAACAGTAAAGCAAAATAACAGTATGAGGGGCATACCTCATTTTACAACTCAGAAACTTTCAGTCCCTTCCTCTAGACTGTGATACATTAAGCGGATGTCCATCATTTTACCACTCAGGACCCTTCTGACCATCCTCCTCAACTTTCCCACGTTAGGAGGGATGTATCTCATTTTTCTCCTCAAACCTCCTCTATCCATACCTCTTAATTGTCCCACATTAGGAGGGATGGCCTTCATTTCATCCCTCAGAACCCCTCAGTCCCACATGGAGAGGGTGCTGCACAACATTTTAAGATGAATCTGCATTGTTCCATAAACAGCAAACTTTGTGTACATGAAAGCATAGATTTCCACAGTGTTCTGAGCTTCTCTGTCTATGATGATGATGAAACCCCCATTTGGGCTCTTGCTCTTCAATTCTGAGGAACAGTTTCCCCACATGGGGGTAATGAAAGGTGGAAAGGTACACAGTATGAGTAAAAAAACAAAGGAAAGATGTCACGTATGTTTTGTAGTTAACTGGCTTGGGTCGCTCCCTGAAGGTGATCTGCAGGTAACTATAATGGAGGTGAATGGAAATGATGACACCAATGACAAGGTCACCTCCTATGAAGTAGGACTTGACTGCTGAAGTCTGCAACTTACATCCATGACTCTGGCTGTCCTTGGACACACTTGAGGACACCATCAGCAACAAAAATATCCAGTACCGCATTTTAGTTTACAAATTCTTCTGAAAAAGCAGTATAATTAGATTTCTGGTGTTATACTAAACAAGGGAAGCAATGGGCATACCTCTCAGCTGTCCCTGATTATGAGGGATGTCCCTCATTTTACCCCCTCAAAGATGTTTTGGCCATACTGCCCACACAAAGAATGTGCTATGAATTCAGACTTTAAAATAGAAATTCAAAATATTCTAAGATGCCAAATCACATATAAACTTTGCACAAGTAAGCTAAATGGTTTCACAGTGTTCTGATCTTGTATCTCTATGTTTGAGGATGTCTCCTCATTAGGAGGGTCAGTGTCCTTCATTGTCCCTCATTTTGAGTGTCCATGCCCCTCATTTCGGTGGCAAATGCTTGAGAGGTATGCTGTTCATTTATAATGTGATCAGTCTGTTGAAGAAGCTCAATGAGAACTTTGGTTTCTCCAACATGAACAAAGATTCCATTTTGGAGGACCTTGCTTTCTTGTAGTTAAATATGTTTTGCTCTCTTGACATATACAGCAAACCAGAATAGAATTAAAAAAATTAATATAAAAACAGCAAATCACAGAAAACTAGCAAATTCTCTAGTTTGAACTGTTTGTCCATAGTCAGGCACAGAGTCTTCTGCAAGCAATGGCAACAATCTGTATCTATATAGAGTGGTTCTATGTGATAACAGCGAACACCTAAAGGCGATCTCCATTATCGCACAGTCAGAGTGCCGAAAACATTTTCGGCACTCTGACAACCTCAGCGCACAGGACAACAGCGCCAGGAGATGTATTTTAATGCTTTCTGTGGGGGGGCTGCACCCTCCACACACCCCTACTAAAGGATTCTCAACTCCAGAGGGTTGCATGTCAGGGGGGTGAAAGCATTAAAATATAAAGGTTCAGACAGGGCATAATAAAATCACACCAGCACCCAAACCTGAACCCAGTACCTCACCCACCCCAACCACTAGCCAACCCCTGACACCATGACACAGCTCGGCAATCCACCGCAGTGCCACCCCCTACAGCTCCTCCGCCCCTCCAAGCCCACTCTTGCCATGCTCGCTCCCCCCACACGCGCGCACACATAGCGACATCCTGTCACCCAGTTCGCCCACCCCCCTCATCTGGTCACCCTACCCTTCCACTGCTGTGTGGGATTGCACCGGGAAGAAGTCACCGTTATGGACGGCGCTCTTCCCCATGCACCTACCTCACAGGATACCATATAGGGTTTGTTCAGTGGTGTTGTTGATCATAATTTTCCCAGGGGTGTCAAATATTTAAAAACTGGGAGGCAGTATAGTGCAGTGGTTTAAGGCTCTGAGCTGCAAATCTGGTGACATCCAGCAGACCAGACTGCCACAGCTTCTACTTACATACTGTGTGACCCTGAGCAAGTCACTTAACTTCCCTGTGCTCTCAGGTCACTCCTGTAAAAAAGCTTTCAGCTTAGTGTGCTACTCCTGGTTAAACAACTAAATAAAAAAAATATATATATATTATATTTTATTTATTCAATCTCGGATTACAAATTCCTTTGAGCACCAGGCAGCTCATTTACAAAGGCTCCACATCAATGGGGAAGGGTTTAGCCATCAGACAAGGAAGTGCTAACATATCAAACTACAAAAAGCTTATTCAGTGCATAATTCAATGGCACAATCCAATGAAGAGAAGAAAGTGAGGGGAGGGTGAAGTCAGAGTTAGAGAGGAAGAAGGAAAGAATTAAGGGAGAGATGGAGGAGGGAGGAAGTGTGGGGGGAGTAGTTTATACAGAAAGGGGGGGAGCAGCCAAGGGCTTTGTCAGTGTAGCTATAGCAGGAGAAGTGGGAGTCAGGAAAGGAGGGTGGGGGTGGAGGAAAGGGGAAGGGAGAGAAACAGGGTGGCCAGTAGTTCATGTTGGAAAGGAGGGGGAGTAGGGAAGAAGTGGTCCTACACTCATAAAGTGACTAGGTGGTGCAATCACAAGTGCCTTCGGTTACTAGGAGCTGATGGAGCTTACGCTTAAACTGTGCAAGTTTTGGTGGGATATTCAATTCACTGTGAAGGCCATTAAACTAGAGTGGGGCTCTGTACAGAAAGGACAGCTGGAATTGAGTAGTCCGACAGCATGGGATGAGAAATTGTTCTGTTTCGGAGCTACGAGTGTGTTGGGTCTTGTGTCCTTTTTTCAGAAGGCTTTCAACACTCGGTGGCAGGAGTCCAAGGAGCACCTTTTTGGTCAGAAGGCATGACTGTTATTTGATCCTACCACTAAGCTGAAGCCAGCCCATTTGAGCGTACAACTCACAAGTGTGAGTGAGGTGAGCAACACCCGTGATTAGCCTACAGGCTTTGTTTAGAGCAACAGTAATTCTTTTGAGGGATGTGGTTGATGCCACACCGTAGCTAGCTAAGCCATAATCTACAATCAAAAGAACCGAACTGTAGACCGCCAGCTTCAGGGCTTCAGGGGTCAGATTCTGTCTATATCTATACAGCAGCCAATCCTGGTATTGACATTCCTAGCAACATTATCAATGTGGGACACATAGGTGAGGTGACTATCCAGGGTTATACTCAAGCACTTGAAATGCTGGATTTGTTCAAGTGAGGCACCTTGGTTAGCCAGACTTCAGTTTTCTTGTAATTTAGCACCAGTTTATGAGTATTAAACCATTTCTCTGCTTCTCAAAAGCCAAGTTCAAGATCGCTTTTCAGTAAGTTGGGATCCATGTGGCTTGCAAAGATGATAGCATCATCTGCACAGAGAAGCGTACGTTGAGGACAGGCAGTTGGCAAGTTGTTCTGGAAGATACTGAACAGGAGAGGACCCAAGATAGATCATTGTGGTACCCCAGACTGGACAGCCCTCTGTTCTGAGGCAATGTTGGATATCTTCACCCTCTGCTGTCTATCTCCAAGGTAACTTCCGAACCATTTCAGTGTGTTTGCTGACAGACCAATTTTTGTGAGCTGTCTGAGTAGCAGTGAGTGATTTACAGTATCAAAGGCCTTCGTTAGATCTATAAAGACCACTCCTATAAGTTTGCCTTGGTCAATGGACTGTTGAATAAAGCTTGTAAATTCTAACAATGTTGTTGTAGTGCTTTTCCCCTTTCCAAAGTCATGTTATTGTGGACACTGGATAGAGTAAGATTCAAGGTAATCTATCAGCTGGTTGGCAACAATTCATTCAAGGACCTTGGATAGCGGAGGGAGAATAGATATGGGCCTATAGTTGAATGGGCGATCACCAGTTTTATGGACAGGGCTGACCAGGGCAGTTTTCCACATTTCCGGGAACTGTGACAGGGTTAGCGAGAGGTTTAGGATCTTAGTTATTGGTGTGAGTACTTCATCCAAGGTGAGAGCAAAATGCTTGAGGTCGAGACTGTCTCCACTATGTCTCGACTTTCCTAGCATCTTCGTTAGTAGTTTTCTAACTTGGTGGAGTGAGACCTTGTTAAAGTAGAAAGGGGGGATACTCAGGAATCGTCCCCTCTGAGCAACTAGCAGTGTGGGTAGAGTTATCGATGAAGTAGTCTTGAGGGAGGATGTTGTTCAGATTGGTGAAGGCATCATTAAAAGTGTTTGCTATTTTAAGCGTGTCAGTGGTGGGAGTACCTTCAATATGCAGCATAGAAGGATGTATCTTAGAATCATTGCCAGTGATATCCTTGATATTTGATCAAAATGTTCTACTATCTCCCCAAGCGTTGGTCAACATATCCCTATGGTATTGACTTTTTGCCTGGTGAATAGCCATCATGCAGGCATTTCTAGCAGCTTTGTAGGAATGCAGGTCATATTGTCTTCCAGTGGTTTTGGCACCGTGCCAGAGATGGTCCCATAGTTTCATATTGGAAAGTAGCTCTGGGGTGATCCAAGGGTTTACTGTGCCACGGACCTTCATCCTTTTGTCAGGGGCATGTGTATCGCAAGCGGTGTTGAAGACCATGATGAAGTGATTAAGGGCTATGTTAATGTCATCAGTGGAGTCCAGCAGGGACCAATCCTGGGAGTGCAGTTGTTGCTTCAATAGGTCCAAGTGTCCATGTTTAAATACCCTGTTGTGGATGGTTTGGGGAGGGGGAGCAGGAAATTTGTTAGACCAACAACAGGTGATAGGGGAATGGTCACTCCTAAAACTGAAGGTGGACAAAGCAATAGGGTCTAATGGGATTCACCCCAGAATTCTAAATGAACTAAGGGGAGAACTAGTGACATCACTGACTACCCTTTTTAACAAATCATGGAAGGATGGTGTGGTACTGGAGGACTGGAGGAGGGAGGATGTGATTCCCCTTCACAAAAGTGGGAGAAAGACAGAGGCAGGAAATTGCAGACCAATCAGTATGACCTCAGTGGTAGGGAAAATCATGCAATCACTTCTGAAGGAAATAATTTTTGAGTACCTAGAGGCCATTGGGGCACAGGACCCAAGGCAGCATGGATTCACAGGGGGAAGGTCATATCAGATGAATCAATTCAAATCTAATGAATTTCTTTGACTGGTTGACCAAAGTAGTAGACCAGGGAGGGGCTGTGGACATAGCCTACCTAGACTTTAGCAAGGCATTTGGCACAGTCCCACACTAAAGATTAATAAACAAATTATCCAGCCTGGGAGTGGGTCCCAGGGTGGTAGCCTGGGTAAAACATTGGCTGGACAACAGGACACAGAAGGTAATAGTAAAATGGAGTCCACTCTGAAAAAAGGAGGGTTATATGTGGGGTACCGTAGGGTTCAGTACTGGGTCCTGTCCTTTTTAATGTCTTTATAAGTGACATTGCAGAGGGACTGGAAGGAAAAGTATGCCTCTTTGCAGATGACACAAAGATCTGCAACTGGGTTGATACACAAGGGGGGGTGTAAAGGATGAAAATGAACTTGGCAAGGTTGGAGGAATGGTCAGAAGTATGGCAGCTTGGATTCAATGCAAAGAAATGCTAAGTAATGCACCTGGGAAACAAAAACCCAGGAGAAGAGTACACAATGAGGGGGAGGAAGTAAAGACAACAAAAATGGAAAGGGACCTGGGGGTAATCATATCAGATGACCTAAAGGTTAGCAAGTAATATGAGAAGGCAATAGGGATGGCGGTGGGGTGGATACTGGGATGCATAGGGAGAGGCATCATCAGTAGAAAACCGGAAGTTGTTATCCCTCTGTACAGACAGTTGGTGAGACCCCATCTGGAGTATTGCGTACAATTCTGGAGACCCCATCTCTGCAAGGACTTAAGCAGGATATAGGCAGTCCAGAGGAGGGCAAGTGAAATGGTGCAAGGTCTGCAACAGAAGCAATACGAGGAGAGACTAAAGGAGCTTAATATATATACCCTTGAGGAAAGGAGGAAGGGGGGGCATGAGAGAAACTTTTAAGTACCTCAAGGGAAACAACAAAGTCCAAGAGGGTAGCATCTTTCAGAGAAAGAGATGTGCAAGAACAAGGGGACACAATTTGAAGATAGAGGGGGAACGGCTCAGGGGCAATGTGAGGAAGTATTTTTTTCACAGAGAGGGTGGTGGACACATGGAACGGCATTCCTGTGGCAGTCATGAGGTCAAAAACAGTGGAGGAATTCAAGAATGCATGGGACAGACATAAGATAATTCTTGTAGGGGGTAAGAAGAAATAGGTTGTTAGTTAATTAGGATCTGCAGCTTATCCATTACGTAAGAAATGGGCAGACTAGGTGGGCCAAGTGGTCCTTATCAGCTGTCAAAGTCAATGTTTCTATGTAACTGCGGCAATGAATGCTGGAGTGGCACTAAATATGTTAGGTCTTCTGCTGCTCCTACAAGACCAAATGTAGTGGGTTTAAAAAAAAAAGCAACCCACACCAGCTCAGAGGGCAAATCTGCAAGGATACATAAAAAAAAAATCTCTCTTCTCCTGTTCTTATTATATCATTAAAAATGGCTTGCCTTGTTTTAAAGCTGTCTGTTAGCTGGCACAGATTGCCATCGTTATTTTGGCTGTAAAGTAACATCCTTTGAATCACCACTAGAGTGTTTTTAATCTCCTCAGATGTTTTGAAAATGACTTTTGTTGCTAGTTTTGTAATTAATAACCCACATCAATAAAGATGGCCACCACTGCCAAATTTAAACCTCTCTTTCATTGGTTACTTTTTGATCTTACATGTTAGATTCATTCCTTGAACTTCGGATGGTGCTTATGCACATTTCTGTTGGTAAGCAAAGCAGCCCTACACCAAGAAGTTTAGTTTTATTTTGGAGGGAACTGCAGCAAAGTAGGAACATTTAAAAAAACAAAGAAATTATCACTGATTTTTTCACATAACAAGTACAAAAGGGAAAAATAACGTTGATCTAAGTACCCACAGTATGGTTGCGTATTAACAATACCAAGAAAAAAGATGGCCGACCATTCGTAACGTACAATATTACTGAGATGAAAGTTCATAAATAATTAAAGCAGCAGTGCAACAAAATTGGGCAAAATATTTGACCCTACCTTTTTTTCCACCATGAAACATTTCAGGCATCTTACTGTTTTCTTTAGTGATAAAGTATTCTAGTTCCACCACAGACTCTAAGTCTTTCATGAGTATTTTAATTGAGTTTTTTTTTTTTTCTCAAGAAGAAACGATATCTGCCATGTTTGGCTTAGAACTAGCATTGTAGACCTGGTAAGGGTTGGAATCGAGAAAATAAACACTCACAGTGTGCAGCAAAGGAACAACATGGAGCTACTTAGAACAGTAGATTTGACAGGTATGCTAATATTTGGATTGTAGCAGAAACTAGCTTTTTGAAACAAGAAACTAGCTTTTTGAAAAAAAATCACTTTTTGTTACACTGCTGCTTTAAAATCATAACTTCACATATTAAGATATCACGTGACGTAGTAGAACAGATTGAGTTCTTTGTGAACTTCATTTGAAACTAAAGTCATTGGAGTTGAAGATAGAAGATAAAGCTGCATTCACATGCGTAAAGGTATTTATACATCACCAGTGGCGATTTAAATGACAAGATAGTAACTGATCTTTGTAGTCAACCGCAAGATATTGTGATGATAGTAGAAACAAACATTTTCATCACTTCTTGTGAAATTCCACAAATGCAAGAACAGGATTTTCATAGAAATCACTGGTGGGGAAAAAAATTGCCAAGCCCTGCATAGAAACATAGAATCTGATGGCAGATAAGGACCGCTTGACCCACCTAGTCTGCCCATTTCCCTGCCTACTGGATAAGCTGCAGATTCTAGTTAATCAACAGCTTACTTCCTCCTACCCCCCAGTAGAATTGCCTTATGCCTGTCCCATGCAGTCTTGAATTCTTCCACTGTTCCTGACTCTACAACCTCCTCAGGAAGGCTGTTCCATGCATCCACAACCCTCTCTGTGGAAAAATACTTTCTAGCATTACCTCTGAGCCGTCCCCCCATCTTTAAAGCCAAATGCCAGTTTTTTTATGGTAACAAATAATAAGGAAGCACTGCCATGTCACTGCAGTAGCAGGGGACAATGAATGGGCACCACAGTACATGCAAAAATAAGATATACATTAAGAAATATTTCTTACTCATCACCACAAAAGCAAAGGTTTTGGAAGCTCAGATCTAAATGCACACAGCAGGAGGGAATTAGATGTGGACTACATTTGCACCAGTTTGCCTTCCAGTATTTATTCATTCATTAATTCTATCTATCTATCTATCTATCTATCTATCTATCTATCTATCTGTCTGTCTGTCTGTCTGTCTGTCTGTCTGTCTGTCTATCTATCTATCTATTGATGGTATCTATCTATCTATCTATCTATCTATCTATCTATCTATCTATCTATCGTATATAATAGAGTGTTGTTCTGTATAGAATTCCATCCCTTTCAAAATGCTGTTCTACCACAGTTCCAATGTCATGAAATGCTGTTCTGTCCTACTGTGGTAGAACAGCATTCTTGAACCTCTAGAGACTGCATGAGTCGGTTTCATTTTGAAAGCAAAAGAACTCACAAAACACATTTTTCAGACAGTACTATACACTATAAAAAATACAGGATGAGCAACTCTATGCACAACCAGTGTGTTTTGCCACCTGGAGATTCTGATTCCCATGGACCTCTCGAGCTTCGCTCTCAAGGTCAGAGGGAATCAGAATCCCTCTGTGGCAGAACACACTGGTTCTGCATAGTTGCCCAGCCAGTATTCTTTCTGTCTGTCTATCTATCTATCTATCTATCTGTCTGTCTGTCTGTCTATCTATCTATCTATCTATCTATCTGTCTGTCTACTGTTGACCACGTAAGTGCACTAGACAAATAAAATGCCTGTTTTCAGACACGACCCAGGAAAATTACAAAAGCAGTGTAACAACACACAAAACAAGACAGGCAAAATACAGAATGTACAAAGCATTCAAAGTGTTTCCATAAACAGCTACAAAACAATGAAATAAAACAGTAATAATAGTACACAATGACATTAAGTACAGAGACGTAAGGCAGATTACCATGTATAGTGAAAACCAAAAATAACCACACCATAGGTGGACCTGGTTAAGTAAGGGTATATTCAGGAACAGTAGGGAGTGAGCGTGAAACAACAGACAGCAAGACTAGTGCCACAGTTACCAGAGCTGGTCTTCCTGCCACTATTAGATTATGGTGATAGCACACAGTAGTTCCTCACTTTCTTTCCTATGTAAATTAGATGTGTTGTACCACAGAGTACTTAGATTTATTTCCAGCCTGCATGCTAGAACACATCACTGTGATCCTGGCACAGTAGTGGGTTGGACTTCATTTACTATTAGAAGGCTATGGAACGTTCATATGTGGTCCCTAAAGGCAAGGTGGAATTTGTTACTGTCTTATTTATTAAATCCACTCCAAAAATCTACAGGGTCACATAACCTAAGAATGTACAATATTATCCTGCTAGATGTCCCCAAGGCATCATTCAACATTTGGTAAAATGGATTTTAGTTGGATGGCCCCTACTTTTTGGAATGCTTTACAAGACTCTCTCAAGTTGCGTTCCCTTGCTAGCCCCTCTTATTTTAAGGTCCTTCTTGGTCAGTTCTGTGTTGATAAATGTGAATGCTGTTGAAAAACGAAAACATGTAAATTCGGCATTATTGTACGTTGCAATTTCTGTACTTGTAGTAGCATTCTGTTTTACATCGCCCTTGCCATAAGTTCTGTTTATCAGTATTCCTGCTGTTCTTACCTTTGTACCAGAATATACCTGTTAGCCAATACTTAATTGAATTTCTTAAGTTTCTTTGCTCTGTTCTATGAAATTGCATTGCAACCCATCGTATGTTTCTTTTTTTTTTTTTTTTGCTTTGAAGATTTTATTGATTTTTAGTAATATCGGATATATAAAACAATTCACAGTAAAATATTTTAAACAGTAAGACTAGCTTATTAACACACATAACTGATTGTTAGGTCTCATAAAAATACATACATAAATAATTAAGGTGGTGACTTCACAACATAGGTAGCAAAACAAAATGGTTATATAAAATGCACGCTGAAAATAGAAAAATAGAGTTAAAAATCTACGTTTCGACCTTAGGTCTTCTTCAGGAAATATCTAAAAGAGGAAAAAAAACAAGTTAGGTAGTTAGGTAGGTTCATTAAAGGAATAATGCCTGGCAGGGTGGGTGTTATGCTGGGAAAACATCCCGCCTCAGGGGGTAGGCCCAAGGCCACAGGCTGAGGACATCCAATACCTGAAAAGGGATGTTATTCCAGCATAACACCCACCCTGGAGGGCATTATTCTTATTATACAATGGCTTGTTGTTGTATAAAGAATAAAAAAAATAATTTAAAGAATGTTTTTGTTAGTATGGAAAAATATGTTTGTTGCTTAAGAGAAGATACAAACAATCAATGGAACAAGCAATCAGAGGTTCACAGTGGGGCTGAGACTAGAGCTGGGATGTTATGCTGGGGATAACATCCCTGGTCTAGTCCCAGACTGACCAATCAGAGGCCAGCATTCTTTTGTGCCATTGTATAATAATTTGTAACTATTACCTTAATAAAGGAGAAACAGCTACAAGATGGGAATATGCATTAGTTACTGCTTCAGGACTGTATCATATTTCTTTGTCATGGAGTGCCCAGATATTTTAGGAAGGGGGCCTAGATTCTTTCAAATAGTTCAAAATTATTTTACCAATAACCTGGAGTGCCAATCTTTTATTAGTAATTTACCTCACTCATTTTATTTCCCCCATTCATTATTCTTTATAGTAAAGTGGGGAAGAATTATTTAGTAGAGTTTTGTGAGTCAGCCTTCCCCACCATATATCCCCTAGTGTTCAAGGCTGGCCTGAGTATAATTATGTAACACTTAGGTAAGAATATACAGCTGAACATTCCAGCACTAGAAGCCAAGATGGCAAAAATTTCCACGACCACCATGTATTTCCCTGTGGTGCTCAGGTATGCAGGTATAAATGAGAGCCACACGCTGACAAACACAAGCATGCTGAAGGTAATGAATTTGGCCTCATTGAAGCTACCAGGCAAGTTCCGGGCCAGGAAGGCAACCAAGAAGGAGACACTGGCCAAGAAGCCCAGGTAACCCAGCATGCACCAAAATGCAAGCGCCGAACCGTCATTGCACCCAATTATTATCTTTCCATCTTCGGATTTCATGTTGGATTCTGGGAATGGGGCAGATATGGACAACCAAGCAGCACATGTGATCACCTGAAGCAGTGACCCAGCAAAGACTATGGAACTGGATATCTTGTATCCCACCCAGCTCCTTAACTTGCTGCCTGGCCTTGTGGCACTAAAGGCAATCACCACAATGACAGTTTTGGCTAGAACGCATGAGACACAAAGGGAAAATGTCAAGCCAAATACAACTTGACGGAGCATGCAGTTCAGTTTCATGGGGTGGCCAATGAACAGCAGGGGAGAGAGGAAGCACAGCATGAGGGCCACCAGAAGAAGGTAGGTGAGCTCGCGGTTGTTGGCCTTGACTATTGGAGTGTCCTTGAACTTAATGAAAATGCAGAGGACAGAAACTGTCAGTAAGCTGAAGACACTAGTGCAGAAAGTCAGTGACGCTCCGAAAGGGTCTTCATAGGAGAGGTAGTCTGGGATTTTCGGGACACACTTATTTCGTTTGTCATTGGACCAGTAATCCTCTGGGCACTTCAGGCAGTTCACAGCATCTGATGGAAAATTAATTCTGTTTAAACCAAGGATGCAAGAATCAGAATCATGACCAGATCATTTCTAGATACCTATAACATTTAGAAAAGCACTGCTGATTTGGCCTATAATCTATTAGAGAGTGTTTAGGGAATGCCATGGTTAGCCAACAAAGAAAATGGAGTATACAAATAACTGTAGATAGCGAGTTATGGGCTACATGACAATTTGTGCAGTTCATGTCACCGTGCAACATCTTACCCCAGACTCCTCACTCTGGCATGAATCAACACCCCACGCAATTCATCCTCAGACAGTTCACCCCCAGTGTAAATATTAGAAAACAAACTCATCCGGGACAAATTGTGCTGGGTGGCGATTCATGCCAGAGCAAAGAGTCCAGAGTAAGGTGTCGTGTGGGAACATGACCGGCACAACTGGACGTGTGCCCCAAGTGATGGTGTCTGTCATATGCAAAGTAAGGAATGACACACTTCATGTAGTTGTTAGCCATGATGAGTAGTCAAGTGCTGCAGCTATCCATTATGCATTATTCTCGTATGGGACCATACATTCTGGAATGTTATTCCACTTATAAAATGTTCTTTTATTTGTTAAAAAAATAAGTGGTTCAGGTGAGGTGTGCAGTTGTCAGAAAAATAATTAATGGTCATGTCATGTGTTTCAACCAATGAGGTTACAGGATTTTCATGACCTTTTTTTTTTTTTAAAGAAGTGGTTTAGATACACAAGCTTTATAGACAAAGATAAAATTACATCTAGACTAATGTACAGACATTGGTGTATTACAAGGTTTTTTCACACCCTCAAGATGTGTGACACTATATACACCACAAGAGCAAAGCTTGAGTGGTTTATAAAAGTTCATAACATGGGGGTCAGAGAAACAGGTATCTGATTGGTAGAGAGCCACCAGGTGACCATTGATTAATCCAGCATATACACACAGCAAGTAGTGAACTGTCCCCCCCCCCAAGAGATCAGTTAGCACTCTGGATCTCGTTATTGTGCCAGAATTGCAGTTTGTGGGGCAGTCATTAGTCTCCTCACTAATCAAGCAACAGCTGTAGTAGCAGCATGTGCAGTATACCTGGCCCTCCCAGCTCCTCCTGATCTGTAGCTGCGGTGTGTAGTTATACTATCAGATTGGTGCTATTCTCTTAGCCCCTGTTGTAAAACATTATTATTATTATTGTCCCCTGGCTGCTCTGTGCCTTCCCACCCACTCACCCCGTGGACCTTCGTGAACCAAGCGATTAGTGCAGCCTGCACTGTGACAGTGACAAGTCACCGTTGCTATGGTATTATTGTGCCTTTGCTTTGTGCCCAAACCGGTAGTATCCCTGGCCAGAAGCCATGGTACTGAGAGTGAGAGACAGGAGCTGGAACCCCCCACAGAAGTTACTGTCAGATCGGGACATGTATACAGAAACAGCAGCAGTTTGCACAGAGATTGATGAGAGAGCAGCAGTGTGGACCAAGATTGTTGGTCATTATGTGCAGTGTCTCAGGAGTCAACATTAGGAGACAGAGACAGGCAGGCAGGTGTGTGTCTCTCTATCACATTTTTCACAATCAGCCCCCCTCCCCTGGCTCATTGATGTGCACTCCTCCTCCTGTGGTCATCCAGCAGCAGGGTGGGATATATATGGCAGCAAGAGAATGTCTGAGTGTCTGGTAATTAAAGTCTTTCACCACACTGTCCCCGAAGGTGCAGATATCGTGAACATGGGAGGAGTGAGAGAAAGATGGATGCTGCAGGAATGACCATGTGTTCAAATGTCACTGAGCACATCAGTTCCACTACAGCACGGTGTGGTGCTTGCTCTGTGTGTGTGTGTGTGTGTGTGTGTGTGTATTTCTCTCTCTCTCTCTCTCTCTCTCTCTCTCTCTCTCTGTCAGAAGACAGAGTATTTGCTGCATAATGTGGCAGTAGATGATGGTGTGAGTCAGCGGCAGAGCACTTTCATTCCCCGGGCAGTTCCTGAGAAGTGCTGGTCACTGCCAAAGTGATGCTGCAGACACATGGACATGAAGGAGAGACAGAGAGTGAAGTCTTTCCTTACTGTTGTTCTGCTGGCAATCGAAGCGAGAGACACACACATTGTATGTGCACTGTCCTGTGCTGCACTTCACAGAATGAGAGCGAGAGAGAGAGAGAGAGAGGCGGTCATGAAAAACATTTCTTCTTCTCTCTCTCTCTCTCTCTCCCCGTCTGTCTGTTTGTGTGAAATCACTTTTACAAATGACACGGTGCATGTGGAGCAAGTGTTATGGGCACCAGGTAGAGAGAGAGAGAGAGAGAGAGAGACAGACAGAAGGGCAGCTTTATCGTGGAGAGAGAGAGAGAGAGAGAGGCCACATGTTCTGTGTAGCCAGCAGAACAGTGACTTGTCGTTCATTAATATTTAGAACAGTAATCATGCTGCAAAACTTGTGTAGTGTCAAAAAATTCATTTTCACTTATCTGTGTTCTGTGGTCAGTACTCAGCAGTGCATATTGAGTCAAGTTCTGCACCAACAGCACTGAATATGGAGCTAAGTTCAGCACTGTTAGCAACACAGTACTTCTGGCAGTGGCAGAACACATAAAAAAAGTTCCTCTGTTTGTATCAAATAATCATGCTTTCCTCTTTTTTTTTTACCTCTGGTGTCACCCCATGTTATAAGAGCAATAACCCACTCCAGAAGGTGCGGTTATTGAGGATTAATCAACACCCTGGCTACTGTGAGGACACTCAGCCTGTTGCCTCATGCCTCACAACGCACCCAGGTTGCTCATTAATCCCCAATAACTACACACCCTGTTGTGAGGTTTTGCTTACATCACACACCAAGGGGGTGTAGTAAAATTGTGAACAACACTGATGTCCGTAACTTTATTTTGCGTAATTATGACTTTGAGAAAAGAGACATTCTGATAAGCATGGGGTAGTGGTACACGGGTCTGTTATCCATAATACACATTTGTGACAGCATAAGCATGTATTATGAACTATGAAAGCAACTGGCTTTAGGTTAATAAAAACCTTAACCAGTAATTACTGTACAGTATATTGATGAGGAGCATTTATGAACGGTGCCCAGTATGGTTTGCAAGCCCATGAAAAACTCTTTTAAAATATATTGGCCTTACCTCTAGCTGGCAACAGTCTGGAAATATCCTTATCTTAGTCTGCCCTATGTTGGTGTGTTACAGAGGGGATATGACATGGGGTGGCTGAAGATATCATTTTTATCTTCGTGAGAAGGCATTTGTCTGTTGATATCTCACAAGTGGTGAAGCTATGAGATAGACAGCAACAGACCAATACCCTTTAAATAAACAAAATATCATAATGAGTCAGTCCATAGCATGTTTGATTTATACAACACGTGTTTAGGTGGTTTGTGATAGAAATGGGAAAATGTTACAAAAGAAAAAAAAGTAAGAAATGTGAACTGCATACTGTATATTCAATGAAAAAAATAAATGGCATCTCACATTTTATTTATTGAAAGAGTTTTAGCAGGAAAGGCCTACTGAGCCTACTGAGCCATCATAGTTCATTTTCATTGGCATCCTGGGGGAAAATACAAGAAGATGCTCACTGATCATGCTCAGAAATTTATCTTCACTTGTGAGAATACATTTCTAAGCATGCTCAGTGTGACCAAAATGAGTAAGATACATTTCAGAGAATGCTCAGTGACCAACGTTATTGATCTTGCTTATACTGACCAAAAGAACACGTGTATCATCTCAGATTTATTTTCAAACCAGTTGTATAACAATCTATATCATTTACCAGTTTTGTTGGTGATTTCCCCCTTAGAACAGGGTGTACAGTCAAAGCAACAGAGGGGCTGTCCACGACGAGAAACCTTTCGGTATCCAGGTGGACAGCTTTCACTGCAGACAGAACGTGGCACCTGGAAAAGGAAAAAGAAGCAAAACAGTTGGTGGTTCTGTTTTACAGATACAACTTGAAACATCCTATGGGAAGGTACTACTTCCCATTCTAACTGGAGAGACAGGAAGATTTCATAACTCTCTTCAGTATGATGTCCCTTATCCACAGATTCTGCCCTGTGATATCTCTTGCACAGTAGCACTAAACTGAACCTGACCAAAAAATGCTCCATCAACACCACATTAAGGGAAGCAGTGTTGCAGGGGTAGGGTGTTGGGCCCATAACCCAGTGGTCAAGGCACTTAAACAATCCTTGTCTAACTTCATGTAAACCTTTTGATAGGCACTGTGGTCACGTGACTAGAGCAGGTTTGGAATCTAGAATTTCCAGGTTCAAATCCCACCTTAGCCACATATTTCACTGTGTGACCCTAAGCAAGTAATTTAACCCTTAAGGTCAGTCCAGTGTACTATAAAAAGGGATAAAGGCAGAACCCCACATAAAATGAGATCCCGCATGTCAGCTATGCTTTCCTGAGTAAATAAATGTGATACAAAACCACATTCACAGTAAGAAATGCTTTCTAGAAACTCAAATTCAAAACTACACCAGTATACAATGACGTCATTAAAAAAGAACAACCTGGGGTAATCCAAATTCAATTTGTAGCTACTCGACTGCAAAAGGAGTGTGTAATCTCATTTGGCCACTGGGTGTCACTGAATTGCAAAACCTTTTTCTGGACTAGAGTGGAGAGCATATGAGTCATATGATGAGGTTTATCTGTCTGCCGTCTGCTACTAGTTGTAACTGTGCAATTGAGGTACATTTTTTTATGCACCTATTAGCCAATTTGATTATAGGATTTCTGCCAGCCATTTTTATGTTGTCTTGCACGTGCAGCGCAGACAACATATTGTGGTAGCTTGGAGTGGAGTAGCAGGTTTTGGGGGTGCGGGCGTGTTGTGGCCAATGGCGCCACTGCTTTTTTGGGCTGGGCTCTGTGGCACGAATGAAATAGCAAGCTGTCAATGACAGCACTGCAAAAGCATGCCACCAACTTGAAATAATTTTGCTGCTGCAATGAGGGAGCTCCCCGTCATTGCAGTGCGTACCTTGCCTGGTGTAGCATCTCAATAAACATGGCGGTAGCTGTTGCAGTCCACCTCTCACAATCACCAGCAACCCGACTTCAGGGGTGCCCAATCCCCCTGTCAGCATGGTTAACCCCCTCAAGATTGTATGGCACACTGTGAACCCACCCCAGTGTGCCTCCGTGTTCAAAAGCCAATCGTGTTGGCATTTTCCAGCCCCACCCACCCCCATTGTGTGCCACACTGGGAAACCACCCCAGTGTGGCTAACATTTTTATTTAGTTATTTATTTATGACTTTGATAACCGGGTGAGTGCACTGTTCCCAGAGACCATTTTCAGGCACGACCCGGGCCATAATACATGGCACAGGGTGACAGTGGAGTACAAGGTAACAGTAATACACATGAAACAGATTTGAAACAAGCAACAATAGTAGACACAATATACAGGTTTGATGCATAGATCCTTTTGACAACAGTGAATACAAGGTTTCAATATCAGATATGAGAAGACTTGGTACAAACAAACAAACTGTAGGCACAGTGAACAATGTGAGACTGCATCGTCCAGTGAGCAAGTAATACACAGAATACTCAGGAAAATAATGTATATACAATACGTACAGGCAAGGAAGTCGAATATTACTGTAAAAAATGCAATATAACAGTTGTAGGCAAGAGAGTTGACAAGTGTAGGTAGGTGGGTAACCCCTGGGCTGGCGAGTTGACTAGTGTGGGTAGGTGGGTAACCCCTGGGCTGGGGAGTTGACTAGTGTGGGTCGGTGTGAGACCCCTGGGAGCATCGGCAGGATGAGTTTTCCAGGAACCAGACTTTAAGGTGGGACTTGAAACTGGAGTGTGTGTCATCACCCCCCAAACTCATGGGAAACACTGGGAGGCCACCCCAATGTGGCCAACATTTTCCTTACACCTGTAAAAAAAGAACACAGTACGTGGTGTTCTTTATTTTATATTTTTTTTATAACCTGAAACAAAGAAAACAGTCCCTCTCCATCGGGTCCCCTCCCCAACCTGCACCGACCCTCTGTGCACACCACCTCCCCACTAATGCACAGATGCTCAGATGAGGTCTGACAAGAATTTTAGGACCAAACTTGGACTGTTTCCTTCAGTATACACATTATTCATAGCTAGAATCCTGCACTACTTACATTTCATTAATGAGTCACTGCTACCATTCTGCGGCCAATACCCCCTCCCCTCATTTATAAAGCACACCCATGGAATTTTTCCTCCCCCCTTTTCAGACGGTTTGTGACATGGACAGTGGAAGGTGTTGGACTAAAATTGACAGAATATTCAGGCATTTGTAAGCTGTGCACCAGATGCTGAAAATCAGGCCCTAGAACTTTAATAAAAAAAATCTGTTGTATAGCACAGTTTTTATTCTCATGCTGTGGGTAGCAGATGGTCATTTTAGGACATTTTAACAGCAAGTACACTGTCTGCAACACGGGGGGTGATATCTGAATATTAGGCTATGGTTAAATTTACAGACATGTCCAGCTAGTTCCAAAACGATAGTTCAATAAACAAAGATAAGTGTGTTTGTGTGTGTGTGTCTGTGTGTGTGTGTTGTGTATCTGTGTGTGTGGTGTGTATGTGTGTGTCTGTATGTGAGGGTGTGTCTGTGTGTGTCTGTGGCTGTGTGTGTGTGATGTGTGTGGTGTGTGTGTGTGTGTGTGTGGTATATGTGTGTGCGTGTCTGTAAGTGTGGTGTATGTATGTGTGTATGTCTGCCTGTGTGTGTTGTGTGTGTGAGTGAGTGTGTGTGTGTGTGTGTGTGTGTGTGTCTGTCTGTCTGTTTCTACAAGCACATTTGTGTTTTTGTGTTTGGAGACTTTGTAGTCACAGTGTCCTACATTGCTGTGCATAGCTTCAATCTGGTGGACTTAATTAGCACTCATTGAAAGTAGACAGATAGATCAACAGACATCGGAGACAGACAAAGATGACAGATAGATAGATAGACAGACAGACAGACAGACAGACAGACAGATAGATAGATAGATAATGGCTGTAGATAGCTAGGTAGATAGACAGACAGACAGATATATACTGTCAAGATGGATAAATACTGTTGAGCTAGACAGATAGATAGATAGATAGATAGATAGATAGATAGATAGATAGATAGATAGATAGATAGATAGATAGATAGATAGACTGGAAGCCTGACAGACAGGTTGACATTCACTCCAGATGGGGAACAGGTTGGTTGGAAGGAAGGAAGGAAGAAAGGAAGAAAGAAAGAAAGAAAGAAAGAAAGAAAGAAAGAAAGAAAGAAAGAAAGAAAGAAAGAAAGAAAGAAAGAAACTACTACACTGTATTTGTGAAAGTCTGAAGAATAAAAGCAAGATATGTGCTGTGAAATACCTGACTGAACCTTTCATTCCACAAAATGTCACTCTCATTGATGGTGAGCTCTGGTCCTCCAGGGGCTTTGTTCTCAAAGCTACCAACTCTGAAGTACCTGCTGGTTCCGTCAGGAACACGTGAAGTTAAGATGTCATACCTGCTGGGGTCACCATTACATCAAAATACATCTCCTCACCAGCACTGTTTTTAAAATGGACATTCTTGGTGTAATGAAGCAGCTAACGAGAAGACAAGATAAAGGGAAACCCTTAATTGACAGTCATCAGAGGCAGTAAACAAAGTACAATGAACAGTATATTGTGTGTGTGTATATATATATATATATATATATATATATATATATGTGTGTGTACAAATATATATATACATATTACAGTGGTGCAGTTGCGCCACTATATTTAGGGTTCAGCGGTCACTTACATACCAAAGTCAAAAGTCTGGGTGTTAATAACTTTGGAACCATTCAACGGATTTGCCTGAAATTTGGTATGCCTGGTGGGGCATGGTAGATCTCTTGATTTGCCAAATGTTGTTTTGGTCGGACTTACAGTCTTTGTGCACCAAAACGCTGAAAAATGCAAAATTATCAGTTTTTGGAGGCAGTTTTGGAATATTGTCTGTGGCGCTGCACGGTCATTGTGTGGCGTGCTGCTCTGTGACATGACTCTTTTGAAAGAGCTTCACTGGCCGAACATGTCACTTTTCATTTGGTGAAAAAATATTGAGGTATTCAAAAGTTATAGCATGTTTAAGTTCCCATTATGAGTCAATGGGAAAACTTATATGGTTATTTTGCGAACAAAGAATGGGGTTTTGGCCATCTGGTCCCTCCTCATGATCAAAGAATTTGCAGGTTCACAATCAAAGATTCTTTGATCCCGAGGGAGGGACTAGATGGCCAGATTTGGAAGGACCAGATAGCCCAATTTTGACAACTTTTAAAATTAAATATCTCAAAAACGGTTTGATCTTTTAACTTGCAATTTGGAGGGTGTTGACGGGATGTCCTGTAGATGTGAATTATGGTGCTTAGGTGTCAGAAAATACATTCATTGCGGAGATATGGTGTGGCGCAGTTTACGCTTTGAGGACAGCATTTTGCATTGTGGTAGTGGCTTGAAATTTATAGGGCAGCTACTTTTACTGCCATGGATGTACTTTTCAGTCATTAGGTGTGTAAAATGTAAACAGGTGTGGAATTCTGCCACTCTGACCAATGAAAATCTCAAACTTTAAAATGTTATATCTCGGACACGGTTTGGTCTTCTAAATTGAAATTTGCAGGGTGTTGAGGGGATGTTCTGTACATGTGAATTATGGTATTTAGGAGTCGGGAAATTAAGTTGCTGCAGAGACATTGCGTGACGCACTTTACATTTTGCATACAGCATTTTGCATTGTGGTAGGCACTTTAATAACTTTGCAACCATTCAATGGATTTGCACAAAATTTGGAACGCACAGTGTGGTGTGGTAGATCTCTTGATTTACTAAATTGTGTTTCAGTCAGACATACAGTTTTTGCGCAGTGAAGTGCCAAGAAATGCACTTTTCGCCACTTTTGCGAAGCACCACGGACACCATGTGGGCTAGTGGTCCAAATCTTGGGACATAGAAAGAGCTTGGGCCAAGGAACATGTCACTTTTTATTTGGTGAACAAATATTAATCTGTTCAAAAGTTATTACAATTTGAAATGCCCATTACATCCTATTGGAAAATGTATACTGTATGCATTTTTGGAATGTTAATGAGAAAGACCAGATGGCCCAAATTGGGATGACCATATCTCAATAAGAGTTTGGTCTATTTACTTGAAATTTGCACGGTGTTGAGGGGATGTCATAGAGATGTGAACTATGCTGTTTAGGTGTTGGGGAAATAATTTGTTGCAGAGATATTCAATGACGTAATTTACATTTTTCCCATAGGATTGCATTGCAGTCTGTGTCATGACTTTCAGCCCCATTATTTCAGAAAAAAGCCTGCAGTGGAATTTTGTTTGTACGTTGCATGGTTCATGAGATATTGTGAAACTACTGTCGTCAGCCCTAACTCTCACCCCATTCCATGAGTAAATAAGCTGAGGTGGTGTAGTACTGGAGAATGGGGTGAGAGTTAGGACTGATGACCTCAACGCACCCCGATGCCTGTTGGTTGGGGCAGGGAGGGTGTGGGTGCAAGGGTAGCAACCCTAACACCAAATTCCTCACTTTTGTCGCTGTGGAACAACCCTAACTGATGCATTAAACTGAGTTTTTTGCTATGAATATATATAAATATATATATGTATTATTTGCACAGAAATCAGTTTGCATCATTTACAGTTCAGGCTAAAGAAACAAAAATAGGGAAATGTGGCTTTAGGGTTTCCAACCCCCTAAAGCAAATCAGGGGCAAAGTCTTCCTAGGAGATGTCAACCCTAAAGCTCACCCCATTTTATACATTCCAAAAACATACATACATACCTAATGGGGTGGCGTTGGGGGTTTAGGGTTGGGAACCCTAAAGCCACAATTCCCTACTTTTTTTTGTGTTAGCCTGAACCCAAAATGTTGCATTAACACAGTTTTTTGCAAAGAATTGTCTTACTTTTTAAGATAGTCCCATGCAACCATACATTTTGAGATAGTGTGAATCGTATCCTTATTTGTCTGTGCTCCCATTCCTCCATTGATGCATATATGTGTTTATGGGGAAGCACAGGGCCCTTCACACCTGAGCTTCCATTTGTAGAACAACAACAACCAAACTGACAACGTAACCTTCCTATTACCCCACCTCATTGACCCGGTAGTAAAGCGTATCAAATCCCCACCAAAATGGCATTCCGTGCCACCACAGCATAATTCCATGGCAGAGGCATGCAAAGATGTTTTGGGCCAGATATGAAAAATGGTAGCTAGCATATTCATGAGATGGTGTAAAGAAAAGGCTATGTTGATAATTTGAGGTTAGAATATTGAAAATTAAGAAAGTTATGAGCGAGCATAGTGAAATGTCAAAAGATGTGCACAACTTTGCCACTTTTACATATTTTGACTCCATATTTTCAGCATACTCTTCTTATGACACCATCTCATGAACACATATGGTGAAAATGCTGAAATCCCACCCAAAAGGTGATTTCACCAACCGACCCTCAAAATCACCTTTTGGGCACAATTTCTAAAATGACCCCAATATTGTTCAAAGTGGGGTGTCAAAAAGGTATATTGAAAATTTAGTGCCAAAATCTTGAAAAATGACAAGTTATGCACCAAAGTAAAAAAAAAACATTGAAATACGTGGCTTCCCCATATGAAAAATTTTTTTCGTGAGTCGTCATACGAAACAAAAATCTTGCTTCATATCATGAGTCACAAAACAAGATTTATAATTTAAAAAAACAACATTTTAAGAGCATTTCTGCAACAAGCAACACTTAAGTGCTGAATCCAGCTAAAGGGGTCCCAATAAGGAAGCTACATCTGTTGGTTGCTTTCAGGAATGTCATTTTTATGGGTTTTCAAATGTTAATTTTTATGGAAAGAGGCAAAACAAGATGGCAGCAAACAAAACAATGATTTTCCCCTCATGAAAAAAATATTTTTTTTCTCATTTCATACAGCTATTTTTCAGTGCTTACTGAGCATGCTCAGAACCAAGCATTACAAATTTCAAAATTAGGTAACTTTGGAACGGAAATATTTGTTTAACAAATAAGCAACAGGCGGATCTGTGGGTCAGCACCTTTCTACCCAGAAAATTTCAGGCCAATATTTAAAACCATATGGGCGCTAGCCATGTTGATAGAAAACACATTCAAACCTAAGGAATAAAATTCTGAAAAATTAATTTTTTGCACTATCTGCATCTCAGAATTCACACGTCTAACTGAAACAACACTTATTCTGTCAAGAAATCTACTCATGAGACTGTGCATGTAACATTTCATGCAAATCCATTGAATAGCTGCAAAGTAATTAAACTGCAAATTTTGGGGTTTAACACTGAAGTGCCCGAACAACCCTAAATAGAGGGGAACACTCCTATAATATACACATATAGATAGTAGTTTGTTGTTTATCTAAATGTTATTTTACCAGGTGAGTATCCAGAGAATATGGGATCTACAGCCCTAACTTCCTTTGTGCCTCAGCGTACTACAGTATCTTGAGGTTTTCTGCCAGTGTTTTGCGCTTTTATTTAAATCACGGTTTAATAATAATGAAAAGGCAAATTCTGCACTATGAAGGAAAAAGACTTCCACAGTAGCAGTCCAGCCATCTTTCTATAATCATAACCTGTAAAAGGAACAGTCAGCACTAAGAGCCATACACCCAAGTGCGGGGCCGGTCCCAGTTTGCACTTTGCATGGAAAAACATTTGTTCTACTTGCTGTTTACTGCAGTATACTAGACTGTAATCATGCTGGTTCTGCAGACTTCCACCCTGGCATTTGCTGTAACCAGAAATCCCAGAATCACCTTCAGGTGACATCAGAGGGCTATACCAGGGAGAGATTCAATAACCTGCAGTATGTGACAGAGCTTTAGTTAGCTCAGATAAGATATATGCTGTTCCAGCTGTTCTTCCAGGGCTAAGTACAGTCACATATGTGGCACATTTAGGTGGTACATCGGAGGCAGTGTAGCGCAGTGGTTTAAAGCTCTGAGTTACAAACTTGAAGACCTGGGTTTGAATCCCACGGCCCCAGTTGCATACTGTGTGACTCTGAATGGGTCACTTAATTTCCTTGTGCTCCCAGGTCATACCTGTAAACAAGCTGTGGCTCTCTTATGGTTTAAGAAAATGTGTCTGTCCTGGTTAAAAAAAAAAAAATGTGGCCCAAATGCAGGCTGCATCATGGTTGCACACTTTTGTGGTTCTAATCTGGCCTCAAGTACAGGCACAGCAGATTGTGGTTCATTCATCTTCTAATTCTAGTGCATCCTTCAGAGGCAGCTGCAGCTGCAATTTGATATGCAAATGTGACACGACTTGCTGTTGCATCCATCTCAACACTTTGAAAATACAGGCCACAGTGTGGCTGAGCCAGTGCAGTGCAGTGTTTTCAAGTAAAACCTTGAAAAACTTAATATTTACACACAAATCAAAAGGTGTCTAGGCAGACTAGATGAACCTTTGGTCTTGATGTGCTGTCACTGCCTGTGTTTCTATATTTCTATAAATCTTGTTTTATGTCAGATATTTCTGTGTTTGTTTTCCTTTATTTTTATGGACAGCTGTTTGAAAATAGGATCCTCATCCCACAGATTCCATCTGCTCCTCCTTCCTGTTTATACATCATGCATTGCACCCCCATATTCAAAGGACTTGCACAGTACAAAATAGAGATGTGTGGCGCATCCTGCAAAATGCACTGTTGCACGATGTTCAAAAGGTGAATATGCGTTGTACATATCCAATTGCATGATCATGCACAGATAATGTATGCCACGCAGAAAAATGGGGCGGACACCTACATATGCTGTGCATGTGTATAGTCAGTGGAACTGCACAGTGCATGTGCCATGCATCTCACGTTTGTGTCACGCAAAGTTAGGCAAGACAGGGGATGCCCTAAATCTGCCAGCCACCCATAGGCAGGCTGCTGAACTGCAGACAAGGCATCCTCAGACAGCTCTGTGAGCTGCACCAGGATGAGCTCCAGGCACCCACACACAGCAGCCATGCCAGGATGGTAGTACCCAAAGCCACAGCTGCACTGTGCCTGGTCACCAGGCACCTGCCAGATACTGGTGTGTGACACCACTGGCACGGCCCAGTCAACCACCTCCCTTACCTCACCCAGGTCATAGACACCCAGCTGCCACATGCTAGTGTGGTCAGTCACGCCCTAGCACACCAGCGCAACAGACAGGTACAATGCAGCACATGTCCCAGGTGCCATTGCTTGCACCATGTGGACATCAGAGCATCACCTGGTGATGGCATGCACCCATGGCGACTTCTGGGACAATGGTAATCAGGACGTATGATGGTACTGGTGGCAGCATGGCATGGGACAGGGACAGACCACTGGCACACACCCACGGTGGTATGCCATAGGTGCACACAGCATACCCTTGCCAGATACATACCACCAGGAACAACATACATGTCACCGATGCTATCTATGCATTGTGACAATGCCACAGGGGTCCTGCAGTGGATCAGTGTGGTGGTGTGGTTGTGGATATTGCACAACTGTAGGCAGCGTGGGGCAGGGGTGGCACCACCTGTGGCCTGGAGGCATCATAGGCATGCCTCATGGACACTGGACCCTTCTGTTGTTGCACATGTGGCCACCATGGGTATTAGCATTGTACTCAGGCCAATGCATTCCACCCACACACAAACATGACTATTCACCTGCCTGCTAAGCTGTAGTACCTCCTGGTCACCTTTGTGGAGTGGTGGTGACTGGAACTGCACATGCCAATGGCATGCAAATGGCCTGAATACATTCCAGTAATGAGATGCTAATATGCTGTTTGGGTACCGACTGTGCAATGAGGCTATTTGCATATCCTGGCTGAATATTGTAACTCTGTGCACCATGCAAGTGGCTTCACATCACGCGGTTCCGTATGCTCCGTGCTGGTCACAGGTCACCTGCCATGCTGCTCATCTCCCGCTGTGCGATCACGCAGAATCGGGATATTCAGACGTGATTGCAAGATTACATTACCTGGTGCACTTTCTGAATACCCCATTCTTTTGTGTTGGCACAAGTCAATATGTGGCACATTCACCTGCATGGCGCACCCAGCCACTTTTGAATGTGGGGCCCATAATCTTCAGTTTATAAATCACAGTTTATTGCCATGAGAATGATTATGATGTAACAAGCTGTAGATTATGATATAAAATTCAAGTTTTACACACCACCCCATATTTTTGTTTTATATAACTGATGGGATTTTTTTTGCCCCAGAAGTCCCCCACCCCAGGTTTTTTTTACGTTTATTATTTCTTATGAATTATGTTATTTTTTATGTTTTTATTATTTAGTTTAACAAGTGTTCTCCTGTAAGAGCCACCCATGTCACTGAACCTGTCTCCTCTTACTTATCTAAATTATAGTTAGCCCCTGTCAGATGTTCACAGCACAGCCACACTGTGGCTTCAGGTTTGTGTTTCCAGCACCACTGACAAACAAGCCCACAATCTAAATTTAGCCACAAGATGGGCAAACCATGTTGGTGGAGAGAGGCACTCTATCCACAGCCTCCTACACCACCCAACACTCGTACCATGCCCCTTCTCCCACCTGGAGAGAGCAGATCACAGCTACCCTGAGATCCTTAAAGGCTGGGAGTTGAACCTGACACAATTCCGGCTGAGCTACAACAGTGCGTGTGCACTCTTTGAAGGAATGCTGGCTCGTAAGTGCAGTTATAACCAGCTGCCAATAATGGCAAATGACTACCGGCTTCTCGCTATGGGAAAAAAACACAGCACAGTTATTATATCACAGCTCGTTGCTATGGAAATGATGATGTCACAAATAGCAGATTATGACATCACGTTTTGACAAGAAGCAGGAACAGATGAAGTTCAAAGGGCAAAGATCTTGTTTCCACACAATGCAATGTGTATATGGCAAAGTAAGAAACATTTATATAATGTAGGTGAAAATCAAACCTTACCGATACATGACTTATTGTAGCAGATGAAGCATTTTAAATGAAGATAAGTCATATATTTCAGTATGGAGCCATCATCAGCCTTTATCTCTACTTTGAAGGGTAACAAAGAAACCCGTAACCAATAGGAGTGCAGCTAGCACAATGTCAGATGACATCACAGGGGCCTCTGCTGCACTCAAAACAGCGCAGTGAAATCCAACAAAAACAAAGTTTCATATAAAGAACACGTTTAAAAAACATTGCAGTTTAAAATACAATGTATAAACTGGACACACAATGGCCTAAATTAGAATATGACCTTTATCATCACTTGTGAGGAGGCAGGACTTTCATAACTCACTCATAGCTTTGCCATTAGTGAGTTATTGTCCTGCCCCTTCACTTATGAAGATAAATGGCATATCCTGAGTCAAGCCATTGTGCATCCCATAGATATCCAAGAGGTCAATGAAGGAAGAGAACAATAGATTTACTGACAGAGAATGGGCAAGGATGCTCAAGGGAATAATTGCAGCCATGAATGATGACCATACAGTCCTAGCCCCCAGTCTCCAACTTCAGCACATGAATCCAAATCCCTGATGACAGCCCCATCGAGGAAGGAAGGAAGATCACAGCGCATTTCCACCTGCAGTGTTTTGACATCAAGACTTTGGTGAACATTGTTTTGGTTTTTTTGTTTTTTAACCTCTGCTATGCTGTAAAATCACCCCTTATCAGTGACTTCCCTGTTTTCCCTTCATATGGTTCAGATTTCACTTCTCAGGCCACCCATAAGGGATGGATGGTGGTGCACTGATATGATTTTTACATTTTGGTTGATCTGGTCATTTCTGTTATTCTTTGGTCCAAAAACATTTCTTTTTCCTTTATTTTAAATCCCTTCCCTGCTGCTGAGTCACTATCAGCTCTTTGCAAGTGTCATTTTCAAATGTCTGTGTCGTCCCACAGTCAGTCACACTCATATTCAGCTCTATGATGCCAGTTCAACAAAAATTTTGTCGACTGACATTACAGTGACAGATTTATGTCGACTGCAAATTGTGGTTGGCATAAATCCATCTGGAGATCTGTCTGTGTGTGTTTCGGGGGGGCTCTGCCCCCACACCCCGGACTTAGGGATTATTAGCTCTGAGTTGGAGTTGATTCAAGGAGGGGGTGCAGGACTGGGGGAAAGAGTGCCGTGGTCCCGGGTGGACTTTACAGTGATCCGTCGATGTTGTTGGCATTGACGCAATCACTGTAAAGGTTTCACCATGGGATCAGCATACACTCATATTCCTTCTTTGCAACACACTACTTAAAATTAACACAACTTTTACATCAGCCTAAAACTCCTGAGTGCCAGTCAACCTGGTCACAACCAAAGAACTTCGCCTCAGCTGAAGAAATTGAATGACAAAGAGTACGGCAGTCAAAGCCAATTGCTTACCTTATTGGCAGAACCCAGTCAGTTAAGATCTTGGACGCAACTTCTCCTCCCCTCCTGATTAGCACTGGAGATCCCCAGGGCTCAGTATTAGGGGCCCTCTTATTCTCCATCTTCTTAAATGACCTTCCCTCTGTTTGCTCCCCATGCTCTGCTATACACATGTATGCCAATGATACAGTCCTGTATGCATCTGGCTCCTGTCCTGATGCGGTTACAACCAGCTTACAGCAAGAATTTGACAAGGTTCACCTCTGGTTTGCTAACCATCAACTTTTCCTCAACACCAAGAAGACAGTCTCCATAACCTTTGGCACAAGGCAGAGACTCTCAATGCTTCCCTCTCTACCCATTTTCCACACCCTTGATGGGACTTTACTTGAGGACACATCCTCCTTCAGGTACTTAGGTGTTTGGTTGAACCAACACCTAAACTTCTCTGGGCATAATGACGCCATCCAGAAAAAACTGCGCCCTAAGCTTGGTGCCCTGTTCAGGAACTGTAATTGCATCCCTCCTACTGCTAGGCGCGAACTTGCCCAGAAGATGATACTGCCCACTTTTGACTATTGTGACATAGTCTATGGTGCTGCCCCTAAGTCCTCCCTGGCCAGATTGGACATCCTCTTCAATTCCTTCTGCTGCTTTGCCTTGGATGCTCCCCCCCCGCACCCACCACTGCGATCTTTATCGTGTCCTATCCTTCCCCTCTCTTGCAAATAGGCAGCTCTCCCACTGTGTTAAATTCACCTTCAAGCGCTGGTTGGGTGAGATCCCTTCCTACCTCTCCTCTTCCTTTATAACACCCCACACCCTCACTTTCCCTTAGATCAACTGACTCTCCCACCCTGGTAATCCCCCACAAATTCACCCAAATCGGCCAATCCAGTTATTCTCACCTCCTCTCAAAAATTTGGAATTCCCTCCCACCTCAAATCTGGCACTCATCCTCCACCTACTCCATCAGCTCTGCCCTCAACAATTACCTTGCTCCTAGCTGCTCCTGCCATGTCCTTCCCTAACTCCCTCCTCTAAGCCCTGGACAAACCCTACTCCTCTACCATCACCTTCACTTTACCTGTGCACACTCACCCAGATTCCTAGCTTTCTTCCCCTTCCCCCAAATTGCTCCCCCTTACTAGCCTCCCTTGATCTTTCACAGAATAAAAGGGGCCTCGAATGGTCTCCATGGGTCCCTCTCCTACCCCCCCATAGGGGACTTGTATCTCTCACCTACTCCTTCCACCACCATCCTGATGTGGTCTCTCTGGGACACTTCCTTATCCCCATCTCTCTAGTCAGTGTAGTGCAGGGTCCTCACATCCTGAAGTGGTCTCTATTGACACGACTCTTGCCCCTCCACACCCACCTCACCACCGCCTCTCTTTTCCCCCTTTTCTTTCACGTAAGCACTTGTTACTTATTAAACCAGCACTGATTTTTGTCCACTGTACAGAATTCCATCGAAAGCAGAATTTTTCTTTAAACTGGGACATAAATCTCTGAGGAAGGACTTGCTTGGTCTGAAAGCTTAGACACTGTTTTCTTTTGTAACATCTATGTTTTGTAACACCTGTGTTGGTCCATTAAAAGGTATCAAACCATTTGCTTCTGGATGTTTTCTTACAAGGACCAATACGGCAACTAATCTATTTATTTAAACTTGGACTTACAGTACTAAATTACAATTTACATAAACCTCATGATAGTATTCTGCAGTTTTGTAAACTGCCAACTCAATTTATGTAAACCACAGAATAGGATTACATATAGAACTGCCTTTCAGAATTAAACAGTAAATTCCAGAGCTGACCTACCTGCACTGCAGCAGTGCCAACACTCGTTACGCCAACAACTGAGTTTGGGAACAAGATCAGACCATCAGGCACTGGCCATGGGGAGGAAAATCAGGCATCCCAGAGGATTCTGACTTCCTTTGGGAAGGGAGGGAGGAGGGAGGGTCACTGCTGCCACTGCTATACTGCCTCCTGGGTGACCGCAGCTGGTAGTTCAGCAGACAGTAGGAGTGGGAAGGGGAATGTCGGACAAGATTCACATGAGGCATGCTTGTGTGCCTCTGATTAGATCTCCTCAAGCACCAGGCATCCCAGGAGATAGGGCTGAATAAAGCGACAATGCCTGCCCAGTACATGATCCCAGTATACTCAAGCCCAGTCTCCAGCAACTGGCTGCCTTGAGGAACCCAGGGAACTCCTGCTCCTATGACCAAGATACAGTGGGGGGTTGGAACCAGCAAAGCAGCCCACTCCACAGTGGGTAAACCCATGGGATTGGAAACCTGAGGGTAAGGGCCAGAGATGCTGCTGGAGGGGCAGGACCTGGCAAGGTGAGGGGGCCAGATCGAGAAGAAACAATAAATTATAAAAAATAAATTCTGAAAAGAATTTTGGAAGCAGAATTGCCATTCTGCACAAATTCTGTCAGCAGAATACCATGTTCAACACAGCTCCGAACTTAATGGTGGGAGGCAGCACATTTGATGGAATTCCTATCCCCCAGTACAGAGCAAGGGAGCACTTCCAAGTTTTGACCAATCAGAACACTCTTATGCTCTGTGTATGAGACACTCTTATTCTGTGAAGTGTATTTCTTCTGCAGCTGCCCAGGAAACAGGAATGCTAGGGTACTTGTTTTTATAAATTAGTGGGGGATTATATTACTGATTGAACTCCATCAATAATACACCAGTACTGCCACCAAGACCACTTTTAGTGTTGTAAGAGTAGTCTCACTCGCATTGTTAGGGTATCAGAACTATTCACTGTTGCCTTGCAGTTCTCTTACCCCAAGAATGCACAAGACTGCTCTTGCAATCATAAGAGTGCTCTCAGCAGTGGTATTAACATACACCAGTTTTACAAATGAAATAGACTACTTGGTTTTCTTACCTTCCAGGTTGGAAATCATGAATGCTCCCACACTGTCCATTATAAAATGGACCTTCTCCATCTCTACATGAAAGCAGACTATGTATGGAATGTGCCACCGCATATACTGCATTGTAAATGCTAAACATGTATGTGTAATTATACGCGTCATATTTAGAAATGTCAAGGCTTCTTAAATCCTCATGACCTGTGCAAGGTGACGTTATTGTGCTTATTGCCCAGTTTGTTAGTGTGTCATTTCCGTCAGGTTTCGGCCACTGGCAGTCAAAGGCCTCCTCCCAGAATGTTCTTATAAAGATGTCATGTGGAGAGGTTGAAGGGTGGATACTGTACAAGAAGTCCTTGAGCCCGGGGATCTTGCCTTTGTGAATGAAGAACCCTAAGCTACCATTTAAGGTTTTCTCAACCTTCATCTTGAGAACTTCCAAGGATACCTGAAAAGCTGTAGAGCTGATCCAAACTCTACCTGTTACATTTTGCATAGAAATGGCCTCCAGGAATGGAATCAGATTCTCAGCAGTGGAGTAGATCACAATGACATTTGCTGATGACCGCTGAATCACATCAATGGTGGATGGGATCTTCTCTTTATACTTGGTGACTATTTCTAAGAATTCGATGCAGCCTCCAGCCTTGACGATTTCTTGTTTGAGAGTCTGGCTTCCCAACATACCGTAATCATTGTCAGAGGCCAGAATTCCAACCCATGTCCAACCAAAATAAATTAGCAGCTGAGCCAGACCAAGAGCTTGGAAGATGTCATTTGGGACAGTCCGCATAAATGATGGGAATTTTGACTTATCACTCAACAGGGAAACTGAAGAACCATAGCTGATCTGGAAAGAAAATATTTCATATATAACATAAAGCAATACTACATAACAGGAAGTGGTACTGTATATCAAGGGTCACCAATTAGATGTTTTGGGTGCATTGTGAGACACACCAAACCTAGGTGTCTTAATCCACTCTGAGAAGTGACAAATTCAAATGATGTTCTATGCCCTGGAGTATAATACTGAGAACACAGAATGGTCCAAGTGTATGGGTATGACTGATACGGATAACTGGGTCTAACCCACAATGAGATATTGAGAGAGAACCATAGTAAATTATTACATAAGCAAGCCAAATACCAAGCATGACTGCCCCACATTTCTCAGCAGTCAATAACCTTAATTATGAAATGGGCAGAAAGAATATTGGCTCCTGATTGACCAAGAGGTATTTTCAGCCAGGACGTTATCCCTAGCACCATTGCCCAGCTGAAAGTAGCTCAACAAAAATATATTTAAAAACTACATCGAATTTACTAAAAAGGAACCATTTCATAATCACAATAATGCACTCCAGGGGGTGCATTATAGTGGGTTAACTGCCCTTCTTGGGTGGCAGAAGCACTTGGTTTTGCCTGCACCTCATGCTTCAACCCGCCTGAGGTGGGCCATATCCTACTGTAACACACCCCCTGTCATACCTTACTGCTTAATTTTGAAATGGATGGTCAAAACCTTCAAATCAGATTGCTGTGAGACCAAATCGGGGGAGGGATCCACACCATAGGACAGGAAAAATGGGGGGATACCAGCCTCCCCCAGGATAGAGATAGAATGTTGTGAAAAAGGGTATCACTTGAAAGGGGGATGGGGGTTCTTGGTGGAAGGGCTTGGCTACCAACGCCAGGCACTAACGTAAGAAAATAGTGGACTTGGAGGCCATCATAGGGGACAACAGACTGGATATAGTAGCAGCAAGCGAGACTTGATGGACAGAGCATCATACCTGGGAGATGACTAATTTGGGCTGCAGACTGTTTAAAAGGGACAGAGAGGGCAAGGGGGAGTGAGAGTTGCTTTATACAATACATCAGGGATTACATGAGAGTAATCAAGGAACAAGAGGAAGATGGGAAGAAGGAGCTACTGTGGGTAGCACTAGGAAGGAGGACTGGAGAATCCTTGCAGCCAGGAGTGGTATACAGACCACTTATGCAAGGGGAGGAAGAGGGGGACAAACAGCTTATTCAGGAAGTTACACAGATGGCCCAATAAGGAGAATTACTACTGGTAGAGGACCTAAACCTCCCAGATATAGACTGGGGAATCCCGGGTACAGTGTTGACTAGGAGCAGGGAGATCCTAGCTGCGCTGCAGGGGGCATTCCTACAACAGCTAGTCAGGGACCCAACAGGGGCAACAACCTGCTAGACATGGTCCTGACAAATGGGGAGATTGTGGAGGAGGTGCAGGTGGGAGAAGTCATGGGCACCAGCGATCACAGGACTGTAAGGTTCAGGGGTGAGGGCAGGAGAGACAAATCGAACCAATACTACAGTCATGGACACCAGCGATCACAGGACTGTGAGGGTCAGGGTGAGGCGGGGGGAGACAAATGGGAGAGTTGTGGAGGAGGTGCAGGTGGGGAAGTCATGGGCACCAGCGATCCCAGGACTGTAAGGTTCAGGGTGAGGGCAGGGAGGGAGGAGACAAATGGGGAGATTGTGGAGGAGGTGCAGGTGGGAGAAGTCATGGGCACCAGCGATCACAGGACTTGTAAGGGTCAGGGGTGAGGGCAGGGAGGAGGGAGGAGACAAATGGGGAGATTGTGGAGGAGGTGCAGGTGGGAAGTACATGGGCACCAGCGATCACAGGACTGTAAGGTTCAGGGTGAGGCAGGAGGAGACAAATCAAACCAGTACTACAGTCATGGACTTCAAACGTGCAGACTTCGACAGGATGAAAAGGCTAGTGAGGGAACAAAGAATATAGGGGCAGTGGAGGAGTTGTGGGAATCTGTTAAAGGAGGGATACTGAAAGCCATGGAAATGTGCATAAAAAAGGTTAAGAAGACCAAACAGGAGTGAAGGAAAGGGGGAAGGGAACATTGTTTAAGTAGGGGTAGCACACTGTGCTAAAGCTTATTTCCAGATGCGACCTAGGAACACAAAGAAGTTAAGTGACTTGCTCAGGATCACACAGTATGCACCTAGGCAGCAGTGGGATTCAAACCCGGGGGAGGAGACTACTTTGGTTTACTAAGGAGATAGCGAGGGCAGTCAGGGAAAGGAGGAGGGCTTTCAGAAAGTTTAGGAGAACACTCAAAGAGGAAAATAGGGAAGCTTCTAGGGAGAAGAGGAGACTGGCAGAGCAGAAAATCAGGATGGCAAAAGCGGATACCGAGAAGAAAATAGCTAAAAAAAGCCAAATGGATGGACAAAACTTTTTTCAGATATGTGAGGGAGAAGAGGAGGGCAAGGCAGGGATTACGAGGCTGAGGGGGGAAGGAGAGATAAAATTGGAAGGGGACTGTGAAAAAGCAGAGGTATTAAATAAGTACTTTTGCTCAGTATTTATGGAAGAGGAAGATGGGAGGGGACCTGAGCTAAAGAGGAGGGGGAAGGTGGACAAATAGGTGGATCAGAGATTGTTCTCTGTGGATAGGGTTAGGGAGGAGCTAGAAAGATTGAGGGTGGACAAGGCAATGAGACCAGACAGGTCACACCCCAGGGTGATCAGGGAAATGAGGGAGGAGTTGGCCACCCCATTGACAAGGTTATTCATCTTGTCACTGAATAATGGGAGGGTGCCAGAGGACTGGAAGAGGGCAGACATGGTGCCTTTACACAAGGGAGAAAGCAGGGAGATGACAGAGAACTATCAACCTGTCAGCCTCACCTCAGTGGTGGGGAAGGTAATGGAAGTACTAATCAAGGAGAGGGTGATGGACAACCTGGAGGAGAGTGACTTGCAGGACCACAGACAACATGGCTTCACCAAGGGAAGGTCATGCCAGATGAACCTGATCAAGTTCTTCAGTTGGGTGACTCAGGTGATCGACCAGGGAGGGGCGGTGGACATGGCCTATCTGGACTTCAGTAAGGCCTTTAACACCATCCCCCACAGAAAGCTGGAGAGCAAACAGGAAAGTCTAGGCATGGGTGGGAAAGTAACAAAGTGGGTGGAGGCCAGGTTAGTGGGAAAAACTCAGAGGGTGGTGCTAAAAGGGGTGTACTTCAGGATGGGGGGGTGAAGAGTGGGGTGGCCCATGGTTCAGTCTTGGTACCTCTACTTTTTAACATTTATATCAGTGATATAGCAGAGGGGCTGAGGGGGAGGGTGTGCCTATATACTGATGATACAAAGCCCTGCAATAGCATGAACACCACGGGGGGGTGGAGGACATGAGGCAGGACCTAAAGACACTCAAGGAGCGATCAAAGACGTGGCAGATGAAATTTAATGCCAAAAATTGCGCTATGTTGCACGTGGGGAGTAGGAACACACAAGCAGAGTACACCCTGGGAGGGGAGGCATTCAAAGTAACTGAACTGCAGAGGGATCTGGGGACCATAGTTTCATCCAACCTTAAGGTAGGAAAACAATGTAGCAGTGCAGTGGGAAAGGCCAATGGAATGTTGGCATGCATTGGCAGGGGCATTAATAGTAGAAGAAGGGAGGTAACAATGCCCTTCTACAAAGCCATGGTGAGGCCACACCTGGAGTACGGGGTCCAGTTCTGGAGCCCACACTTCTGCAAGGACATAGATGTGATGGAAAGGGTGCAGAAAAGGGCAACCAAGATGGTGAAGGGTATGCAAGGGAAGACATACGAGCAGAGGCCCCTTGCAAGAGCTGGATCTGTACATGCTGGAGGCTAGAAGGGAGACGGGAAACATGACTGAAACTTTTAAATATGTAAAGGGGATCAACAAAGTAAGGGAAGGGTGTTTACCTAAGAAGAAGGAGGGGGCCATAACTAGAGGGCATAGCCTCAGACTGCTAGGAAATAAATACAGAGGCAATGTGAGAGGGAGATTCTTTACAGAGAGGGTTGTGGAGCCCTGGAACAGACTACCAGAAGAAGGGGGGGACTAAATTGGTGGAGGGATTAAAGAGGGCATAGTACAGACATAAGGAGCTGAGTAGCGGGTGGAGGGCGGGGGCTGGCAATGGGGGTATGTATGGGCCAGTGTGGTCCTTTTCTGCCATCAAGCTTCTATGATTCTGTGACTTGCAGCTGGGATGATATCTCAGTACATAATTCTGGTCTAAAAGTGGGACATACCATCAGTCAAAAATTACAAATGGATACATTTCATAATCATAATAATACACCCCCAAGTGTGTGATATCATGGGCTAAAATCTCTTCTGAGGTGCTTGAAGCCACTCGGCCATTGGCCTTGTGCCTCACAGCACACCTGAGACAGGATGATATCCCATATCATGCACCTTGACAAATGTTCCTGCTTACACAACTGAGATGTTATCATGGGCTTGATATTGCATCAGCAAATTAATTATTTATTATTTATTTATTTTAGCTTTTGTCTACCGTTAAATGCAATGAGCCAAAGGCCTTTTTTCATGCGTAACCCGGGACCATAAATATACAGTCATAGATGTTACTTATAATAAAACACAAATATACATAGATACACATGACACAGTCAAATTAAAAACAATTACATCATAGTTGACTAAGATGTTTCTTAGTTTAATTTTAAAAGTTTGATGAGTAATGTCACCATGAAATGACCCAGGAAGTTCATTCCAACTTTTAGCTACCCTGTAGAAAAAGAACATTCTCCCATTTTAGTTTTTGTTTTAGGAAGAGTAAACCTAATAATTTCGCTGTTTTTCAGTTGGCATTATTTTTAAAGTGCAATAGTGAATAAAGAGGGGGATTTTCCATCTGACAAAGAACATTGTCTGTTAAACAACATAAGATATAATCAATTAAATTAACCTTCAGGATTTCTCCTATCTATTGTGTAGTTACTCTCACACCTTCTTTTTTTTCAACTTTATTTCCCTCCCATCACCGCTGGCTGAGGCCCCTTCAGTCATCCTACCTTATCACCTCCTGCTTGAGATGCTCCCATCTGTACCTCGGTCCTTGGCACACCTGCAACACATTGCATGGAGCCATCCCTTGGGAATACACCCCCCAGAGTGGGTCCACTTTCTGCTCCTCAGTGCTTTCTTCCGGTGCTTCCACGGGCATAGGTGATGCCGAGACCAGGTCACCTGGGCAGGATCCAGCTCTGGAGCTGGGGGCAGGTGATGTCTACCTCCCAGCCAGTGGATATTTTCCCCTGCTCTTGTGAGCTCCCCTAGGATCCCGGACATGCAATGGTGTCCAGTGCGGCTAGGAGCACTCCTGCACCAAGCCCATAGACATCTGCTGAGGCTCCTCCCCTGCATCAGAGTGATCCCTGGACTATGGCACTCCCAGCCTCCACTGGGAGCCGCTCACGCCAGAGAGTCAACCACTCACCCTCCCCAGGAGAGGAGAGCAGTCCTCCGGATGCTCAATCCTCTCCTACCCCGCTAACCCCAATGACCCGAGCTCACACCAGAACCCGGGTCGCCAGCATGGCATGAGGTATGGAGTCCAGCACCTCAACCCTCAGCGCTACTGGGCCAGCGACTCTCTCACCTTCTTGAGTCACACCAGTTCTCTAAAGTACTGTAGAGAGGCCATTCAGATGTGGAAGTGGTTTACTTTAACCTTTCTTCTAAAATTACACATTTTCTGCTACCTTGCTGAGTATTTTATTTTCATTATTTCCTATATTCTTCAAGGGTCTGACTTTCTTTTAGCACCTTCCAATCCCAACTCATGCTCCTGACACATGTAGCTGAGACCCCAAATTTTCCTACAGCAGTGTGCCACCCTGATGCACACTACTCCTGTGCCTTCTGTCCTTTTAAAATGTCTGATTACCCCTACTGTGAAGCTAAATCTTAAAACCTTAAACAAAACTATTACCCTACCAGAGAAGGCACTGAGGAGGGCAACTAAGATGATTGCAGGTCAGCAAGGAAAACCTAAGAGAAGTTGAAACACCTGAACATGTACTTCATGAAGCAGAGGAGGGAGAGAGGAGGGCATGATTGAGATTCTTGAAGGGGATAAATTGGGTGGATAAGGAGGGTCTCCTTGGGCTAAGTGGCAACCATAGCATTAGGGGTACTGTTTAAAATTGGATGAGGAAGGTTTAGAAGAGAATCTAGAAAGCACTTCTTTACCGAGAGGGTGGTGGACAGTTGGAATGCACTGCCGGATGAGATGGACTGATTGGCAATTGTGTTCAGCTTCAAGAAACAGTGGGATAGACACAAGGGGATAGTGAAACTCATGGGAGGGGTGGATGAAAAGGATGGGAGGAATGAGGCGGGCAGGGTCAGTGACTCAGGCTGTGGACCCTGCAATATGAGCAGACCAGCTAGACCTAATGGCCTTATTCTGCTGGCTCCTTCATATGTCCATATGTAAACTGGCCAATTCTGGAACATGAAGGCATCGAGAAGAATTTGATTTGATTTGTTTATTAAAATCTAGTAAATCAATGAGTATAAAGCCTGTTTTCATAAGTGACCAGATACGTAAAAAACAATAAATATACAGTACAAAACACATAAGTAGAAGTAAATTTGTGAGTTAAAAATATTAATATGATGCAAATAACTCAAGGATAACTGCATTTCTTATTATCCATCAAATATTTCTTGAGTTAAAACTTGAGGGAATGCTAGTCATGATACTGAGTATTTTAGATGGTAAAGAATTATAGAAATGAGGCAACTGATATACTAGAGATCTCTGACCTAGACTTGCTCTCATAGTGGGAATACAGAAAAATAATGAAATGTTGAACGTGTAAAAGCAGAGGAATTTTGACTTTGAAAAATACAATGAAACAGTTTTGGTAATTTACTCAAGGCAACTTTTCTGACCAGGGCCCAGATATTCAAAAGAGTTGAGCCATGCACAATAGGGTTGTGCCTGCGCAAGTCCGAAATTGCGCCATTCTGCGATATTCAGCAGGAGGCAGTTGCGCCCTCAAAATCATGCTGAGCAACAGTGCAATGATAATGAAGGCATGAGCAACTGAAGGGGGAGGAACCATGCATGAACGGCACAGTGTGATATTCAAAGACTTGCGCAATGTGCAACAGTGGAGCAAGTGGAAGTTGCGCAATAGAGGAAATGAGCCAAAATAAAAGGGAGCAAGTAAGAGGCGCAAGAATCGCTACAGGGTTGCCACATGCGTCAGAGGCAGAGGCACAGACAGGGCAAGTGGCAGGAACAGGGCAGGCCAGGGAAAGGCCACAGCAACAGACAGGCACAGGGAAGGTGTGAGGGCCACACAGCTCAGAGGCCAGCACAGGCAGGTGTGCCGGTGCAGGGCAGGTAGCAGCCAGGACAGCGGGGGAATAAGTAACAGCTACGGGGGGTGAACGTGAAGCCAGGGACATAGCCAGTGCCACCTTCCACATGGAGGCTGTAATGAGGAGGGTGAGAAGGTGGGCGGCAGGGGGACATGGCCATGGAAGGGCCGGTCGGCAGTATGCCCCCAACAGGCAGTACCGAGCCCGCACCAGCTTTGAGCTGTACACAGATACTGAGATTGTGGGCCGGTACTGCCTGAACAGGGCAATACTGAGGTGGCTCTGTGAGCTGTGCAGTGATGTGATGCAGGCACCCACACGACGGAGCCATGCCCTGTCAGTGGAGACCAAGGTAACAGCCTGCATGTGCTTGCTCGCCACGGGTACCTTCCAGAGACCAACTGGGGACACCACAGGCATAACCCAGTCGGCCACATCACGCCACCTCACCCAATTCCTCAACGCACTGCTGCCACATGCTGAGGAGTACATCCATTTCCCCAGCACAGCAGCGAGTGCACAGCAAACATACAGGAGTTCCACAGGGTATAGCACGTTGCCTGGCATGCTGAGGGCAATAGACTGCACCCATGTGGCCACACGCGCACACCACTGCCCGAGGGGCCGCATATAAATCGCAAGGGCTATGCCAGCATCAACTGCCAGGTGGTGTGCGATGCCAGGTGCATCATCAATGTCTGTGTCATGCAACCTGGGAGACTACGATTCTTACATCTGGCACCAGTCAGCACTGTGTCACAGATTCAAGAGTGGGGACATCCCACTGGGCACCTTAGTGGGTGGACTATGCAAACCAAATAGACAAATATAGGGCCGGGGGCATGGCCAGAGGTGACATGGGTAGTGGCCTACATGGCCTGGGGCAGGCGATGCTGATCTACAACCCCAACTCACTCTCCACACAGGTGACAGTGGATATCCACTGTCACCTGTGTGTAGAGGTGACAGTGGGTATCCACTGTCACCTGTGTGTAGAGGTTGGAGGTTAGTTTGGTGATCAGGTGACAGGTGATAATGGATACCCACTCTGTCCCTGGCTGCTCACACCCTACCGGTGGCCCATGACCCCATCGCAGCAACGTTACAATAAGGCACATGCCACCACATGCAATGTCATCGAGCGGGTGTTCGGGATGCTGAAGGCATGTTTCCATTGCCTGGACACCTCCGGCGGTGCCTTACAGTACAGCCCCTCAAAGGCCTGTGGGATATTCCTGGCCTGTTGCATCCTGCACAACGTGGCCAACGTATGTGGGATAGCCGTACAGGTTGAAGAGGGGGACAGCGCTGGGGACAGTGGGGACACTGGTGATGATGATGATGGTGATGGGCAGCCCCCCTTGGCCGACGGGACCCCCGACTGCTCCAGCTGGCACAGCTGCACTGGGACACCATCATGGAGGAGCACTTCAGCCAACCCAGGTAAGTCATGGGGCCATGCGCAACCACCAGTGGCCAAGGCACAACCCACATACATGCAGGAACCCACACTGGGGGGTGCATGCCATCGAGGGAAGTGGCAGGGCACAGAGGCACACACAGAGCCAGGGATGGGTGAGGATCAACATGCCAAGCCAAAGGACACACACACACACGTACACACACAACGCAACAAACGTGCACAGAGACCAGAAGGCACACCGACCCAGAACGCACACCCTAGCAACACACATGTCCACAGGCCACCACACCCACTGGCTGTCCATGTGCGTGTGTCAGATGCTGGGCACCATCGCACTTTGGAGTACAGCGCAATGCAGGCATCATCATGCTCACGTACCTGGGGACAGCATCCGGGAGGGTATGCAGGTGGACTGTGTGTCCGCGTGCAGGGCCGGGTACCCACCCGTGCACTGCCCACTGAAACACACAATGCGCACAGGGCAGCATCAGACAGTAGCCGCGCTGGGAGACAGGTCAGTCTAGCGACACAGTGCCATGGCCGCCACGGATGCATGGGCGGCCCTGTCGAGACCAGCCAGCACTGGCAGGCTGACCACTGGCCTCATGGGGTGGCACCGATGGTCCCCCAGGGGTTCCACTGCGTGAACGCGACCGTGCCCGCGCAGGGGTCTGCAGCACACCGAACATGCCTGCATCAGGAGTGCTCGGAATGCCCACAGCTGAACCCAGCATCGACAGGGTGGGAGTCACACGACGCCGGGAATGGGGGGGTGGAGCATGCACTGTGTGGTGTCCACGATGCATGGGCACCTGACTGTGTGCCCATTGTGGCCATGACAGCAATGAACACCTGCGCATGCCTGTCAATGGCAGCAGTCACATCCTCCCGCAAACGGTCCATCTGTGCCAGGATCCGGTCGGTGTCCCTGCTGCAATGCTCCTCTGCCTACCCCAGAGTCACACACAGTGCTTCCACGGATGTCGCAAGCCGCATCTGCTGCTGGACCGATGCTCACAGTAGGCAGGTGTGCTCATCCAAGAGGTCATCAGCCTCCTCGGCATCCTGTCCTTCAGGGTGTGCAAGGGCCTGATGTTCAGCACCCCTTGAGGGTGGGTGCTGTGCACCAGGACCAGGTCTGGGAATGTCCACAGGTGGTGCACAGATGCCACCACTGAACTCTGTACCCCCAGGCCCAGTGGGTGACTGCTGATGCTGCTCCTCCGGCTGCCATACCCCAGGGCTCAGTAGTGCCACCACAGTGGCCGCAACAGTCCCACTGTCCAGAACAGACACCAGTGCTGCCCCACTGGTGCTGACAGGCACAGGCTGGGACTGTGCTGACATGCAGGCCCCCATGGCAGCACCACCCACAGCCATGGGCGCAAAATGCCCTGCTGTGTGTCCATCCTGCGGCACACACTTGCCGCTGCCCATGACGGTCGTGTCATGATCACTGGTGCTGGACTCTGCCCTGGCCACAGTCACAGCATGCTGGCATCTGTGGATGCCAGCATGCTGGGACACAGGCAGGACTTCCTCCACACCTGTCTCAACGACATCAGTGTTGACAGCCAGGCGGCCCCACTGTTGTACAGATCCACACATACCTGTGGAGGTGGATGGTCCCACCTCCAACTCCATCCAACTGTCCAAAGTGGACAGACCCACCACCGCTGACCCATGCAGATGCTCAGGATCTGTAAGGGAAAGCAAAGTCGCGCTACTGCGTGTGACCTAACCTTCCACTCCCCCCCAGACAGAACATGACTTACCATGCAGAGATGGGCCACCACCTGTCTGGAACCCACCACCCGGAACTCCCTCTATGGCACTTCAATGCATGCTTGCAGCAAGCCTGTCCTCCACTGGGGTGAGATGTACCACCTTCGACTGTCCCCCACCTGTTGCAGCACATGCTGCCCTGATGGCAGCCACCTTCTCCTATACCCTCCTCCTGTCTGTGCCCATCTTCTTCTTATGCTCCTGCACGGAGCGCTGGTGGCTGCCATGCAGGTTCACGGCACGTGCCACCTCCTCTCATGCAGCAGCACAGGCCTGAGTGGTTCCCCGCCGTCCACTGAGCAGTGGCTTCTGATCCAGGTAGGCATCGAAAAGGGCCTCGGTTTCGGCCTTAGTAAAATTTGGCCTCCTCCTCCTCCCACCACTGTTGTCCTCCTCTCCAAGAACATGCTCGGTCATTATGTAGCCTGTAAGAATGGCAGTTGTTACCTGTGACTGTGCAGTCCCATGCATGTCCCTGAATCCACAGTCCACACTCCCACACAGCATGCAACTCACCAATAAACTGCAGTAACTGACTATGGCCACTGCAGCACATCGTCGCACCTTTATAGTGCAATCCATGCAAATTAGGTGAGGAGCAACTTTAATTAGATGCAAATTGCGGTGCTGCGCCATTGAATGGCTGATCGGATGATTTGCATATGACGGCTGAATATCGCACTGTTGCGCTTTGCGCAATTGTGTTGAACATGCTGAGCCAATGGCGCATTTCTGTGGCATGCGTAGTACACCTCACTGCGCATGCCCAGGTTGCTGATGCAGGCGTCAGCTGTGCTGATGACATGCTGTGCGCGGCAGGCAATGCAGGGCATGGCCACCATTGTGCCAGTGGCGCTATAGCGAAGGTCACTACATGGCACTGTGGCAATGGGCCTTCATAGGCGCAATGGCCCAACTGCCCGATAGTCCGCTGTGGCGCTGGCACACAGGCAGCCAATCGCACTACATGCATTGTCATCTGATGGCGCTGTGCATGGCCTTGTGCCAGGGACCCTTGACCCTGTGCCTGACCTTTGCCTCCTTGGCGCCATGCGTCAGGCATAGGTGCATCTCTATCGCACTGTTCGGTAACATCTATTAGGGAATGGCACTGTACCGTGCAGCATCTGCATGGTTGAACACGGCTGCAGTGAGAGCGCCATATTGCCTCACTATACCCAACACAATGGCACGGAGAAGGGTGGCTCCCTGGACGGCCATTAAATTGGCAAATCTGGTGGCCACAGTAGAGCCACACCATGGGCCTCTCTTTGGGGATGCCCCCTTGGATAGAGCAAGGTCCCAGGTGTGGCAGGAGGTGGCTACAGCCCTCAAGGAGGCGACAGGCAGAGGCCAGACAGCTGAGCAATGCAGGCACCGATATGGTGACCTGCAGAGGAGGGAGCCGGAGCTACTTGCCTGACTGAGGTCATGTGCCAGGAGGGGCACAGTACCACATCCAGGCAGGGGTTCCGTCAACACACTGTTATCGTCCATATGAGTCACAGTGTTGTATGTGTCCACACATAGGGAGGGACTGTATGGGGTTGGCCGTGGTGGTGTTCACAGGGTGTGGGGTGGGTGGGTCTGGCTGGGTGGGGGGGCACACTCCTTGGGGCAGGGGGACTTTGCTTCAGGAATGTACTGATGTTCTTCTCTCCTTTTTGTCTCCACAGGCCCAGACAAACTGCACTGAGTGCGTGCGGAGCAGAGGGTGGTGGAAGCCACAGCCAGGTGGGCTGAGGAACATCAATGGCCACCTGACCGGCCCGATGTGGGTGAGTGCCAGACAACCATGATTAATACTGCATGCAGTGTGACAAGGTGGGCAGCGGGGCATGGCCACCATTCATTGACATCACTGCCATGCACGCCACTTGTTACAGTCAACACTGTCCAGTGGCAATGCATGTCTGGGTGTGCGTCACTGGTGCTGCATGCGTGCACCAGGTGCATGGCTCTGCCACTGCCTTTACACCACATAGCCAGGTCACTAGATGGCCACGGTGGTGCTGTGCGTGACTTGGCCGGTGGGTGTGTGCAGCATTCCGCATGGCTGTATGAGCCTAGGTGGGCAGGTCCTGTGGACATGATCACTGCGGCTGGTCACACACCATCACAGTGGTATGTCCCATAGCCGTATGCCATGCACAGTGGGTGGGCTGTATGGGGTTGTGCATTCACACCTGTTGACTGTGCCCCCTTGTCCTAGGTGCGAGACATCTGAGGGAAATCAGGAGCACCCCGCAGGAGCTCCTAATCCTGGCACGAGAGACGGTCACAATCCTTCGAAGGATAGATGATCCGTGGTACTTCGGAGGCACAGAGCAAGGGGAGCCAGAGCCTGACCGGCATGGGAGCCAATAGTCCCTTGATCCCTGACCTTCCATCCCCCTGACCCACCCTCACACCCCTCCTATCCCATCCCATTTGTCCACCCCTTCCCCCACCCCACCTTTGTGTGCCCCAAATAACTGTATATAGTTGTTGTTTATGTAAATAGTTGATTTATTTATTTTTATAATAGATATGACTTTTATATGAATACCGTGGTGGTCTCTGATTTGCAGCAGGCTATAAGTGCTCAGCTGCAGTGGTGTGCATGGCATCGGGGTGGTGCAGTCATGGGTATGTGTGTGTGTCCATGTGGAGGTGTCTATGGTGTGTGGGTAGATATCAGTCAGTGTCTGTGTTGTGTGTGTTGTTCCCCGTGCACTGGATGACTGTGTGCAGTGGTCCATGGCGCGTGCTCTGTGTCCATGGTGCACCCATCGGCCCATCCATGGCCTGTGCAGCCAACACACATGCCTGTCTGTGACCTGCATGATCTGCTGGCATGTCAGTGGTGGCATTCCCTGCAGGGCGGACACTGTACCTGTCGCTTTGCTGGGTTGCCCATGTCACTGGTGTGGTGCATGCCTGGCTCAGGTGGCACTGTGGGCAACACGGTCATTGTCCCACCTCCATGCTGTGGCTTGTGTGTGTTGCAGGGATGTGCCCCACTGTCTGTGGCTTGTGCTCCGGGTGACTAATGGTGGGGTATTGGTCCATGGTGCCTGTGCAGGGTGGTTGGCACTCCAGTGCCATGGTGGACTGCAGGTTGTGTGTACACAGCTTACATGGGCCCACAATGGGGGCTTTGTTGCCCCACCACTGCGTCCCTGTGTTGTTGTGCCCTTGGGTATGGGTGGGTGTCTGTCCAGAGCCTGTGTGGCATCTGGTGTGGTGCATGCTTCCACGCACCACTGTGGGTGTCTGTGCTGGCTGTTGTGGCCAGTGGTGGGCAGGGTGTGTTACTGGAATACTGTGCGGAGCGCTGTACCACTGATGGAGGTGTCAACTACACTACCGTCCCATATGGGGTCACCCTTGTGCCAACGCATGGTGGGTCTCTCAGCAGTACCTCAGAGGACTGTGCATGGTGGCACTTTGTCTGCCGTTGTTGCATTGCCATGTGCTGCAACCTGCTGATGGGTGCTCATGGTGGGGCTGGCTTGCATGGTTCTGTGGTGCACAGGGTTGCATTGACACTGTGGGGGTGGTGGCATGCATGGGGTTTCCTGCAGTGGTGGTCACTGCTCATGGGGGGTGTCTGAGGGTCACGGTGCAGGGTGTGCTGTGCACTGGGGGTGGTGTGGCACAGGGTGGTCCGCCCTCCTTGTGTGCCAGTCACAGCTTGCCGGTAGGTGTGATGGGGCACCATGGCCAGGCTGTGGGTTGGTTGCTTGTCTCCATGGACCAGTGGTTATTCCAGCCCTCCCCTGGTTGTGCTGTGCTTGGGGTGTGGGGGGCAATGTCTGTTCTGCTGTGTGTTCCTGTGCCCATCTGTGGCATGGGTGGTGGGCCCCTACCTCCCTGATTGTGCAGTTACATTGCTCTGCAGCTGGGGGTTCCTGGTTGTGCTATGGCACCTCTGGACTGCTCAGCTGAACATCTCTTGTTGCGCTATAGCGCATCAGATCTGCTCAGCTTCCCCTCCCTAGTTGTGCTATGGCGCAGGTAGTGCGATATTCAGATGTTGGCTGTAGGCACAATTTGGTATGCTCCTTCTTTGAATATCGCGTCTCTTGCACATGGGCGCAATAGACTTGCACTTGCTCCTGCTATTGCGCACTTTGGGGGCGCAGTTTGAATATCTGGGCCCAGATTTCTAGTTTGCTCCTGGTATCTTTGATCTAATGAAGGCCAATGAAGAGTGCTGTGCAAAAAGCAGATGTGGGTAGAAATAGGTAGTGGGGTAGCCAACCTGGCAATTTGATTGTGAAGGATTCTGACCCCAGACCCTCCCCAGCTAAGTAGTAATACAATAAAAAGCTGTGATCAAAAATAGGAACAAAAACAACCTCTGAGAAAGAAGTAATCTGGTTGAAGGAAAAAGAAAGCAGACAATAGAGTGTAGTGGTTAAGAGCACTGAGCCACAAAGTTGGAGAACTGGGTCTGAATCCCAGAGCCACCACTTGCACACTGTAGGACCATGAGCAAACTATTTAACTTCCCTGCACTCCCAGGATGCACCTGGAAATAAGCCTTGGCTCAGTGTCTCTTTCCTGGTCAACAAATTTGTAAAATAAAAGAATTCATTCTATATAGAGCACCCAGTCCCTAATGTACTGTTTTAAATATAATAGAGATTTTGCATTGGCAGCAGAGTGTGCTCTCTAGGGAGAGGCCTAAATATTTGAAATGTGTCATCTGTTCTATGACAGTTCCCTGAAGCGCTTTTAATTCTATTTTGGTAGGTAATGGCATTCTCCTTCTGGCATTGTGGAAAACCATAGATTTGGTTTTGGAGGCATTCAGCACCAATTTATTTAAACAGAAACCAGTTTTGAAAATTATCAAAATCATATTGGATTGTCTTACATAAATCAGGAAGATTGGACCCATTTGTGAAGATCACACCGCATCTGCAGATAGATCGAGTACTGTTTTATTTATTTAATGTATTTCAGTTTCGGAATTATAACCTTTGAGCCAAACTGGATCTTTTACAAAGGCTCCAGGTCAGTAGAAGAACAGACAAAACAGTACAATTTACATCATATGACAAGAACATACACTAGCCAAGTGACAAGACTATTTTGCAAGCAAGATAAATGTGGAGTATAACCTCAAATACAAATATTTTAATTACAGAAATATCTCTAGTCTATAGGTCTAGTTATTAAGTGCAGGTTGCTTGTAGGTGGCAGCCAAAATCGGCTTTGTCAAAGAAAAAGGGGAGGAGGTACGGAGAGTATTGGCATGGGCACGGAGGAGGCTTATCGTATAATGTTATTAGGGATAGGAGAAGGGGTATGGGAGATGAGGGAGAACAAGCTGATAAGTGCTTGTATGCAGGGGCAGCCTAGGGAGGTGGAGGGAGGGGTGAGGACTTGTGGGGCGAAAGGGGTAAGAGGTGAGGGGGTAAGGGTTGGAAGTCTAGGGCAGGGGATGGCACTCCTATCGTTATGCACAGCAGTTGCACTCTTGGGATTCTACCAGGAGGCAATGGAGTTTGTTTTTTTTTAATTGGCCGAGTTTCTTAAGGTGAAAAAGGGAGGGGGTAGGTCATTCATCCAGAGAGGGCCTAGATAGGAGAGGGACCTCTGGGTGAAGGAGGCTCTTTTTTAAGGCACATGCAGTACCCCTCTAGCAGAGCTTCAGGATGTTTTAGTGTTGGGGTTATGTTGGAAAAGCTTTTGATTCTGGGACCAGTCCTAGGAGGCCTTTTTTTCTTATGATACATGCCTGGTACTGGGACCTTAGAGGTAATGGGAGCCAGCCAGTTACAGAGTAGAGACTGCAAGAGTGGGAATACCAATTAGCTCCTAGAACAAGTCGGCAGGCTTTGTTGAGCAGGAGTTTAACCCTTTTGAGAGCAGTTTCAATGGCCGCACTATAGACAGTCAGTCCATAGTCAATGATGGACAGTATTGAGCTTTTAGTGACAAGGCTAAGGGCCTCAGTGGTCATAACATTTCTGTGTTGGTAAAGGAGTCCGAGTCTGATGTGGCCCATTTTCTCAACGTGGTCAATATGGGTGTTGAAAGAAAAGGTGTTGTCTAGGAATAATTCCAGGTATTTAAAGGTAGTAACCTGTTCAATTACGTTGCTTTTGTTACTTAGTATGGTAAGTGGGCTACCTTGCATTTTTGAGCTTTGTAGGGTAAAGTGCATTTCTTTTGTTTTTCTGTAGTTCAAGAGGAGTTTGTTGTGAGCAAACCATGACTCCAGTTTGGTAAAGCTACTCTGAAGGGTAGCTTTTATTTCATCGAGGTGTGTTTCTGGTACGGAGACCACTGCATCATCTTATCAGGGCATATACTTGTCAGGGAATTGATAAAGAGGTTGAATAGTAAGGGGCCCTAAAATTAATCTTTGTGGGACACCCAAAGTAACATTCCGGGGTTCAGAGGATACACCTTTTATCCTAACACATTGGGACCTGTGCAAGCAGTATCTTGAGAAGCAGGACTATGTATTGGTGGAGAGGCCAAGGGCTCTGAGGCCGTTGAGCAGGATGCGATGATTGACATTGTCAAATGCTTTGGTTAGGTCAATAAAGATTGACTCAACCATTCTCCCACCATCCAGGGAGTCATATAGGTGTGAAGTAAAGTCGGTGAGTGCGGTAATAGTGCTGTGGGATTTACGGAACCCATGCTGCTGAGGACAGACTAGGTTATATTTGTTGAGGTAATCCGTGAGCTGATCTGACACAGGTCTCTCTAAGGCTTTCGAGAGGGGTGGTAAAATAGATAAGGGGCGGTAGTTGCTTATGTTGGTCCTCTCTCCACTTTTAAAGACTGGGGTGATGAGGGCAGTTTTCCACTTGTCAGGGTATTCCTCAACTTAAGGGATATGTTAAATAGTTGTGTTAGTGAGTAGGGAAACCTCTTCTACGGTGACGGCGAGAAGCTTCTTGTCGAGCATATCACTACCCATTCTAGTTTGGCCAAGGATCTTCTTCACATATTTAATAGCGTCTGCCTTAGTGATCATTTTGAAGTAGAATGGGGGTTGAGTGATGTTTGCGGTGGTAGCGGGTTTTGGGGGCTGGCTGTCAGGGTCAGTAACAAGGAACTCTGGAGGGAGGACAGAGCTAAGGTCTGTAAAGGCCAGATTAAGGGCATTAACATAGAAACATAGAAACATAGAATTTGATGGCTGATAAGGACTGCTTGGCCCACCTAGTCTGCCCATTTCCCTACCTAACGGATAAGCTGCAGATCCTAGTTAACCAACAGCCTACTTCCTCCTACCCCCCTAAATTAGCTAACTCTTTGGGTTGCTAGAGAGGGCCTGCAGGGGTGACAATTAGATCTGGTGGAGCTTTGGATTCTTTCCCAGTCTACAAACTCTAGGAAGCAAATTCAAAATTAAACTAAACAAAAGGGGCCCCACACACAGTGACAGGGGCAGGAGTTGATAAAGTATTTGAAATTTAGGGTTTTTTTTATTTTGTGAACAGCCTTGTATATAGTTCTGACACCAACCCACAACATCATCAAACAATTCCAGACCTCCCAAAGTCCTAAGGAGGAGCAGATGATTAGCCAAATTGAAGGTCTTGGGGAGATCCATGAAGATAGCCATGAAATAGAGGCCTTTGTAAACAGCCTTATGGTCTGCCTGTGGAAATGCCACCAATACCGTCATTGTACTATGACCAGGGACTATTATAACCTTAAGAGATGCTGGAACTGTCCATATAAATGTACACAACCCATGTGAAAAACTTCTGGTTTTTATGTTTGCTTGCGCATGCACAAGAAACATTATGTGACAGCTTAGGAAAGAAGCGGGTTGGGGAGGCGCGGCACTGTGGCATCCAACAGAAGCAGTGCATTTGGGGGTCTGGCCATGGTGCACCAATGGAGGCACAGTGTGCTGATGACACTGGCTTCCAGAAGGTGTACCAAGTTGTAACATTTCGCCATAGCAGTCCAGGCGCCTCATCATTACAGCGTCAGCGATTAACTGCAATGAGGCGTCCGTCATTGCTGGTAGGAACACATTGCTAGTGTGATATTGTTTGTGAACATAGAGGTGAATTCCCGCCGTGTTCACAAACAATATCAAATAGCCCCAGTGCCGAGGGGGTGCCCAATCCCCCTTGGCAGCATGTGCCCCTCCCCACAGAAGTGTGTTTTTGCTGACTGGGGCCCCAATCCCCGTCGGCATCCATCCCCAGTGCTGACTTGCCGACGGAGGAGCCCAGTCCCCATCAGCAGTATGTTTCCCCTCCCTGTTTGATGTGCCAACGGGAGAGCCCACTCCCCGTCGGCATCAGCCGCCCCCACAAAGAGTTACAGGAGGGTCCAAGGGGGTGCCCAATCCCCCTCGGCTCTTGCACCCCCCCGCTTTTGTATTTACAGGGGTGTCCAATCTCCCATCGGCCACACCCCCCAACAAAAATATTCAGGTGGCACGCTGGGAGCCCACCCCAGTGTGCCGAATGCCTCTGCAAAGGAAAAACTGTCCTGCAATGTTTTTTTTATTTTGTTTTAAAACCTGTAAAGCAAAAACAGTCCCTCGCGGTCTCCCTGGCCCCTTCCCCCACAACCCGCACCCACCCACTGCACACTCTGCCTCCCCACAACTCCCTCACCCCATACTTACCTCCGGAATCCGGTGCGACAATCTTCGGTGGACCGGGAACATGTCTGCACTCTTCAAAGCCGACCGCGAACTGAGGAAATGCCGGTAAGCTGTATAATGGGAGAAATACGTTTTTTTTCAACTTTGTTGCATGTCTCAGGCATTTTTTGGAATTTTGGCACCAAATTTTCAACGTGGGTTTTTGGGACCTCCTCATGAATTCAGTTACTGACAATCGTTAATCGGTCCCAAAGGTGATTTCGCGAGTCACTTAGCAAAATCACCTTCTGGACTGATTAATGAAATGACAGTGCCAGTGTTCATGAGGTGGGCTCTCAAAAAGTGTATGTTGTAAATTTGGTGGAAAAAATCCAAAAAATGATTGTTTTGCGAGCGTGCGTTGCTCAGTTGCTACACACACTCGTAAATTCACGAATTTGCAATATTTTCAGTCCAGATTTTCAATATTGCCATTTTTCCACACCTCCTTATGAACAGTAGAGCTGGCATTTTTCATATCCTGGGCAAAATGTGTTTTCGCACTTGCGGCGCAGAATAGTGTGGCCGCTGTGGGAAATCTGTGTTCGGGACACATTACAAAAATAACAGTGACACTGTTCATTAGCAGAGGTCCTAAAATGCCTATGTTGAAAATTTGGTGACAAAAGTCTATAAAATGACTGTGTTACGAGCGTGCGTTGCGCAGTTTCCATGCAAGCTCATAACTTCGCACATTCGCAATACTTTCACTCCAGATTTGTAGCATTGCCATTTTTTCACACCTCCTTATGAACAGTACAGCTGTCATTTTTCACATCCTGGCCAAAATGTATTTTTGCACCTGCAGCACAGAGCAGTGCGGTCGCCGTGGGAAATCAGTGTTGGGGGCACATTACGACAATCACAGTGACACTGTTCATTAGCAGAGGCCGTAAAATGCCTATGTTGAAAATCTGGTGATGAAACTCCATAAAATGACTGTGTTACAAGCGTGTGTTGCACAGTTCCTAGTCATGCTCATAACTTCGCACATTTGTAATATGTTCATTCCAGATTTTCAGCATTGCCATTTTACTGCACCTCCTTATCAACAGTACAGCTGTCATTTTTCACATCCTGGCCGAAATATTTTTTTGCACTTCTGGCACAGAATAGCATGGTTGCTGTGGGAAATCAGTGTTCAGGACACATCAAGAAAATCACACTGACACTGTTCATGAGCAGAGGTCCTACAATGCCTATTTTCAAACTTTGGTGACGAACATCCATAAAATGACTGTGTAATGCGCTTGCGTTGTGCAGTTTCCACATACTGTATGCTCAGACGTGCGAGCACTTTTTATATTCCCAGTACAGCTGTTCAACATTGCCATCTCTTCACACCTCCCTGTGGATGGTACAGCTGTCATTCTTCACATCCTGCCCGATCTGTGATTTTGTTCATATGGTGCAGAATGGCACTGTCGCTGTTGGAAATCAATGTTTGGGACACATAGACTTAATTACAGTGCCACTCTTCATAGGTAGGCTCACAAAAAGGCCATGTTGAAAATTTGTAGTATAAATACCAACAAACGCCTGAGGCATTACGGTTTCTAACCATAACGTCCTAACCTGCACAGACTGACAGGCATCGGGGTGTGCCTTTGCACTGCCGACTGTACTGCTCATGCCATCCCACCCCCACCTCCAGCCACTGACAGGCATCGAGGTGTACCTTGCACTCTTCAGCCCCAGACTTCACCCCATTCTCACATGCTGAACCCATTTCAGCATATGTCCTTATGGAATGCGGTGACTGTAAAGCCAAACACCCTAAGGCACACCTCAACACGTGTTGCTGTCTGCAGAATAGGGTGATGTCACATGGCATGCCCGTCATGGCCAATGACCCAAACACTTACCCCAATGCCTGTCCGTCTCTACAGGATGGAGGTGGGGTTGGCGTGAACTTCAATACTTCACTGCCATTCCTATTCTGCATCTGTCTAACTCCTGCATGTCCAATGCTAATACCAGCAAGCAAACATTTGGCATTGACAAATGCTTGTTTTAAACTGGAACTTGCATCCAAACTGAAAATGTTTTACGTAAATATCAAAAAAACACCTCTTTGAGGGAAATGGACTGTGCCAACTGAACTAAGAACTTCAGGACTTTAGAACTGTTTATATGAAATACCCTCTTATGTAAGTTACCACAGCTATGACCAATCTTACATGCTTTCTTGGGGTATGAGAACCAAGAAATGGAGGTGACCAACTCCACCTGAAAAAGAATACTGAGAGGCTAGAGAGAGGGCATGGGTGACTGGAAAGATTCAAGGTCAGAAGGGGGAGAAAACTGGGAAACTCCCAGAACACACTTCACAGAAAGAACCAACTCAGGCTTCAGGAGTTGTAGATGCTCCTGAAATATCTGTTCAGGAAGATAACTGGTATAACAAAGAGAACCCGTTATCTTGATGAATAAATATTTCAGTAGCATCTACAACTCCTGAAGCCTGAGTTGGTTCTTTTTGTGAAGTGTGTGCTGCAGGTTGCCTGGTTTTTCTCTCCCTAAAAAAAATGAATAACTTAAAACTTTACCCAAACATATCCATTTCCAGAGCACCTGCACCTGAGACACAAAATAAGGGCATCTCTCATGTAGTCGGAAGGAGTGCTCTCATTGGTCATGAGTGCTTCTTTGATCTACGACTGCCTAAATATTTTGCCGTGCTCTATTATTTATGTTAATATAGCAGGAATGCCATTTACTTGTGGTTACCTGTAGAGTCCTAGCATAGTGCACATAGATTGCCTCTTATCTGTGGATACCTATACAGTCCTAACATAGTATACACTGATTGCCTCTTACCTGTGGATACCCGTAGAGTCCTAGCATAGTATACATTGACTGCCTCTTATCTGTGGATATCTATAGAGTACTTGCATAGTATACATTGTCTCTTACCTGTGGATACCAGTAGAGTCCTAGCATACTATAAATTGGTTGCCTCTGGCACTGGGTGAGAACAATTAATAATCCCTGTTCTTGACTATGGTTCCTTGTTATATATGCATTCTACACAAACAATATTAAATAAATGAAATTGGATATATTATAGATTGGGAAAATGTGTAACTACAAGTGCCCATGGCATTCATCACTGTAATGTAGTTAGTAGGGTAGGGTGGTTACAATCTGGAAAGCAAAGAGGATATCTGTGGCTAACATTTTGCCACAAGTTACTATTCTCCAGTAAAGGTCACACTTTAGCTCATTTAGTAGACACTTGATCATTAGGAACTCAGTCAGTAAGCCTGAGACTGACATCTCAAAAGACACCCCTGACAAGAATTTAGTAGATTTGGTGATCTCACGCTGCAAAATAGTTTAGCCTTTAATTGGAACAAACTCCCACATGAGTTAAAAACAATTTGTATGTAGTATGCCTATTTTTAAACTACATTTGAGTAAGTATCTGAGCACAACCTGTCAATGTTTAAGTTAATTTCCTAAATTCATTGTATGTTTATACGTATTGTGGATTGTGTTATGTAAACTTATTTATACCAGATTTCCAACATTGCCATTTTACCACACCTCCTTATGAGCAGTGCAGCTGTCATTTCTCATTTCTCACCCAAAATGTATTTCCGCACATGTAGCGCACAATGGCGCAGTCGGTGTGTGAAATCAATGTATGGGACACATTAAGAAAATCACAGTGACACTGTTCATGAGCAGAGGTCTTAAAATGGCTATTTTGAAAATTTGGTGAAAAAATTCCTAAAAATGACTGTGTTATAAGTGAGCATTGCGCAGTTTCCACGCACCCTCGTAAGTTCATGAATTTGTAATATTTTCAGTTCACATTTTCACCAGTGGCATTTTTCCACACTTCCTTATGAACAGTACAGCTGTCATATTTCACAACATGGCTGAAATGTGTTTTCACACTTTCAGCACAGAAATGCGTGATCGCTGTGGGAAATCATTGTTCGGGACAGATAAAGAAAACCACAGCGACACTGTTCATGACCGGAGGTCCCAAAATGCCTGTGTTGACAATCTGCTGTAAACAATTCCCAAACTAATTACATTATGGGTGCACGTTGCACAGTTTCTATGCACGCTCGTGACTTCACCAGTTTTTTTAATATTTTCACTGCAGATTTTCAACACTGCCATTTTTTACACCTCCCCATGAACAGTACAGCTGTCATTTTTCACATCCTGTTCAGAATGTGTTTTTGCACCTGTGGTGACAAATGCCGTAGTCACTGTGCAAAAGCAGCTTTCGGCTAACAAACTGATATTGCCACTGTTCATGAGGTGGGGGGTCACAAAAAACCCATGTTGAAAATTTGGAGAGAAAATACCAACGAATGCCTGAGGCGTTAGGGTTTCCAACCATAACACCGACCCTGTAGTGAATGACAGGCATCAGGGCTGTGCCTTGGGATTGTCACCTGCAATGCTCATACCATTCCACCCCCACCCACACCCCGCAGCCACTGAGAGGCATGGAGGTGTGCCTTGGACTCTTCGGCCTCAAAGTTCACCCCATTCTCCTATACTGCACCCATCTCACAATATTTCCAGATGGAAAGGGGTGTGCATAAGGGCCAAAGACTCCAAGGCACACCGTGACACTTGTCGGTGTCTGCACGGTAGGATGTGGTGAAATGGCGTGGCCATTATGCCTGATGACCCAAAGGCACACCCCAATGCCTGTCACTATCTGCAGGGTGGTGATGGGGTTGGCTTCAGTTCAATACTTCACTGCCATTCCTATTATACAGCTCTGTAACTCCTACACTACCAATGCCAATGGCAGCAAGCAAACATTCGGCATTGACAAATGCTTGTTTATTTAGTTGCGTGGAGGGCACAGAGTCATAATGTTGTGGGCAAAACCATGCACCACAACAATGCTGCATGCAAAGCAATGTGTGGCAAAATAACATCAGCACACTATGCCAACCAGCGCATACAAAGCACACACCACAGCAACAACTTAGTTTTTGTGGGGGGCTCCACCCCCGCATCTCCAATGAGGGGGGCTTTGCCCCCACACCCTTGAGACTAATTATAATCAACTGGTGGAGGGGGGTTGTAGAGATTGGAGGTAAAAAAAAACACATGTCTGGAAAATGTTTGTTATTGGGGCTAAAAAAGTCACGGCAGAGTGGGACTTGGGGAGAATCAAACTGCAGTCACAGGTCCCCGACGCCACTGGAGGCAGGTGCTCTAGCCACACCTCCACAGGAGCAGCTTGGCTAGGCACTGCCCCGACGGCATCCTTTATCTTCCCTGCAGGCAGCGTACAGCGACAGTGGTAGTGGTTTCTACCACATGTGGTAAAAACCCCTGTCATTGTAAAGCCATTAGCACTTCTTACAGTGCTGTATTTCATGTGCGGTTTTATCCGTGCTATATTAACCCGGTACCGTATGGGCACATGCCTAACATGGCTTGCATAATTCAGGTGTGAGTCCAATAACACACCCAGGTATCTAAATGTGATAACCACCTTGAGTTTGTCACCATCATTGAAAGGCACCTGGAACTTGTCCAAATTAGTTTTTTTTAACTGCACTAAACCAGTTGCTTTTGTTTTATTTTTGTTAACTACTGACCTGACTTCAGTAAACCAAGTAATTTGTTTCCCGTACTCACATTTCATTATGTTAGTTAATGTGAGGCAGTATAGCACAGTGGTTTAAGGCTCTGAGCTGAAAACCTGGAGACCTGGGTATGAATCCCACAGACCCCACTTGCATACTGTGTGGCCCTGAGCAAGTCACTTAATTTCCTTGTGCTCACAGGTTGCACCTGAAAACAAGCTTTCAGCTTAGTGGGTCTCTGCTGGTTAAAAATAATTTAAAAACATATATATATATATATATTAGAGGCAAAAAACTCCATCTAATGCATTAGTTAGGGTTGTTCCACAGCGACAAAAGTGAGGAAATTCGCTGTTAGGGTTGAAACCCTAACTCGAATTCACCCCCCCAGCACCACACACACACAGACACACACACACACACACACACACACATTCAAGTATGGGGGAGGACCAAGTCAACACAACCAATGACAGACATCCAGCAGCAGGTGACAGAAATAACAAACAATTGTCTAAATGTACTACGAGACATCCCCACCCACCTGGCCAGGTACTGCATGCTCAGTGGAGATCAACAGCAAAACTGAGGCCATGTACACCAAACGTACACATCCCTGATTGCAGCTGCACACAACGTACATACACTTAGTAGTTGCATGGCTCTTACCTACCGATGCCCACACCACACCACAACTGGTACTGTGCGATTAGTCAATATAAATGCTGAAGGTGCATGATGACAGTTGTAGAAAGGTTTTAACACTAGTGAGTATACATTAATTAAGAGAAGTACATAAATTAACCACAAGACACTAGCATGCTCAAGATAAAAGTAGTGTTACATTTAGTAGGTGATTTACATAGTAGTACATTTACTGCAATGGTTTACTCAAGATAGAGAGGCTGATGTAGCGTATGGAAAAGCATTGCCTGTTCAATGCTCTGAAATTCATACTGCCAGTATCAGATGCATTCTTACTGATGAAGGTGTACTGCTCATGTACATACATAGACCTTCAGTGTGTTTCAATACTAAAGATGCAGTAAGTATTCTTTGTAAGAAACATTGTAATTGCATGGATCAGGCCAAGCAACTTCTAAATATCATAGCACTACTGAGCCAACAATGACGTACCTGTATCGGAGATGTATAATGGATAGATTTTCCTGTAGGCACTTACTGAGTATGTTGTACCTGATAAAGACAATCTCATTGCATCGGTGATGACTAACTTATTCAAATAGTAATACATTTACTATTGTTGCAATGAGTGATCTATGCCACTTATGGACACAGTGTAATTTTTTTTAACTGTTGTTTTATACTCAGGCTGTATGCCTAGTGTTTGGGTTTGCCACACTTCTGTCACTGATGCTATCAAAGTGATAACTATATTAATTGTGGTACAACAGGAATCAAGTAGGTATGGTGTAGATATAAACAGAATGTCTTTTAGTATTGATTTAACTCACAATGGGGTAAGTGTACTAGGACAGCAGGGGTTATCCTCTATCACTGAGTCTGTCAGTTATAATCACACTAAGGTTTCGATGACTGTAATGATCAAGTTACACTGTTCACCTTCATGAGTTCATATTCACAGCCATTCTCCAGTAACTAGACAGTGTATGGTGTAACTGGGTGGGACACTGTGTTGCAAAGCTGCTACAGTGCCTAGCAGAGGGAGACTATCTACTCATAAAGACAATTAAGCAATAAGGCATGACCAACAGTTATGTTAAATGGTCTGTTAATCACCCTGTGGGGTTTAATGTTGAATGAGGCATAGCCGAGTGCCATACATGTCGCTAGACAGTGTTAAACTGACCATTAACATAATACCTGGGAGTGACTTACTGCTATCATAATAAAACTGTTTTTTAAACAACATTAAACCATGTTCATCATATGGTTAGGCTCTACATATATGTTAATAAAAAGTAAACATAAGGCTGTTACAATGTTTACAGTCAATTAGAAAGCTGCATTTCTCAAACCCTTGTTATAATCAGAGATATTATACCTGTACAACTCCTTGGTTTTGCTGAACTCTATTGCTCAGGTGGCCCACCACATGTGGTCTGGTCTGGTGTGGAGCATCGGTAGGTAAGGCCATGCAACTACTAAGTGTGGTACGCTTGTGCAGCTGCAATCAGGGATGTGTACGTTTGGTGTACATGGCCTCAGTTTTGCTGTTGATCTCCACTGAGCATGCAGTACCTGGTCAGGTGGGTGGGGATGTCTCGTAGTACATTTAGACAATTGTTTGTTATTTCTGTCACCTGCTGCTGGATGTCTGTCATTGGTTGTGTTGACTTGGTCCTCCCCCATACTTGAATGTGTGTGTGTGTGTGTGTGTCTGTGTGTGTGTGGTGCTGGGGGGGGTGAATTCGGAGTTAGGGTTTTCAACCCTAACAGCGAATTACTCACTTTTGTCGCTGGGAACAACCCTAACTAATGCATTAAACGGAGTTTTTGCCTCTAATTTCCTTCTTTTGAGAATGGTAACGAGAAATAGTGAATGTAATGTAGCGTGGGGGCGCGGGGCCCTTTGGGCCATGCGCTCCCACCACATGATCTCTGTGGCATAGTAACAGGAGCAGCAACGCAAACAGAAATGCTAACAGTGGCACACATGGTAACACAAGCGCGAATGAGAACAGAAAGGGTAACGCACACGGTGGCGTAGACGGGAACGGTCTGCCACGTGATGTGTTATCACATAGTAACATGGTGCCTGCAAATGGAAATGTCAATGGGCATGGTGATGCAAAGTGAAACAGAAAGAGAAACAGTACTGTAGACACAAATGGCAAAAAATAACAGAAAAGCAAGCGCAAATGAAAACGCAAAGGATAACGCACATAGGGCCCCGTGCTCCCGGCACGTAATGCGGCAGCTGGAGCGCGGGGCCCAAAGGGCCCCACACTCCCACCACATGATGTCTTGTGGCATAGTAACAGGAACAGCAATGCAAACAGAAGCGCTAACAGTGGCGCACAATGTAACGCAAGCGCGAATGAGAACAGAAAGGATAACGAACATGGTGGTGTAGAAGCGGAGACGGTGTGCCACGTGATGTCTTGTCACATAGTAACATGGTGCCTGTAAATCCGAAATGGCAATGGGCATGAGTGATGCAAAGTGAAACAGAAAGAGAAACGATGCGGTACACACAAATGGCAAAAAGTAACGAAGCATAAGCACAAATGAAAGCAAAGGATAAGCGCACATGGTGGCGCCAGGCGTCAACGGTAAGTGAAACGGGCATGGAACCATAAAGCGAAAGGGCAATGGTAACAGTAATGTAAGCACACAGGCTAGTTTTCCCAAAAAGCTGAATAGAGAAAGACAGTGAGTACAAAGAATGTATGCATAATAATGGGTATCGGAGCAGAAAATGAGGACTTGGAATACTAAATAAGTTATATCTCAGGAACCGTGTGACGTAGAAAAAAAATTTGAAAGTCGTATGATTTATGACTGTCCTCACTAGTTTTGTACTTAGCCCTATGAGGGGGCTAAGAATTTTTCCGACGAAAACTCCGTATCTCGCACCGTTTTCGAGATACGGGCCCTGAAAGTCGCGGCGAACGCCGTAATGTTATCCTATGGGAAAAAAAGAGAAGTTCGGAGTGCCATAACTTTGCCTCCCTGTAATATTTTTTCACCAAACCACTGAAAGGCACATCTGTGAGCTGTTGGCTGTCTTCCCTCCAAATTTCAGGAAAAAAGACCAAACCGTTATTTTGCAGCAGGGATCCAAAGGATTTCTGTAATGCGTCGGGCGCCGTAATGTTATCCTATGGGAAAAACTGTCAACTTTGGAGTGCCATAACTTTTCCGCCATGTAATATTTTTTCAATACAACACTGAAAGGCACATCTGTGAGATGTCGGCTCCGTTCCCTCCAAATTTCAGCTCAAAACTCCCAATGGTTCTTTTGCAGTGCAGTGCCAAAGAATTGCTGTCATTTTCCCACAGACTAGAAAACTACTGTCGCAATTTGCGAAAGCTTTCACAAACATTTGTGACACTTTCGTGAGCACGAATGTAATTTGCAAAAGTACTTTTTCCAGAAATTTGAAAAACATATTTCTGGGGTGTTTTACCACAAAATAAAGACATGGCAAGCATCCTCAGGGCCCGACTAGGTGAATACAAAAAATTAGGTTGCTAGAGGGTCCCAAATTTAAATGCCAACCATTTTTCTGATCACCAACTGAAAACAAAATGGCCGATTTGCGAAAGTAACAGGCCCATTTGCGAAAGTAAAAATGCATTTGCAAAGTGTTGAACTTTTTGTTAACTTTTCCCATTGACTTATAATGGGAAACTGTTTTTTGAATAACTTTTGAACCGTTTAATATTTTTTCACGAAATCTTTGAAAGGCACATCGGGGACCCTGACCACACATTCCCTGAAGATTTCGGGCCAGTCGCGCAAACTGTACGACCTGTAGGCGCGACCATATAATTCCAGAAAAGCGTAAACGCGTGCACAGATCACACTTAATAACTCCGCAGCCGTATATCCGACCAGTACAAAACTTGGCAGATCCCAAGGCCTATGGTTCTTGATCATAAATTCCAAATTTCAGGCAAATCCATCAAACAGTTGCAAAGTTATTAAGGTGCAAAGTTTTGGGGTTTAACATAGAAATGGCTCCTCAACCCTAACTATGATAGCACTACCGTGCTACCATAATATATACTGTAACTATAGTTAGGATTGAGTACCCCATTTAAGGTTAAATCTGAAATGTGGCAGCTTAATAACTTTGCCACTGTATGACAGATTTGCCTGAAAATTGTAATGCATGGTCTGGTACCATGGATCTCTGGACCTGCCAAGTTTTATACTATTCAGTCTCTGATGCGAAAACTACAGAAGCACCACAAAACTGCATGAATTACGGGTTTTGTACATTTCTTTGCTCTTGCCTACAGGTCACATAGTTTGTGTGATCAGTCCGAAACCTTCAGGGAACATGCAGCTAGGGTCCCCGATGTGCCTTTTGAAGATTTCGTGAAAAAATATCAAACAGTTCAAAAGTTATTAAAAAAAAAACTGTTCCCCATTACACTCTTATGGGAAAAGTTAAAATATTCGAAAGTGTTGCAAACGCACATCTTACTTTCGCAAATGACCCTTGCACTTTCACAAATCGGCCATCTTGTTTTCAGTTGGTGATCAGAGAAATGCTTGCCGTTTAAATTTGATACCCTCTAGGGACACAATTCTTGTTGTGTTCACCTAGTCGAGCCCTGAGGATGCTAACCATGTCCTTTTTTGGGGGGTAAAACACCCCAGAAATATGTTCTTTAAATTTTTATAACCAGCAGTGTTGCAAAGTACTTTTGAATATGCGATACTTTCGTGATTTTATTTGTGAAAGTGTCGTGATTTGCGAAAGTACTTTGAGACACTATGGCCAAAACAATAGGGAATCTTTGCCACCCTGCAGCAAAAGAATGGTTTGGTCTTTTGGACTGAAATTTGCAGAGAAGAAAGCCAAGATCCCACAGATGTACCTTTTGGTGGTTTGGTGACAAAATATTAGAGGGCTGCAAAGTTTCAGCACTCTGAAGTTGATGATTTTTCCCATAGGATAACATTACAGGGTCCGCCACACCTTTTGGGGCCTGTATCTCGAAAATGGTTCGAGATATGGACTTTTTGTCTGAAAAATTCTTAGTTCCCCACTAGGGGGCTAAGTGAAAAACTAGCCTGGAAAGTCATAAATAATATGAGATTTAAAAATGTTTTCTATGTTGTACGGTTCCTGAGATATAAGGAATTTAGTATTCCAAGTGCTCATTTTCTGGTACGAGGGCCATTATTATGGCTACATTCTTTCTATTCACTGTGCTTCTGAATGCACCTTTTTGGGACAAAAAGTATGTGCATTTCTGTTACTGTTTCTGTTAGTGTTTGTGTTTATGTTTCCGGTTGCGCTTCTGTTACCATTTGCGTTACTGTTAACATTTGCATCAATGTGTGTGTTACCGTTTGTGTTTGCGCTTGTGTTTGCATTACCATTTGCATTACTGTTTCCTTTTGCATCATCCTTTTCACTGCCGTTTGCGTTTCCGTTAATATTACTATTTGCGTTTGCTCTTGCGTTTGCGTGACTGTAACCATTTGCATTTGCATTACTATTTGCGCTTGCATTTCCGTTACTGTTACTATTAGTGTTTGCGCTTGCATTTCCATTTCCGTTTGTGTTACCATTTCCTTTTGCATCACCTTTACCTCTAGGGTTACCATTACTGTTTGCATTTGTACTTACGTTTCTATTGCCATTTGCATTTGCATTTACGTTGGCGTCACCGTTATCATTAGCATTTCTGTTTACGTTACCATTTCTGTTTGTGCTTGAGTTAACGTAACTATTTGTGTTTGTGTTTTAGTTTGCATCATTGTTAGTGTTATCATTAGCGTTTGTGTTTATGTTACCGTTAACATTTGCATTTCCGTCACTGTTACCGTTAGCATTTCATTTTGCTTCACCGTTACCGTTAGCATTACCATTATTGTTTGCATTTGTACTTCTGTTTCTGTTGCCATTTCCGTTTGCATTTCCATTTGCGTCACCATTACTGTTATCGCTAGCCTTTCTGTTTACATTACCGTTCCCATTTCTGTTTGCACTTGTGTTTACGTAACTGTTTGTGTTTGTGTTTTCATTTCTATCACTGTTAGCATTGCCATTAGTGTTTGCACTAACGGTACCATTACCATTTGCGTTTGCGTTTGCACTTGCGTTTATGTCACCATTAATGTTTGTCTTGCTGTTTACGCTTGTGTCTCACTGTTAGCGTTTGAGTTTCCGCTTGCGTTTGCGCTTCCGTTATCATCAATGTTTGCTTTTTTGTTACCATTTGCGTTTACATTTCTGCTTGCGTTTATGTTACCATTTGCGTTATTGTTTCTGTTTGTTTCACCGTTGATGTTCCTGTTTGCATTTGCACTTAAACGTCACATTTTGTGTGTGATTATAACTTTATACCTGTTGAATGGATTTGTGTGATATTTGCAATACTTGGTCTACTATGGTACTTCTGTGCATTTACCAATTTTCATTTGACATCTGCATACGTTTTTTGCACAATGAAGTGCCAAAGATGTATTTTGCAGCACTCGTATACTGTTTTACGCTCGTGCTGCTCTGCAACTGTTGAAGAGATTTGGATAAGATTTGGTATACATGGAGTGGAATGGTTCTTCCATTTATTTACCAATTTCTATTTCACTGGTACTTGCAGTTTTTACACAGTGAAGTGAAAAAAATAGTTTTTCCTATATTTTTGAACTGCCTTGCATGACACATAGTGCTGCCAGTGTGTGGTTTATTGGTCTGAATCTTGGCAGGTAGAAAGACGATTGCTCAAGGAACATGTCAGTTTTTGTTTGGTGAAAAAATGTTGTTCCGTTCCAGAGTTATTGCAATTGAAGTTGGCCCCCCTCACGGTTAAAGATTTTTCAGCTGCCAGGTCCACCATTTTAGCGCATTTTCAGCCACGATTTCCACCATTTTGTGGTGGAAGACTTCTTAAATGTGCAGAAACATATAAATTGAATATCTCTGGAATGGTTTGGTCATTTCTCATGAAATTCGGAGGGTGTTGAGTGGATGTCCTGGAGATGTGAATTATGTTGTTTACATGTTGGAAAACTCATTAACTGCAGAGATATTGTGTGACACAATTAACGTTTTACGCATAGCATTCTGCATGGTGCTACTGGCTTGACATTTATAGCATAGGTAGCCCTAGTGGTATGAAGGTGCCTTGCAGTGGTTTGGTGTGTAAAATATAAACAGGTGCAAAATTATGCCACTCCAACGATTGAAAATTTGGTTCATTCCACTTCAATAACATTTGAACCATATGTCCAATTTGCCTGGCATTTGGAATGTAGAAAGATTAATAATAGATCTTTGAGTGTGACAATATTCGGGTCGCTGGCAGTTACAGTTGCTGAATTGTGCCTGTAAAGTTGTTTGCTCATGGCGCTGTGCGACCGTTGAACGGATGTTCACACAATTCTGGACACATGGTGTGTTATGGTACATGTCTTCATTTACCAATTTTTGGTTCCATCAGATATATGGTTCTTGTGTAGCGGTGTCAAAAATGTTCTTTTCAGCACTCCGGCGTAGTTTTCACAGCGTGACACAGTGCAACTGTTGCACAGATTTAGATAACATTTGTTATACATGTTGTGCTATGGTACATGTCTTCATTTACCAATTTTCATTTCAGTCGGTCATACAATTTAGGGCCCCGTGCTCCCTCCACCACATACCATTCACTATTTATAGTGCACATTCTCAAAAAGAAGGGAAATTCATGGTAAAAAAAATCCACTTAATACCTCAGTTAGGGTTGTTCCACAGCAAAAAAAATGAGGAAATTTGGTGTTAGGGTTGCCACCCCTTGCACCCCATGCTCACCCTGTCCCCACCAACAGGCATCGGGGTGTGCGTTGGGGTCATCGGTCCTAACTCTCACCTCATTCTCCTATACTGCACCACCTCAGCTTATTTACACATGGAATGGGGTAAGAGTTAGGGCTGACGACCTTCAGTGCACCCTGATGCCTGTTGGTGGGGGCGGGTGGGCATGGGGTGCAAGGTGCCATCCTAAAACAGAATTTCCTTGCTTTTTGTTGCTGTGGAACAACCCTAACTGATGCATTAAACTGAGTTTTTCGCCATGAAAATATATATATATATATATATATATATATCTTTGCTGTGTACAACACAGCATCATCTACATAAAGGATGGCATTTGCTCTGTGGTATACCCACTGAAGATAATTAATAAATAATGAAAACAGTAGGCATCCTTGTATGGAGCCTTGTGGGACCCAATGATCAATGTTTCACAAATACAAGGGGACTCCAATTGTTCTAATCATTTGTCTTCTGTTTTTTCAAATAATGGGAAATCCAATTTACTACAGATTATGAACATACAAGCATACGAAATTGCTAGCAGATACAGGCACTATGGTCGATCTAGTCTGCTTGAGTGTGCAGCACATCAGTCCATTAGACTGCAGCTGCCCCCCCCAATTTCCTTCCTCCCCTCTCCCTACCCCCTCCCGGTTTGTACTCCCCATTTTGAATCTGTCCCACCCCCTCTTGAAGCTCCCCACTGTCTGCACTGACATGATTTCCTCTGGCAGTGCATTCCACCCTGCTACAACACTTTCAGTGAAATAGTGTCTCCTCATTTCCCTCTTGACTCTGCCCCCCTCCAACTTCAGAGAGTGCCCTCTGGTTTCCCTTCCAGCATTAAGAGTGAGCCCACACCTGGTGCCCACCATGTTTATCCCCATCAAGTACTTGAATGTCTCAATCATATCCCCTCTCTCTCTTCTATCCTCCAGGGTATACATATTGCGGTACCTCAATCTTTCTTCACATAGTCTATGCCCCAACCCCAGGACAATCTTTGCGGCTCTGTGCTGCACCACCTCTTGCAGTTTGATGTCCCTTTTTAAGTAGGCGGTGCCAGAACTGCATGCAGTACTCCAAGTGTGGCCTCACCAGGGACCTGTACAGGGGCAATATGACCTGTCTACTCCTAGATGTAATCCCCCATGCTATGCACCCTAGCATCCTGTTTGCCTTTTCTGTTGCCTTCCTGCACTGTGCTGAGTGGTTCCTTTCCCCAGTCACAAGTACCCCGAGATCCTTCTCCTCCTTGGATGTGGCTATTGGACACCCTCCAACCAGTAAATGTATCCTAGGTTCCTGGCTCCCAGATGCATCACTTTGCACTTCTTGGCATTGAACCCAAGCTGCATGGTTTGTGGCTATTCCTTTAGTTTTGCCAGATCCTCCTGGAAGACCTTGCCCCTTCACCTCCATCCACCTCAGCACAGATCTTGGTGTCGTCTGTGAGGAGACTAATCTTATTATTGATCCCTACTGCTATGTCAGTGATGAAAATGTTTACCAGGACTGGATCCAGTACCGAGCCCTGTGGGACACCACTTGTCACTGCCCTGGGCTCCGATGCCTCTTCCCTGACCACTACATTCTGCTGTCTCTCCCATGGCCATTTTCAAACTCTCTGGCTAGTTTCCTCTCCACTCCCAGACTCTTCAACTTGCAGGTCAACCTACCATGTGGTACTGGATTGAAGACCTTGCTGAAATCCAGGTAGAGTACATCCACCACACAGCCCCTGTCAAGTGCCCTCGTAACCCAGTTGAAAAAGTCAACCAAGATTGTCTGGCAGGATCTTCCCGAGACCAAACCATGCTGCCTGTTGTCCTGTAGATCTTTATCCTCAAGAAATTGCACCATCCCTTCTTTGAGGATAGCCTCCATCAGTTTTCTTACAATTAATAATAATAATAATAACTTTATTTTTATGGCACCTTTCAAAACCAAGCCGCCTAACAAAATTAAAACCACATAATCACAGAATTTTACCACAACATTATCAACATAACATCTCAAAGACAAATAATACAATCATAAAATCTTAAAAACTTTATATCAGTTAAATGCCATTAGCTTGACTCCATAGCCAGGTTTTCAGTGCTTGTTTGAAGCCCTCCACAGTTATGTGCTCACATAACCGACGGGGTAGAGAATTCCAGAAGGCAGGGGCAGCATACATAAATGTTGTAGCCCCAGAAGATTTCAAACGTACTCTCAGAATCTCTAGCACCCCCTCGTTGGCTGAGCGGAGCGATCGCCCGGGGCAATGAGGAACCAGGAGCTCTTTCAGGTAGTCCGGTCCAAGTCCGTGTAGGGCTTTGAAAGTCAGAACGCCCATTTTAAAGGTGGTCCACCACTGAACTAGCAGCCAGTGCAGTCCGCACTGCACCGGCAAAATGTGACAGGACCGCGAGGATCCTATCAACAGCCGTGCTGCAGCGTTCTGCACTAGCTGCAGGCGGCGGATTTCTACCCAAACCAGTGCTGTCTCAGTACTATGCTTCTTTCAAAATCTGGACTGGAGGGGTTCATAGATGGCATGGATGGTCAGATGGTCCTCCAGCTGTGTGGCCACTACTTTCTCAATCACCTTCCCCACAAAGGGAAGGTTAGAGACTGGTCTGTAGTTAGCAAGTCAGTCTGGGTCCAAAGAAGCTTTCTTCAAGAGTGATGTTACCACCACCTCTTTTAGGGAGCTTGGAAACTTACCTGTCTCCAAGAAGCATCAGACTATTCGAGCTAGGACTGGACCAATGACATCACTACAACCCAAAATTAGGGAAGTAGGTCCCGGATCCAAACTACAGCATGTAGGGCACACACTTTGGACAATCCACATGACATCCATGAAGGCCGGCCAGAGGTAACCTAAGAAGAACCAAGATATGTGAACCTGCACTGGTCTACCGCAGCGCCCATAGAGTGTGCTAGTCAGAAAGCCAACCTGATGTTGGCCACCTTATTTGCAAAAAATCAAGCAAGTTCATAGCACTCTTCTTGCAAAAAAGCTTTCCGGATTGCATAGCCTGTCCACAGTTCGGAACAGCTGAGCTTGTCGATTTTGAGCAGCCACAATCTCCCTGGATAGGAACTCTGCCTTCCTATGGGAGATTTTGGATTGATAGACTTGATAATGGTCTATCAATCTAAAGCAGTTGACATCAAGAGCGGACTTCCACCAGCAACGCTCCAACCTTCGTTCAAGTGGCCACATCTCCCTCAGAGTCCCATCAAACCATGGGGAACAAGAGTGAAGGGAGAGTGGATGAACACAAACAGGAGCTGAGTTATAAGCCACCACTAGGGTTTCTGGATCACTATTTGCCTCTGAGCAGGACGAGAGATCCAGGACCGCCATTAGGCCTTGAGAATTTATATATCGCAAAGGGCGGTACCGAATCATCTCTAAAGGGGTTGGCCTACAAAGGGGGGGGCACTAAAACTAAACCCCACAATGTAATGATCAGACCATCCAACTGGTTCCACCCACAAGTTTGAGGTCTCAATCCCCAGGAGGAAGACTAAGTCAAGGAAGTGACCCTGATTATGAGTAGCAGTGGAAACAATCTGTATGAGGCCCAGAGATGTCATTAACTGGAGGAAGTGCTGACCAAAATGCAGGAGTTTGTTGTCAACCCAGGTGTTAAAGTCACCCAGGACCATCAGCCCAGGTGACTCAAACACCATGTCGACGATGAAGTCTGCAACTTCCTGGAGGAATCGTTTCTCATCCCCTGGTGGACAGCAGATGAGAACAATCCTACAGCCTACACCTGCCACCATGGTATACTCAAATGACTCAGTTTCTCCCACCAGAACATTTGTGAGGTTAAGTTCGGACTTAAAGCAGACCACTACCCCCCCCCCGCAACCCAATCTCGGGTGGTGTATCACCGAGTACCCAGCTGGAACTGCGACCTCCAAAACCCGGCCAAAATTCTCATCCAGCCAGGTCTCAGTGATGCAAGCCAGGTCCACTGATTTAACAAGCTCTGCAATAATTGCAATCTTATTTTTAATAATTTTCAATTGCGGTAAGGCTCACCAACTCATCCTTGGGCCCACTTTTATGAAGAGGTACTAAATGTGCCTCCCTCCAATCCCTGGTGTTGAACAGGTCCTTCAGTGGCCATGCCAGGATGTCTGCCAGCTCCCTCAGCACCCTGGGATGAACTCCGTCTGGCCCAGGTGCGTTGTCAACCCTCAGGGACCTAAGGCCCTCCAGCACCCTTTCCTCTGTGATTTCCCCATCCATTCACCAAAACCATATATTGATTACTCTTACCTGAGGATACCATTAGAGACCTAATACAGAAACCATAAGTGCCTCCTTACCTGAGGATACCTGTAGAGTCCCAGTATCATAGCCATCATCAGAGAGGACGTTGAGGGTGCATCTCCAATTACAGCAGGTAGTATAGAGACTGCTTCACATTGGTAGTTTGGAACCAGCACCTGTTTTCCTGTTAAAAAATGATAGGGTGCCCAGAAGTGCTTATTCTCTAGAATAGCATGAGTCAAAAATCCGGAATCCCAAAGAGACATTTGGTAATAATTTGGGATCTCTGTTAATCTCCTCAATCGCAAAAATCATTGACAGAACATAGCGGTAGTCAAAAATGTGGAATCTGTCAGATGTAGTGAATAAATTGTGAGTAGTTTTAGACAATGACTCAACTGAAGAATTACCTATGTACAGTAAGCAGAAGTTCTAACAAACACCAACAGTTATAACCTATAAGTATAGAGCTGTGAACTTAGGGACCAGGTTCAGGGCCAGGTTTAGAGTTTTTGGGCCCCCAGTGATATAAGTCATGGGGCCCTTACCCAACCCAAACTGACCTTGTCTTTTACTTTGTCCAAAATGCACAACCTTTTATTTTCAATACAACCAGTTACATATTTATGTTTTTAGAGGGCGATAGCAATGTTAGTTTTAGCGGCCCCACTGCATATCCAATCCATGTTTGTTCATCAGCCACTGATTGGCTGGGACAACAGAGGGGAGTAATGTTATGGTGTTATGATGTCACATGGGAGAAGAGTCCATGGAGTCCAGTGACACACTTTAGTGCTGTTTCACTTTAAACCTGGGAAGTAATAATAAACAAAATTAAAGTGGTATACTGGATCTGGCTGGGGATCCGCATTAGCATGGGGTCCCCAGGAACTGTAGGGTTCACTGGTGCCTAAAACTGGCTATGCCAGGTTTGAATCCCACCACTTCTGCTCTCTGGCACGGTGACAGTGAATAAGTCATTTAACCATCTGTCTCTCTCTCCCCAAAGAGACAACCAGACATATACCAACCTCACACATACAGGGTTACCACCTGTCCTGATGTTCACAGGACAGTTCTGATTTGGCCAACTGTGTTCTGCAAAAAAACATGAAAAAATACTACATCCTGACTTTATAGCAGAAAAAATATTTTCTAACTTTCCACTAAATGATACAGAAAATTATAATACCTTAACTAAAATACCTTAAAATGATAAGCAGCAGTAGAAGCAACAGAGAAATGAAAATACTTAGCCTTAATTCTGATTATATGGGGAAAACCAGTCTCCAGAGTCTTGGTGCAGCTACAGAAAATGCTCAGTTCCCAGCAAACTTTAATCTTGATACTGGGACTGATGAAAGTCCTCGGGAATCAGAACAGAGAACTCTGGTACCCCGATGATCCTCCTGACAGGCTGCCAGTAATTCACAACTGTAGAGGTACACGGGATCTGGCTGGGGCCCCCCATTAGCTTATTCAGGCAAAGCACAAACAACCATATAACAGTTATGTCAACTAAATATAGTACATATACAGCAGTCACATCTCACATATCAACTAAATATAATACATATACAGTGGTCACACCTCACATATCAACTAAATATAGTACATATACAGCGGTCACAGCTCACATATCAACTAAATATAGTACATATACAGCAGCCACATCTCACATGTCAACTAAATATAGTACATATAGAGCACCCACATCTCACATAACTAAATATAGTACATATACAGTGGTCACATCTCACATATCAACTAAATATAGTACATATACAGCAGTCACATCTCACATATCAACTAAATATAGTACATATACAGCAGTCACAGCTCACATATCAACTAAATATAGTACATATACAGCGCCCACATCTCACATATCAACTAAATATAGTACATGTACAGCAGTCACATCTCACATTTCAACTAAATATAGTACATATACAGCAGTCACATCTCACATATCAACTAAATATAGTACATATACAGTGGCCACATCTCACATATCAACTAAATATAGAACATATACAGCAGTCACATCTCACATATCAACTAAATATAGTACATATACAGCAGTCACATCTCACATATCAACTAAATATAGTACATATACAGCAGTCACATCTCACATTTCAACTAAATATAGTACATATACAGCGGCCACATCTCACATATCAACTAAATATAGTACATATACAGTGGTCACACCTCACATATCAACTAAATATAGTACATATACAGCGGTCACAGCTCACATATCAACTAAATATAGTACATATACAGCAGCCACATCTCACATGTCAACTAAATATAGTACATATAGAGCAGCCACATCTCACATAACTAAATATAGTACATATACAGCGGTCACATCTCACATATCAACTAAATATAGTACATATACAGCAGCCACATCTCACATATCAACTAAATATAGTACATATACAGCAGTCACATCTCACATATCAACTAAATATAGTACATATACAGCGCCCATATCTCACATATCAACTAAATATAGTACATGTACAGCAGTCACATCTCACATTTCAACTAAATATAGTACATATACAGCGCCCATATCTCACATATCAACTAAATATAGTACATGTACAGCAGTCACATCTCACATTTCAACTAAATATAGTACATATACAGCAGTCACATCTCACATATCAACTAAATATAGTACATATACAGCGGCCACATCTCACATATCAACTAAATATAGAACATATACAGCAGTCACATCTCGCATATCAACTAAATATAGTACATATACAGCGGTCACAGCTCACATATCAACTAAATATAGTACATATACAGCGGCCACATCTCACATATCAACTAAATATAGTACATATACAGCAGCCACATCTCACATATCAACTAAATATAGTACATATACAGCAGTCACATCTCACATATAAACTAGATATAGTACACATACAGCAGTCACATCTCACATATCAACTAAATATAGTACATATACAGCGGTCACATCTCACATATCTTCTTTTTTTTTTCTGATGGACAGAGTTATGTATTTTACAGAGCTTATGCAACATTTTTCCGGTTATCATCATCGGATCTTGGTTTCAGGTTTGTTTGTTAGAATAACGTTCTTCTCCTGGCTGTTCTGCAGGATTTGTTCTTCACAGCACACAACACAAAGAGGTATCTGCAACTTTATTTTAAGTAAATCTTCATTCAGACACACTCACTTTTGGAGGATAGTTGCGGCTGTCTGTAAGAAGTTTCAGCTTGGGAGGGGCAATGGCATGTGCACTGTGATAATAAACAGCATGATGGCTTACATACTATGTGTATAAATGTAAGATTTTACATTTATACATACAGTAGATATGTCATCAGCCCGTTTATTCAACTGGGGTGAAAATACATGTTTTCATCTCACTAGATATCAACTCACTCCTATTGTATAAACATGATTATAGAATAATTTGAGATATTTTACTGCTATGGTATATACCTGTAATTTAAATTTACTTTAATTGTAAAGTGCTTTGAGCTCTGGAAAAGTGTTATATAAATAAAATTAATATCCTATCCTATCCTGTTTTATCCCTCAGAACCCTTTTCATACCTCTCAACTATCCCGCATTGCGGAGGGACACCCCTCATTTTACCCCTTAGTAGCCTCTGCCTATGCCTCTCAACTGTCAGAAATTAGGTGGGACATCCCTCATTTTACCCCTCAAACACCTCTGTTCATCCCTCTCAACTGTAATACATAAGAACTGGAGTCCTCATTTTACTTGACAGAATCCCTCTGTCCATAACTCTCAATTGTCCCACATTAGATGGGATGTCTTTTGTTTTACCTCCCAGAACACCTCTATCTATATATTTTAACTGTCCCACGTTAGGAGGAAAATCACTCATTACACCCCTCAGAGACCCTCTGTCAGTACCTTTTAAGTGTCCCACATTAGAAGTAACATCCCCCATTTTGTACTCCAAACCCCTCTGTCTGTACCATTTTACTATCCCATATTAGAAGGGGCATCCTTCATTTTATACTTAGAACCCCTCTGTCTATACTTCTCAACTGTCCCACATTAGGAGGGACATCCCTCATTTTATACTCAGAACCCCTCTGTCCATACTTCTTAACTGTCCCACATTAGGAGGGATGTCCCTCATTTTACCCCCTCAGAACTCATCTGTCCATACCTCTCAACTGTCCCACATTAGGAGGAACATCCCTCATTTTGTACTCAGAACCCCTCTGTCTGTATCTCTTTACTGTCCCACATTAGGAGGGACATCCATTATTTTACCCCTCAGAGCCCCTCTGTCTGTACCTCTTTACTGTCCCACATTAGGAGGGACACCCTTCATTTTGTACTCAGAACCCTTCTGTCTATACCTCTTTACTGTCCCACATTAGGAGGGATATCCATTATTTTACCCCTCAGAACCCCAATGTCCATGCTACTCAACTCTCCCAGATTAGATGTGACCTCCCTCATTTTACCCCTCAGAACCATCTGTCAGTACTCCTTAACTGTCCCATATTAGAAGGGATGTCCCTCATTATACCCTTACTTGGTATTACTTGGTATGAAAGAACAGAAGAAGGCCAGAGCCCATAGCGACTGTTCCCCACACTATGTGGGACATTTTTTATCTATTATCCCTCAACCAAACATCTAATTTGTTTTTAGAGACAGTGGCACTAGTTGCCTCTACCAATTCTTGTGGCAAGGTGTTCCATACAATGGATGCTCTTATTGGAAAAAAGCTTCCCTTTTTGCTGGTTTTATAAGTTTTTACTTCAAGCTGTTCATTATACAATCTCAGAATATATCTCCTTTTGGAGAATGTTAGACCACATTTTTCCATTAGATCTGGTGAATTTATTAAATTAAAAACCTTAAGCATATCACCTCTTAATCTTCTAGTTTGAAGAGAGAAGAGACCAGTATCTTTAAATCTGTTCTGATAATGCAAGTTTGTTAATCTTGGAATCATTCTAGTTACTCTCCTTTGAACCTGTTCAAGTATTGATATGTCTTTTTTTTGGTTTGGATACCAGAAAGGGGAGCCATAGTCTAGATACGGTCTAATGTATACCCTATACAATGGAATAAGGCATTGTTCAGTGTGATTAACAAAAGTGCGTTTTATTTGCCTCAAAAGTTTATTTGTTTATTTGTTTATTTGTTTATTTGGAAACAATCAGAATTACAACCCTTTGAGTCACAGACTCTTTTGCAAAGGCTCCACGTCGGTAAAAGTCTGTTGGTCATGCAAGCAGTTCTAACACAGTGATCATTTCATGTAAGTTTATTATTAACATATATCCCTAAATCTTTTTCACAATTTGATGAGTGAAGTGGTAGTCCATTTATATAATATATCGTTTTTGGATTATTTACACCAAAATGCATTACTAAACATTTGTCTTGATTAAACTGCATATGATTTTCATTTGCCTAAAGTGTTAATTTTTCCAAATCCTTCTTTAATGCAGAAATATTTTCTTGATTACCCTTCAAAGCCTATCTGTCCATATCTCTTAACTGTCCCATTTTGAAAGAGATATCCCTCATTTAACCAATCAGAATCTTTCTGTCTATTCTTTTTAACTGTCCTACATAAATATTGACATCCTTCATTTTACTCATCAGAACACCTCTGTCTGTACTACTCAACTGTCCCACATGAGGAACATAAGAAACAGTAAATATAGACAGATAATGACCATCGTTCCATCCAGTATATCTGGTCCCTACCTTGGAGGGATTCCCTCATTTAACCCCCTGGAGCCCATCTGTTCCAACTGCTCAACTGTCGCACATTAGACAGGCTGCTCCTATTCTACCACTCAGACCCCCTTCATCTCTAAATTATTTCACATTATTGATGAACTAATCTATTTATTTAGAAACTGGTGACTTGGAAAGGCACACTGAGCCATGACTCATTTCCATTTGCAACCCAGAGAAAGGGTAAGTGAGAAAACACTTTTTTAACAATTTTTGACCAGGAAATACACAGTAAGTTGAGGCTTGTTTCCAAGTGCATCCTAGGGGCACCAGGAAGTCAATGAATTGCTCATGGTGCCACACAGTATGCAAGTAGTGGCTGTGGGATTCAAACCTAGTTCTCCAGGTTTGCAGCTCAGTGCTGTTAATCATTATGCTATACTGCTTTACTATGCCTAAACATTATATAGGTAAACAGTAATACAAAATAACAGTATGGGGGCATACATAATTTTATTACTTTCAGTCCCTTCCTCTAGACTGTGGCACATTAAGAGGATGTCCATCATTTTACCACACAGGACCCTTCTGACCATTCTCCTCAAATTTCCCACGTTAGGAGGGATGTACTTCATTTTTCTCCTCAAACCCCATCTATCCGTACCTCTTAACTGTTCCACATTAGGAGGGATGTCCTTCATTTCACCCCTCAGAACTCCTCTGTCCCACATGGAGAGGGCATTGCACAACATTCTAAGATAAATCTGCATTGATCCATGAACAGCAAACTTTGCGTACATGAAAGCATAGATTCCTACAGTGTTCTGAGCTTTTCTGTCTAAGATATGATAATGAACCCCCATTTGGCTCTTGTTCTTCAATTCTGAGGATCAGTTTTCCACATGGGGATAATGAAAGGTGGAAAGGCACACAGTATGAACAAAAAACAAAAGAAAGACAGCACATACATTTTGCAGTTAATTGGTTTGGGTCGCTCCCTGAAGTTGACCTCTGGATAACTATAACTGAGGTGAACGGGAACGATGGCGCCAATGACAATGTCACCTCCTCTGAAGTAGGATATGACTGCTGGAGTCTCCAGCTTACATCCATGACTCTGGCTGTTGCTGGATGCACTCAAGGGCACCATCAGCAACAAAAATATGCAACACCACATTTTAGTTTATAAATTCTTCTGAAAAAGCAGTATAATTGGATTTCTGGTTTTATACTAAACAAGGGAAGCAATGGGAATACATCTCAGCTTTCCCTGATTTTGAGGGATGTCATTCATTGTATCCCTCACAGTCGCTCTGTCCGTACTGCCCACACAAAGAATGTGTTTTAAATTCAGACTTTAAATTAGAAATTTGAAATATTCTAAGATGCCAAATCACATATAAACTTTGTATAAGTAAACTAAATGGCTTCACAGTGTTATATTCCTTGTATCTCTATGTTTGAGGATGTCTCCTCATTAGGAGGGTCAGTGTCCTTCATTGTCCTTCATTTTGAGTGTCCATGCCCCTCATTTCAGTGGCAAATGCTTGAGAGGTATGCTGTTCATTTATAATGTGATCAGTCTGTTGAAGAAGCTCAATGAGAACTTTGGTTTCTCCAACACGAACAAAGATTCGATTCTAGAGGACCTTGCTTTCTTGTAGTTAAACATGTTTTGCTCTCTTGACATATACAGCAAACCAGAATAGAATTAAAATAATTGATATAAAAATAGCAAGTCACAGAAAACTAGCAAATTCTCTAGTTTGAACTGTTTGTTCATAGACAGGCACAGAGTCTTCTGCAAGCAATGGCAACAATCAGTATCTATATAGAGTTTGTTCAGTGCTGTTCTTGATCACAATTTTCTCAGGGATGTCAAATATTAGATGGTTTATTTATAGAAATGAAATTATTTAAAGTAACCCTCACTTGCCCTTTCTAAACTGATGTAATTAATGTTTTGAATAATGAATGTTTTTGATAATAATGATATTCTGCAAGCCATCTCACTGTGGGATTGTTAACCTAACACCATGAGGAGCCACAGCGTCACTTGTTAATGGTCGAGTAGGCAGGCCAGCACTGAACTCATAACTAGCTTCAACAACCATGCAGCATCTGTGATCTATCTATTACCAAGCATGTACCACAGTGAATGCCTGTAATACTGGTTGCTTTTTTAATCTAAGTGTTATGTACTGTACTGTTTTGTTTGCTGTGATATATTACTCTCTTGACGAGGTGCCTTTGTAAATGAGTCTATGACTCAAAGGTTTGTAAACCGATGATCTGATACATAAAAATAAAATAAATAAGCGGGAATGGCAAACAACGTAGTTAATAGCTTCAGAAACATGATGGACGAGGAGAGGCTGAAGAACTTTTATTATGCACTATATTTATTTGTTAATTGCTTGATTACCTGCTGCACTTTCATATATACCCACACTATATTTAATTTAATGTTTTGTACCTCCTGTTACCATAGTTTGTGTTGTGCTGTAACACAACTCATTTTTCTGTACCTTAGTCAAAGTATCCATACTCCAATGTGCTTGAGACTGTACTCTCTTGGGTCATGACTGAAAATAGTCATTTTATTGTCTAATGCTCTTAACCAGTTTTCAGATGAACAAAGAAGTTAAACTTATTCCCTCTATAACAAAGTGGTTTTAGGGGCAACCTGTTATTGATGTATAAAATAGTAAATCACCCATCACATTTTCAAGAATTAAATCTCACCTTTAAAAACAGGGCATGTCCTGTACTACCAAAGGTCACAGATATCAATCAGAATGAAGACTATTCGTAACAAAAATGCGGAGGGTCTACTATATACAAAGGATAGTGGGAGTCAGGGATGACTTATGGAAAAGTGTAGCTTTAGGCCAGTACTTTCAAACTGTTTTAAAACTGATTCAGATGTTATTTTTAAGGCCAGAGTTGTGAACTAGAAATGACCACTGAGAGAAGTGGGGGGCAAGGTTCCAATGGACTCATTGCTTACTTCCTACACTAAATGCCTAGTATAAAACCTAGTAGTTTATAAAAATACCTTAGAAGATGGAACAATCTGATTGGCCAATAAGTCACCAGTGGATGGTTGTTAATGCAGTACAATGCACTGGTTGAAACAGTTCAGTATAGTTTGTTTTGTTGTTAAATCTTTAAGATTCCTTAACTACACTGTAGTTACAGTGTAACTATGCTGTTACTGCATTGCAGCTGCAATGTAGTTACATGCAGCAAACATGTAACTACAATGTAATTAACCCTGTTGCATGTAATTAATGATTAACTAATGTACAGTTACACTAAGACTGAGACTTATTTGAATGTCACATCGCAGCAGCAATTTCTGCATTCTAACATTTTAAAAATCTGTTAACAAAGTTAATTTTCCTTATCAGGGATGCCTATATTCTTTTTCTTGCACAGACAATATTTTCCTAATAAATAAAACCTGTTGTATTAAAATAAAAACTGTTTTTTAGGTGGGAGTCACATTTGTTATCAGTGGGTATGTCTTACAGAGTTCATGAGTACCTGTGGCTGTGTAAGGGCTGGCGCCACAGGGACCTGTGCTTCTGCAGACAGAAGTACTGTTGCAATTTGGATAGCATGGATTTCTATATCCAACTATGGCCATACAGGCTGCACAGGGGCCTGCGCTTCTGCAGATAGAAGTTAATGTGTCTGTCTTACACCTTTGGCTGCAGAGGCGCAGGCCCCTTAGCTTCTTTTAACAGAAATACTGTTGTAATTTGGGTATAATAATAATAATAATACATTATATTTCCCAAGAGCAATTCAACAAATATCAAGGTGCTGTACAGAGCACATGATCTCTAAAATAGTCATATCACAGATAAAATTTAAAAACGTAATAAAATATTCAAAGATATTGAGATTGAAATTCATAATTAAAAATCAGGGAAAGCACATAAGTATAAATAGCTTTTCAGAGCATTTTTAAAACTCTGCACTGTTTGGCACTCTCATATTTGACTAGGTAGATAATTCCACAGTGAGGGAATGGAAAAGACAAAAGCCTTAGCTCCCGATGTCTTCAAACGTACCCTGGGTATCTCTAGCAATGCCTCGTTGGTTGAGCGGAGTGGTCAGAGGGGACAGTAGGGACTCAGAAGCTCTTGTATGTAACTCAGATCCAAACCGTGTAGAGCTCTAAAAGTCAGTAAACCTACTTTAAAAGTTATCCACCACTGAACTGGCAGCCAGTGACAGGCAAAATGTGGCTGGATCGAGTTGACCCAAGCAATAACCTAGCAGCCGCATTTTGTACTAGTTGCAAGCAGCATATATCAACCCCTGGAAGCCTTAGGTAAAGGGAGTTACAGTAGTCAAGGCGTGAGGTCACAAAAGCGTGGACCAGGGTTGGAAGATCGACAGATGGAACAAGGTGCTTAATCCAGGCGATGTTCCTCAAATGGTAAAATGAGGACTTGACCACAGCTGACACCTGTGAATGAAGTGTCAGCCAATCATCAAATATCACCCTCAGATTTTACACACATTCAGAGGTCAAGAGCTGGGTGCCCCCAAATCAAAGCCTGGAAAGCCACCCAGCAGCCAACCCCTCTATCCGGTGTCCCAGTTCCACAACTAACACCTCCATCTTGTCAGAGTTTAACCTTAACCAACTGGAATTCATCCAATCTTGGATTTTGGAGAGGCAATTGGAAAAGACTGAGGGTACACTATTCTGGTTGGGCACAAAAGACAGGTACAGCTGAGTATCATCTGCATAACAGTGAAAACTCAGCCCATACCATCTTACAATGTCTCCTAATTGATGCATGTACATCGCGAACAACATGGGGGACAACACTGAACCCTATGGGACCCCACATGGCAGGGAGAAAGAGTCAGAGGAAAAAATCCCTGATACTACCCTCTGTGACCTGCCAGTGAGAAAAGAATGGAACCATCTGAGGACTGTACCAGACAGGTCAAAGATGACCCACAGGTCATCAAGAAGCACCCCATGGTCCACAGAGTCAAAAGCTGCTGAGAGATTCAGAAGGACCAAGATGGAATTGTGTTTCTGGTCTCTAGCCATCAAGAGATCATTGAGTACCGAACCAGAGCAGTCTCAGTACTATGTCTCTTACGGAAACCAGACTGGAGAGGATCATAGATAGCATGGATGGCAAGATGGTTCTCCAACTGTTGTGCGACAACTTTCTCAATAATCTTCCATATAAAGGGAAGGTTAGAGATCGGTCTGTAGTTTGCAGGAGAATCTGGGTCAAGTGATGACTTCTTGAGAAGGGGGGTTACCACAGCCTCCTTCAGAGAGCTGGGAAACTCCCCCAACTCCAATAAACACCAGAGTAACTTTGCTAGAACTGGGTCAATCACATCCACACACCCTATTAAAAGGTGTGTAGGGCCCAGGTCTAAACTACAGCTAGTTGGCCTCATACCCCAGAGAAGCTGCATGATATCCTCGATTGCCAGTTGGTCAAACTCAGCCCAACAAAACAGAGGAATTGCAACCTCATTCCGACCACCAATAACCCCCATAAGGCATGATAAGTGAATATCCGACCTGAGGTTGGCAACGTTATCAGCAAAGAAGTGAGCAAACTCATCACACTGTACTTGCAACAAGGCTTTCTGAACTCATAGGCTGGATTGCACAGTCTGTCTACCATTCAGAACAGCTGAGCTGGTCAGTTCTGTGCTGAAACAATCTCCCTGGACAGGAACTCTGCCTTCTTATGAGAGATTGTTGACTGATAGTCTCTATAATGTTCCCTCAGTCTAAGCCTGTTGGCATCTACGCCGGATCTGCGCCAAGCACACTCTAACCTTCGACCCACCTGCTTCATCTCTCTCAAAGTCCCATCAAACCATGGAGACCGAGGGCGAAGGGTAAGCAGGTGAACACGGAAAGGAGCAAGGGTATCCAGAGCTCCTACCACAGCTTGGTTAAAAACCTGGAGTAGGTTCTCTGGACCCCCACTTGCCTCCGGCATTCCCGATAGATCCAGAAATAGCTACCTGCCCCAGAATGTGCCTGACCCTCATTAATGGCTGCCCTGACTACCATAATTTGCCTAAACCCACCAGAACAGCTGCCCCAACACTCAGAATGTGCCCCAACTGGAATGTCTGCCTGACTGCACGGAATTCACCCACCTCCAATCCCTCAGCTGACCACCTTAGCTGGGGAGCAGAGGCTGGTCTGGGGCAATGGTGATCCAAGTGCAGGGGGTGGTCAGCTGTGAAAGAAGAGGCTTGTAAGGGAGATGGATGGTTGATCCAATTGCAGAGAGAAAATAGCATATGTCAGAATACAGCAAGACTCCACTAGAAGAAACATAATTACTAAGGTGAGTAATTTTTTCTTCAAACAACATGAAGTCTTGCTGTATTCAGACATATGCTGTGGATCAGTTCGGCTGAACCGATCAAATTAAGGTATAAAACTTGTGCTTACTTTAGAGTGTGGTCACTGGTTCATGGGCTGGAAGGTGTTGGCTGGGGTGGCTCATCCGGGGCCTGGAAGGGTAGTCCAGCTTCAGGGAGGGTTGTCAGCTGAGGAGGAGAGACTGCTACGGGGCCGGGGAAAGTGGTTCATGAGCAGGAAGACTGTTTTTTGGTTGTCAGAGGCTAGCCTGGGGGCTATAAGGGTTGCCTAGTGGTAGGAAGGGCGGTTGACAGGGATGGGAGACTGGTCTAAGGGCAAGAGGGTAGTCCATCTGCAGGAAGGGTAGTCATCTGGGTAGGGAAGGCTAGTTCAGGGGTTGAAAGGGTTGTCTAGGGAGGAGAGTGTGGTCAGCTGGGAAGGGAGGTTAGTATGGGGCCTGGAAGGGTAGTCCAGTGGCAGGGAGGGTGGGAGGCTGGGGAAGGAGGTTGGTACAAGAGCTGGGGTGGTTCAGCAGCAAGGAAGGTGGTGCACTGTGAGGAAGCAAGCTCTTCTGTGCCCAGCTCTAGATTCCTTATCTCCCCAAGGACAACAGGCTGTTCAGATAGTTTCAGTATCATGATTTTAGTTTTTATTCCAGACAATGGGTTGATAATATGGTTTTGACGCTTTCTCTAATACAAACTACAAGTGGACAACAGGCTGTTCTTAGGAATGCAAAAACCTTCAAATCTTTTTCACATGCTCTGCTCTTGTATTTTACAACTTTATCTGAATGTAGATGTTTTAATTGAAATGTTGATCGTTGATTGACATAGAAGTACCCTTCTACACCCATCTGGTTAGGCTGCATCTAGAATATGGAGTCCAGTTCTGGAGGCCATATGTCAGAAAGAATGTGGGGAGGCTGGATCGTGTTCAGAGGAGGGCAACAAAGATAGTAAAGGGGCTCAGCCACCTATCCTATGAGGAAAGGTTAAGGGAATTGAACATGTACTCCCTGGAGCAGAAGAGGGACATGATTGAGACCTTCAAGTACCTAAAAGATATAAACCAAGTGCCAGTGGAAAGCATATTCCAGCTGAAAGGAAATCAGAGGTCTAGGGGGCACAGGTTGCAGATCGTGGGGGGGGACAGTTCAAGGGGAACATTAGGAAGTACTATTTCACAGAGAGGGTGGTGGATAATTGGAATAGGCTCCCTGAAGAGTTTGTTAGAGAAACAACAGTGGGAGGGTTCAAAAGAGCATGGGACAGACACAACGGACTGTTGAGAGGGGTGGGGGGGTATGTCCTAGTAGATAACTAGGAAAGTGAGCAGACTAGGTGGGCCTTGTTGGCCTTTTCTAACATAACATGCTAACATACTAAAAGCCAGCAGAATAGGCCTCTTGGTCTGTCGTGTCTGCTCAGTTGCCAGCCCGCTACTGGGAGCTTGCTTCTCCACCCCCAACCCCCAGATAGGGTCTTCCCCGGCTTCAGTTTCCTCCTGTGCCTGTCCCACCCCTTCCTGAATGCCTCCACTGTGCCCTCTTCCACCAGACTCCTGGGCAGTGAATTCCATGGCTCACCACCCTCTCCATGAAGTAGTGTCTCTTCGCTCCCCGTATTTTCCCCTCCAGTTTCCATTTGTGCCCCCTGGTTATTCCTCCCTTCTTTAGCCTGAACATCTCCTTGGCTCCATCCTTGTTTATTTCTTTTACATATTTGAAGACCTCTATCATGTCCCCACATCTCTCCTCTCCTCCAGTGTGTACAGCCCGAGCTTTTCCAGCCTGTCCTCATAGGGCCTCCCCCCATGCAGTGAATCATCCTGGTCACCCTCCTCTGGACCCTCTCCAGCAGCGCAATGTCTTTCTTCAGGTGGGGCCTCCAGAACTGCGCACAGTACTTGAGGTGCGGTCTGACCAAGGTATTATACAGAGGGAGGATCACCTACCTTCTCCTGGAGGTAATTCCCCAGACTATGCAGCCCAGAATCCTGTTTGCTTTTGCTGCGGTTCTTCGACAATTTTTAGTGTTCTTCATTTTGACGTCCATCACCACCCCTAGGTCCCTTTCTCCCAATGTGGCTTGCAGTGTGACCCCACCCCCACAAGGTGTATACATGGCCCAGGTCTTTGACCCCCAGATGCAGCACCCAACATTTCCCTGCATTACATTTCAACCCCATCACCTTGACCACCTCTCCAGTGTATCCGTATGCAGGTCCCCCTGGATTGCCTCTCTTCCTTCCTCCCCATTCGCCAGAGCACCCAGTAATGAACTGTCCATAAAGACTTCAAGACTTTTTTATGGAATAAGGCTTTTATGGACTGATGCTGTTTTGAATTGTTGATTTTATATGTATACTTTGATTTTATGATTGATATGTACAGCGCCTTGGTACCTGAAAGGCGCTAAATAAATAAAGTTATTATTATTATTATTATTATTATAAAGAGACTACTCCTCACCCCTACCCCTATGCCCAAGACATAGGCACTGAACAGGAGTGACTCCAGTACTGAACCCTGGGGGACTCCACTGATGACCTTTCTGGGGGAGGATACTATCCCACCAAACACCACCCTCTGTATTCTCCCCATTAGCCAATTTTCCACCCACCTGAGCAACTGCTGCCCACCCCCATCCCCACCCCAACTTTGTTAGCAGGCCATTGTGGGGCACTGAATCGAATGCCTTGCTATAATCCAGATACAGGATGTCCACTGGCCTGTGTCAGTCCAAAGCCCCCGTCACCCAGTCGTAAAACTCCACCAGGTTGGTCTGGCACGATCTCCCTGGGACAAAACTGTACTGCTTGTCATCCAGGTGCCCTAACCTTTCCAACTACTTCCAAAGCCTTTCCTTGATAATGCCCTCCATTACTTTTCATACCACAGATGTTAGGCTGACAGGCCTATAATTCCCCATCTCTTCTCTAGACCCCGCCTTTGTGGATGGGCACCACATGGGCCACCATCCAGTCTTGAGGCACCCATCCTGTCTGCAGAGAGATGTTAAAGAGTGCAGCCAGTGGAGTTGCCAGCACATCCTCCAGTTCCTTCATAACCCTCGGGTGCAGCCCATCCGGCCCTGGTGCCTTGTCATTTTTTAGCGTCTGAAGGGACTCCCTCACCCTATCCACTGTGATTTCTCCTTCCCTGCCCACCCCCTTTTGCAGCCCCCCTCTCCTTCTAGGTTTGGCCCAGCCTCTACCCTAGCCTCTATCAGTCCTCCAGACTCCATCTGACCTCCCGATTTTGTGGGTTCACTCTTCCTCCCATTGGGGTGGAAGGATCCCCTGCCTCCCACAGTAAAGACTGAGGCAAAGTACTCATTTAGCACCTCTGTTTGTTCCCCTGCCTCCTGAACCCATCTCTCCCCAGACCTAATTCTGCTGATCTGTGCCCTCTCTTTTCTCTTCTCCCCTATATATCTATAGAACCCCTCCCACCCCAGATATCTCTAGCCAGGTTTTGCTCCATCCTTGCCTTGGCTCCCCTCACCACTCTGGTGGCCCTCCTAGCTATCAACTCATACTCTGTCCACTCCCTTGCCCCCATTGAGCGTTTGAAATGTGTGTAGGCAGCTTTTTTTCTTTCCCTCATTGCCTCCTGCACATCCCTGGTCCACCAACACAGCTTACTGGCCCTACAATGCTTACTCCTCTCTTTTGCACAGGACCTAGTAGCCTTCTGCACCCATTTCTTGATGGTCTCCCACAAGCTTTCGGCATCCATGTCTGGTCTTGTGTTGCCCAAGCTTCCCCGTAGAATCCTTCCCATGCCCTTGAAGTCCACCCCCTGAAGTCTACTACTACAGTACTAGTGAGGTATTCATTCCCCCCCCTCACCAGGTACAGCAGAAAGCAGACTGTGGCATGGTCCCCACCTGCCAGTGGGCTGCACTCCTCCAGGCCTCTTATCTGGTCACTGTCTTTATTTATTTATTTTATTTATTTATTTATTTAGCTTTTGTTGACCGGGTAAGTGCACTAGACAAATCCTGCATATTTTCAGGCACGACCCGGGGGAGGGGGGATACAGATGCATGCCAACTGACCTTGAACCAGATTAAGCTGTTGTCTTCCAGGACAACGTCCAGTATCCTACCCTCCCTTGTAGGTTCCCCCACTTGCTGGATTAGGAAGGCATCCTGAAAGACATCCATCAGTCTCTGCTCCCTAGCCACAGAGGATGTCATGGTGTCCCAGTCTTCCCCTGGCATGTTAAGGTCACCCATGACCCCCACCCTACCCTTTCCAAGGTCACAGTGACCCTTGATGTTCTCAACTAGTTTGTCCTCCAGGGCCTCTTCCATCGTGGCGGTCTGTACACCACCCCTATTTTCAATCTTTTACCTCCCCTCATTTGAAGGATTACCTAAATTGACTCCACTTCCCCTACAGCCTCCTTCACTTTGCTAAATTACTATGTCATTTCTGACTATCAGCACTACACCCCCACTCCTCTATCTTTCCTGAATATTTGTAGCCCTCCAAGTTTAGGTCCCAGTCATTCCTTGGGTGGCCCATGTCTCAGTAATTGCTGCCACATCCACTGCTCCTTCAACTAGCATAGCCTGGAGCTCGGGCATTTTTGCCCATGCTCCTGGCGTTGATCAGGACTGTCTGCCACCCCAACCCCTCTCCCCTACCCAGTCTTGGCCCCTCGATGTCCCCATCACCCTTTCTGCACAGTGTCCCCTGGAGTTGCACCGCAGACCTTAGTCTTTGTTTCATGCCCTAGTTCTGTACCTTCTAGCAGCCCTCCTGGAGCTGTCATTGTTTTTAGTCCTCCCCCTTTACAAGTTTAAACTCCACCTCTCACTCATGAATCCAGAAAGTTTCGGTTTCAGGCTCTCCCTTCCCTCCAGATTGAGGTGTATCCTATTCCTGGCATATAACCCCTTATCCTCCCATGTATCACCCCAGTCCCCCACCAGCCCATACCCCCCTGCCTTGCACCAGACCCTGAACCACTGGTTTACCCCTCTAAGTTTTTGCTTGTTCTCCCCGGTCGCCCTTGGTACTGGCAGAATCTCTGAGAAGGAGATTGTGCTTCCTATAGAGTGGCAAACCCTGGCCAGCTCCCAGAATCTCACCTGTATCTCCAGTTCACTGTCCTCTGCTAGATCATTTGTTCCCAGGTGTACTAGGAAGCCTGGAGATCACCCGCATTCCCTTGCTATCAAGTATAGCTGGAATTTGGCCTTGTGTACGGATAGGTCTGGAATACATTTTGCTTTGACTTGGCTACTTTTTCCTTCCCCAACTCCCTCCCACTGGATCCCACTGGATCCCCCTGGTCATGGAGTCTTCCAGCAGAATCACCTTCACCTCACCTCACCTCCCACATTTCCAGCCTGTTTGTTTCCTTCCAGGCTTTTTTTTCTGTCTTCGGCACCTAGCTTATTCCTCCCTGCCCCTCAGCCTGGGGGTCGTAAGCCTGTGTGTGTCCTACCAGGCTCTGTCTTCTGTCTGTGACTCCCAGCTTGCTTCTGGCCCCCCCCCCACCTCTTGGGTGTCACAAGTTGCCCCCCCCTTGATCTACCTGGGTTTTCCCTCTTGAACTGGTACCCTTAGATCCCCCATCCTGGCCTCCTTTTGCTGTTTCACCTCTTGCATCCCTCTCCCCTTAGTCCTGCACTATCCATCCCTTCTGCCCTATTCCTCACTGCCCCCCCTCATCCCCTCTCTGTCAATTTTTCCTACCTTGAGGCTTGCCTATCTAGAGCACCCCCAACTGCACTTCCCCCGGCTGACTCCCCCAGCCTCGATGGTGTCCTGTCTTCCACCCTGACATCGTTCTGTGCTCCCTCATCTACTATATCTTCCTCCATCCCATGCCCTCCTCCCCTTTGGGTCTGGCTCCCTCTCTTGTACTCTGCTCCTCTCTGCTTGCTGACCAACCCCCCCAACCACCTGCTCCCCCCGCCCATCTTCTTTCTCTAATAATAATAATAATTTTTTTTATAGGGTGCCTTTCAAGTATCAAGGCGCCGTACATAATAACAATTAAAACAATTAGCATCATAAAAAATACAAGCAAACACAACAATTAAAATGATCAATATTCAGGGAATGCGGTTCCCCACAAAAAGGTCTTCAGACCCCTCTTAAAACCCTCCACAGAAGTGCACTCCTGCAACCGATGGGGTAGAGAGTTCCAAAGGGTGGGGGCAACATACAAAAATGCCCGAGTGCCGGAAGATTTTAAATTCCCCCTTGGAACCTCTAGCAACCCCTCATTGGCTGAGCAGAGAGATCGATCAGGGCGACAGGGAACCAGAAGTTCTTTCAGACAGACTGGGCCCAGATCACGTAGGGCTTTGAAAGTCAGCAAGCCGACTTTAAAGGTGATCCACCACCGAATTGGCAGCCAGTGCAGGTCGCGCAGCACCGGGGTAATATGACAGGATCTTCTAGAACCCATCAAAAGCTGGGTTGCAGCATTCTGCACTAGCTGCAGATGATGGATTTCAACCCCAGAAAGCCCTAGATAAAGGGAGTTACAATAATCCAGGTTCGAGGACATGAAGGCATGGACTAAGTAGGCAGGTCGGCAGATAGAACAAGATGCCGAATCCTGGCAATATTCCTACGATGATTAAAGGAAGTCTTGATGACTGCTGACACCTGTGAATGCAGTGTCAACCTATCGTCAAGAACTACCCCCAGGTTCCGCACCCATTCAGAGGTCAGGAGAGAAACACCACCAAGAAAAATTCCGGAAGATACAACACTGCCCGACCCCCCTATCTGTCGGCCCGGGTCCACAACCTGTACCTCATTCTTATCCGAGTTCAACCTCAGCCAGCTAGAATTCATCCACTCCTGGATTTCTCTTAGACAGCTATTAAAGACCCTCCTGGTGGGGGGCAAAAGAAAGATACAGCTGGGTATCATCTGCGTAACAGTAAAACCTCAGCCCATACTTCCTTACAATGTCTCCGATGGGTAGCATATACACCGCAAATAACATGGCTGACAATACTGAACCCTCAGGCACCCCACACAACAAAGCCATTGAATCTGAGGAAAAAAACCCTGGGCACAACCCTTTGTGATCTCCCAGTGAGGAATGAACTGAACCATCTTAAGACAGTTCTAGATATTCCACAAAGCAGCCATAGGCGTTCTATCAACACCATGTGATCTACAGTGTTAAACACTGAAGAAAGATTGAAGAGAACCAAGATGGAACAGCTCTTCCGATCTCTAGCCATCAAGAGATCATTGAGCACCCAAACCAGCGCTGTCTCGGTACTATGTCTTTTACGAACTCCGGACTGGAGGGGTTCATAGATGTCGTGGATTTACCTCATCGCCAGGATACAGTAGGGTGAATCAATTTGTAACTGTGATGCCTGCCCCAATTTTGCTCTCTCCTGCTCCCCTTCCCTCCTTGGCTCCTTCTGGGCAGCCTCTTCCCTACAGCGTGATTGGCGTATACTGCTTGTTTCATGTCCCACCCCTCCCGGGCGACCATATGGGTCTAGTCCCCCAGGGTATGTCCTTTTGACCTCTTCTAACAACAACTGGTTCCTTCCCCACGTTTCCTGCCAACCCTCCCTCCTCCCACCTTCCAGCTGCCTTCTGACCCCCTCAACCTCTTTCCTAAGACCGGCCAGCTGGAAGCACCTGCCATCTTTCCTGCCGTCACATTTCTATGTATCTATGTATCTACTAAATATTGTAGATAATGCAGCAATTATTTCCAAGTCTTTCAAAATGTATGGGACTTTTCCCCTGCTAACCACACAACTGCTGTTTGACATCACAGTCTGTTGTCATGGTGAGCACGATGATGTCATAAACAAAGGTACTGTGAGGTTAGCAGGGGAGAGGCCAACATTTTCAAATGTTTTCTATATTGGTTTTTAGCTGGACAACCAAGATGTGCCATAAAGTATTGAAAAGGAACATTAGAAATGGAAACAAAATGCATTCTCTAGTAAATTGTAACAGCTGAAACATCTCATTTATTAAAGCACACACTGAAGTGCAGACCTGCTCGTTAACGTTGACCCCTTATATACCTAACTTTTCTAGAGTCTAAACGGAAATGAAGTGACCCAGAGAAAGTTTAGATCCCAGAAGAGCCTCCTATATGTAACTTTTCTAAAATCTATGGAAATGGAATGACCTGGAGAGAGTTTCGGACCCATCATAGCTTCATGTATGGTAACATTTCTGGAATCCAAATTGGAATTAAATGATTTGGTTCGGATCCATGCAAGCAAGAGGGCAACTTCACAGGTCTGGTTTCGTTCTTGGCTCATATTGGTCTCGTTCTTCAGTGGGTGGTGGGTGTATCTGACGGGCATTGCTCGTCTCGCCACTTGGTGCTCTTACCCGGCTCAGGGTGTCCCTCGGTCACCTCTCCCTACATGTCTGAAGGAGGGTCCTTGATTTGCCTTTGGGAGTGCATAGTCTCATCCTCCTCATCAGTTCTTTCGCTGACAGCTGGTTCTCCAGTGTGCAGGGGCTGGGCCAGGGGTAAGCCACTTTCCTCATCCTTTTCCAGGTTGTTCACACTGCACTTTGCCCCAGCGGCTCCTTTTGTAATCATTCAAAATAATTGTAATAAACATTTCAGAGCTGCGTTCAGACGGCACAGGTTTTGCTGCTGCCCTTTTTATTTCCTGTGATTTGAATGTTGTTTCAGTCACTGTAGGTTTGATGGGGAATGTTTAGTGGTGCAGGTGGTTTGGCTGTTCAGATGGCATAGGAAACCACCTACACCACTCCGCAAACCAAGGGAAGGAGGGAAAGTGAAAGCAACACCATGTAACGGAAAAGTGCCCAAACGGTAGCATTCACACGTGGGTAGGATCACCGATCTGGCTGCTGTAAGCCATTAACAATGGCTCCCAGTCAGCCGTGTGAACCAGCCTTTCTTCCTCCTCATCCCCATCTCAGGTTATTATTTTAAAGCAGCAAAGATACAGCCCGCACTGCCAACTGCAACACTTACAACACAGCCAACAGTATCGCCACTCCTGCTCCCCCTCCGCTGCTCCTCCTCGACCCCTCTCTCCGCAGCTGCATCCGGCTCCCCACTTCGGATCCAAACCTGCGACAGCAAACAAATGACTTAATAATCATCTGAGATGGAGTCACACATTGCTCAACTCACCGAAAATGGCTGCCTGACCCTCAGGAATAGCTGCCCTGACTACCAGAATTTGTCCCAACCCACCAGAACGGTTGCCCCAACACCCAGAATGTGCCCCAACTGGAATGCCTGCCTGACCCCCACAGAATTTGCTCCAACCCACTGGAATGCCTGCCCAGCCCTTAGAAATGCACCCCCTCCAAAAAAGAATACACCCAAGCCCACTGGAATGACTGTTATGACTCATGTGACTGGCCACCCTGCTGGAATGTGCACCATGAACCCCCCCCCCAGTCAGGGTGGGCATTCTGGCAGGTTAGGGTCCATTCCAGTGGGTCACTATGGACATGCTGGTGGGTGGGGGAACTTGATGAACAGTGGACTGCCATGACCAGATAGGTAAAAGCTGTGCCGGGTGCATGTTGCAGAAATTGTGCCAATCCAGACAGTCCATCAAGTCCGGATTTCTTCAATATTTTGGTGTGGGGACACTCCAGTGTCTTTGATAGTGGCCCAACCCCTGTACCAACCTCTCCTTAGCCAACTACCTACCCTGTACCTTCCACACCCACCCATACTAACCTCCAACCCCCTAAGATAAACACCCTAACTCAGCTGGGGAGGAGAGGCTGGTCCGGGGCTGAAGGTCTGGTCCAGGTGCAGGTACTGTGATCATCTTTGGAAAGAGAACCTTGTAAGGGGTCTGGATGACAGGGGCTGGAAGGGTGTTTGTTTGCTGGGGGTGGCTCATCCAGGGGCTGATAGAGTAATCCAGCTGCAGGGAGGATGGTCACCTGGGGAAGAGATTCTGATACTGGGCTGGGAGAGTGGTTTAGCTTCAGGGAGACTGGCTTTCTGGTTGTCAGAGGCTGGTCTGGGGCTGAAGGTCTGGTCCAGGTGCAGGTACTGTGATCATCTTTGGAAAGAGAACCCTGTAAGGGGGCTGGATGACAGAGGCTGGAAGGGTGTTTGTTTGGGGGGGTGGTTCATCCAGGGGCAGGTAGAGTAATCCAGCTGCAGGGAGGATGGTCAGCTGGGGAAGAGATTCTGATACTGGGCTGGGAGAGTGGTTTAGCTTCAGGGAGGCTGGCTTTCTGGTTGTCAGAGGCTGGCCTGGGGGCTGTAAAGGTTGCCCAGTGGTAGGAAGGTGGTTGGCAGGGAAGGGAGACTGATCCAGAGGCAAGAAGGGTGGTCCAGGTGTAGGAAGGGTGGTAGTCTGGGTTGGGAAGGCCAGTCCAGGGGCTGGAAGGGTGGTCCAGTGGGAGTCATCTCATAATTACTTAATCTGGTTCTGTAAGTCAGTTTACATCTGTACAAATATCCCCCTTTCCTTGCCCCTGGGTTGCACCTGGAAATGTGCCACAGCTCAGTGTGCCTCTCCTGGTCACAAACTTTCAAATAAAATAAAAAATAAAACATTGTGTAAAGTTATGGTCAGTGCTGGATGGCTAGGACAACACAGCTATAAGTACTGCAGCCTGGCTAGGCTTTTTCCTAATAGGATGCTCAAATGTCCAAATGTCAATTACTTTACAGTAAGGAAGTAAAACTTTATTTGTATGAAGCACCCTTCCAAAGCTGAGGGCGCCTTAACAATATAAATTAAAATAAATACTCCTCATTATACATTAAAAACCTAGATAAAACATTATAACAGAGATTCACTAAGTCCGTTCAAATTCCTGGTTAAACAAGTACGTTTTCAAGGATTTTTTAAATCCTTTCACAGTCAGGCTATCTCGTATCTGGCACAGTAGAGAATTCCACAGGGTAGGTGCCATGAAGGCAAAAGATCTTCCTCCTGATGTTTTTAGGGATACCCTGGGAATCTCTAGCAATCCCTCGCCAGAGGATCGGAGTGAGCAGGTGGGACAGTAAGGAGACAGGAGCTCTTTCAGGTAGAGTGGACCCTGCTCATGTAAGGCCTTGAAGGTCAGCAATGCGACCTTGAAGGTGATCCACCACTGTATCAGAACCAGTGCAGTTCACACAGCACAGGTGTTATGTGACTGGATCTAGGGGTTCCAGTCAACAACCTGGCCGTCACATTCTGCATTAGTTGCAAGCGGTGGATATCCACCGCCCATTAGCCCTAGGTAGAGGGCATTGCAGTAATCAAAGCGACTGGTGACAAAGGCATGGACCAGGGTAGGAAGATCTCCAGGTGGGACCGGGTGCTTTACCCGGATTATGTTCCTCAGATGGTAAAAGGAGGATTTGACTACAGCCGAAACCTGCGCCCTCAAGGTCAGGCCTTCATCAAATACCACACCCAGGTTACGCACCTGGCCCGAGGCAATCAGTGGGGTCCCCTCTAAGATAAAATCCTGAGGGTTTTCCCAACTATGCCCCTGTCATCCTACAATCAGGGTCCACCACCAATACCTCTGTTTTACCCGAGTTCAGCCTAAGCCAACTAGCACTCATCTAGTCCTGTATCTCCAACAGGCAGTTGTTAAACACCAGGACAGAATCTAACTCCTGTTGAGGCACAAAAGACATGTACAGTTGAGAGTCATCTGCATAGCAGTGAAACCTCAACCTGTACCATCTTATAATGTCCCCTAATGACAGCTTATACACTGCAAACAACATGGGGACAGCACTGAGCACTGTGGCACCCCACAAGGCATCCAGCGAGGGGACGAGTAATAAATCCCCGACACCACTCTCTGGGATCTGCCCTCAAGGAAGGATCATAACCAACTGAGGACTGCCCCCCTCAGTCCACAGAAAAACCACAGGTGCTTGAGCAGCACCCCATCGTCAACAGTGTCAAATGCTGCTGAGAGATCAAGGAGAACCAAGATGGATCCGGATCTCTGATCTTTTGCCACCAGAAGGTCATTAAGTACCCATACCAGGGCAGTCTCGATGCTATGCCTTTTTCTGAAGCCACACTGGAAAGGGTCATAGATATTGTGATTGGATAAATGATCCTCCAGCTGCAAAGCGACCACCCTCTCAATAACTTTCCCTATAAAGGGCAAGTTCGAGACTGGTCTGTAGTTAGCTGGGCAGTCGGGGTCAAGGGAAGGTTTTTTCAAGCGGTGGCGTACTATCGCCTCCTTTAAGGGATCTGGAAAGATCCCTCTCTCCAATGAAACCCCCACTATCCCAGCAAGGACCAGTCCGATAACCTCAACACACCCCACAAGGAGGTGTGTAGGGCCCGGGTCCAAACTACAGCAAGTTGGCCGCAAAGTCTGGATGATTCTCACTATATCCAAGACTACCGGTTGGCTAAAGGTGGACCAGGTCAACTGGGCATTAGTACCACCCGATTGATCAGTGCAAGGTCCAATGGGGAGGCACTGGCTGATCTCATCCCTGATGGTGGACAACTTATCAATGAAAAATTGCACAAACACCTCACACTGTACCTGTGACAATGCTCGACCAGGAATAAGACAGGCTGGATTGCACAGTCAGTCCACAGTCCAGAAGAGCTGGGCTGGCCTATTTTTCACTGTAACAATTTCCCTGGACAGGAACTCTGCCTTCTTATGGGAAATTGCTGATCGGTAGTTCTTATAATGATGCAGCAATCTAATCTGTCCCCTTCCAGGTGAGTTTTCCACCAGTGAAACATAGCAGTGTCAGTGGCTCAGTAGGTAGCACACTTGCCTCTGAGGCTGGGAGATCAGAGGGCTGTGGGTTCAGTTCCCACATCTGGCACTTGGGTTAATATCCCAGTACTGACACTGTAATGCAGCATGAGAGGGGTGCTGCATTTCTGAGGTGCCGTCTTTCGGATGAGACGTTAAACCGAGGTCCCATCTGCCTGGATTGGTGGTAGTTCAGGTGGATGTTAAAGATCCCATGGCACTTATCGAAAAGAGTGAGGAATTTCCCGGTGTCCTGTCAATTCCCTCATTCACTAAAAATACCACCAACAGCTTAATCTGGTTCAAGATCAGTTGGCATTCATCTGTAACCCCTTCCCCTGGGTCGTGCCTGAAAATAGGCAGGATTTGTCTAGCGCACTTACCCGGTCAACAAAAGCTAAATAAATAAATAAAAATAAATAAATAGAAACATAGAATTTGACAGCAGATAAGGACCGCTTGGCCCTCCCAGTCTGCCCATTTCCCTACCTAATGGATAAGCTGCAGATCCTAGTTAACCAGCAGCCTACTTCTTCCTTCCCCACCCCTTAGAATTGCCTTATGACTGTCCCATGCGTATGCTGAATTCCACCACTGTTTTTGACTCCACAACCTCCTCAAGGCCATTCCATGCATCCACAACCCTCTGTGAAAAATACTTCCTTAAATTACCTCTGAGCTGCCCCCATCTTCAAATTGTGCCCCTTGTTCTTGCACACTCTTTTTTGAAAGATGCTACCCTCTTGGACTTTGTTGATTCCTTGAGGTACTGAAAGTTTCTATCATGTCCCCCCTCCCTCCTTTCCTCGAGGCTATACATTAGCTCCTTAAGTCTCTCTTTATATGTCTTCTGGTGCAGACCCTGCACCATTTTATGCGCCCTCCTCTGGACAGCTTCCATCCTGTCTATGTCTTTCGGAGATTGGGTCTCCAGAACTCACCGCAGTACTCCAGATGGGGTCTCACCAGCTGTCTGTACAGAGGCATAATAACTTCCTGTTTTCTACTTGTGATGCCCTTCCATGCATCCCAGTATCCCCTGACTCTCCTCACTGACTTCTCACATTGCTTGCCCACCTTTAGGTCATCTGATATGACTACCCCCAGGTCCCTTTCCATTTTTGTTGTTGTTAGTATCTCACCCCCCCACCCATAGTGTACTCTTCTCCTGGGTTTTTGTTTCCCAGGTGCATTACTTTGCACTTCTTAGCATTGAATCTAAGCTGCCATACATTTGACCATTCCTCTAACCTTGCCAAGTCCATTCTCATCCTTTCCACCCCACCTTGTGCATCAACTCTGTTGCAGATCTTTGTGTCATCTGCAAAGAGACATACTTTTCCTTCCAGTCCCTCTGCAATGTCGTTTATAAAGACATTGAAGAGGACCGGTCCTAATACTGAACCCTACGGTACCCCACTAGTAACTCCCCTTTCTTCAGAGTGGACTCCATTTACTATTACTCTCTGTGTCTTATTCTCCAGCCAATTCTTTACCCAGGCTGTCATCTTGGGACCCACTCCCAGGCTGGCTAACTTGTATATTAATCTTTTGTGTGGGACTGTGTCAAATGCCTTGCTAAAGTCTAGGTAGGTCATGTCCACAGCCCCTCCCTGATCTACTACTTTGGTCACCCAGTCAAAGAAATCTATCAAATTTGTCTGGCATGACCTTCCCACTGTGAATCCATGCTGCCTTGGGTCCTGTGCCCCTCTGGCCTCTAGATACTCGACAATTCTTTCCTTCAGAAATGATTCCATCATTTTCCCTACCACTGAGGTTAAACTAACAGGTCTGTAGTTTCCTGCTTCTGCCTTGCTCTCACTTTTGTGAAGGGGAATCACATCTGCCCTCCTCCAGTCCTCGGGTACCACCCCATCCTCCCATGATTTGTTAAAGAGGGTAGTCAGTGGTGTCACTAGTTCTACCCTTAGTTCTTTTAGAATTCTGGGATGAATCCCATCAGGCCCATTACTTTGTCCACCTTCAGTTTTAAGAGTTCTTTCAGAATCCTTTCTTCTGTAAATGGGCTGGTATCAACTTCTGTATCCAGAGTGTTTCTACTGTTTGTTTTAGGTACCTCCCCTCTTCCTTTGTAAATACTGAGCAAAAATATTTGTTTAGTATCACTGCCTTTCACAGTCACCCTCTGACCACCCTCCTCCCTCCCTTTATTAAGCCTCACTATCCCTCCCTTGGTCTTCCTTGCTTCCTGATGTACCTATAAAGGTTTTATCCCTTCTTAACTGAGTTGGCTATATTTTCCTTGGTTTGGGCCTTTGCTGTTCTGACTGCCTTCCCAGCTTCCTTTTGCTTTAACTGATACAGTTCTCTGTCCTGCTCCTTCTGTGATTCCTTGTACTTCCTGAATGCTTTCCTTTTCTCTTGAACCTTCACTGCCACTTCCTTTGAGAACCATAGTGGTTTCTTACATCGTTTCATTTTGTTTATTTGCTTCACGCAAAGGCTTGTTACCTCTGTGATGGCAGTTTTTATTATTCACCATTGTTCTTCCACCCCTCCTTCCTGCCCATTTGCTAGTGCATTCCTTAGGCACTCACCCATTTTGCCAAAGTCAGCCCTCTTAAAGTCCAGTACTTTTGCCTTTATATGACTTGACTCTACTGCTGTGTTTATTGTGAACCATACTGTTCGATGGTCGCTAGTTCCCAGATGGCTACCCACTTCTACATCTGTGATCCTCTCTTCATCTCCATTTGAGAGAACCAGGTCTAAGATTGCTCCCTCTCGAGTGGGCTCCAATACTAGTTGTCTAAGGCATGCCCCCTGTAGGGCATCTAGAATAACCCCACTCTTCGAAGTGGCTGCTGCAACTGCACTCCAGTTAACATCTGGCATATTCAGATCACCCGTCAGCAATATCTCCCCTTTTTTTGCCATTCTAAGTATACTTTCTATCATTTCCTTGTCCATTTCCTCCCCCTGAGAAGGGTGTCTGTCTCTCCAACCTTCGCGCTTGCCTCTTCAACTCCCGAATTTCCCCATTGAACCAGGAGGCACCCGAGTGAAGAGTGAGAGGGCGAACATGAGCTGTAGCAATGATATCCAAGGCCCCAGTAACAGCCTTATTATAGGCTAACACGAGGGGCCCTGGATCAGTGCTATCCCTCAGAATTACTGACAAGTCCAGCACTGTCATTAGGCCTTCTGAGGTAACACCTCTCAAAGAACGGTACTGTACCAACTCCTTTCAGGCAGGTCTATTACAGGGGGCTGTGAAATTGAATCTCAGGGAATGATGGTCAGACCACCTGACTAGTTCTACCTCCACATCAGAGATTTCCATCCCCAGGTGGAACACCAAGTCCAATGAGTGCCGCCCCTTGTGAGTTGTGGCAGGAATAACCCATGTCAAGGCCCAATGATTCCATCAATTGGAGTAGGTTTTGTCCAAACAGTGAGAGTTCATCGTTGACCCAGGCATTGAAGTCCCCCAGAATGAACCATCCGGGGGCCTTCAATACCATCTTGGCAAAAGGCCGGAAGGGAGAAAGTCTTTATAGGATGTGTTCATATAATTTGTAAGGGTCGTATGATATGTAAGGGGTTAATTATCTGAAAACAGATCATGTCATGAAGTCCAGGGCCAGGCTGTTGCCAAAGGCCCATCAGTGTTGAAGGGATTTGTTCTGTGGTCTTCCCAGGACATATTCCAGCTTAGTTGTCCATGGTCTTGCTTCAAAGGCCAATTTGCAACTACGTATTGGACTCTTTAAGGGACATTTCATAACCCTCACAGTGCTTGTAACAGAGTGATGGGATAACTTTTAACTACGGTAAGATTCATTTAATGTACTGAATACCTGAAATAAAGTGTTTTTTTAATATAGCTTTTTATAAGCTTTTTTGTAGCATCCCCCCCCCGGGGCCCCGGCACACGGCTGTACATCCACATGGAGGCACGCATGCACACCGGAAACCAGCTCAGCTCCTTCTGCCCACCCATACTGCAGTCCCCACCCACCTACCTTACCCCACCGGACCTCCACCCAGTGGGGACAGGACTATGGGAGGGGAGACAACTCACCCCCACCACCCCTGGGAAAGGAGAGGAGAACAGCCCGAGGGCTCGCTCAGTCACACTCTCCGCCCCAGGCTGGCATCCTGAAGACCCGAGGTCATTCCCGAACCCAGGTCGCCAGTGTAGCATGAGTTAAGGCAGCCAGCGCCTCAACCCTCAGCGCCACCGGAACAGCGCATTAAATCAAGTTTTATATCTGTATGTCAATTGAAAAACTGAATAAACATGAAGTTTTAAAACTAGGATGTTCCTGAAATGGACTCAGAAATGTCCTTGGTCCCATCTAAATTTGATTTCACTGTCACTGAATAGTAGGGATGCAAAGCATAAACTAAGGCCCAACCACAGTGTAAGGGTCTAGTACTTTTTCAGAAAATGCTCTTCACACTAAAGTTGCAGTTTGTAAGAGCTTCAGTCTTCACCATGGGCTAGCAGGTGCCGGGCTGCATCCCCGCTATCCCCCTGGAGAAGGCAAGCAGTCCCTGGATGCTTCATCCTTCTCCTCCAGCCGGCCCTCCAGCCACCCAGGTCCATTTCCAAACCTGGGTCACCGGGGGCACAAATGAAAATGCAACTGCTGCACTGACGGGCCGGCTCATATGGTTTTTTTATCCCTCCCAGTCCACCTCCCCTCTCCTCCCCATACTGCTATTGACCTGACCAACCACCAGATTGTGCACTCTCTCCCAGCCATGCTTGAAAGCTTTTATGGTCTTTGGGCCCAGCACCTACACTGGCACACTGCTCCACGGCTTCACCACCCTTTCAATAAAGTAGAACTTCCTCACAGCCCTCCTAAACCTCCCTCCCAGTTTCTACTTGTGACTGTTGACTTTTGATTTATTACAAATATTTAGTTGAGTTTTCAATTAATGCTGTGTGCCCAAGATTTAACTGACAGATACAAAGCAAGATAACCATGGCTTCAGCACACAAAGCAAATCAAATCAAATCACTCTTTATTTATAAAAAAGGCGCCTTTCTAGAAACCAAGGCGCCTGTACAACATCTAATTAAAAAATAAATACCCTGTGACATCACAACAGGCCCACTAGTGTCAGAATGGAAGATTTAAAGTTAGGGCCCAATCCAGAAAAAATGGTCCCGATATGTGCACTGGCTTGTTCATATGTGTGCTGCACAGCTCTGCACTTGTGGATGCTGGGACACTTGTCAGCATCTCTGATCCATGCATAGGGAGGAGCATAGAGGAACTGGATCATGTCAGGTGGTGCAGCACACCTGTACCATGCCCATACCAGCGTGTATCCCTTGCTCCACATGGAGCATGGGGGTAGTGGGATATGGGAGTCCTCCCAGGACTACAATATCCCCATGGAAGGGGGATATTTGTTTTTTCTATAAAACAGAATTGTAAAGGCTAAGGCCTCCAGCCTTTTGTGTCCACTTGGAAGGCTTGGGTAACATGTTGCATGACCAGCTGAGCCGGAGGGAGATCCAGGGAAGGTACAGAGGGCAGGAAGGGCCACTCCTCTCATGTAATGCTCCTGCCCTCCTTGCCCCCCTCCCAGGCATGTGAGCAGTGTAGTTCCCACCTCTGACCTGGCCACCTGCATAGACACACTTGTACAGCAGGATTGGGTGTGAAGGGCTGGCATAAACCACATTATAAGTCTAATTAAATATGCGTGAGCTCAATCAGGCTCCTGATTCTACCTGATAGTCATTAACGTATTAGAAATTAGCAATCCAGCTGCCAATTCACACTGTGTGGTACACACGGCTAATACCACTCCATTCATCACCTGTAAGTTAAAAAAACAACAAAAAAACAGTGAAAACAAAAGTTGTTATTGCGATTAAACTTATAATCACAATAAAAGCCTCAAAGTCAATCATTTCCTTGGATTAACGACCAGCTAAAGGGAGGGAGCCCTCAGTGCCATCCCCCAACCAGTCATTAGTCCCTCAGAAAAGGCCAGCTTCCCAGTTGTCATTGCTTAACAATGGGTGGCGTGGGGTGCTCCACATACATGGAGGGCACTCTGTGGCTTCCACCAGCACTCCTCGTGTGCAGAAAGGTTCCTTCACAACTTGTGGATTGGGCCTTTAGCTCTAAAAGTGGACCTCTTGGCACCGCTATATGGCTCAGCAGATAAAGCCACGTGCTCCTGTGTAGGCCACCCAAGTTCAAGAACAAGTTCAGGGAGCAAGCTGGGCATCCTGGGCTGAGGGACTGTACAAATGTGCATTGCACTCCCAGCCCAGGGAGTGAGGGCACAGGGTTCCACAACACTAGCTGCACCTTGTGGTAGGCTGGGGAGACTTTCCTCACAATTGTGCATTGTATATACAAGGCATGCATGGGACCTGCGCAATGAAAAACTGCAGCAGAAGCAGCAGGATGATTTCTCAGATACCCCAGCCCCCACACCCTCTACAGAGCCCTGGGGAAGCATCTGGATTTGGTCTCAGGGATTATCTGTGAGGTATCCCTCCCCTCCCCTCCCTGTAAGTCCCTGTGATGGTGGGTGATGGGGTGGGTCACCAAAGAGGAAGGGCGAAGGCTGCGTAAAGAGAAGTAAATTTACATTGAAAAGACAGAAATTGGATCTCTTGATACACTAAGTGAAACAATGAGAGGTCTAACTTAGATACCTGCAGAAAAGACCCTTATGTATTTTCCAGTGCAGGTAATGAATAAAGTGAAAGTAATGAAGTGGGGTAAGCCACTCAGGATCCTTTTTTTATGGCTGCAGTGGGTGTAGCCCTGCAGCTGTCTTTCAATTCAATTCATTTTTATTTTTATGGCATCTTTCAAATACCAAAGCGCCTTACATAAAATTGGACAACTTAAGCATAAAATGACATATATTATAAAAAGTAGAAATTTAAAACAATCAGTTTTATAAAACTAGTCCCCAAAAGCATGACTCCATAAAATAGTTCTGAACGCCTGTTTGAATCCCTCCATGGTCGGGAACTCACATATCTGACGGGGTAGAGGATTCCAAAGGGTAGGGGCCACGTGCATAAATGCACAGGCCTAGAAGATTTTAAACAAACCCTTGGAATCTCTAGCAACCCCTCATCAGTCGAGTGGAGAGATCGCCCAGAGCAGTAAGGGACCAGGAGCTCTTTCAGGTAGACTGGGCTAAGTCCGTGTAGGGCTTTATAAGTCAGAAGTCTGACTCTGAAGGTGATTTACCACTGAACCAGCAACCAGTGCAGTTCGTGCAGCACCGGTGAAATATCACAGGACCGAGAGGTTCCTGTCAATAGCCGGGCCACTGCATTCTGCACCAGCTACAGGCAGTGAATATCCACCTGTGGGAGCCCTAAGTAAAGGGCATTGCAATAGTCCAGGTGAGAGGACACAAAGGCATGGACCGAAGCAGGAAGGTCACCAGACGGAACTAGGTGCTTAACTCTGGAGATATTCCTCAGATGATAAAAAGAGGATTTGACAACAGCCAACACCTGCAAATGCAATGTCAAGCCCTCATCAAAAATTATCCCCAGGTTTCGCACCTATTCAGAGGTCGGGAGTGAGAGACCCCCGAGAAAAATTCCCACGGGTAACCCCACCCCTGGCTCCTCTATCCAGCGACCCGGATCCACCACCAACACCTCAGTCTTTACAGAGTTTAACTTCAGCCAGCTCGAATCCATCCACTCCTGAATCTCAGCGAGGCAGTTATTAAATACTGAGAGGGCTCTACTGTGGTCAGGTGCAAAAGAAAGGTAGAGCTGGGTATCATCGGCATAACTATGAAACCTCGGTCCATACATTCTTACAATGTCTACGAGGGGTATCATGTACACTGCGAATAACATGGGGACAACACCGAACCCAGAGGAACCCCACATGACAAAGGGATTGGGTCAGAGGAATAAATCCCCAACACCACCCTTTGAGTTCTTCCGGTGAGGAAAGATGAAAACCACCTGAGGACCATACCTGACAGGCCACAGAGGAATCTCAAATGATCGAGCAGGACCCCATGGTCCACAGTGTCAAATGCTGAAGAGAGGTCCAAAAGGACCAAGATGGAACGACTCTTCTGATCTCTAGCCATCAGGAGATCATTAAGCACCCAAACCAGCGCCATCTCTGTACTATGCCTTTTTCGAAAATCAGACTGGTGAGGCTTGTACACATCATGGATGGTCAAATGGTCCTCCAGTTGTATGGCAACTACTTTCTCGATCAACTTCCCCATAAAGGGAAGGTTCGAGATTGGTCTGTAGTTTGCATGAAAGTCTGGGTCCAAGGAAGCTTTCTTCAGGAGGCGTGTCACCACCGCCTCCTTCAGGGAGCTAGGAAACTCACCTGTTTCCAGGGAGCACCAGACTATCTGTGCTAGGATCAGGCAAAGAATGTCACTACAACCCAAATCAGGGTAGTTGGACCCAGATCCAAACTACAGCATGTAGGGCGCATACCCTGAAATATCCTCATAGTGTCCCCGAGCTCTGGCTGGCTGAAGGTACTCCAAGAAAACCGAGGCGCAGTGTCCAAATGCTGGTGTAGAGCAACACCAGAGTGTACCAGTAGGAGTTCTACCCTGATGTCGTCCACCTTAGCCGCAAAGAACCGAGCAAGCTCCTTGTACTCAACTTGCGAAAATGCTCTTTGAACCTGGTCGGTTCCGAGCAGCCTCAATCTCCCTGGACAGGAACTCTGTCTTCTTACGGGTGATTGCGGTTTGATAGGCTTGATAGTGGTCCATCAATCTAAGGTGGTCAGCATCAAGGGCAGATTTCCACCAGCAACACTCTAACCTTTGTCCTAGTTGCCGCATCTCCCTCAAAGATCCATCAAACCAAGTGGACTGAGGGCGAAGGGAGAGAGGATGAATATGGACAGGAGCAATGACATCCAGAGCCGAAGTTACAGCCTGATTATAGGCCACAACTAGGGCTTCTGGGTCACTGGTTGCCAATGGAAAAACAGATAAATCAAGCACTGCCGCCAGGCCTTCAGAGCTTATGTCTCATAAAGGGCGGTACCTGATCATCTCCACAGGGTATAAACCAAAGAATGCTGTGCAAATAGAGTACTTTAAATTAAATCCAAAATAGAAGCATCACAACCAGTCTAATGTATCCACGCAGCTACACGCATACAAACAAAAAGAGCCACAATCCATGGAGTTCCAGTCAACTGGAAATGCATTTGTCTGATCGTGAATGATACCAAATGGTGTAACAACAAACCATCCTCCACAGGGGCAGGCCTACAAAGCGGGGCACAAAAACTGAAACGCACAGTGTAGTGGTCGGACCATCTGACTGGTTCCAGCCCCAATTCCGAGGCATTGATCCCCAGGAGGATGACCAGGTCAAGAGAATGACCATGTTTATGGATGTTTATGGGTAGCAGTGGAAACAATCTGTGTGAGGCCCAGAGATGACATTAACTGGAGGAAGTGCTGACCAAATTGCAAGAGTTCATCATTGACCCAAGCGTTGAAGTCACCCAGGACCTTCAGCCTGGGTGACTCAAACGCCATGTCAATCACAAAATCCGCCACTTCCCGAAGGAACCGCTTCTCATCACTGGGTGGACGGTAGATGAGGGCAATCCTACAACCTACACCAGCTACCACAGTACATTCAAATGACTGGGTCTCCTCAAGTGGTACACTCATGAGGCCCAGCTTCGTCTTGAAACAGACCGCAACCCCCTCCCCCCGCGATCCAATCTCGGGTGGTGAATAACTGAGTACCCAGCCAGAGTTATAGCCTCCAATATGGGACCAGAATTTTCATCCAGCCAGGTCTTGGTAATGCATGCCAGGTCCACTGAGCCAACAAGATCTGCAATAATTGCTGTCTTGTTTTTAAAGGACCTGGCATTGCATAACACCGCTCAAGTTGGATGGACTCCCATGACCATCTGGGCCACCAGCTCACCAAAATTGGTGCCCTTGGGTATGGAAACCAGACATGGAGAACCACACTCCGGTTTCCTTTTCGCCCCAGGGCGTCTCCTGGATCTCACAACCTCAATACGGTGGCCCCACACAATAGTGAAAAGGGAGCTTTCCAGATACTGAATGGACTTTTATTAGTGGTGAACAGCAATCACTGCACGTTCACTGCACTAAAAATAGTCTTTCGGTAGAACACAGCACTGTCTGCCATGTCCAAGATGGCTGCCCAAGTTGTCTGCATATGTGTGACAAGTCGTTCAAGTGCACTGAACTCCTGCAGCACAGTGGCACAGTCTGCCATGTTCAAGATGGCCACTGGAGCCAGTGTGCATGCACGAGTCATCGTGCATGTACAGAGAACTCCGGTAGCCATCTTGGACATGGTGGACTATGCCGACGGAGTTCAGTGAGCATGCGCGCATCATCAGGCATGTGCAGAAAACTCTGGTGGCCACCTTAGACATGGCAGACAGTGCCGTGCTCCATGACCTCGGCTGCAGCCGTGCTGGTTCTGGCCAGAGTTTGTTGTTTGTAGGTATTGGTCATCTTAGCAGTAATAACTTTTCACAGGTTGAGATTAGTTTATTTCTAAGGCTGCTTAATGTAGCCCAGAAATTTCATGTGGGCACACGAGAGCAGGTCTATAGGAAGGAAGCAGGCTCATTACTCAGTTAACTGTGGGCTGCTTTTGTGTATGCCTCCATCTAACCATTCTGTGAACAACCTCACTGGGGATGCTAGATGCCTTATTTTGATCAGTTCCATTCTGTTACTTATAGATTGTGGCACCCCTGTCTACACAAATGCCTGTGATATGGTGCTAAACAGGGTAAAGCTGATCTGTAATAAAGACGTGCCACTTTGTACTGGGTGCAGATAACCACACTCACAGCTGTATCCTCTATTCACTCACTAACTGGCTACCTATACCTAGCAGAATAAAGCTCCAGACATGTTTGCTAGCCAAAAAGGTGTCATGAGCCTATTACCCCCTTCTTCTACACTGTCTCCCACCAATACAACACCAGGAACATGGCCAGGAATGCCCTTAAGCCTCCTTTCTGGTGTACTCAGCTGGGCAAGCAGTCATTTGCTGTCAGGGCTGCTAACTGGTTAAATGAACTGCCTGATACACTGCTGAATCTCCCAAAGTTTAATCAATAAGAGATCTTTGTGGCCTGCCCTTGTGGTCCAACACAGTTTTATTTATTTATTTATTGAATTTTGATGACCGGGTTGGCCCATTGGCCCCGAAGGTCCCTTTTTCAGAGGCGACCTGGGGAACAGAAACAGTACAATACATACAGTTGGGTTTAACTGTTAAACTGTTCTATTAATTTTCTCTCTGTACATAACTTTTGACTTTTTATACAGTGATCTGTATGGATTTTTTCAAACCTGTATGCAGTTCTTCTGACTTTAGTGCTTTGACCTTGACTCAGCTGCATTTCTTCGGGAACTGCTTCTTGAGCTACACATTAAAGGGACACTGTCAACCCCCTTAGGCCTCAAAGTATATTTAGTTTAAAAAACACATTTAATGATTGATCACATTCTGCAGAGACTGCTGAAGTACCTGAATTATTTTTTCTTTTAAAAGTGAAAAACAGACTGCCCACCATACTGGTGTTACCACACAAAAGCATGTTTGTTTACATTTTTTCATCAATAGCCTCTGAATTGTTCCTGGACTTGGGAAACCCCAGAGACTGTCTAGCCACGTATGATGCAGTGGGAGGAGAGGAGGTTATTGCATCACAACTGGCTGCACTTTTTGGGGGGTGTCCCTAATGTTCAGGAAATATGCAAGAAGGCTAAATCAGAGATTTAAAACAAAATAAGGCTGGGTATAATTACACCATTAGCATGCATTTTAGTTCTACTCTGAAAGGAAGCGGAAAAAACAACAAGCATCATCAATGAATTTTAGAGACGGTAAGCAAGCAATCATAAAATGTTGGTTTTCGACTAGAAATAATATAATGCAAAAATGATTGACAGTGTTCCTATAAGTGTCAATTACACTGTAGTTACAGTGTAATTACACTGTAACTATGTAACTACAGTGTAATTACCTTGTTGCATGTGATTAATGATTAGTCATATTGGAACAGGCACTTAAAATATGGCTTATTGTACTTGCATTATTTTTGTGACAATGTATTTAACATGGAACCTTTATAAATGAGCACTTGTGCTCAAAGGTAATCTCTGAAGTTTTCAATAAAAAAAGTAAAGAATAAATAAATAACCCTACCTGCCCAAGGATATCCTTTTGTTTTAGTTAGTGCTACTCATACCGTCCACCAACAGTGTTTTGTACCCTTATGCCACCTCCTCGGGGTATGTGGCTATCTGTTCTTTAAGTCTATTCCTTAGCGTCCTCACCGCTGTAGTTTATGAGGAGATACTATGACTCCTTCTGTCTCATTGTGGAGATCAAGACAGAATCCTGGCAGCATTCCTTCTGTGTTTGTCATGCAAGAGGTAAAGATGCTAAGGAATAGACTTAAAGAATAGATTGTCACATACCCTGAGGCAGAAGGCATACAGGCATGAAACGTTGATCGTGGAATGCATGAGTGGGACTGACTAAAAAATAAAAAATCTTTGTGAAGAAAGAAGAAATCAGTTTCCATTCATAATGAGTGTGGTAAGTGAGTTTGCCCTAAATCCTAGCCTTTCGGTTTGAATATCCTTGACAGGACGTACTCCTCCCCTTGTTAATTTCTATTGTACAGGAATCACATTGCTAGTTTGCCCATGATAATGCTCAAGTATATCTTCACTGAGATTACATATAAGGACATATGTACTATACAAAATCCCACATACTCCAATTATGCAAAGCATCATGGGAAGCATATGCAAATCACCATACCCAGACATTCAGTGATGCTTTGCATTAGTGATGAATGTTGAATTTGGTACCTCCTCAAAACATGGCTCTGTTGCCAGTGCTCTTCCAAGGTATGCATGGAACAGCCTTCCTGAGGAGGTCGTGGAGTCAAAAACAGTGGGGGAATTCAAGAATGCATGGGACAGACATAAGGCAATTCTAGTGGGGGGGTAGGAGGAAGTAGGCTGTTGGTTAACTAGGATCTGCAGCCTATGCATTAGGTAGGGAAATGGGCAGACTAGGTGGGCCAAGCGATCCTTATCTGCTGTCAAATTCTATGTTTCTATGTTCTATGTTTCTATGTTTCTAAGGTAGATCGTACTTCAGTGCTTTTGCACTGAAGTCTTTAAAATTGCTGACCTATTTTGGGCTGTCTGTGACCCAGATAAATGAGATCATGAGGCAGTTTCCTTCCTTTTCCTTGTTCTGGGTAACGGGGGCTTTATACAGAGCTGTAATGGTTGTTCGTGCTATGTGGGGTACATGCAATATTCTTTCCTGCAACAGTACCGCAGCATATATATGTGTAAATCACTTGTCCAGACATACGGGACTGTGACATTGGCTGATTCTGGCTCATGAAAAAGACAGGATGCCATGTCTTGGCCTGTTCCCTGGACTGCTCTACCACCAAAGTATTTACCCCCTAGTCCCATACTTTGATGACCCTGCCAATATGTATATACAATGTTCCATGCCAGTCTTTTCTTGTGGTCCATTAATTATGTAAATTAGCTGTCCATATCCTGGGCATCCATTAGATGCCCCTTCCGAGGTAAATTCCTTTTTGTTACTGCTCTCAGTAGTGTGGTGCCCCACCTAACCTTTCCCAGTTCTGGAGCAAACGTTCCGGTTCTCAAGGCTGCAACCCTGCAAAAAGTGCTTTCAGTAATTCTACTGAGGCAGGGGTTGCTATGCCTTGTGACTAGGGGCTGAGGGTGCTGGGAAGCCGCAGTGCACAGTGCATAGTGCAGTGCCTTGGTGCATATAGGCTCCCAGATTAAGTCTGACTCCCTGACCCTTTACCTGTGTTGGCTCACTGACTTGTGTGCTGGCACAGGGGAAGATTTGTGGCCCCTTTGTCTAGGAGTCCCCCATGGACAATATTTATCGGCTTCCACATAATCCTGCCCACCCAAGGTTTTTTTTTTTTTCAATTGTTTAACCAGGTGAGACACACTAAGCTGAAAGCTTGTTTCCAGATGCAATCTGGGAGCACAGGGAAGTTAAGTGACTTGCTCAGGGTCACACAGTATATGCAAGTGAGGCTGTGGGATTCAAACCCAGGTCTCCAGATTTGCAGCTCAGAACCTTAAACCACTGCGCTATACTGCCTGTTTTCCCCATAGATAGTGCATATCAGGGTTTACATAGTGTACCAAATAACACATACCTCACTAATACAAAGCACCATGTGATATAATGTAAAGCCCCATACATATACTATCCATGGTGTTTTTCATTGGTGAGGTATGTTGAATTTGGTATTTCTTTGTGTGAATGCCCTTCCAGGGTAAATCATGCTTTATTGACATTGCTAGGATAATATCCTACTAGGTCGGGTGCCATCATTATGGCCGATTTTACATAGTCTCAGATGGCATAGACATCTAACCAAGGCTCCGACCTTCTAGAATCTACAATAAGTATCCGAGGTATCTGTGAATCCAACCATTGGATCCAGGTATCCTACCATCAGACCCAACTATCTAAGGTGAGATCTAATGGATACAACCGTAGATCCACAACTATCTGAGTATGGCTCTGAAATCTGACTTTGGTTGAGTCACAACTGGATTCAGAGGTGGATACCAGCACTATCTGATAGAGGGTAGTCAGATCCACAGAAGCAATATCCCAGCACCACTGTGCTCTATTCATGTAGCTTTGAAGTTCTTTACTTTTAAATTGCTTTTCAATTGTGGGCTCACCTTGACCAAAATAAATGAGATTACAGGGCAGGTTACTTCCTGTCACTCAGCTGAGGTGATTGCAGACCACATACAGATTTGCAGTGGCAGGTGGCACTATTCTGGAGCCCATCTAGGTTGTTTTGCTGTGCCCCCCCCCCGAGTTCCAACAGCTGTTCCTGGGATGCTTGGTCCTTCCACCCCCAGTTACCACCCGAGTGACCAGAGTCCAATCACGAACAGAGGTAGCCAGCATAGTAAGCAGTAGTGCTATGGCTGTGCTACCCAGATGGCTGAAAAACAGTTTAAAAGCAGCACTTGAAGAAACTCATGCACCCTACTCTCTTGACCGCTCAAGTTTCAGACTTAAGCTGCCAGCTATGTTTTTGTAGTTGTGCAGTTTCCCCTTCGTTTCCCCACTTTATTGACCACTAAGACCCATGAAAAGCAAGCAAGCAAGGTCTTATTTCTAAAGCACCCTTTTCTTGAGGCTCAGGGCACTGTACAAAATACAAGCAGACCAGGAAAATAATTAGCACTAACTTAAAAATGCAATAATAACTTAGAGAATAAAACAGTGTACTAATTCCCAAAGGCTTCTCTAAAAAGGTGCGTCTTCAGCCCCCGTTTGAGGGCTTACACCTAGGGGGGCCCTGCCTCAGGAACCTGGGAAGCGAGTCCCACAGGAACGGTGCTGTCACCTCAAAGGCCTGATCTCCAGATGTTTTTAACCAGGTCTCGGGAACCTCTAGGAGGCCCTTCTTCACAGAACGGAGAAAGCACAGGGGGTATAGGGCTTCGTAGGTGAGTAAACCCACCTTGAAGAAGATCCTCCACATTACCGGCAGCCATTGCAGACCACGCAGAACCTGGGTCACATGACGTGACCTGGAAATCCCAGCAGCATTCTGGCCACCGCATTCTGCAACAGCTGCAGGCAGCGCAGGATCCCTCCACAGACCACAAGATATGAAGCATTGCAATAGTCAAGTCTAGGTGTCACAAGAGCATGCACTAGCGATGGTAGGTCATCTGGAGGGATTAAGGTTTTAATCCAGGCAATATTTCTAAAATAGTAAAATCAAATCTGGACAGTGAACAATACCTGACCCTCAAGTGTCCATTGCTGTCTAGGATCACACCCAGATTTATCACCCTTGCAGACACCAAAAGAAGAATCATTCCGAGCATCAGGCCCTTTTCAGCCTTCACGCCATCCACCTCCCTCCTGCAGCCCAGCTCAATCACCAGCACCTCCATCTTACCTGGATTGAGTATCAGCCAATTAGAGGACATCTAGTCCTGGATCTCCACCAGACATTTGTTTAGCACCACCACTGCACCATGCATCCCAGGCACAAAAGATATGTACAGGTGGGTATCATCTGCATTGCAGTGAAACTCCATACTATAAACTCTAATGATCTCATTCAAGGGCAGCATGTACACTGCGAGCAACATGGGTGAGAGGACAGACCCTTGGGGAACTCTGCCAAGCAGGGACTTAGGGCAGGAGGGAAAAGCTTCCATACCCACCCTCTGAGTCCTGCCTGTAAGAAAGGACTTAAACCAGCTGATGACAGTGCCGGTGAGTCCATGTACCCCTTCAGGCATTCCAACAACACCACATGGTCCACAGTGTCACACACTGAAGAGAGATCGAGAAGAAAAGTATTGACTAGTCCCCTCTATCTCTAGCCCTGAGGAGATCATTCTGAACCCTGACCAGTGCAGTCTTGGTACTCTGTCCGGGCCTTAATCCTGACTGGGGGGGGCTCATAGATGTCAAAGGCTGTGAGGTATGCCTTGAGCTGCAGAGCCACAATTTTCTCATTCACCTTCCCCAGAAAGGGGACGTTTGAGGCAGGTCTATAATTTGCCAAGATGTCAAAGTCAAGAGATGTTTTTTTCAGAGGAGGTTTCACCAGTGCCTCTTTCAAGGCATCTGGAAATAGCCAGTCTGAAAGTGAGCACTGGACTATCTCGACAAACAATGGGCCAACAGACTGCACACATCCCACTAGAAGATGGGTTTGGCCAGGGTCCAGTTCACAATATGTGGGCCACAGCTTTGAAATCATCTCACAGACCTCTTCCACCCCCCTCAGGTCTAAACTCAGTCCAGGCAAGGGCAGTGCTCTCAGGGATGTCCAACACACCACTGCCTGACCCAAATAGGACAGCTGGGGAAATTGTAGCACTTATGGAGGACACTCTGTCAGAGAAGAAGAGAGCGAACTCCTCTTGTTTCACCGCTGAGACTTCTCTAACTGACTTTAGGCAGGCCAGATGAAGCAGCCCATCCAACAGTCAGAAACAGCTGAGCCATTCTGTTCTTCCCTGCAGTAATCTCCATGGACAGACAAGCTGCCGTCATATGGGAGATGTCCCTCTGGTACTCACCATAATGAGTTTTCAGTGCCAGCCTGTCCTCATCTGACCAATATCTCTGCCAACAATGCTCCAGTCCCTAACCTTTGGTCTTTATCTTCTTGAGCTTCCCATCAAACCAAGGGGACCTCAAGTGAGAGAACCTAGGTTGCATATGGACCAGCGTGACCGAGTTAAGCACTGAGGTGACAGCCATATTAGAGGCTGCCACTGCTTCAATTGAGCTGACCGCACATGTAGAACTCACTGCTGAGAGACCCTCAGGGGACAATCCCCTTAAAGGTCGATAACGTACCAACTCCACAGGGGAAGGGCTTGGGGGTTTCAAAATAAAACCACACTGCGCAATAATCTGACCAACTAACCAGCTCAATCTTGAGAAGACTAATCTCAAGCCCCAGTTAAAATACTATGTCCAAAGCATGACCGTGGCTGTGGGTCACAGAAGCAACTGCTTGTGCAAAGCCCAGTGATGTCATCAGCTGGAGAAAGTGATGTCCAAACTGCAATTATTCATCATCGATCCAAGCACTGAAGTCACCCAGGACCAGCTACCTGGGTGACTCAAATGCTCTCTTGATGACGAATTCCACAACTTCCTGCAGAAACTCCTTCTCGTGCCTCAGAGGCTGGTACATAAGAAGGATTCTACAACCTGCACCTGGACTTCTGCACATGGCCATACATTCAAATAATGAAGTAGAACCCTCTTGGTGCACAGAGGAGTTCAGGCCGGATCTAAAGCAGATGGCCACACCCCCACCTCTGTGTTCCCTCCTTGGGCAGTGTACCACAGAGAACCAGGTTGGGACAGAGGCCTCTAAGACTGGACTGGCATCATCTCCCAACCAGGTATCTGTAATGCAAATGAACTGGTGTCATCTCCCAACCAGGTCTCTGTAATGCAAGCCAGATCGACCAAGGAAATCAAGTCCACTATTACTGCAGTCTTGTTCCTGATTGATCTTGCATTACACAGAAGTGTTATCTCTCAAATTGGATGTGTCATGAAAATGAGAACACTATTTTTCAAAAATACACTTAATGAAACATTTATGAAAAAAATGAACTGTGCATGTGTGAAAACGGAAGCTTATTGTCTAATAATTTAAATTCTACTTTTTTCTTTATTAATCCAATTCACATAGTGAAGAAACACCCTTGGGCAAAACTCTAAGCTGAAAGTTTCAGGGTTCAGCTCTGAGCCATGCTTGAGCTATTGGTGAGCATAAAAAATATCTTAAAAATGATTTTTCTAGCTGGCCCAATGGCGCTGAGAGTTGAGGTGCTGGATGCCACACCTCACCCCATGCCAACAAACGATGTTCGAGAACGAGCACGGGCTGCCATGGGTTGACAGGGGAGGAGATGGATCGTGCATCCTATGGACTACTCTCCATCTCCGGGAAGGAGAGGGGTCAGTGTCCGGTGCATGCCTGACCCCTAGTGGAGACTAGGGCTCATCAACACAGAGCCACAACAACGTGGGGAGGGAGCGAGGCAGATGCTTGATGTGGGCACACACAAGAGCATGCCCAACCCCATTGCAGGCATCATTGCATGCTGTGTGCCAGCAAGGGGCATGAAAACAGGGAAAAAGCAGTGCGGCAGATGAAGGAGGACTCTTCGCAGGCCCCACTACCTGCTAGCCACAGCACTGGCCACACTGGATCCGGTCTCCGGCAGGGGTTGGGAAACCCTATCAGCCCTGCCGGGGGGGCAAGTCTTGGGGTAAGTGCCAGCCCCAGCTGGTAGATGCCAGGGGATGGAGCTGGGGTGCCCTCCAGATGGGGGAACTGCACTGAATAGAGAAAATGGTAGCAAAAAAAAAAAATTATTTTTTTCATTTCTAACCTTCTTGAACTTTCAAACCACTACATTTACCATTGCCAGATATTCACACTGCAGAGATCCTGGGCATGAGATGGCATATGTCAAATTTCAGGCATTCAGTCCAAGGATGACTACAATATTCTGGTGCCAAAACAGGGCTTTAACATAGAAATTCCGTAAAAGTGATATAGCACCACTATAATTGTAAGTCTAATTACATATTCACGAGCAAATGTCAGCTTCTGATTAGCTACTTTGCCAATCACTAATCTCTATGAAATGATAAGCGACTGCCAAGTGCATACTTGCACCAAGCAACACAAAAACAAGACGCCCTTGCTCCACACCACTCGCTACACAACACTCAGCACAAACTACAACGTGTGTAAAAAATGTCCTATGAAAACAATTTTGTTAATCTGATTGGACTTGTAATCACTATAGCAACCTCACATCTGGTTGCTGCGTATTATACACAAAGAGCTGGCAAGGGTGTGAGGCCACTCTCATGTGGTTGTGAAGTCCCAGTAAATGACTGTCTGTTTATGTAAATAAATGGAATGATAAATGCTAGCTAGTTGCAGTTACTTTCATTAATTTATTTATGAGTTTGTTTATTTATTTATTTATTCAGGTATTTATTTCAGAAGTTTTTCCAGGAAGGTGATACCCAATAAATGAACACAGTTACCATTCAGCATGTCTTTAAACATTTCATAACTAACTTCTTCATGAACTTGTTTTTTTCTAAAGAGAATTATGTGCTATGGCCTAGCTTGCCCCCTTCACCCCAGCCCCCCAAACCCCAACACCCGCCACATCCAGAACTTACTCCACCTTCTCTAGTGGAGAACTCCCTTGACAAGGTGATCTTGTTCTCTCTCTCTCTCTCTCTCTCTCTCTCTCTTTTTCCAAGGTATGAATCTAGGGAGTGCAATTTGCTCAGTCTATGGTGCGGGCCTGTGGGGGACCATGTCTTCCTTCGGCTTCCGTTAGGTAGTTTTTCCTCAATTATTTTTTTCTCTAGAGATGCCCAACATACAATAGCGTACATGCACATTCCATATCAATGCCATACCATTAACATCTCACCCAGCAACTGTCCCTGACTGTGCTAACACCTAGCCATCATTAGGTGTCAGGCGCGCTGTGGGGACACATCCCTCCCACCCTAAGAGAAGACAGCAGTCCTTACAATGTGCAGTTCTCCCTCCCTTGACTGGCCCCTGGTGACTCTGGTTCATTTCCTAACGTAGGTCACCAGCACAGCGAATGGAAGCGCTCCCTCTATGCTTCCGTTTTGGCAATATGCTCAGTTTTCATTGGAGTAGCAACTCAATGCACACAGAGATGGCATCAGGAACCACTAACTGCTCACCTGCTTGCTGGGAAGTGGATCTTGTGACACAACATAAATTATTTTATTGTATATTTGGTAGGAATTTTCATGGAAGACAGTGATTTGCTTTTTTTAAAAAATACCGGTTTTCCAGGCAATATACCAACGACAGGTTATGACCAGTTGCTAGAGAAACCAGAGTCGTACATACATTTGTATACTGAAATTATTTATTTTTTTAGTTCTTTATTTGAAAATTGGTAACAAGGAGAGGCCCGTTGAGCCACGGCTCATTTCCAGGTGCGACCTGGGGGCAGGGAACAGGAGAAGCAGATGTACAGTACACAATAACAAGTCAGTTGAGCAAACACTTGGTAAACATGTTGGTACAAAAAGTACATTGGTACAAGACAAAGTGCGGTCACGGCACAATATAGAGCATCTATGCAATTGCAGAATAAAATAGCAGCTATTCACAGTGTGTAATAACTACACTGAAACAGGTGAGAGACCTGTAAGATGAATTGTTCAGTACATGCAAACTATTGGTCAAATATCTCTACAGAGTTGCAGCGATTGCTCCCTGCAATAGGTTCCCCAACTCCTTCTTTTGCATTGTGTATTACTATTTTACCCACATGAAGTCAGCAATAAGCAACACAAATGTTTTTTCGGTATTTGATTAGCAGCTGCTAAGAAAGCTATCGCAACATTTTGGTTACAACCATAAGCCCCATCATTAGCTCAGTTGCAAGAGATAGTGATTCATCTTTATAACTTGGAAAAGATTGTGTATAATCTGAGGCATAAAATGAAAGTGTTCAGTAACGGGTGGAGTCCCTAGCCAGAGTCTAACCACACAGAAAAATAAATTCCAGACTTTCTCAAATTTGTCCCTAGCTAGAGTCTAACCACACACAAAAAATGGTTTCCAAACTTTCTCAAATTTCTCATAAATATTTTTAACACTAGGACTTATTCTTTCATTTAGAGCTATGTTAGGCATATATTTAACTCAGTCATTTATACTGAGTGGTGTTTTTTCCTTCCATTTAGAGAGGTTCAGTCTTTTGAGATACATTGCTGCCAGCCGTAACCATTTTTGCTCATTGTAGTTGAGGTGAAATAGTGAAGTAGTATCCCCCAATATGAATGTTTTTGGGTCAAGATTAATGTTGTGCTTTAGCACCTGTGTGGATGCTGTTCTATGTAATGACCAGCAGGGGGCCACAGTAGGACACTGGGTGTTTACTCACCTGGTAAAGGTGATTGTGTTGGTTGACATCCAGGGCACTCCAGACATTACCTCATGGGTTTTAGCCCACCTGATAGGCTACTGATGCACATGACACTAGGATCAAATTTCTAGTATATCCAGGTCCCAGAAACCCCTGCTCTCCAGTTTGAATCTTCCATAGCTGAAATCAAGGTTAGTAAAGCGCAAATACAAAATCCAAGAAAAAAACAATACAACCATTGTACATAATGATGCAATCTGAGACTTAAGTTCGTGTGGCCAATAGGCCCGTTTTTTATTTTCCTATTATTTACAATCTAATCTCGACCTATAATAGGTCGACTGTCGGACTTCCACGCCTGTGGTTGAGCCCGTAGTAGAATATACCCAACCCCCTCGTCAGGTATGTTTGGGAGAAGAACTCCGGTCCTGGTCACTCTGAGTACTCTGTTGGGAGGGTCTTGGAGTGCCATGGATGTCAACCAACACAATCACCTTTACCAGGTGAGTAAACACCCATTGTGATTGGTTGACCATCCATGGCACTCCAGACATTACCTCATGGGTAGATAAGTAGCAATATTGTACCCTAGGGAGGGAAAAAGAGTGGCCTATGAGTGAGAGGTGGATGTGGCTGTTAGGAGGATCTGTATGACGAAAGTGGGCTGTATGTTGTACAGGTGCTCCAGCCTATAGTGTCTGGCAAACGTATGGATGGAAGTCCATGTTGCCGCTTTGCATATGTCTTCTGAAGACACGTTCGCCCTTTCCGCCCAGGATGTGGCTACTGATCTAGTGGAATGGGCCTTGATACCCTCGGGGGGTGTCATATGCTTTGCTAGATAAGCTTCCTGTATGGTTCTTCTGAGCCAGCCAGCTATCGTGGTCTTGGAAGCTGCCTGACCTTGTCTTTGTCCCCTTGTAACGATAAATAATCTCTCCGTCTTATGTAGGGGCAGCGTCCTGGCTATGTACACAGAAAGGATGATCCCAACATCCAGATGATGTGGGATCAGCTTAATGCCCTGTTGTGTGTCTCCAGAGAAGGTAGGCAACTCGATGGGCTGTTCCCTATGGAACGTTGAGGATACCTTCGGTTGGAAGGCTGGAACCGTTCGTAAGTGGACTCCTTGAGGGGTGAAAACTGTACAAGGTTCCTTATATGAGAGTGCCCCTAGTTCTCCGATCCATCGAGCTGAGCAGATAGAGACAGGGAAGCAAGCCTTGAGGCCGACCCAGAATAGGTCCACCTTGTGTATTGGCTCAAAGGGAGCTGAACTGAGGGAGTCCAGTACCAGTGGGAGATCCCATGGTATGATGGCAGGTCGGACTCTGGGTCGGAGTACTTCCACTGCTGTTAGGAAAAGTAGGGCGTCGGGGTGTGCTCCCGGGCTGTATCCCCCGATGGGGCCTGTGGCCGCTCCAATGGCTGAGAGTTGTACTCTGAGGGATGAGTGGGCCAGCCCCTTGTCTACTTCCTGTTGGAGAAACAAAAGAATGGTTGAAATGTCCAGTTGCTCTGGGTCCTTACCGTGCTCTCGACACCACTTCACGAATAGAGACCATTGTCTACCGTAGGTGGATGTGGTCGAGACCCGTCTAGATTGCAGCATCGTCGCTATGACGGAGTCATGATAGCCTGCTCTCATCAGTCTTTTCCTTTCAGGAGCCAGACCATGAGTTTCGGATTCTGTGGGGCCGGGTGGAGTATTGGGCCCTGTGTCAGCATATCTGCTTGGTAAGGCAATCTGAGGCTGGCTAGTGTCATGTTGAGGACCGTGGCAAACCATGTCCTCTGTGGCCAGTAGGAGACCACTAGGATGATGGTACACCGAGATGCTCATATCTTGCTCAGTACCTGGGGGAGTAAGGGAAGAGGTGGGAACACGTAGGCATGCTCCCGGGATCATGGTTGTGACAGGTCATCGGTTCCCTGGGACCGGCTTTCCCTGAACTGTGAATATAACGCCTGAACCTGTGTGTTTTCCATTGAGACCATGAGATCCATGGACACTGGTCCCCAGGCTTCCTGGATCATCTGGAAAAAGGTCGGGATGGAGCCGCCATTCCCCTGGGTGAACTCATTGCCGGCTGAGCCAGTCTGCTCGCACGTTGAGTCTTCCTGCGAGATGCACTGCGCCGAGGTGGCTGAGGTTGGTCTGCACCCAATTGAGGACTGACGTTGCCTCCCTCAGCATGGCTCTGCTCCTGGTGGTGCCTTGCTTTGCGATATACGCCACCGTGACCTGGTTGTCTGAGCGTATAAGCACCGACTGGCCGTAGATGAATTATTTGAAAGCTTCGAGGGCGTGAGCTACGGCCCTCATTTCTAGGATGTTGATGGATAATTTGGCTTCCCTTGGTGTCCATAGGCCTTGAGCTGTCAAGTCGCCCAAGCACGCTCCCCAACCGGACAGGCTTGCATCCGTTTCTATTGTGGCCATGTAAGATGCCTCTACTGGGACCCCTCTTGTGAGGTTGGACTTCACCGTCCACCATGTTAGAGATTGTCTCACCGATGGTGGAAGTGGGACTACGACTTGTAGATTGTACTCGTTCGGTGATCCCTGAGTGAGTACGTAAGTCTGGAGCGGTCGCATGTGCCATCTGGCCCAGGGTATGAGATCTATGCAAGATGCCATGCACCCTAGCAAATGGGCTATGCATCCCATGGTTGTCTGATGGCGGGATCTCATGTGACGGGCCAGGGCTATCAGATTGAGCACCCTTGTCTGAGAGGGCTTTGCCCATCCCTGTGACGTGTTGATTAGTGCCCCCAGATGTTCGATCTGTTGTGTGGGCACCAGATGGCTTTTGTCCCGGTTCACTACCCAGCCATGTTCCTCAAGTGCCTGTAGGGCGGTCCATGTGTCTCAGTGTGATTGCTCCTCGGAGCGTGCTCGAATGAGCCAGTCGTCCAAGTAGGGTATGATATCCAGACCCTGTTCCCGGAGTCTGGCTACTAGGACGATGGACACGGTAAACATTCTTGGCGCTGAGGTGAGCCCAAAAGGCAATGCCTGATACTGGTAGTGATGGCCTAAGATGTGGAACCTGAGGTATTGTCGGTGTTTTGGTATGATGGGAATCTGGAGGTATGCGTCATTCAAGTCTATGGACGTGAGGTAATCGCCTACCCGGACGCTGTGCAGGGTTGATCTTATGGTCTCCATTTTGAACCTCTGGCACACCACGTGCTCGTTGAGGTGTTTCAGGTCCAGGATAGGGTGAAGTTCTCCCAATTTTTTGGGCAAGAGAAAGAAAATGGAGTACACCCCTAGTTTCTGTTCGTGCATGGGGACGGGCTGGATGGCTCTGTTTTGTAGCAGTTCCGACAGGATATGTTGGACCTGATGCAGGGTTGTCTTTCTTTTGGCGATGGGGGAGCTTAGAAACCTGTGTGTGACGTGGGGTTGGGACAGCTCTATAGAGTACCCCTTGATATCACTTCTAGGACCCACCTGTCCGAGGTTGTGTTGAGCCACTGGCATTTGAACAGTGATAGTCTTTGTCCCACGGGGGGTGGTACGACCCCTGTCCTTGAAGGATTCTGGGTACGGAGTCATTGTTGTTTCCCCCTGTACCCTCTACCTCTTCCCCAATTCTTTGGCCACGGGTTCTGAAGGAGGGCATTTGGTAAGCATGGGAGAAGGAACTACGGTAACTGTTGGATGTTCCTCTGCCTTAAAAGGAACTGTTCTGGGAGTGTGTGTCCCTGCGAGGTTGGTATGAGCTGTTCTCCCCGCGAAGCCTCCGCCTCGCTGAAGGGAGGTAGGTGTACTTGGTCTTGTTTCTAAGGAGGTCTCTGCCCTCCTCTTTTTGTTTTAGGAAGTCCTGTAGGCCCTCCCCAAGTATATGCTTTCCCTTCATGGGTAAATTTTGTAATAGTGTCTTTGATTCATTATCAGTGTCCCATAACTTCAGCCACAGCGCTCTCCTGGCACTATTGGTGATGGCTGTGGCCCTGGCGTGCAGCCGCTCGGGTGTCCACCACCATATCCGCCAGGTATTTAGCCGCATCGAGAGTGCACTCTAAAAGTTCTGCCTCCTTGGACTTAGGGTCTGCTTGCTCTTGGAGTTCCTCGAGCCAGCAAATTTGTGCACGAGCTGTGTAGATGGCCATCGTGGCAGCTTTTGTGGCAGTTTCCTCAACCTCAAATGCCCTCTTTAGCATGTCCTCTACTTTCTTAAACGTCGGATCTTTTAGTGCTATGGTCCCACAGGGTAAGATGGTTTTCTTGCTGAGCGCTGTCACCTGTGGGTCGATGGTTGGAGCTTTGCACCAGATATCGGCCTTGTCCTCTTGAACCGGGTACATCCTGTCCAGGTTCCTCCTATTCGACATTCTGCCCAGCTCTGTGGATTGCCACTCCTTGTTGAAGACATCTTCGATTGCTGGATATACAGGGAAGGTCTCAGACTTGGTCGCCTTCTGCTGGATCATAGGGTCTAATTTGGACTCTGGTTTACTCTCCTCAACGTCGAACCCCATAGTGGCTTTGACAATTTTCATTAGGCCTGGGACCATATCGAAGGAACACAATTTTGAAGTGAGGGAAGGTATGGCTTGTGGTTCCATGTCCTTCTCGTCGGTGTCCACTCCATCCTCCTCCTCAGGTATATCTTTGTCTTCTCTGGAGTCAGGCCGAAGATTGTCTGGTGCCGGGTTTTCAGAGTCTATACATTCCTCAGAGGGCCCCCCTGCCTTGTCTGGTTCCAGAAGTGGTGCTGTTGTTTTATGCTGTGTAAGAGATTCGAGTTTCTCCATTATCTTCAGCATGAAGTTCTGTTGGCTCTCCATCATCGTGACCATGGCCTGTTGGATTTGAATCATGAAGGAACCAGGATCCATCCAAGTGGGGTCACTGGGCCCTGGATTGCTGGGACCCATGACAGGAGTTTGCTCCATTGATAAATCATCATTGTCAAGAAGACAGGCGGAGCAAATGGGGCCCAGAGCTTGGGGCAAGAGTGTAACGTTGCAAGCGGAACACTTCTTGGCCTTGACCATCTGGTGAGAGAGAAGAAGGCAAGCGTATAGTTAGGGCTAGTGCGAGGTCTTGTGGACAGATCTTTGCCCCATAGTTACCAATACAGTGTGTATGGTCTAGCACCGCAATGGGAGGACCGTAGGTACAGACAGGCCTTATGGTCATTATAAGGGGGGGCCCTGTGATATCCCCCTTTTTTGTGGTCAGAACAGCATGTGGGGTCGCTGTGGGAGGGACCCCTCATGGATAGGTGCCCCCAACCTGGTGGTCGCTATAGGGAGGGACCTCCAGTATAGTAGTGGGATCAAATGGGTCACTGTGGGGAGGGACCCGAGTGAAAAACAGGACAAAACTAAAATCGCAGTCTGTACACCAAAGGTCACTGGGAGAGGGACCTGTGTGTAGAAAACAGGAGAAATTGGGATTCGTGATCCATATATGGAAGTCACTATGTGAGGGACCCCATACAGAAGCGCGAAGGAGGCTTGGCTCATGTGGTCTGTTATGTGATTCCCCCCTTTGTTAAATGTTTGACCCCCCCAGCATGTCTGAGTTAGAGTAGAACAGGCTAGACCCAGAGTAGAACAGGCTAGACCCAGATTCAAAAGGGTCTTAAGTCCCAGGCTCAGCGGATGTTCCCTTCTGGCATTCCTGCACCACCGGGAGGACTGTGGCAATGAACCCCCACCCCCCAGGAAGCTGAGGCCCTCAACCATGCGGTCGTGTTGTAGGGGTCTAACGATCGGCCTTGGCGCCAACGCTGGGAGCTTCTCTCGACTACTGCCTCGATGAGGGAGAGGCCCAGTTGTGTGGTGTGTGAAGAAGGGAGGCCTGAAGGTAGGCCACGAACTCATGTTGTCATCGGAGGCCGCTGAGGCCAATAAGGAGCCTTGGGGAATTAGGTGTTCTTCTGGAGCAGAACGCAAGTGCCTAATGTGCACATAACGATCGCCCTGTGGACTGCAGCCCCTGGAATAGGAGGCTGCTCCGGGGATCAAGAGCTGACCACGCGGCGGTGGGAGGGTGGAATGCTGCAGGCTGCGGTAGGCCGGAGGCCTAGGCCTACCCCCTCGAGAGAGCAGTGATGTTGCGAGCACGGAGGAGGCTCCCCACAGTACAGAGTGCCTTGTGGGAGCCTGCAGAGGGCCTCTTTTGAAAGGGCAAGTGGAAAGGCCCTAAGCGGGTAATTCACTCAAAGAGCTAATGCGCGTTGCAGCGCTGGGGCTCAGGATTGCGAGACCGCGAGAAGCCTGGCGCAATTAAACAAACATCTAACCAGTTAAAAAAGGGAATCCCCTTAAAAGTCTCTTCTGATTCTACGACACTGTGTAGCTCAATATTTCCGATAACAACAACAGGATAGCATGCATACTGTTTTAAAACATGTAAAACTGTACTGAATGGCAGCAAAAATACAGGCTAGAAGCCTGATTCAAAACCTAGCAAAACTATTAAACTCGCTATACTTTGCTGGCTTCTGCAGAGTTTAGAATCCCTGCACCAAGCCAAAAGAGTCTCACATAATTTATGCCTAAATAAAATTCAAATGATCAGAGGTAAAACTGAACAAAGTTTAAAGCCACATAACTGTCTTTTGCTACCCTGGGATATGGGCTGTATTTTTATTGTGAAACAGCAACATAATTCAATGTATAGCAAAGCATTCCTTATGGTGATTAAATCAAGGCCTACCTTTCTGTGTGGAGCAGACAGGGATCCTGGTGTGCTTGCTGCCTTATCAGATGCACGATTTGAACTGGAGAGCAGGGGTTTCTGGGACCTGGATATACTAGAAATTTGATCCTAGAGTCATGTGCATCACTAGCCTATCAGGTGGGCTAAAACCCATGAGGTAATGTCTGGAGTGCCATGGATGATCAACCAATCACAATCCTAGAATACGTGAGTTAAATTTGCTTGCTTCCTGTTGCATCGCCAACATTCATCTTCATTACTCCCATTTTATATTAAGTTTTTGTGGAGAGTAGTACCATCTCTATATTGATCTAATCTAATATAATTAAATAATATGTTTAGTGGCTAATTGTACTATACTCATATGTAAACTGATGTATGATGTGAACTCATACTGTAGTTAAAATGTACGTTTATTTTATTTATTTTAGTTTATTTATTTCAATCTATGATTACAATATCTTTGAGCCGAGGCTCTTTTACAAAGGTTCCACGTCAGCATGTGCAACAGTCATCATTTTTAGTTACAAACATATAATCATTGACTTACAGACATGTAATAACCAGTACAAAGATATGAGCTATGAGCAAGATAAGGGAAGAGGGGTGGGAGTGGAAGTGAGGGTGGAGATTGGGGGGAAGGAGGTGCAGGGGTGAGGGGGTATGAGGAGGTGGTTGGGCGGGGGCAGGAGTGGATACAGGGGGGAGGTGGGTGAGGGCAGGAGACAGTGCAGCCAGGGGACCTTGTCGAGGGAATATGACAGGTAAGGTGCTAGGGGTGCAAAGACTGATTGTAAGTGCTGGGTGCTGGAGAATGTGCAGCTGAAACGGTGGAAATGTTAAGATGGGCAATCGTAGGATACAAGCAGTTAGAGGCGCAGCTTAGACTGTAAGAGGTCGAGTGTTGGAGCGGTCGCTATGTCGCTGCCAAGAGAGTTGAGCCAGTTGGATGCCCGATAGGTGAATGATCTTTGTCCTTGGGTTGTGCGACATCGTGGGATATGTAGTAGATGGGAATTGGATCTCCTTGTAGTGACGTTCCTATGTCTAGGCTTAAGGAGGGCACAGACACCAGGTGGGGCAAGCCCCATTATAATTTTCTTGGCCGTGATGCAGGTTTGGTATTTTATGCGTTTGTCCAGTTGAAGCCATCCAGATTGGGAATAAAGGTCACATGTGTGGGTACGGCGATGTGAGCCAGTGATGAGATGACAGGCCTTATTCAGGGAGGTGACGATACGTTTGAGAGCAGTGGTAGTTGCAGACCTATATATGATAAGACCACAGTCTATGATGCTGACGATGGAGCTTTGGACGGCCACTGATAGTGCTTCTGGGGTTAGGTGTCTCCTGTGCTGGAATAATATGCCTAACCTCTCCTTGGCAGACTTTGCAACATTGCTGATATGGACAGCATATGAGAGGTGGGGATCAAGGGTGATGCCGAGATACTTGAACGTGATTGTGTTGCTCTAGGATGGCTCCTTGTTAGGTTGCAATGGAGAAGTGGAGTTGTTTGTTTTTATTGTGGGGGCTGCAGAAGACCATAGACTTTTTTTTTTTCTGATTGAGAAGCAGTTTATGATTTAGGAACCGGGATTCGATGGAGGAGAAGGCCCACTGAAGTTTATTTTGTAAGTGGATTGGATCAGGGTCCGAGGCGAGGATCACAGTATCGTCGGTGTAGAGAATTATTTGTTCTGGGCAGCTGTCCGGTAGTGAGTTTAAGAATAGGCTGAAGAGGAGGGGTCCCAGAATGGAGCCCTGGGGGACTTCCAAGCGGACCGGTCTAGAGTCCAAGAGTGTATCAGCGATTCTTACTGTTTGGGACCAATCTTCAAGGTAGCTCTTAAACCAGCCAATGGAGTCGGTTGACAGCCCAGTGTTCTGAAGCTGGACAGGCAGGAGGTGGTGACTGACTGTGTTGAAGGCTTTAGTTAAGTTTTTATTTATTTTGTTTTATTTAAACAGCAGTTTGGAAAACCTTTGAGCCATAGGCTCATTTACAAAGGTACCTTGTCACAGTAAGACAAACCAAAATACACAGTATAGCAGTACAACACATAAGTATAACAGTAAATTAAGACATAGATACAAACAAGCTGGTACAGGTAGGATGGATGCAAACAATACCAGAGTTATGTTGTCCTTAGCAGCTTAGTAATAAGCTTTGTCATAAGTATTGAGTACGGCTTTGACTAGCGGCAGTTACAGCATCGGGTGTTAATAAGGTGGTTACGTAAGGAAGTTTTGAAAGCACGATATAGTTGGAGCTCGGAGATGGAGGGGCAGTGTGTTGAACCAGGAGGGGGCCCTAAAGCTGAAGGCCCTTTGGCCGTGAGAGGTCCTAGCTCTAGGGATAAAAAGAGAGGTTTTCCCAGAGGTCCGAGTATGAACTAGTGGGACAGAGCGGCATATGGTGGAGGTCAATCCTGGTGGGGAAAGCCCAAGGAGGGTCTTTTTTGTAAGGGTACAGGTAAGATATTTGAGGCGCTCGTCGAGATCAAGTACCAGCACTTTAGCATACAGTAGACAGGGAGTCAATGTAGATTGAGCCTAGATTGACACCTCTTAGCATGGTGATAAACCAGTTAGGATACTGGATTTAGTCCCATCCATTTTATAAATACTTTTCCTCAATATTTTTAAGGTTTTCACATTTAGGTTTCTAATTAACTCTTAAATAATTATTGTGTGTCTTTCCATCTTTAAAATATGCTCCTATCTGCAGGCAACTGTCAGCTCTGAGGGAGGAGGTAGCCCACCTCCAGGCTGAACTGGCAAGGACTAAGGAGGCCTCCCCCACCCGAAGAGCACCACTGCCACAGAGGCTGCCAAGTATAAAGAGCAGTTGGACCACAGTGGGTTCTGGGAGGATATGGGTGGTGGAGCAGAGGCAAAGCCCCCTAGTTGTACCTCTACACAAACCATGTGCCAGTCTGGCAGAGCAAGGTTCCTCTATGATGGCGCCCTCAGTGGAGACCAAGAAGAATGCGGAGGACACCCACAAGGGAGACCCACAGAAGGGTGGCAAGGGACACCACACGGGAAGGAAACAGCTTCTGATAGGGGACTCAGTTGTTAGAGGGGTAGACCTGGGGAAGGGAGAGGAGAGGGAAGTAAGGTGCCTGCCTGGCGCCATGGCTTGGAGGGACAAGAAGCGAATCCTCAGGATTGCAGAAGCAGCATCACAGGAGAGGGAACTAGATATCATTGTCCACCTTGGGACAAATGACCTAGCTAGGCATGGGATCAGAGCAGTGCAGAATGAAATTGTGGAGTTGGGGAGGGGCCTCAGAGAGGAAGCAAGCACAGTTACCTTCTCAGAGGTGCTGCCAGTCCATGGCAGGGGTGAGGCTAGGGTACTACACACCATGCAGTTTAATGAATGGTTGCAAAACTGGTGCAGAGCACAGGGCTTTGGCTTCATTGGGGACTGGGGTACACCTGGAGAGATGAAGGTTTATACTGGCACGATGGTCTGCATCTGTCCGTGAAGGGAACCAAGATCCTAAGTGACAGGTTTAAATGCTTCCTTGGCAAGCTTTTAAACTAGCCATGAGGGGAGGTGCTAATAAGAGGCAGGAAATGTCAAGCTTCCCCCCACAAAACATGACAGGTAGCAAGGTAAACACTGAGGTACAGTGCTCAACAGAGGACAGGACAGGGGTAAATGGAAAAATAGACAAGGGCAAAAAGAGCAGGCATGGGGGGAAAAAAGGATAAAGCCAACATTAAATGGAAGGCAATGAGTACCAATGCCCGTAGTCTGGGAGACAAGCTTCCTGAGCTAGTAGCCTTGATAGAAGATAAACACCTGGATATTGTGGCAGTCACAGAAACATGGTACATGGGGAACCATGACTGGGATGTCAACATACCGGGGTACACAGTCTACAGAAGGGACAGGAAGGGGGGAAAAAAGGAGGTGGAGTAGCTCTATACATAAGGGAAGGGATCAAAGCTACAGAACTAAAAAGTAAAGGGGGAGGACAAGAGGCACTCTGGGTCACCTTGGAGACAGGGAACGGCATTACAATCCACACAGGGGTTGTATACAGACCCCCATCTCAAGGGAAGGAAATGGACAAGAAAATGATAGAGGACATTCTCAAAATGGCTGAAAAAGGGGAGATACTGTTAATGGGGGACCTGAATATGCCAGATGTTAACTGGATGACATGTACTGCAGCCACATCCAAGAGCAGGGTCATTCTCGATGCCTGCAGGGGCAGGCCTTAGACAGCTAGTGTTGGAACCACTCAGGAGGAAGCAATACTAGACCTGGTACTCTCAAATGGAGAGAGGATCACAAATTTAGAAGTCGGTAGACATCTGGGAACAAGCGACCACTGCACAGTGTGCTTCACAATAAGCACAACCATGGAGACAAGCCATACAAAAACAAGCATACTGGACTTTAGAAGGGCTGACTTTGGCAAAATGGGTGAATACCTTAGGAATACACTAGCAAATGGGCAAAAGGAGGTGGAAGAACAAAGGAGAAAAATCAAAACTGCCATCATAGAGGCAACAAGCCTTTGTGTGAAACAAATAAAGAAAACAAAGCGGAGTAAAAAACCACTATGGTTCTCAAAAGAGGTGGCAGGGAAGGTTAAGGAGAAAATGGCTGCATTCAAAAAGTATAAGGCATCACAGAAGCAGCACGACAGGGAACTGTATCAATTAAAGCAGAAAGAAGTGGGGAAGGCAGTCAGAATAGCAAAAGCCCAAACTGAGGAAAAAATAGCCAACTCAGTTAAGAAGGGGGATAAAACCTTTTATAGGTACATTAGGGAGCATAGAAAGGTTAAGGGAGGGATAGTGAAGATTAATAAAGGAGAGGGGAGGTGGGCAGAGGGAGACAGTGAAAAGGCAGAGTTACTGAATGAATACTTTTGGCTCAGTATTCACAAAAGAAGATGAGGAGGAGTTACCTAAACCAGACAATAGAAGCACTCTGGGTAGGGGTTGACACCAGTCCATTTACAGAAGAAAGAGTCCTGAAAGAACTCCTAAAACTCAAGGTGGACAAAGCAATGGGGCCTGATGGGATTCACCCCAGAATCCTAAAAAGAACTAAGGGAGGACCTAGTGACACCACTGACCACACTTTTTAACAAATCATGGGAGGATGGGGTGGTACCTGAGGACTGGAGGAGGGCAGATGTGATTCTCCTTCACAAAAGTGGGAGCAAGGCAGAAGCAGGAAACTACAGACCTGTAAGTTTGACCTCAGTTGTAGGGAAAATGATGGAATCACTTCTGAAAGAAAGAATTGTTGAGTACCTAGAAGCCAGCGGGGCACAGGACCCAATGCAGCATGGATTTACAGCAGGAAGGTCATGTCAGACAAATCTAATAGATTTCTTTGACTGGGTGACCAAAGTAATAGACCAGGAAGGGGCTGTGGATATGGCCTACTTAGACTTTAGCAAGGCATTTGACACAGTCCCGCACAAAAGATTAATAATCAAGTTAGCCAGCTTGGGAGTGGGTCCCAGGGTGGTAGCCTGGGTTGCAAACTGGCTGCACAACAGGACACAGAAGGTAATAGTGAGTGGAACACATTCCGAAGGAAGGGGGTCACTAGTGGAGTACCTCAGGGCTCAGTACTGGGTCCAGTCCTCTTTAACATCTTTATAGGTGACATTGCAGAGGGTCTGGAGGGAAAGGTATGCCTCTTTGCAGATGATACAAAGATCTGTAACAGAGTTGATACACAGGGGGGTAGAAAGGATGAGAAGGACTTGGCAAGGTTGGAGGAATGGTCAGACATATGGCAACTTAGATTCAATGCAAAGAAGTGCAAGTAATGCACCTGGGAAACAAAACCCAGGAGAAGAGTACACAATAACAGGGAGGTACTAACAACAACAAAAATGGAGCAGGACTTGGGGTAGTCATATCAGATGATCTAAAGGTGGGTAAGCAATGTGAGAAGTCAGTGAGGAGAGTCAGGGGATACTGGGATGCATAGGAAGGGCATCACAAGTAGAAAAGTGGTTATCCCTCTGTACAGACAGTTGGTGAGACCCCATCTGGAGTACTGTGTGCAGCTTTGGAGACCTAATCTACATAGAGGACATAGACAGGATGGAAGCAATCCAGAAGAGGCAACTAAAATGGTGCAGGGTCTGCATCAGAAATCATGTGAAGAGAGACTGAGAGAGCTTAATATGTATACCCTTGATGAAAGGAGGACAGGGGACATGATAGAAATGTTCAAGTACCTCAAGGGAATCAACAAAGTCCAGGAGGGTAGCATCTTTCAGAAAAGAGATGTGTAAGAACAAGGGACACAATTTAAAGATAGAGGGGACGGCTCAGGGTAATGTGAGAAATCTTTTTCACAGAGAGAGTGGTGGATGCATGGAACTGCCTTCCTGGGGAGGTTGTTGGGGCTAAAATAGTGGGGGAATTCAAACATGCATGGGACAGACACAAGGCAATTGTAGTGGGGGGGTGGCAGGAAGTAGGCTGTTGGTTAACTAGAATCTGCAGCTTATCCAGTAGGTAGGGAAATGGCCAGACTGGGTGGGCCAAGTGGTCCTTATCTGCCGTCAAAGTCTATGTTTCTATATTGTGAAGCATCCTGAGCCCGTGGGTGCTATATACAGAAAAACTTTGTCTTGCCTTCTCCAAAGGGCTGCTAGCCAGGTCATTAGTCCTTAGGTGATATTGGGTATATTCAATCTAAGAAAGGAGGGTACTACAACATGGCATAGCCTGAAGCTGGTGGGGGAGTAGATTTAAGAAGGAGATTAGGAGACACTTTTTCATGGAAAGGGTGGCAAAGGCGTGGAACGATTTGCTGGAGGAGGTGGTAACAGAGAATCCAGTAGGCAGCTTCCAGGGAGGTGGGACAGGGTGAATAAGAAGATCGGACTGGGAGGAAGCAGTTTTGGGATGGGGGAAGGTGGATGAGTCCAGAAGGAGTAAGAGAGGGGGGCAGCGCCAGGGATCTGAATGGAGCTGCACTTTCCAGCAGACTAGATCGACCATTATGGTCTGCTTCTGCTGACACGTTCGTAGGTTCATATCTTCGATACAATTGTTCTCCTTCCCACTCCTCTGACAATTTCCTTTACTCTTATTGCTTCTCTCCCAACTGAAGCCCCCAGACGGCACCAAACCTGCCCCCCACTCCCTTTGCCACACCACCCCTTTTATCCCCCTCACAATGGAGATCCATTTATAGATGGAAAACAGTAGTGTACTGCTAAAGAGCTACTGATGCCTCAAAAATATCTTTGAAAACTTAATATTGAGGTACATTTCAGCTTGCATTCCATATATATTCTTTATATTTCTCCTCCCCATTATTTATTACTAACAAAATGTGCATGAATACACAGTCTTTATTCCTTAGAGTCCATCTGTCTCTGTGGCCTACACCCAACTTCATGTCATAATCCTGTGTTGTGACATCACAATCTGTTCCCATGGGAGTAACCGTGATGTCACAAGCAGTGCATCATGATCTCAGACAGGGAGAAAACAGCAGGAATAGATAAAGTCTTCAGGAGCAAAGATCCTGTTTTCATGCAAATGATCTCAGTAATACATAATGGGAAGGAGGAATACAGAAGCAATGTGAAATACAAGCTGAACTGTGTCTAAATATTATGGTTTGTTAAAGTTCTCCTGAAGGCATCAGCTGCTCTGTAAACAAAAGACAGTAAAAGTCTCTGTGGGAACTAGCAGCACAGAGTGTTTGACAATGCTGCAAATAAAAAGGTGAAATTAAAATAAGAAATCACAAATTGTAGTGAGGAAGAAATAATGTGACCTACTGAGAATTGACCCCAGGCTCCCAGAATACCATCCCAGTGCTCTAACTGCCAAGCTACAGACTTGCATGGTTGGACCTGGGTTCCCAGATATACTTCCCTTCTCTGCTGTTGTATATCCTGTAACTGAATAATCAAGAAGGCGATTTAAAAAAAAAGGAACCCTGGATTGATTGCAACCAATTATGCCCCCTTTTATAACAAATACAGTTGTATAGTGAGGGTGGGATGGATAGCTGTTTTCAAACATGAAACAGAGATGTGCAAAAAGAAAAGTTGATGTAAAAACATCCTGCTGTCTCTGCCTGCTGCCCTCTCTCTCTGGAACTGCACCCTACCCTCCTCTGTACCCCATTTTACCTTTCTCTCTCAACTCTCTACTCAGATTTCACAGTTGACCCTCCTGTTCCTACCCCTAGTCTGCGGTCTCAGGCACTATTCCAAGATGGTCACGCATGTTGCAAGGTGACTTGTGCCAAACCCAATGGCGCAAGTCACATTGCGACATGCGTTACGCTGCCCGTTATTCCAGAAGGCGGCCTGCGACATGGCACAGGCTGCCTGCTCCAAAGGGGCTACACCATGGGCTACAGCAGAAACCCCCTGTGACATGGCACAAGGGGGTTTCTGGCATTGGTTATGGCCATATTCCAAGTGACCAGCTGACGGAATGGCAATCTGCTATTCCAGGAGGGACCCCGGCAGACAATGGTCTAAGTACGGTTAGACCAGCTATTAGCTGGTCTAACCATACCCTACATCCACCAGGGTCACACCTCCATGCCTGCCGCCCCTACAGCCAACCCCCCAGGGTCCCTCATAGGTCCCCACCCCACACCCAGTGGCAGGGCTGCCAGACGTGCACAGCTGGCACCTCCATGCCTGCCGCCCCTACAGCCGACCTCCCAGGGTCCCTCATAGGTCCCCACCCCACACCCAGTGGCAGGGCTGCCAGACATGCACAGCTGGCACCTCCATGCCTACCGCCCCTACAGCCGACCCCCCAGGGTCCCTCATAGGTCCCCACCCCACACCCAGGGGCAGGCCTGCCAGACGTGCACAGCTGGCACCTCCATGCCCCCATCCCCGAGAAGTGCCCCACAAAGCAGCACACAACCCCCACCTGCCATGAACCCCAGGGCCGGCCGGTGGCCCCCACCCCCTCCACAGCCCTGTGGGGCACTGCCCTGGTATCCTGGTGTGGGGTTTGGGGGGGCTGTGCCATGCGCAGCTTGTGCCTTGTGGGTGGGCATCACTGCGGCTTGCATCAACCAGGTCAGGTGCGCCCTTCCCATGGTGCACCCCTAGAGCTACCACAAGTCACAGGGCATAGGTGCCGGGGACCCTTCCTGTTCTGGAATCTGGCGCAGGGTCCCCAGCGTAGCGGTGTATGTCGCAACTCGCATCTGCCTGCGAGTTGTGCCATTCGTTCTGGAATCAGGCCCATCTCTGCCATTCAGGGTCCTCCACTTAAACCTGCTAATTTTGCAACCTTCCTCTATACCATGGAAACTGGAGACTGCATATCAGCTGTTTATTTCCAGTAACCCTTTTTATTGTTTGACCATATACTGCAGTGTTAATGTGCTTCATTTTCTGTTTTTGATTCCTGCTGCTTCAGGTTTCTGAATTAAGCCATCCGTAATGTTCAGTGTACAGCTGTTCTCCTTATTTCATATTTGTACTGCCTCAGTTATTCACAACACAGTTTTTACATTTAATTATTATGCATACAAGCTGCATCTGCCAGTATTTGTCTCAATCAACCATTCTTTACCATTTTACATATTATCATTATTGTTTTATAATTACAGGTTACGGTTGATAAAACCTAAAACCCGTTGCTGCCAAAATCCATAATACATGTTTGTGATGTCAAACATGTATAATGGAGCTCAGCCCTGCAAGGCACTCTCCCATGCTTACCAAAACAACTGTTTTCTGAAATCAATAACTATAAAACAATAAAATAATGGACATTAGTGTTGTTCTCAAGTTTTTTTTTTACACCTGAGCTTCGCTTTCACGGTTTATATAAGACACCTTTGGGGGGGGGGCAGTAAAACAATCTTGTAACACACTGACATCCCTAGATCATTCTATTGATCATTTAGTTGTACCTGTCAATGTATCTTGTTTGTATTTGTACCCCCTTTATAGTGGTGGATCCAGAGGGTGGGTTTAGAGGGTTTTAATCCCCATTCTCATCCCCACTTCTAAAAGACTAGAGAGTTCTTCCCCTTTGGACCTCAATAAAAATGTGTAGGACCCTGCCCTTATGACATGTCCAGATCTGCCCTTGCTTTGTAACCCCTCGCACCTGGAAAATAAGCCTCGACTCAGTGGGACTCTCCTGGCCATCAGTTTTTAAATAGAAGAAGAATAATGTGCAATTGTATAGTGCTTTTTGTACACACTGTATCCCAAAGCACTTTACAAGCAATGAGAGATTGGTAGTAAAGTGACTGTAAATGTGCAGTGGCAGCCATTTCGAACAGCAAACACCCATACACAGTCTTGGATAGTTGCATGAATCAGTTTTTATGGGATGGGGAATGTTGGTCAGAGACCAGGGCAAATTCTTTACTCTTGCAAAGAATGCCTTGGGTTCTTTTTACTCCCACCTGGAGAGCCCCAGAGAAGGGCCCTTGGTTTAACACCCCATCCAAAGGACGGCATACCCCAGCAGTATAGCATCCACCTAGTACTGCCCTCAGGTGACAGCGTTTATGGTATGAGACCAAGTTCAGGTGTGGGACTAGAACCCACGACCTTCAAGTCCAGAAGCAGATGTGCCACCAACTAAGCCACACTGATACCTTATAATCAATAAATATAAAGTGTGTTCAATCTCCTTTAGAAACTGCCTGGCAATATCAGAAACGCTGATGTGTTTCCTTCTCCACCCATACATCAGCTACATTTTTTTTCTGACCACAGACTCCAAAACAAGGAAAGCTAAATAATCTTTTCCTCTTGTTCCAGAAGAACTTATTCATCATGTGACCTCTTGCAAGCCAGCTGACCTCCCCCCATGCTTCAGTACCTGCTGGCTATGAAATAACGTAATCGTTTTACAGTGAGTTCCTGCACTCAGTTGAACAGGTGGGTGCAATTGTAGGGTGGCAAACATAGAAGTAGTTAGCAAGACAAAGTTTCTAAAGCACTCCAGAAAAGTAAAAGGAAGCAAAATTGATTTGCGCAAACATGCTCTAATTAAATTCTGCATGCCAGTAACACATACAAGCTGTTAACCCTAGCACTTCACCTTCTCAATAAGGCTTCATGAGGGCGAAGGCGAAGCACTGGGGTTAACAGCTTATATGTGTTACTGGCATGCAGAATTTAATTACAGCATGTTTGCTCAAATAAATAACATTTAAGCATCAGTTTTGCTTCCTTTTACTTCTCTGGAGTGCTTTTGAAACTGTGTCTTTATAAAATAACATAGAAGCTGGTAACCAGGCTACAATGCTAGCAAGCCCCCCCTCACTGTAATTGTGATATAGCCTGCCAGTTGGATTATGCTGGGTAAAAGTGGTTAAGGATACTGAGCTGTAAACCTAGAAAACTGGGTTTGATCCCCACAGCTACCACTTGCATGCTGTGTGACTAAAAGTATGTCACTTAATTTCTCGGTGTTCCCAGGACACACCTGAACACAAGCCTTAGCTTAGTGTGTCTTTCCTGGCCAATAATTGTAAAAAATAAATATATATTGTGAAGAAGAAGCCCTCCTAGCATATTGTCCAGTAACTTTTAAGGGTTTCAGAACACTTATATTGAGCTGCACAACAAAATAAAAAAAAAAACATGAAAGGTTCATGTTTTGGAAAGTTCCTGTCAGTTTGCGCTGCTGACCCAACGTCCCTTGCCTAACATCTTTGGCAAGAAAGGTTTCACTTCAGCCGCTCTGAAGCCATAGATCACTGGGTTGATTGCCTGGGTGACAGTGAAGACGATGGTGTTTGCCATGTACATGTTGGCACTGGTGGCAGAGCTGAGCTTCCTTGCTGAGTTCAAAGAATGGTAGACTACGAAGATTACTACAGACAGGACATAAAGAGTTAGCTGGATCACGTGGTAGGTGATAGTCCTACGAGCACGAAGGTTGAGAGGGCTTATCATGCTGGCACGGACACCTTCCTTTACCACCAAGACGTAGGTTGCTGCGATGATGAGGAAGAAGGTGATGAACTGCAAAGAGAGAAGAGTCAGCCTCATGGTGGCCATCAAGGGAAAGATCTCCAATTGGTCAAAACTGCAGAAGTGCAGCATCACCTGAACTTTCATGGCACCCACCATTGAACACTGAAATACAAACAGCAGGAACGGAATGACTGCAGGAACGATGAAGATGAAGAGGACAGCTCTGTAAAGGTTCTGGCTGCAGCAGATGTCATCACAGAGAAAGGGTTGACAGACTGCAAAGTAGTGGTCAACGCACATGGCAGCAATACTGTAGAGCTCCAACCCACCGGAAGAGTTGGATACCAGTCGCAGCAAAGAGCAGGCCCAGTAAGGGATGTTCCACTGAAAGATGCCCAACGCAGAAATGGTGGCAAGGGTGCTGAAGTATAAGGACTGACTGATGGTGACACAGGCTAACAGGATAAAGCAAGCCTTCTCCCGGATCCGCGGACATCGCTTAAAGAGAAAGAGAAAGAGAAAGAACAGACTGACCCACCAAGAGAACAAGGCTGCCAGCATCATGGCAGAAAGGTAGGTTGGGTTGGCCTCCCCCAGGTTGACTATGCTCACTCTCGACACTGAACTGTTGGCTTGGAAACCTTCTTGGGTGGCATTACCTGCATCTTCCCACCATGACACATTGCTAGAGATGTCCCTGTTCCATGAGCTTTGGGCTCCAAACTTCAAGGAATTATTCTGAATGTCATGATTTGTTAACTGAGTGGCAAATCCTTCTAGCATAACCCCAAGATCCATCACGGGTGTTGTAGTGTTCCAGGCCATACAGAGCAGTTTGGCTTCCACCCAGGTGAACAAAAAGCACTTTGGGGCGGTGGTAATGGTAGATTACACTTGTCTCTCTTTCTCACCACAGCGACTAACCTTTGCCTCAATTCATTCTTTTTTGACTCAAAGATACTGAACAGTGTTTAGATCCTTGAGAACTGTTGACTTCCCGCAGGCACCTCGGAGAGCAGAAATCCTCTCGCTTCTCCTGATCAAAGTGTATATTCTTTTTTCAGCAATCCTGCCTCATAGTTATCAGGTACACATAGAAGGCAGCTGAAGTGGTCACAGGAGGCTGGAGTCAGTGCCAGATGACATTAAACTTGCCCTAATCAGAAGGGCCTGTTAACTAAAAAAAACTGGCTAATTATACGCTGAAGGATGTGTGTAATGAGCTCCTCCAAGGACTGAAGAATGCTCAAACCCAAAATTTCCTATTAATTAGAATCAATTTCCACATCTTTGACAAAGGCTTAAGATGCCTCAGTGCCTGATAAATATGCACAGAAACCATTTAGTAGTTTTCTTTCTTTATGTTTTGTTGACTGAGAAAGGAGGGTTGTGCAATTCTGCCTATTTTCAGGCTTGTCCGGAGGCGTGTGGTATGGAGCTATAGATGCAAACTGATGTAGTGAATCAGGTTAAAATGCAGGTGGTATTTTCAGTGAATGGGGGAAATTTGGTCCAGACACCAAGGAAATGTCTCTTCTCTTTTCTAGAGGTGCCATGGGTTCTTCAATGTCCACCAGAACAACCGACAGAACAGACAGACAGGATCTTGGTTTAATGTCTCACCTGAAAGACAGCACCTCAGGAATGCAGCATCCCCCCCCCGCACTACAGTGTCAGTATTGAGATTTACTCCAACTTCCTTGTGTGGGGCTAGAACCCACAACCTTCCGGTCTTCTGGTCTCAGAGGTGAGTGGGCAGCCTAGTGAGCTACTGACACTAGTTCTGCTAAGTTACAGATGATGTAAGTGCAGCAAGGACAATGAAGTCACAAAAGGACAGATACTTATACTGGGAAAGTGGAGCTGCTCGCAGGGTTTGCTCCAACTCCACACTTATTTTGTAGATTCCAGATTTGGAAGTAAATGGACCCAGGCCTCTCTGTCTCCACCATACAGGGGCATCAAAACCTCTCTATCTCTACTCCTTATAGTCATACTGATACACCAAAGCATTCTACTCCCTCTACTGTGTCCTTACACTGTTTAGCAAACTTCAAGTTGTTACCAACCAACACTCCAGGTCTTTCTCCTCCTCCATCTCTTTTAGTTCCCTACTGTTCAAATAATACTGTGACCTGATAGTCCTGGGTCCAAAATGCATGACGTTGCATTTTCCAGCATTAAAGTGTAGTTTCTTACTTGCTGCACTGCTAGATGTCATGTCAATTTTGTTTTGAAACGGCAACGCATCCTCATGATTGTTTACAAAAGCACCCATCTTAACATCATCTGCAAACTTGTTGAGCCATGCGCTGTTTGTGTGTTTCACTGCTGTTACAAACATGTCAAATAACAAGGGCCCCAACACCGACCCCTGGGGCACCCCACTGGTCACCTCTGGCCAGTCTGAATACTGTCCTCTTAAGTTTAGCCTCTGTTTCCTACTCTCCAATCAGGAGCCGAGCCAATTTAGTAGATTTACAGTATCTTAGTACTGAAATTAGCCAGAGTTGTCAGTAACTCAGCATGGGCGACAGAATCGAATGCCTTGGAGAAGTCAAGGTAGAGCACGTCCACTGAAACATTATGGTCCATTGCTAAATAAACAGGCTTGAAAAAATGCATCAAGTTAGTGAGACAGGATCTATTCTCCTGGAGTTCTGTGCTGCAATGGATCTGTCTGGCCAGATTCTATCAGATACTGTTTTAAGTTTTCTTTAATGATAGATTCTTACATTAACTGATCGATAATTCTCCTGTTTTGCTCTTCTCCTTTTTATGTTGATTGCGCACATGCACAAGAAACATATTGCAGCAGCTTTCTCCACAAGCAGGTTGTAGAGGCGCGGCACTGTTGTGGCCAATGCCCCAAAAGCCTTTAAAGGCTTGTCCAGCATCCCCCAATGCCGTGGCATGCTGCTGCTGACACTAGTTCAGCCAGCGGGCCACCACCTTGTAAAAAATCAGCCACTGTAATCAGGGGCCACCTCATCATTGCAGCGTAAGCCATTCGCTGCAATGAGGGAGCAATCCGTCATTGCAGGGCAAGATCTTCACACACTGATATTGTTTGTGAGCATGGAAGCAGTTTGCCGCCGTGTTCACAAACAATATTAACCCCCCCTACCGTGTTTATTTGCAGGCGGGGCCCCAATCCCGTCAGCTTCAGTAGTATGTTTTGTTGCCGACAAGGAAGCCCACTCCCGTCGGCATTGTAAACCCCTGCTTATATTCTCTGCCATCGGGTGCCCAATTCCACGGCATAATGTCACCCACCCTTTTGTTGTGTGTGCGAACGGGTGCCCAATCCCTGTTGGCTACAGCTTCCCACCCAAAAGGAGTCTCCGGTGGCACGCTGGGAGCCCACCCGCGGCCACATTCCTGTAAAATAAAAACAGTCCCGCTATATATATATATATATTTTTTTTGCCACCTGTAAAAAAACTGTCCCTCGGAGGTCTCCCCCCCCTCCCACAACCGCGCCCACCACTGCACCCTGCCTCCCACACACACACCCTCACCCCATACTTACCTCTGGAGCTCATGCGACACTCTTGATGAACCAGGAACACGTCTGCACTCTCAAAGCCGACGAATTGAGGAAATGCCGGTAAGCTGTATAATGGAATAAATGGTTTTTTTCCAACTTTAATGCATATCACAGTCATTTTTTGGAATTCTGGCACCAAATTTTCAACATGGGGTTCTTGGGACCCCTCCTCATGAATTCTGGAACTGTCATGGCGTTAATTGGCCCGGAAGGTGATGATTTCGCAGTCACTGCGCGGAATCACCTTTTGAGACGACTATAATGACAGTGCCAGTGTTCATGGTGGGCTCTCAAAAACCCTATGTTGCAAATTTGGTGGGAAAAATAAAAATGACTGTTTTACTTAGCCGCGCTATGAGTTGGTTAATTTAACGCTCACAAATTCGCTAATTTGGTAATATTTTCACACCAGATTTTCAATATTGCTATTTTTTTACACCCTCCTTGTGAACAGTACAGCTGTCATTGTTCACATCCTGGCCAAAATGTGTTTTCACACTTCCGGCACAGAATAGCGCGGTCGCTGTGGGAAATGAGTGTTCGGGACAGATTAAGAAAATGACAGTTTAACAAAACATATGCCTTTTGATGAATGTATTTTGAAAATTAATAAAAGATTTATGATGGTAAAAAAAGAGAAAATGACAGTGACACTGTTCATGAATAGAGGTCCTAAAATGCTTATGTTGAAAATTTGGTGATGATACTCCATAAAATGACTGTGTTACAAGCGTGCATTGCGCAGTTTGCACGCACGCTCATAACTTCACGAATTTGTAATATTTTCACTCCAGATTTTCAACATTGCCATTTCCCACACCTACTTATGAACAGTACAGCTGTCATTTTCCCATCCTGTCGAAATGTGTTTTAGCACTTCCAGCGCCAGAATAGAGCGTGGCTGTGAAATCACTTTTTCGGGACAGATTAAGAAAATGACAATGATACTGTTCATAAGCAGAGGTTCTAAAATGTCTATGTTGTAAATTTGGTGATGATAGCCCATCAAATGACTGTGTTACAAGTGTGTGTTCCGCATTTTCCATGCACCCTTGTAACTTCGCAGATTTGTAATATTGTCATGCCAGATTTTTAACACTGGCATTTTTTCACACCTCCTTATGAGCAGTACAGCTGTCATTTTTCACATCCTGACAGAAATGTGTTTTCTCAGTTCTGGCGCAGAATAACGTGGTCGCTGTGGGAAATCAGTGTTTGGGACAGATTAAGAAAATGACAGTGACACTATTCATGGCAGAGGTCCTAAAATCCCTATGTTGAAAATTTGGTAAAGAAACTCCATAACATGACTGTGTTACAAGCATGCGTTGAACTGTTTCCAGGCACCTTTGTAACTTCGCAAATTTATATTTTCACACCACATTTTCAACAGTGGCATTTTTTCACACCTCCTTATGAACAGTACAGCTGTCATTTTTCACATACTGGCTAAAATATGTTTTTGCACTCCTGCCGGAGAATAGCATGGTTGCTGTGGGAAATCAGTGTTTGGGACATATTAAGATTGAGCGAGTGGGAGGGGGAAGTGACCAAGCTCAACTGAGCTCTGTCGGGACTGCTGCGGATTTGTTTGTGGACAGAAAAAGGCCCCAAAGCAAGAGCCCAGTACAAAAGGGCAGCCTGCAGCACCAGGAGAAACAGAGTGAGTGAGGGAGGGGGGGAGTGAGCAAATTCACCGGAGCGCTGTCAGGACTGCTGCAGATTTCTTTGTGGGCACAAAAAGGCATCAGTGCAGGCAGGGGCCCAGTACAAAAGGCCAGCCTGCAGCGCTGGGAGAAACAGTATGAGCAAGTGAGACAAGGGGACTTAGTGAGCTCAACAGAGCTGTGTCAGGACTGCTGCGGATTTCTTTGTGGGCAGAAAAAGGCACCAATGCAGGCAGGAGCCCCATACAAAAGGGCAGCTTGCAGCGCCAGGACAAACAGAATGAGCGCATGAGAGAGGGAGACTGAGCGACCTCAACGGAGATCTGTCGGGACAGCTGCAGATTTCTTTGTGGACAGACAAAGGTGCCAATGCAGCCAAGAGCCCTGTACAAAAGCGCAGCCTGCAGCGCCAAGAGAAACAGAGCAGTGAGTGACAGAGCAGTAGTGGCGAGGCTCAGCAGACTCTATTGTGATTGCTGCCGGATTTCTTTGTTGGCAGAAAAAGGCGGCAACGTAGGCAGAAGCCCAGTACAAAAGGCCAGCTTGTAGCGCTGGCAGAAACAGAGTGAGTGAGTGACAGAGGGGGAGTGAGTGAGCTCAATGAAGCTCTGTCGGGACAGCTGCGGATTTGTTAGTGGGCAGAAAAAGCTGCCAATGCATGCAGGAGCCCAGTACAAGAGGGCAGCCTGCAGTGGCAGGAGACACAGAATGAGCGAGTGAGGGAGGGGGAGTGAGTGAACTCAACAGAGCTCTGTTGGGACTGCTGCAGACTTGTTTGTGGGCAGAAAAGGGCAGCAATGCACACAGGGGCCCAGTACAAAAGGCAGCCTGCAGTGGCGGGAAAACCAGAATGAGTGAGTGAGAGAGGGGGAGTGAGCGAGCTCAACGGAGCTCTATTGTTTTTTTTTTTATATCCCCCTTCTTTCTGCCGTGGTGGAACTTCTTCTGGGAATCCCTAGACTGTACTCCCCTAGTCCCTCCCCGGGTACCTACCGTGGTGTCGCTCGGACCTACCTCCATGCTGCCTCGGCCTACCCCCCCCGGGCGGGGGGCGGGGGGAACCCCTATTTACCCCCTCCAGTCCATTAGTGTGTGTCAGGAGGTCCATCTGTGGCATCCAACGATAGCCCGGTTATGGGTTATCTGGGGCAGTCGGGTCCCATCTACGTCCTCCACGCCAGGTACCTTTTTCCATTTTTCTGTCCCCTCGCACAGGATGTGAGCGCTCTAGGGAGACCTAGAGGCATCGCACGACGTGCTCTCGCTTCCAGTTTCTGGCCCACATCCTCCTTCCCTTCTATGCAGTCCCACTGCACCTCCACCCGTGGTCACCCAGGTGGCGGTAGAGCTGTGAGACAAGCATCCCCTCCCTCCCCAGAGGAGGAGAGCAGCCGCTGGGTGCTCGATCCTCCTCTCCCAGCCGGCCCCCCAGCTACCTGAGTCCGCTCCGAACCTGGTCGCGTGCGCCGCAGCTGACAATCCCATGCGCCGGGCGGGTCGACGACAGAGCTCTATTGTAACTGCTAAAATTTCTTTGTGGGTAGAAGAAGGCGGCAACACAGGCAGAAGTCCAGTAGAAAAGGGCAGCCTACAGCGCTGGCAGAAACAAAATGAGCGAGTGAGAGAAGGGGAGTGAGCGAACTCAGCGGAACTTTTGTTGGGACTGCTGCAGATTTCTTTGTGGGCAGAAAAAGGCACCAACAGAGGCAGGAGCCCAGTACAAAAGGGCAGCCTGCAGTGCCACGAGAAACAGAATGAGTGAGTGAGACAGGGGGACTGAGCGACCTCAACGGAGCTCTGTCGGGACAGCTGCAGATTTCTTTGGGCAGAAAGGTGCCAATGCAGGCAGGAGCCCAGTACAAAAGGGCAGCCTGCAGTGCCGGGAGAAACACAATGAGCAAGTGAGACAGGAGGAGTGAGCGAGCTCAACGGAGCTCTATCGTGACTGCTGCAGATTTCTTTGTTGGCAGAAAAAGGCGGCAATGCAGGCAGGAGCCCAGTACAAAAGGCCAGCCTGCAGCACCGGCAGAAACGGAACAAGTGAGTGAGAGAGGGGGAGTGAGAAGGCTCAACAGACTTGTGTCGGGACTGCTGCAGATTTCTTTGTGGACAAAAAAAGCCACCAACAGAGGCAGAGGCAGAAGCCCAGTACACAAGGGCAGCCTGCAGCGCCAGGAGAAACAGAATGAGTGAGTGAGAGAGGGGGAGTGAGCCACCTCAACGGAGCTCTGTCGGGATAGCTGCAGATTTCTTAGTGGGCAGAAAAAGCTGCCAATGCATGCAGGAGCCCAGTACAAAAGAGCAGCCTGCAGCACTAGGAGAAACAGACTGAGCGAGTGACAGAGGGTGAGTGAGCAAGCTCAACAGACCAACGCAATCAACATTCGGCATTGACAGATGCTTGTTTACATATGGGGGTGACATATGCAACCCTCCAGTCCTCTACCACTTGTTCCAAGTCCAATGAGGTTTACAAAATATCTGTGAAGGGTTCTGCAATGACCCCTGCTACCTCCTTCAGAAGTCTCGGGTGGAGACCATCCAGTCCCTGCGACTTATTTGAGTCCAGTTTAGTTTAAAGGGACACTTTGTCAGAAACCTCAGTTCTAATACTATAATTGTGTTTGCATCCTTCCCATGTCATGACCTTCATCTCGCTTAGATGTTGCATGCTAGTATAAAATGTATTAAATGAGCCGGCCAGCCGGCACTGCAGTAGCGCTACCACTCGCGACACCTTCGACCCAGGTTCGGGAACGTACCCGGGAGACAGACAGCCAGCCTGGGAGAGGAGGCTCGAGCATCCAGAGGACTGCTCACCTTCTCTGGAGAGGGAGGGGGATTGAGGCTTGGTGCTTGACTGGCCTTTGGTAGAGACCAGAGGCACAGCAAGCATCAGAGCCATTCCGAATTTTTGAGGCATGACGGATGTCGGCGCTTGCGCCTTGACACCTGGATGCATGTCACACCCCCAGAACAAGGGAAATACAGCTCTCAGAGCACTAAGGAGACAGAGCACGCAGTGCAGACCCCATAACTCCCGCCTGCCTTGCCTGTGTATAGGCCCCACCTTGTACCTGCCTGGGGGAGGTATAGCCACGGCTCCATGGGGGTTCACCAACAGGCTCAGGTAGGTGGCAAGAGGGGCGGACACTATAGGTGACTCATGATGGTACAGGGTTCCAAGAAGCAGGGGATGAAGTACACAAAAAAATGTGTTAAATATCGTTGCCATTTCTCCACACGCTGTAATTGATTTTTCTTCCACCAATAAAGGTCCCACCTGTACCTTAGTTTTCCTATGTAGTCATTAAGGCTTTTTTATTATCCTTAGTTTGTATTGCTAACCTTCTTTCAAAATCTCTCTTGGCCTTCTTTATCAGATTCTTACACTCCCTAATCTTCCTATTTTGGGACCCCTCCCCATTCTCCAACTCACCTCCATGTTGCCTCGTAGCCTTCTCTACCTGCATTATACCTCACGGTACTCTCTGCTCTCCTAACCTGTTCCTATCTCTTTGCGGTACTACTGATCCACTGCTTTGATATTTCTCTAGCAAGTCTGAGCTTCCATGCACCTGATTAGCCTAGATCACTGTCTGCTTTTATGCTCTGTGTAAACTTCCATGCACCTACTGCCCACTGTTACAGCAGGTAGGCATCTTAGCTAGACCCTGAACACTGAAACTGTGCTTGCAGGCCTGCTTTGTCTCCATCACGTGTTAATTACCTCGTCTGGAGGTCCGTTACCAAATCTTGTATTATATTGTATATATTGTATCATGCACGTTACTCTGTACTATTGCTATTTTTGTGCATCGTCTCTGTTGATTATATTATTTTGCAGCCACATCTGTGGCCCCAGTCATGTCTGAAAATGGTGCAATGGATCAGTGCATTTGCCTGGTTACCAAAGGCATAAATAAATAAATAAATTCCTGAGTTCCCTGTGCCGTGGCCATATTATGTGCCCTCCTTTTATATTTGATGGCCTTTTTATTTCCCTAGAAAACCAGACTGGAATCCACCCTCTATTATTATACTTTCCCTTAAATGGAATGAAAATATCCACACAAGTAATCAATTTCTCCTTGAATTTTTCCCAGTTGTTCTCTGCTGATAGACCCTCAAGTTCCTGTTTCTAGTCCCAGTCATTTAGCTGTTGCCAGATATCATTGTAGTTAAAAGACAAAAAAAAACCTCAGTGCAGAAGCACTGAGGCAAAGGTTACCCCAGAGGGCACTGGCAATAAAGCCAAGTTTCAAAGAAATTCAAAATCACCATGAAATTGTAGGCTTGTTCAGCTTTAAGCAAGAATGCATGGTGCCGAAGGGTCTCTCATACAATCTGCAAAGGGTGCAAACAGAAGACACAGACACGTTTTTTGTCCGACCCATGACTCATCAGTGTGAGAGACTAAGAGACCTCAATATGTATACCCTGGGGGGAGAGATAGGGGAGATGTGCTAGAAACCTACCAATACCTAAAGGGCATAAATAGGGTACCAGAGGGTAGCATCTTTCAGAAAAGGAGATGTTCAGTAATGAGGGGGCATGACATGAAGTTGAAAGGGGGTAGACTAAGAGGTAATGTGAGTAAGTATTTCTTCATGGAAAGGGTGGGGGATGCATGGAGCAGAGGTGATGAGGGCAAAGACAGTGGGGAATTCAAAAATGCATGGGACAGGCATAGGGGAACCCTAGCAACAGGAACGAGAAGGTTGAGCCGGAGATCAAGTGGGGTCTGCGGCTTTTGCAGTAGGTCGGGAAAATGGCAGACTAGAAAGGCCTAGAGGTCCTTATCTGCTGTCAATTTCTGTTTCTATGGAAATATAAATATATACATACGAGTTTCTGGAACGTTTAGAATAAAAAGAATCCTGATTGTCTAAGAATGATGTCATGATGTATAATTTATTTATTGAAATGTTTCACCAGGAAGGCACACTGAACAACAAGTTGCTTGTCTCCTGGTGCAACCTAAAATGACTGAATGAATAAATAAATAAAACTAAATGTTGCATCATCCTTACACACTGATAAGGTCAGAGGATAACCACCCTGGACCGGATCATATTCGCTTCACAGATCCATGTGCACTGACATTTGGACATTTATAATCACTCTGCAGTTGATGGAGTAATTAGCCTTAAGCTCACATGGCTGAGGATGTGGGCTGCTCAGTCCATGTGAGGGGACACACACACAGCTACCGGTGGAGGTCAAGAGTCATCACCTGACACCCCCCCCCATACACACATAAATGAGCTGCAATCTGGCCTCTGTTGTAATCTTCCCGGCATCACTGAACACAAGGCACACTGCTCTTCCTCCTTCATGACTACACAATCTATGAGAGGTGGGGTTCAGCTGCAGTTTATCCCCACAAAGTGACCTCCGAGACTGACAATGAGATTTGGGGAGAGGTTTCATAGTTTGGATTTTCTGTGTAAGGTGACTGGTTTTGTGCTTTTGTAGCAGGGGCTAATAGGAGCAGAACCAGAGACTTGTTGAAGGGCTGCCTGTTGCTACATAGAGGGTGCAAGGGCAAAGCCCCTCGAGTAATCTGTGGTTGATTGTATTCCTGAGTACAGGATGTGTACCTTGAGTCTTAGCAATACACAGTAGGCAACTGCAGCACTTCCATCACTATTGAGACTGAAGCACAAGTCTTGTTGAAATCATGCTATTTCTGGAAGGCATAAACTGTATCCTGCTTTTAAAGGTAGTACAGGATGGAGAACTGACTGTGCAGTCTGGAACTGGTAGGTTTCAGTTTTCCCCTCTCATTGGGTTTTGGCATTGATCCCATCAGCAGTGTCAGTGACTCAACTGGTTACACACTTGTCTCTGGGGTTAGAAGATCAGAGATTTGTGGGTTCCAGTCCTACACCAGGAACTCTAGATAATACTCAGTATGGACACTGAAGTGAAGCACAAGTGGGGTGCCGTACTGTTGAGGTGTTGTCCTTCAGAAGAGATGTTAAACCAAGGTCCAGTCGGTATCATGTGATATGAGCTACTGTGGGTAACGCTAGGCAGGAGGACGGGAGAATCCCTGTGACTGGGGGTGGTATACAGGCCACCTACACAGGGGGAGGAGGGTGATCAACAGTTAATTCAGACAGTCACAAGGCTGGCCCTAAAAGAAGAACTACTGCCGGTAGAGGACCTAAACCTCCCAGATGTAGACTGTGAAATCTCAGATGCAGCACCGTCAAGGAGCAGGAAGATACTAGCTGTGCTGCAGAGGGCATTCCTTCAGCAGCTAGTCAGGGAGCCAAGAGGGGGCACCAACCTGCTAGACATGGTCCTGACAAATGGGGAGATTGTGGAGGAGGTGCAGGTGGGAGAAGTCATGGACACCAGCGATCACAGGACTGTAAGGTTCAGGGCAGGGAGACAAGTAAAACCAGTAGTACAGTCATGGACTTCAGTCACATGGACTTTGACAAAATGAGAAGGATAGTAGGGGAGACAATGGAGGGTATCATACCTCTCAAGTGTCCCTGATTTTCAGGGACGTCCCTGATTTTGCCTCAAAAGTTTACTTTGTCCCTCCTAAAATTTGTGTTTTTGTGGCTAAACAGTGGGGACTGTAAGCACAAAATAATGCCAATCATTAAAGTTACAGGCTTATTCTTCTTTAGAGAATGCATTTTGCACTAAGACCCATATTCTGCCAGCTTTCTGGGTGGATATCTCTAATTGTGTCCTTGATTTTGGCCCTTTGTCCCTCGTTATTTTAAGCCTTGTCCCTGATTTATAAGGCAGGAGGTTGAGAGGTATGGACGGTATGAAGAATATAGGGCAGTGGAGGAGTTATAGCAAGCTATCAAGGAAGGAGTACTGAAAGCCGCAGAAATGTGCATAAAAAAAGTTAGGAAGAGGAAAAGGGGGGGGGGGGGAGACCATTTTGGTTTACAAAGGTGGTTGTGGGGGCAGTCAGGGAAAGGAGGAGGGCTTTCAGAAAATGTTAGAGGACACTCAGCGAGGAAGATAAGGAAGAGTATAGGGAAAAGAGAAGTCTGGCAGGGAAAAAGATCAGAAGGGCAAAAGCAGATACTGAGGACAAAATAGCAAAAAAAGCCAAACAGGGGGATAAAACTTTTTTCAGATATGTGAGGGAAAGGAGGAGGGCAAGGCAGGGGATTACAAGGCTGAGGGAGGAGGTAGGAATAAAATTGGAAAGGGACTGTGAAAAAGCAGAGTTATTAAATAAGTACTTTAGCTCAGTATTCACAGAGGAGGAGGACAGTAGGGGACCTGAGCTAAAGTCGAAGGTGAAGGAGGGCAAATGGATGGATCTAAGCCCATTCACTGTGGATAGGGTTAGGGCAGAGCTAGATAGATTGAGGGTGAACAAGGAAATGAGGCCTGATGGGTTACACCCCAAGGTGATCAGGGAATTTAAGGAGGAGTTGGCCGCTCTTGACAAGGCTCTTCAACTTGTCCCTAGATATGGAGAGAGTGCTGGAGAACTGGAAGAGGGCAGAAGTAGTGCCTTTACACAAGGGCGGTAGTAAGGAGATGAAGGGGAACTACCGACCTGTCAGCCTCACGTCAGTGGTGGGGAAGGTAATGGAGGCATTAATCAAGGAGAGGGTGGTGGACTACGTGGAGGAGAGTGATTTGTAGGACAGAAGACAGCATGGCTTCACCAAGGGGACAAATCTAATTCAGTTCTTTGATTGGGTGACTCAGGTGATTGACACAGGGGTGGTGGATGTGGCCTATCTGGACTTCAGTAAGGCCTTCGACACCATCCCACATAGTAGGCTGGAGAGCAAGATGGAAAGCCTGGGGTTGGGTAGGAAAATAAGCTGGGTGGAGGCCTGTCTGTCGGGATGGCGAGGGTGAAGAGTGGAGTGCCACAGGAGTCAGTTTTGGGTCCGCTTCTCTTCAACACCTACATCAGTGATATTGCGGATGGTTTGAGGAGGAGGGTGTGCCTATTTGCTAATAATATGAAAATATGCAATCAGGTGGACACCCCGGGGGGGGGGTAGAGGACATGAGGGAGGACTTAAAGATGCTGGAAAAATGGTCTGGGATGTGGCAGCTGAAATTTAATGCCAAGAAGTGCGCTGTGATGCACTTGGGGAGTAGGAAGAGAAGAGCAGGGTACACCCTAGGTGGGGAGGAAATCAAAGTAACAGAACAGGAGAGGGATCTGGGGATAATAGTCTCCTCGAATCTTAAGCTAGGAATCCAATGTAGCAGGGTGGTAGGAAAGGTGAATGGAATGTTGGCATGCATAGGCAGGGGCATTACTAGCAGAAAGAGGGAGGTAATAATGATCCTTTACAAAGCCATGGTGAGGCTGCACCTGGAGTATGGGGTTCAGTTCTGGAGGCCACATCTCCACAAGGATATAGATGTGTTGGAGAGGGTTCAGAGAAGGGCAACCAAGATGGTGCAGGGTATGCAGGGAAAGTCATACGAGCAGAGGTGTAAGGAGCTGGATCTGCACACGCTGGAGACAAGGGGGGAAAGGGGAGACATGATTGAAATTTTTAAAAATGTAAAGGGGCTCAATAAAGTGGGAGAAGAGGGTTTACTTAAGAGGAAGGAGGAGGGCAGAACTAGAGGGCATAGCCTCAGACTGCAAGGAAAAAGATACAGGGCAATGTGAGAGGGTGTTTCTTCATGGAGAGGGTGGTGGAGCCCTGGAACAGACCACCAGATGGAGTGGTGGGGGCTAAATGGGTGGAAGAATTCAAGAGGACATGGGGCAAGCATATGAGGCTGAGTATCGGGGGGAGGGTGGGGGCTGGCAGGGAAAGGGAGGTGTAGGGGGGGAAAAAAGGGCAGACTAGATGGGCCGGTATGGTCCTTTTCTGCCGTCAAGCTTCTATGATTCTATGAGTGAGTATTTTTGAGCCGTTCAATATGAGTGACTCAATAATATCGCTCGTAACTAAAGCAAGTGTTCACTATATCCTGTAGAGCGAGTGTAGCAGGGAGCTGCACTCGCTGCAGCGGCATATAGGAAGTTGTTTGGCCAAGTCCTGCCAAGCTGGCCATTTAGCACAGTGGCATAAGCCACCACCCTCGAAGCCAGCAAACCTGGGTTCGGACCTGGTGCTCAGAGAATAGATTTTTGTTTGTTTCAGTTTTTGTGCTGTTCCCCTAAGTTCACGCTTTTTATTTATTTTTTTGTTAGTTGTTTAACCTGGACTAGCACACTAAGCTGAAAGCTTTTTTACAGGTGCGACCTGGGAGCACAGGGAAATTAAGTGACTTGCTCAGGGTCACACAGTCTACAAGTGGAAGCTGTGGGATTCAAACCCAGGTCTGGTCTGCTGGATATCACCAGATTTGCGGCTCAGAACCTTAAACCACTGCGCTAAACTGCCCATGGAGTTGATTATATTTAGTTTGAGGGGTGTGAGGGGCTTGCCCCCGCAAAGGGGGATGAAGGGAGCATAGCCCCCCACATAATAATTGTTTTTTCTGTTTTTATTTAGGGAGGACGCGACCATCGCTATTTGCAATGGTCGGTGTTAATTTAGTCACCCTTTTGACATCGGGCATATTTTGTGACACTCATGGTGAGCGACAAACTACTCACTTTTATCACATATGACACCATGGATCACGGCATATCGCTGGAGCACTTACGGGTTGTCTGAGGACTGTCAGGGACAGTCCTCAGTTGGTTCCATTCATTCCTCATGGGTAGATCTCAGAGAGATGTGTCAGGAATTTATTCCTCTGATGCATTCCTTCTGTAATGTGGGATACCCCAAGGCTCTGTGCTTTTGCCTATGTTATTCGCAGTGTACATGTTGCTGTTGGGAGACATTGTTAGGCGGTATGGCTTGAGTTTTTGTTGCTATGCAGATGATACTTAGCTATATATGTCCTTTGTGCCCGACCAGGAGGATTCAGTCTCAGTGTTTAACAACTGCCTTGCCAAGATTCAGGACTGGATGAGTGCCAAATGGCTGAAGTTGAACCCTGATAAAACCGAGGTTTTGGTGGTGGACCCTGGTCACCGGATAAAGGGGTCCTTGGCTGGGCAGGCCTCTGGGCTTTTGCTCGGTGGTCGGCAACTGATGTTCTCTGAATGGGTGCGGAATCTGGGCGTTATTTTTGACAAGGGGTTGACACTGAAGTTTCAGGTGTCATTCGTCATCAAGATCTCATTCTACCATCAGAGAAATATCACCCGGATAAAGCACCTGGTTCTGCCCGGTGATCTTCCGACCTTGGTCCACACCTTTGTGACCTCCTGCCTTGATTACTGCAATGCCCTGTACCTAGAGCTTCTGGGGGTTGATATCTGCTGCCTGCAGATGCTGCAGAATGCTGTGGCCAGGCTGTTGACTGGGCTTTCTCATTCTAGCCACGTCACACTTGTGCTGTGCAGACTGCATTGGCTGCCAGTGCAGTGGCGGGTCACCCTCAAGGTTGGTCTGCTAACCTATAAGGCCCTACATGGATAGGGAGTGAGTCATCTACAAGAGCTCCTTTGTCCCTACTGCCCCCTCCAACCACTCCGCTCAGCCGAGGAGGAATTGCTGGAGATTCCCAGGGTCCGTTTAAAGACTTCTGGAGCCTGTGCATTTGCCTTTGTGACTCCGACCCTGTGGAATTCTCTACCTCCCCGGATAAGGGGGTGACTGACTGTGGAATGCTTCAAATCTGTTCTTAAAACTTTTTTAGTTTCCCTTGCCTACCCTGAGTATTACTTTGTGGATTTCTGCTATTTTAATCTCTTTTAACTATTTATTGTTGTGTGTTCTGTAAAAGCGCTTTGGTATTATTTGAACTGCGCTTCAAACAAACAAAGTTTATTATTATTATTATTATTACTAGTATTATAAAACCATCCAGTCTGCCTGTCTCTGGTGACCGACCAGGTGGATGTTAAAGATCCCATGTCACTTCTAGTAAGTGGAGGGAGTAACCGGGCCAATGTGAGAGGCTGTATGGCCTACAGATTAGAGCATCTAGCTGTGAACCCGGAAATCTGGCAGACCTGGGTTTAAAAACCCACAAATGCCACATGCATGCTGTGTGAATGTGAGCAATCCATTTAACCCTCCTGTACTTTTGCACACCTGCGCTGCACGGCTGCTTAGCACACTGCCACCTTGTGGGGTAGGGGGTTGCTGTGACCTTCACAGAGGCCATGACAGCACTGTGTGTTACTCCTCTGGGGCTGATGGTAGAGGTTGAGTGTTGCATCACTGTAGTGGTCACGCATTGAGCCACTGAGGGGATGGGGATCAGCGAGGTACATCTCCTTTGAGTGGCAGAGCAAAGGAGTGGGAGAACCAGGCTAGGCAGGGGGAGTGCCACTGAGTAACAGAAGCGGCTTCTGGGTTTGGTAGTGGGTGCAGATGTGAGGGTCACTGGGCAAAGGAGATGGATGCCAATGGCTGGCAAATCCACGGATTTGCTGGTGCTGAAAAGAGACAAAAAGGAGGGTCAGGTGGATGCAGAGAAGCGTGGGCATCGCTAGGAGCAGGCATTTGGGGCTGCAATTGTAAATCTGTCAGCTGTAGACCCAAATCATTTTTGATGGGCGCTTTTTCCATTTGTGCCACATGCGTGCAACACCAGATTTACCAGTGCTGGATACTAGAGTATGCAACGACACATGCACGGCAGTAAGTGGAGATGCCAAATCAGGCTGGTCTGCCAGCCTGAGCCAAACAGCTGACCGACTTGCTGGCTAGAGCCAAAGTCCATTGCATAGCTTACATGGGTATATTGTGTTGTTAAGATGGGATGGGTCTGCCTGGATCCATTCAGATCAGGCTTTACTGAAAGCGAGGGGGGGAGAAAGAGCGCAAGAGAGAGAGGGAGATAGAAGGGAAGGGAGAGAGCAAAAAAGAGAGGGGGAGGGGGAGAGAGAAGGAGAGAGGGAGAAAGAGAGGGGGAGGGAGAGACTGCAAGAGAGAAGGGGAGGAGGGGGAGAAACATAGAAACATAGAATTTGACGGCAGATAAGGACCGCTTGGCCCACCTAGTCTGCCCATTTTCCTACCTAACAGATAAGCTGCAGATCCTAGTTAACCAACAGCTTACTTCCTCCTGCCCCATGTATTCTTGAATTCCTCCACTGTTCTTGACTCCACAACTTCCTCAGGGAGGCTGTTCCATGCATCCACAACCCTCTCCATGAAAAAATACTTCCTCACATTACCTCCAAGCCGTCCCCCCTCTATCTTCAAATTGTGCCCCCTTGTTCTTGCACATCTCTTTTTTTGAAAGATGCTACCCACTTGGACTTTGTTGATTCCCTTGAGGTACTTGAAAGTTTCTATCATCTCCCCTCTCTCCCTTCTTTCCTCAAGGTGTAACCCCCAGGTGGCACTATCCCAAGGGCTAGTACCCCTGCCTGACTGACTACTGACAGGTTGAGGTGCCTAGGTCCAACGGCGGGTGCCTCCACCCAGAGGTCGGGGTTGGAACAGTCAGATATGACCTGGTCACAGCCCTCTGGGTCACTGCAACCCCCCTTTCTTCCCACTAGTGGCTCACCAGCGATTCCCACACTATCATTATGACTTACACTTACCCCAAGGTCGGGATGGCCAACTTGGTGCTGAAGACCCCCTGTAAAATAAGATCAGTTATACAATAACCCATGCACAAAAGAGTAGCACAAACACAAAGTTCAAACGATATACCTTGCAACAACAAATCTGATTTATTAAGGGGAAGTAACAAGGACGGGGGAGATCAGGTTGATTAGCTTAACACTCTAATATATATACATATATATATATATATATATATATATATATATATACACACACATAGGGCACTGTGCACAGGCCAAACCTATTAGTCACTGTCTCTGGGTACCCAGGCAATAGAAGGCTAGCCTATTCGGTGCAGCTGGTTGGGGCCCTGATGCAGAAAACAAGCATTTGATACCTAAATGGATTAAGCAGAGTCAGCAGGCTCAGTTGGTACAGCCAGTGGAGCAGTTAGACAAAGCTTGCCCTCACAATGAACATCTGACAGGGAGCTATCCTGACTTAGTGCTCACGACTTCTGCAGAAAGATCGCTCTCACACCACTCGCAGGACCGAGCCTGAGATCCAAACACTTCTCCACACATTTATATGAAGAGCAGAGGGGTACCATACCAGGCAGCTTCTTTATACTCCCGATCGCTTTCACTGCAATAACCGGGCCAAATGACGCAGCTTCACATGTCCTGACAGACCGAGAGTGATTGAGCAGATTCTCCAGTCCTCTACAGGGTGAGCCTGGTAGGTAGCTGTAAACGTACAGCCTCCTCCGCCTGCACTCCTCCACGGATATTGTCTGCTCCTTCTGGCGATGCTATTGCCCGACTTCTTGGCCCGCCACACGCGCTTCCCGTGCAAAGACTTCCACAGCGCAGGAGCCAGAGCTCCTTCTACCTTCATGATCACCAACGACTCTGCCCCCCAGGACAGTTGCAGGGCAGTTTCCTCTCCTCCACAGGGCTCCAGTTGGCTGCTTTGTTTTGTCAGTCACTCCATATGCCCTCTATTGGTGCAAAAAGGCACCAGGATCCAAACTGCACTTCCCAGGAGCACCTGCCATATATTTCCCTTCAGGCAGGCTCCCAGTGGGAGTCCAAATTCTAATTGGCTCCAGAGGTCTCCATTTTAGAGCCCCCTTTCCCCAATTGGCCCATCTCATCAGTTTGGGTCCAAAATGGAGGGGCTGAACACACAGAGTCCCAGCTGCAAATAAGGCAGGTTAAACAAACTACATTTTTGCGATGGCACTACATATTTTCCAGCAAACAGTTACATCTTTTAACCAAGCTCCCTCTGCTCTCTTAGCGACTGCAGAAACGGAGCAATTCAAACAACAACTCGAGTGGGATTCGAGTAGTAAACCCACAGTCCCCCTACACAAACTAATAAAACCTGCAAGCAGGCAGCTCTTAAAGAGACAGTACCAGAGGCTCTAAAAGCACTCACAGCACCCACATTTAAGCGGCCTTATGCCGAACGCCAGTTAGGCAGGGAGCACTTAGGCAAGCTCAGGAAAGGCTTTTAGGAACCCACATTTGTAGGGGGGTTACAAAGGGCATACATATTAAGCTCCTTTAGTCTTTCTTTGCATGTCTTCTGGTGCAGACCCTGCACCATTTTGGTTGCCCTCCTCTGGACAGCCTCCACTCTGTCTATGTCTTTGCAGAGATGGGGTCTCCAGAACTGCACACAGTACTCCAGGTGGGGTCTCACCAACTGTCTGTACAGTGGGATAACAACTTCCTGTTTTCTACTATTAATGCCTCTCCCTATGCATCCCAGTATCCCCCAGCCTTCCTTACTGCCTTCTCACATTGCTTGCCCACCTTTAGATCATCTGATATAATTACCCCAGGTCCCTTTCCATTTTTACTGTTGTCAGTATCTCACCCCCATTGTGTACTCTTCCCTGGGTTTTGCTTCCCAGGTGCATTACCTTGCACTTCTTTGCATTGAATCTGAGCTGCCATACATTTGACCATTCCTCCAAACTTGCCAAGTCCCTTCTCATCCTTTCCACTCCATCTTGTGTATCAACCCTGTTGCAGATCTTTGTGTCGTCTTCAAAGAGACATACTTTTCCTTCCAGTTCCTCTGCAATGTCACTTATAAAGACATTAAAAAGGACCGGTCCCAGTACTGAACCCTGCAGTACCCCACTAGTAACCCTCCTTTCTTCACTGTGGACTCCATTTACTACTACCCTTTGCGTCCTGTTGTCTAGCCAATTTTTTATCCAGGCTACCACCTTGGGACCCATTCCAAGGCTGGCAAACTTGTGTATTAATCTTTTGTGTGGGACTGTATCAAATGCCTTGCTAAAATCTAGGCAGGCCATGTCCACAGCCCCTCCCTGGTCTACTACTTTGGTCACTCAGTCAAAGAAATCTATTAGATTCATTTGACACGACCTTCCCATCATGAATCCATGCTGTCTTGGGTCCTGTGCTCCACTGGCCTCTAGGTACTCAACAGTTCTTTCCTTCAGAAGTGATTCAATTTTTTTCCCTACCACTGAGGTCAAACTAACTGGTCTGTAGTTTCCTGCCTCTGTCCTGCTCCCACTTTTGTGAATAGGAATCACATCCACCCTCCTCCAGTCCTCAGGTACCACCTTATCCTCCCATGATTTGTTAAAGAGAGTAGTCAGCGGTGTCACTAGTTCTACCCTTAGTTCTTTTAGAATTCTTGGGTGAATCCCATTAGGCCCCATTGCTTTGTCCACCTTCAATTTTATTAGTTCTTTTAGAACCCTTTCTTCTGTAAATGGACTGGTATCGACCCCCGTCTTCAGAGTGTTTCTCTTGTTTAGTTTAGGTACCTCCCCTCCTCTTCCTTTGTGAATACTGAGCAGAAATATTCGTTCAGAATCCCTGCTTTTCACTGTCACCCCTACCCACATTCCTCCCTTTATTAAGCCTCAGTATCCCTCCTTTGGTCTTTCTTGCTCTAATGTACCTATAAAGGTCTTATCCCCTTCTTAACTGAGTTGGCTATCCTTTCCTCGGTTTGGGCCTTTGCTATTCTGACTGCCTTCCCAGCCTCTTTCTGCTTTAACTGATAAAGTTCTCTGTCCTGCTCCTTCTGTGTTTCCTTATATTTCCTGAATGCTACCCTTTTCTTCACCTTCCCTGCCACCTCTTTTGAGAACCATAGTTTTCCTTCGTGTGTTTGTTGATTTGCTTACACAAAGGCTTGTTGCCTCTGTGATGGCTGTTTGATTACTCCCATTGTTCCTTCACCCTTCCTTCTTGCCTGTTTGCTAGTGCTTTTCTGAGGCAATCTCATTTTCCCAAAGTCAGCCCTCCTAAAGTCCAATACTCTTGCTTTTGTATGGCTTGATTGTATGGCTGTGTTTATCATGAACCACACTGTTTGGTGGTCGCTTGTTCCCAGATGGCTACCCACTTCTAAATCTGAGATTCTTTCTCCATCCCCATTTGAGAGTACCAGGTCTAAGATTGCTCCCTCCCAAGTGGGTTCCAATACTAGCTGGGAGGAGAGAGGGAGAGAGAAAAAGACAGAAAGAGAGAGAGCCAGGAGGTCTGTGAAGATGGCGGTAGTGCCATTCCATGGTAGTAGGCAAAACTCAGAGGAGGATACTTTAATGAGGAATATTCAGGTGTAAGTGGAGCCACAAATGGTGTACGACAGAGATCAGGCTTGGGACCAATCCTCTTCAATATCTTCATATGTGATATCGAGTAAATATCCCTGCATTCCTCAACAAACCTCCTAAACCTGGATGAGAGAATACGTTATCAAACTTAACTCCTTACTAAAAAAAATTCACCTGGGGCTCTCCCCTTTGGGCATATCTGCCATGCTTCAATCCTTCCACACCTCAGTGAACACCCATACCGCCTGCAAACAAGTATGGTTGACGCCGAGGGTCAGGACCTCACTAGCCCAAAGGCCCTTCTCCTACAGGGCACCAGCATGGTACAATGAACTCCCCTCTGATATATCCTCCATCTCCAACCTAGGTCCCTTCAAAGTAGCACTCAAAAAACATATACTAGCCTCTCAGTGGTGCCAATGTGCCATCTAGTTAGGCTGTACCTTGCTGCTACCCCAATGGCAACCTCCTGACAAGGCCTATGATGGCTGCTCTCATATGTTAACTGCGCTAGTCCTCCACTCCATTGTAGCATGCATCATAGTGAGCCAGCACCTAAAGTATTAAAATAAACCAGTGCTAAATGTATTAAGACAACTACTGAATCTTACTTAACTATACAGACTGTATATTGTGACATGTCTGTATTTAACTGTAATCCTGTACTCCTGTTGTAACTGTAATTTTGTGTGTGTAACCCATAATTCCATCATGCTGTTTCTATGTATTCTGTATGTTCTGTTTCTGTACTCTGATGCGGAGTCTTTGTAAATGAGTCTCTGACTCAAAGGTTGTAATCCCTAAAGTATGTTAAATAAATAAAGACAGGAGAAGCTGATGAAATTTGCTTTGCAAAAACAAAATTCAAGAATAACAGCAAGTTAGCTTTACTGCCAACTGCAATATGCATATTATTCACCATGCAAATTCCCCAGATTCGTACAGTGAAACTAAGTGAATTGCCAGTTCACAGGCGAATTAGAAAATTTGCATAGTTCATCTGTGTGAATTTGTGCAGTTTGCCAGCAAAAAATACATGAATTGCAGTCTTTTAATTGCACGAAAACCTTCCTCTTACCCACTGTGCAGTAATTCCACCCCTCCCACCTTCCAAACACTTTTATAAGTCAAAATCCCTCCCAACCCCTCCTCCCTCCCCTCACCCTGGTGAATTTATGTAAAAAGAACTGACAGCAGTCATGGAGGGAGTCCTCAAAATGTATGCAGTGCACAGTCCCAGCAGTAGTAATTATATACATTCTTCCACCCACCTCTATGCCAAATGCACTTTTCCACCTCCCTTTGACTAGACCCTATCTAACAAGAAGACCCCACCAAACCCCTTTGGCCCTCATCATCCCTCCCACCCTCCTCCCCCCCAGCACTCAAAAAAAATCATTTGTGTGATGATGACTGAATTTTCAGCCAATCAGGCTTTACTAGGAGCAAAGACATCATTATTCCTTCATGCACCAGTGCCATTACCAAGAGAGTCACTGCACAGAGCAGACGCGGTGCACCAGTGGACTGGTTTCTTTACTGTATCTTTTGCAGACATCACATAAATGATTTTTTTGGAGTACTGGTGGGAGGAGGAGTGTGGTGGGATTTGGGGGGGTAGGTAAGGAATCCTCTTGTTAGATAGGGTCTGGTTAGGTAGGGGAGGTGGGGGAAGTGTGTTTGTTGCATGGGTGAGGTGAAGGGTATATATAATAGCTGAATAGCTATAATAGGTGAAGGGTGTATATATATATATATATAATAGCTACTACTGGCATTGTGTGTGTGAAGTCCCTCCATCAATAACCACAAATTCTTTTCACATATATTCACCAGGGCAGGCAGGGAGGAGGGCACTAGTGGGGGATTGGAAGGATGTTTGACTTATAAAGGTGTTAGGGTGGAAGGAAGAGTTGGAATTACAGCACAGTACATGGAGGAAGGGATTGTTTCCAATTTTATAGGTTTGTTTTTAACAAAAATAAAAAAAATTCACTGTTGAAGTTAGAGCACCCACTGGGAAATTTGCAAATCTTCTCGACTTTACCTCAATTAAAACTTCACTGCATCTCTCATATCAGAGAAAGGAAATACATATATCTTCACAGATAATACTCAGATATCAGGCCAGGTGAATAGTGACAAGTGGTAAAAACAAAAAAAACTGAATATAGAATTAAAGAGATAGTACTGGAAAGTACAACAGAGGAACAGGGCCGGTGGGTGATAATTTTGGACAGTTTGAAGACAAAAGTACAATGAAACAGAGTAGTGAGAAGGGCAGATAGGATACTAGAGTGTATAGGAAGGGGGATCAGTGGCTGGAGAAGTCAGGTGACTCTGCCACTGAATAGATCCTTAGTTTGTCCTCATCTGAGTACTGCATACAGTTTTGGAGTTTGCATTTGAAGGACAGGGACAGAGTGGAGGCAGTGCAGAGGAGGGTAGCCAAGATAATCCAGGAACGGCAGGAAAGGACTTACGAGGAAAGGCTGAAGGATCTAAACATGTAGATACTGGACAAGAGAGGGGACTGTGGTGGGGGAGTGACTGAGACATGCAGATCCCCCACATGGTGAACAAGGTGGCCAGCGGGGAACTATTCAAGCTGAGTGGTAATAGAAGTACTATGTGACTATGTTGAAGCATGAGTTAATCTTCCAAAGGAACTGAAGTCACTCAGTGGACCAGTTTCACTGCTTTATTGAGTCTTCACATAGGATTCTCAATACACCAATGTTTCGCCTGCACTTTTCAGGCCTTTTCAAGGGGATCTTTTTACATCTCTAAAATACATAAATTTACATGCATATTAATTTACTTAAAGTTTTTCAACAGAAACAAAAGTATTCTGAATTTTGAACATACATGAAACACTACCTTAAAACTGCTTTGACTTAAACCTTAGTGCGCAGTTCTCATAAAATTCTTCAGTATGATGCATCTACACACCCAATGAAAAATTAAATTTCATTTCTAAGTATTCAGCAAACGTCATGCCTTTCAACCCAATATTTTACTATGTTGCAGGTTCTGAGCCTTCTAGTTTTTAATTTACATTATGCACATCCTTTGCAAGTTATCAGGGTTCATTGCCTCCAGTGAGTCACCAGAGGTAACTCAATGAAGCTGGGGGGGTGGAAAATTTAGGAGGTATGCCAGGAAGTACTTTCTCATGAAAAGGGTGGTGATGGGGTGAAATAATCTATGGAATGAAGTGGTCTGTGCAAAAACAGTGGGAGGATTCAAATATGGATAGGATAGCTATCTGACCTTAGTAAACACTGTATCAAAAGGGGGCGAGGGGGGAGAAGGAGGAGTAAAGATCTACTGGGACTTTCACATTCCACATCAGACTGTTACTGGTATCAAAAGGGGAAGAGGAGGAGGAGGAGTACAGGTCTACTGGGGCTTTCACATTCCACATCAGACTGTTAGGACCACTAGGGTTCTCATATTCCACATTAGATTGTTATGGCCACTGGGGCTCTCACATTCCATATTAGTTTGCTAGGGCCACTGGGGCTCTTACATTCCATATTAGTTTGTTAGGGCCACTGGGGCTCTCACATTCCATATCAGATTGTTAGTGTCACTGTGGCTCTCACATTCTACATCAGATTGCTAGGGCCACTAGAGCTATCACATTCCACAATAAATAGATAAGACTCAGCAGAGATGATGAGGCTCTCACATTCCACATCAGATTGCCAGAGCCACTGGAGCTCTTGTATTTAATATTAGATTGTTAGGTCAACTGGGGTTCTAAGATTCCACATTAGATTGTTAGGGCCCCTGAGGCTCTCACATTCCATATTAGATTGTTATGTCCGCTGGGAGTCTTACATTCCACATCAGATTGGTAGGACCACTGGGGCTCTCACAATCTACATTAGATTTTTAGGACCACTGAAGTTCTCTCATTGAATATTAGATTGTTAGGGCTGCTGAAGTTCTCACATTGAATATTAGATTATTAGGGCCACTGGGGCTCTCACATTCCACATGAGACTATTAGGGCCAGTGGAGCTCTAACATTCCATGTTAGATTTTCAGGGCCACTGAGGCTCTCTCATTCCACATTAGATAGGATTCAGCAGAGATGATGGGTCAAGGGGCCTTTTTCTGCTGAAAATTTCAATATTTCTATGTTTCTATCCAGGCATCCCTCGACTTAGTAAATGTACCTATCAATATTTGATTTGCCTTTCTTTCTTTCTTTCTTTCTTCCTTTCTTTCTTTCTTTCTTTCTTTCCCTTTGAGCTGGAAGCACATTTACAAAGATTCCACATCAAGATAAAAAATATAGACAAGTAGCAATGTAACAAAATAAGTGCAGCGTTATATTGTATCAATTTATATACAGGCAGATACATATTTAATAAACGCACAATAAGGCAGTCTGAGGTCAAACTTTGTTGGGGTAGCTAAGGGGGAGGGAGGGATGAGAGGGGTTGAGATAGTAGGGTGGATGGAGAGGGAAGAGGAGGTGGTGGGAAATGGGGTAAAGCAGGGCAGGCAGGTGAGCAGGGGAAGAAAAGGGGGCAGGATGTACAGTAGACTGGGCAGGTGTGGGGGGAGAGGAGTGGTGCAGAGAGGAGTCTAAACTAGGGATTGGCAATCACAGTTGCTCAATGAGGAGAAGTATTGGAGGAGTTTTCTCTCTTAAAAGGCCCAAGTTTAGGTTAATTGGTCATGTCAGGAGGGGGAGGCATTAAGCAGGCGGGGTGCCCAGTAAGCGAAGGACCATTGTGTGTGTGACGTTTTGAAGAAAGGGACTTGCAGCGATTACCTGGACATACCTCTTTTCCTATGTGGATTGGACGTTGGGTTTAGGAGGCTCTGGATGTCTGGTAGAGTTATGCCTAGACAGTTTTCTTTCCCAAGTAGACAAACTTGGTAATGCACCCTGCCCTGTAGGGTCAGCAAGTTGGTTCAGGTGTAGAGGTTGCACGTGTGTGTAAGTTTGCGTGCTCCTAGTACTAATCTGCAGGATTTATTTAAGGCTATGCAAACTCTTTTAAGGATAGTGTCAGAGGCTCCCCATACACCATAAGGATGGAGCTGTTTTTTTTTTGTCCTCTCACATCCCCCCGTTCAGCCACTCTTTCTGAGTGCCAGTGCCCTACCTACCACCCTCTGACCTCCTGCCACCTTCCCCCAGCCCCCATTGCAACCTACCTTGAGTAGCCTGCATATCCCTCTGCCAGGAGGGCCCCTTTCTTCTGGGAGGGAATTGCCTCAACAGAGTTGTAGTTCTAGGGAGTGTGGTTCATGAGTTTTGGGAAAAGATGACAGCATCATCAGTATACAGTAGTATTTGTTCTGTGCAGATGTAGGGAAGTTGGTAGAGAAAGAGACTTAATAATAGGGGGCCCAGAATTGAACCTTGAGGTACCCCTGTGCACACCAGTCTGCTGTCATAAAGTGTACTGTTAATTGTTACCTGCAGTGATCTGTTGCTTAGGTAGCTTTTGAACCATCCCACAGCTTCAGTTGAGGCCAGTGGAGTGAAGTTTGTTGAGCAGTGTGCTGTGATTGACTATCAAAGGCTTTAGTGAGATCGATGTATATCGACCCCACTAGCTGGCTACAGTCAAGTGCCCCATGCAGGAAGCCAGTGTACTCCAGTAAAGCAATGGTGGTACTGTGCGCCTTCTAAAAACTGTGCTGTTGGGGGCATTGGATTTTGTATTTGTCAAGATAGTCGACAAGCTGGTCTGAAACGATTTATTCTAGGGCCTTGGGGGGGCGGGATTGATATAGGGTGGTAATTGGTGTTAAGGGCTCAGTCACCACTTTTGTGGTCTGGGGTGACTACCACCACTTTCCATCTCTGGAGGAATTGCCCCAGTCTAAGGGACAGGTTCAGGAGTTTAGTGAATGGCAATAAAACTTTGTCCAGGGTGAGGGCAATTAGTTTTAGGTCCAGGTTATCGTTGCTGTCCCTGGATTTGCCTAGTGCCCAATGAAGATACTTTTTGGCATTGTCCCTGGAAATTACTTTGAAATAGAAGGAGGGGGTTCCTAGGGGGAAACTGCTGTTGGAGGTTGTAGTGTCTTTCACACTCCTCTCAGTTGTATTGGTGAAGGGTAGTGGCAGTATGCTACTGAGGTAGGTGAAAGCGATGTTAAATGCGTCGGCTATAGTATTATAGTCTTGGGTAATTTCCCTGTTCACTACTAACATGGAGGGTGAGGTTTTGTTAGGTTTACCGGTTAGGTATTTCAGGTTATCCCAAAATTTTCTGCCATCTCTCCAGGAGTTAGCAAGGCAGTCTTTAAAGTGGCACATTTTAGCTAGCCTGATCTCACGGGTGCAGGTGTGTCTGAAAGTTTTGTATTTCTGGATGTCTACCTGATTTCCAGTGCCCTTTGCACTTTGCCATAGATGGTCAAAAGTGGTGATAAGGTTTAGTAGGGTGGTGGTGATCCATGAATTGTATGTGTCTTTTAATAGTGTATCTGTTTAGTTATTGGAGCATAGATGTTACAGGCTTCATTAAATTTGGTAATGAAGTTGTTCAAAGCCAGGTCAATGTTGTTTAGGGAGTCTAGAGTGGACCAATCAATTTGTTTTAGGTAGCCCTTGAATGAGTTTAGTTGTCCTCTTTTATGGACATGACTAGTTACAGTTTTGGGAAGGGGCTTGGGGGCCTTATTGGCCCAATGGCTTATGGCAGGGGAGTGGTCACTGAGTGAATCTGCAAGGACAGCGGTGCTGGAGAGCCATTTGGGGTGGTTTGTAAGAATCCAGTCCAGCAGTGTGCAGGACCCAGCGCGGTAGCTGGTCCTGGTGAGTGATTTGACCATTTGAAAGATGTTGCACTGGGCGGCCTCCCTGGTTAGCCAATTTACATTGAAATCCCCTAGTATTACCACCTCCTCATTTTGTTTCAACCCTTTAATATAGTCAGTAATTTTGTTGAAATCAGCAGATTGTCCTTTTGGGGGAATGTAGATTGAGACTACTGTGAGGGACTTGTTATGTGCACCTAGCAGTAGTCTAATGGCTAGGGCTTGAACAGCATTCCCAGTGTCTATTTGGGGAGGGCATGACACCGTAAGATATCTCTAATGCAGATTGCATGACCCCACTTTTTTTCCAGTCTGTCAAGCCTCAATAAAGTGGGTATACCCAGATAAGGTTAGGCATGAGTCTGGAATTTTTGGTGAGAGCCAGCTTCCACTAGTGAGAGGACGTCAGGGTTGTGCTGGCTTACCCACACTTGGAGTTGATCAGTTTTAGCCGCCAGGCTGCCAATATTCATTGATGCTAGTTTTAGTGTCCCTGGGTTGCTACCGCTGCCTTGTGTCTGTTAGGACAGGCCAGAATTGGGGGGAATGTTGTCTGAAATGAGTAGTAATATCATTGTGGTGTGGAGCAGGACTTTTTTTTTTTTTACTTTTTAGCATTGTAGTGCACTTTTGCTTACTAATTAGTGTCTTCTTTAACATGAGTGACAGGGTGGTGAGGCAGCGTATGAGGAGTACTGTCGTGCCACAGCAGTCGATGGGCAGGCATCCTGCAGAAGTGCTTGGTCTTGCATATGTGTCTGTTACAGTAACTCACTATTTGTTCCAGTTCTGTGTTAGTGTGAGAATGAGGGTATTGCTAATTTAAAAATGTTTCATTGTACTCCTTTAACTTGTGCTCTAACATCCTGGTGCCATCTTCGGAGGGATGTAGGCCACCGTGCTTGAGAGGCCTTTTATCCCTCCAAGAGTGGCTCCAATCTTCCAGGTACCCCCATCCTTCCGCCCTGCACCACCCCTTTAACTATGCGTTGAATTGAGTGATCAAAAATGGCAGTATTGCACAGTGGCTTAAGGCTCTGAGCTGCAAATCTGGAGACCTGGGTTTGAATCCCACAGCCCCCGCTTGCATACTGTGTGACCCTGAGCAAGTCACTTAACTTCCCTGTGCTCCCAGGTCACACCTGTAAACAAGCTTTCAGCTTAGTGTGCCTCTCCTGGTTAAACAATTGGGGAAAAAAAATAGTCCCCATCTCCCCCCATGTACCACACTGACAGCACCCCAGAAAAAGTCAGTAAAGCTACTGCTAACTTAGACCTCCTGCCTAACTTTTAAAGCAATCTCCTTAAATGCCAGCATCTTAACAGCTGTGGATTGGGTGAAAAATCTGAGAGTCATTGTGGACCCAGAGCTGACACTAGAACAGAAGGTGTCAACTGTTGTCCGCAATGAATATTTCCAGTTTCTGAACATCTGCCGGATGAAGCCCTCTGTGGGGCAAGAGGACCTTGTGACCCTAGAGCATGCATTCATAACCTCAAGGCTTGACTTCTGTAATGCTCTATATTTTGGGATATCCAAGGGGTTGGGATTACCAGCTGCAGCTGGTGCAAAATGCCATGGTGAGGCTGATCACCGAGTCATCACATGCGGATCATATAATGCCTGTGCTGCAGCACCCCCTGCAGCTGGGGCAGAACGCCATGGCCAGGCTGATCACCAGGTCATCGTATGTGGATAATTTAATGCCTGTGCTGCAGTACAGAATGCCACAGCTGGACTGATCACCGGGTCATCACATGTGGATCATATAACACCTGTGCTGCAGCACTGCTTGCAGCTGGTGCAGAACGCCATGACCAGGCTGACTGCTGATTCATCATATGAGGATCATTTAATGCCTGGCTGCAGCACAGAATGCCATGGCTGGGCTGATCACCGGGTCATCATATGGGAATCATGTACTACCTGTGCTGCAGCTGGGGCAGAATGCCATGGCCAGGCTGATCACTGGGTCATCACATGCAGATCGTATACCGCCTGTGCTGCAGCACCGCCTGCAGCTGGAGCAGAGTGCCATGGCAAGACTGATCACCAGGTCATCATGTGCTGATCTGTACTGCAGCTTCAGCACTAGCCACCAGTTAGGCAGCGTACCACCTTTAAAGCAGCAGTGCAACAAAATTGGGCAAACAATTTTACCCTACTTTATTTCACAATAAAATATTCCAGGCATTTTCCAGGTATTTGGCGGTAAAATGTTCTAGTTCCACCAAAATTGGAGTACCTTAGAAATGTTTAAATTTAGTTTTTTCTCAAGAAAAAAAAGATGGCCATCTCATGCTGCTTAGAAGTAGCATTGTAGCCCTGGCAAGGATCAGGGTTGAGAACACGAAAAAAGGACTTGTGTTGAGCAACATAGAAGGAACCCAGAAAGGGTGAGTTGACAGGTGCGCTAATATTTGTAATAACTGCAGCTAAAAATAAGAGTTTGGAAAAACATTTTCCGTTACTCTATTGCTTTATGATTGCTGTACTTACATATAAAGCCCTACACAGATTGGGCCTTGGCTACCATAAGGACTACTTGGCTTGGTATACTCCTGGCCACTTGTTCCACTCCACTGAGATCATGTCTAAAGCCATGTGGTGATAGGGTGTTCTCGGTGGAGCCCCTACATATCTGGAATGCCCTTCATAGCCATCGTAGATCTTCACCCTCATAGGAGCTGTTTAAAAAGGGGTCAAAGTATTATCTGTTGTTGTCAGTTTTTGAAGAGCAATGGCTGCTCTGTATGGAATAAGACACGTGGAGATGTGCATTACAAATGTCTAATGCACACCCCTGGAGTGTCTTATTGCACTTGTAAAATAGGTCACCGTAGTTTACTTGCATTAAAAAATTTACATTTTTATGTGTTCATAATCTAATACTAAAATCGTTTATGCATTTTGCAGTAAAATAGTTCCTCCGCCAGTATTACTCCCATACTTTTTTTGTAGCTTTTCACTCTTATCCTACTGTGGCCTCTGTAGTTCTTCCTGCTATGCTATGGTTATCATGGAGTCCAACCATTCCACTGTTTTTTTCCTTGATCTCAATGAAAATCAAGTATTTAAATTAAACCTGAGTAAATGTACTGAGCGGGTGGCTGTGCGATTGGATGGGTGGGTGGCAGGGAGGGAAGAGGTGTGCGGAGCAGCGCTGGTGCTGAGCGTACAGCCAAACTGTTGCATCGTATCCAGTTTTTATCTGTGGTGCAGTTGAAGGGCACCATGTGAGAAGGCAGCAGTGGGGGGGCCGAGATCAAGAGCGGGACTCTCTATCTAGTTGAGTAAGCATGGGTGGGAAGCCAGGAAACAGAGGAGTGAGTGGAATGAGCAAACAGAGTGCTGGGTGGAGAGCATGGGGGAAAGATGCGAATAGAGCTCTCATAATGCTAGTAAGTTTAAGAATAAAACTTTCCACGAGAGGTGCGAGAGGGTGGGCAGCTGAATAAATATACTGAGCAAACGGTCAGAAAAATGACAGCAGTTTGAAATCTCAAAGTTCTTATAAGAGCTTTGATTCAATGAGGTAATGATTTCTGGAACAACATTAGGCTCAGAAACATTCTGCAACCTGGACTAATTATAGCCATCTGTGTGACACCTGTTAGCTACCATGTAACAGCTATATATTTGTTTCTAGATGGAAAAATGTCATGTTGTTAGAATGCTTGTCCTGTTTCTTTGCATTGCTTGTTCTCATCCAAATACTGCTTTTCCAATCATTGTAATGCTTATATCAAATGTAATGCATGACGTGGAACCTTGGTAAATGAGCCCCAGCTCAATGGTGTATCTCTGAAATATTAATAACAAAATAAGCATGGCCATAAACTATGTGGGTTACTGGATTTGCTCTCATCCATTTGATAAATGCTTTTCCTCAACAGTTTTAGGCTTTTACACTTTGTTCTGTAAGTAACTGTTAAATTATTGTTGTGTCTTTCCATCTCTAAAATGTTGTGAAGCATCCTGAGCCCTTGGGTACAAGATGAACAAAGAATGCCATGCCTCCTCCAGGTGTCCGCAAGCCAGGTCATGAGACCGTGGGTAACCTAGCTCTCCTCCCACGTCCCACTTTCCTGGCAATTCTTTCTGCTGTTTTTGCTTCCCTCCTAACTGAAGCCCCCAGATGGCACCAAACCTGCCTCCCTGCTCCCTTGCCCCCACCACCCCCTACCAATCCCCCTCATAATGGAGTTCTATTTATAGCTGGAAAACAACAGTCTCCGCAGGAACTAGCAGTGCAGAGTGTTTGACAATGCTCTAAGTAAAAAATGTAAAGTTTGAAAAATAAATCCCAAACTGTAGTGAGAAAGCAATAGTGTGAGCAACAGGGAGTTGAACCCAGGCTCCCAGCCTACCATCGCAGTACTCTAACCACTGAGCTACAGACTTGCATAGTTATATCTAGGGTTCCCGGGCACACTTCATTTCTCTGGTATTGCATGTCCTGCAACTAGGAATAATCAAGATAGAACTGCAGACCGAATGCAACCAATCGTGCCCCTCTTCATTTATTCATTGAGAAATCGGAATTACAACCTTTAAGCTAAGACCTTGTTTACAAAGGATCCTTGTCAACAGTTTAGAAAGATACATTTTGTTGCAGCAGAACAGTTTTGACAAAGTAGTAACAAGAACTAACATAGCGTTTACGTAGGATAGGGCAGCAAATACAAGTTACACATTTTACATGTCAGAATATAAGTGCAGCTGCTGGAAGGCATTGTCAATTTCCCAGTAGTGGGGCATAATGTGCAACAAGCTGAGACGTTAGTACAGAGACCCAAGCTGAGACGTTAGTACAGAGACCCAAGCTGAGACGTTAGTACAGAGACCCAAGCTGAGACGTTAGTACAGAGACCCAAGCTGAGACGTTAGTACAGAGACCCAGGCTGAGACGTTAGTACAGAGACCCAGGCTGAGACATTAGTACAGAGACCCAAGCTGAGACGTTAGTACAGAGACCCAAGCTGAGACGTTAGTACAGAGACCCAAGCTGAGACGTTAGTACAGAGACCCAAGCTGAGACGTTAGTACAGAGACCCAAGCTGAGGCGTTAGTACAGAGACCCAAGCTGAGACGTTAGTACAGAGACCCAAGCTGAGACGTTAGTACAGAGACCCAAGCTGAGACGTTAGTACAGAGACCCAAGCTGAGACGTTAGTACAGAGACCCAAGCTGAGACGTTAGTACAGAGACCCAGGCTGAGACGTTAGTACAGAGACCCAGGCTGAGACGTGCAGAGACCCTGCTGAGACGTTAGTACAGAGACCCAAGCTGAGACGTTAGTACAGAGACCCAAGCTGAGACGTTAGTACAGAGACCCAAGCTGAGACGTTAGTACAGAGACCCAAGCTGAGACGTTAGTACAGAGACCCAAGCTGAGACGTTAGTACAGAGACCCAAGCTGAGACGTTAGTACAGAGACCCAAGCTGAGACGTTAGTACAGAGACCCAGGCTGAGACGTTAGTACAGAGACCCAAGCTGAGACGTTAGTACAGAGACCCAAGCTGAGACGTTAGTACAGAGACCCAAGCTGAGACGTTAGTACAGAGACCCAAGCTGAGACGTTAGTACAGAGACCCAAGCTGAGACGTTAGTACAGAGACCCAAGCTGAGACGTTAGTACAGAGACCAAGCTGAGACGTTAGTACAGAGACCCAAGCTGAGACGTTAGTACAGAGACCCAAGCTGAGGCGTTAGTACAGAGACCCAAGCTGAGACGTTAGTACAGAGACCCAAGCTGAGACGTTAGTACAGAGACCCAAGCTGAGACGTTAGTACAGAGACCCAAGCTGAGACGTTAGTACAGAGACCCAAGCTGAGACGTTAGTACAGAGACCCAAGCTGAGACGTTAGTACAGAGACCCAAGCTGAGACGTTAGTACAGAGACCCAAGCTGAGACGTTAGTACAGAGACCCAAGCTGAGACGTTAGTACAGAGACCCAAGCTGAGACATTAGTACAGAGACCCAAGCTGAGACGTTAGTACAGAGACCCAAGCTGAGACGTTAGTACAGAGACCCAAGCTGAGACGTTAGTACAGAGACCCAAGCTGAGACGTTAGTACAGAGACCCAAGCTGAGACGTTAGTACAGAGACCCAAGCTGAGACGTTAGTACAGAGACCCAAGCTGAGACGTTAGTACAGAGACCCAAGCTGAGACGTTAGTACAGAGACCCAAGCTGAGACGTTAGTACAGAGACCCAAGCTGAGACGTTAGTACAGAGACCCAAGCTGAGACGTTAGTACAGAGACCCAGGCTGAGACGTTAGTACAGAGACCCAAGCTGAGACGTTAGTACAGAGACCCAAGCTGAGACGTTAGTACAGAGACCCAAGCTGAGACGTTAGTACAGAGACCCAGGCTGAGACGTTAGTACAGAGACCCAAGCTGAGACGTTAGTACAGAGACCCAAGCTGAGACGTTAGTACAGAGACCCAAGCTGAGACGCTAGTACAGAGACCCAAGCTGAGACGTTAGTACAGAGACCCAAGCTGAGACGTTAGTACAGAGACCCAAGCTGAGACGTTAGTACAGAGACCCAAGCTGAGACGTTAGTACAGAGACCCAAGCTGAGACGTTAGTACAGAGACCCAAGCTGAGACGTTAGTACAGAGACCCAAGCTGAGACGTTAGTACAGAGACCCAAGCTGAGACGTTAGTACAGAGACCCAAGCTGAGACGTTAGTACAGAGACCCAAGCTGAGACGTTAGTACAGAGACCCAGGCTGAGGTTAGTACAGAGACCCAAGCTGAGACGTTAGTACAGAGACCCAAGCTGAGACGTTAGTACAGAGACCCAAGCTGAGGTTAGTACAGAGACCCAAGCTGAGGCGTTAGTACAGAGACCCAAGCTGAGACGTTAGTACAGAGACCCAAGCTGAGACGTTAGTACAGAGACCCAAGCTGAGACGTTAGTACAGAGACCCAGGCTGAGGTTAGGGCAACTGCAGGTGGGTGGAAAGGGGATGGGGGGGGAGAGGAGTTCAGCTTGGCAGGGGCAATGGGGAGCGTGGGGAGGGGAAGGAGTGGGACCTGGGCAAGAGGTATTGTGGGGCGTATTGAACAGGAGAGGGGCAGGTGGCGGGTTGGGGTAGGGGAGAGGAGGAAGAGACAGGGGTGAAGGGAGGACCCTATATTGCCTTCTGTTGCCTTCATAGCACCTATTGTTCTGTAATGGGGGTGGGGTAGATACAGAGCTGTTTTTTTTAACATGAAAGACAAATGTAAAAAAAGAGAAAAGGATGTAAAAACAAGCATTTGTCAATGCTGAATGTTTGCTTGCTGGCATTTTCATGGGCATTGGTAGTGTTGGAGTTAGAAAGCTGCATAATAGGAATGGCAGTGAAGTACTGAACTGAAGCCAACCCTGCCACCACCCTGCACAGACTGACAGGCATCGGGGTGTGCGTTTGGGTCATCAGGCATAACGGCCACGCCATTTCACCACACCCTACCCTGCAGACACCGACAAGTGTCACGGTGTGCCTTGGGGTCTTTGGCCCTTATGCTCACCCCATTCCATCAGAAAATACGGTGAGAAGGGTGCTGTATAGGAGAATGGGGTTAACTTTGGAGCCGAAGAATCCAAGGCACACCTCGATGCCTCTCACTGGCTACAGGGTGCGGAATGGTATAAGCATTGCAGGCGAAAATCCCAAGTCACACCCCTGATGCCTGTCAGTCTCTACATGGTGCGGCGCTATGGTTGGAAACCCTACCGTCTCAGGCATTCGTAGGCATTTTCACTCCAAATTTTCAACATGGGTTTTTTGTGACCCCCACCTTATGAACAGTGGCAATATCAGTTCATTAGCCAAAAGCTGATTTTGCACAGCGACTGCACCATTTGGCACCATAGGAGCGAAAACACATTTTGAACAGAATGTGAAAAATGACAGCTGTACTGTTCATGGGGAGGTGGAAAAAATGGCAATGTTGAAAATCTGCAGTGAAAATATTAAAAAAACTGGTGAAGTCACGAGCGTGTGTAGAAACTGCACAACGCACACCCATAATGTAATTAGTTTGGGGATTTTGTACAGCAGATTGTCAACACAGGCATTGTGGAACCTCCGCCCATGAACAGTGTCACTGTGAATTTCTTAATCTGTCCTGAACAGTGATTTCCCACAGCGACCACGCATTTCTGCGCTGGAGGTGCGAAAACACATTTCGATCATGGTGTGAAAAATGACAGCTGTACTGTTCATAAGGAAGTGTGGAAAAATGGCAGTGGCGAAAATCTGGACAGAGAATATTAGAAATCCATGAACTTACGAGGGTGCGTGGAAACTGCGCAATGGTCGCTCGTAACACAGTCAATTTATGGACTTTTTTCACCAAATTTTTAACAGACATTGTAACACCTCTGCTCATGAACAGTGTCACTGTGATTTTCTTAATCTGTCCCAAACATTGATTTCGCACACCGACTACGCCATTGTGCGCTACACGTGCGGAAACACATTTTGGGTGAGATGTAAAAAATTACAGCTGTACTGCTCATAAGGAGGTGTGGTAAAATGGCAATGGTGAAAACCTGGAGTGAAAATATTGAACACTCACAAACTTACGAGCGTGCGTAGAAACAGCACAGCGCATACTCATAAAACAGTCATTTTAGGGAATTTTTTCACCACATTTTCAACATAAGGTTTTTGGGGGCCTACCTCATGAACTGTGACACTGTCATTTTGTAAATCAGTCCCGAAAGGTGGTTCCACGCACTTACCACAAAATCACCTTTCTGGAACGATTAACAAAATGACAGTGACAGAATTCATGAGGTGGGGTCCCAAAAACCCCATGTTGAAAATTTGGTGAAAAAATTCCCAAAAATGCCTGCGATATCCATCAAAGTTGAAAAAATCCTAGGTATTGCATTATACAGCTTATCGTCATTTCCTCAGTTTGCAGTTGGCTTTGAAGAGTGCAGACGTGTTCCCGGTCCACCGAAGATCATCGCGCCGGACTCTGGAGGTAAGTATGGGTTGAGGTGGGGTGTGGGAGGCAGGGTGCACAAAGGGTGGGTATGGGTGGGGGTGGGGGTCAGGACAGTCAGCGAAGGAAGGTTTTCTTTTCAGGTTTCTTTTTTTCCTTTGGACGACATGGGACTTTTGCCACGCTGGGTGGTCTCCAGCATGGCAATTGGAAAACTGTTTGAGGTGGGGGGCAGTGGAGCCGATGGGGTATTGGGCACCCCATCAGCCATATGGACTGTTGCCACGTTGGGGTGGGCTCCCAGTGTGGCATCCGCTTCTGTCTGTTGGGGCATTGGAGCCGACGGGAGATTGGACACCCCCGTCGGCCATACAGTGTGTGTGGGGGGGATCATTAGCATGCAATATGCGTGCATGCATGCGTATGTGTCGGGGGAAGGGCACGGCTATTTTCTTTCAAGTAGGTGGCAATGTTCAAAACTAGTGTCACTGGCTGTGTCCCCCATTACTGGTGGACATCACACATGCCCCAAAATGCCGTGCCAGTATTGGCCACAACAATGCCGCACCTCCAGAACCTGCTTCGGCACCAAGCTGCCACAATATGTTTCTTGCGCTATGCGCAAACAAACATAAAAATCTCTCTCTCTGTGTGCCTGCTGCTCTTTCACTGGAACTGCTTCCCCCGCCACTGCACCAGCTTTTACATCTCTCTAAACCTCTACTCAGATTTCACTGTGGACCCTCCTGTTCCTACCCCTAGGCTGCGGTCTCCAAATCCTTATCTCTGCCATTCCAGACCCACTGCTTAAACCTTGCCCATTTTGTAACCTTCATGCATACCATGGAGACTGCCTTTCAGTTGTTTGTTTCAGGTAACCCTTTTTGTTGTTTGACTATATACTGCAGTGTTAATGTACTTCAGCTTGCTTTTTCGATCCCTGCTGCTTCAAGGTTTCTGATTCAAGCCATCTGTAATGTTCATTGCACAATTGTTCTCCTTACTCCATTCTTGTACTGCCTCATTCAGCACTCAGTTTTTACCTCTAAATATTATGCACGCGTGCTGCATCTGCCCGGACTTGCCTCAATCATCCACACTTTACTGTTTTGCTTATTATAATTATTATAATTACTGGTTAAGGTTGATATCAACCTAAAATTCGTTGCTGCCAAACTCCATAATACATTTTTGTGATTTCACAGGCATGTGCTGTGGAGCTGAGCCCCGCCTGACATTCTCTCATGCTTACCAAAATGTATTTTTTCTCAAATCAAGAACTATTAAAAAAAGAATAATAATGGACGTCGGTGTTGTTCTCTAGTTTTTTTACACTCGAGCTTCACTCTCTTGGTCTGTGTAGTATCACACATCTTGGGGTGGTAAAAAAAATCTTGTAACACACTGACACCAATGCATTATGCTATTTAGTTGTATCTTTCACTATATTTTGCTTGTATTTGCACCCCTTTTATACTAGTGGATCCAGAGGATTGCTTTAGAGTGTTAGGACACCTCATTTTCATCCCTATTTCTACAAAATTAGAGGATTCTTCTCTCTGAACCCCAATAAAAATGTGTAGACCATCTCCTTATGATATGCCTAGATCTGCCCCTGCTTTGTAATCCCTTCCCCTCGCACCTGGAAAATAAACCTTGCGCTCTGTGGGTCTCTCCTGGTCACCAGTTTCTAAATAGAAGAATAGTGTGCAGTTATATAGTGCTTTCATACACATTGTATCCCAATGTGCTTTACACCCAGTGAGAGACTGATAGTAAAGTGACTGTAAATGTGTTGTGGCAGCAATATTTTATTTATTTAATTTTTGTTGACAGCGTAAGTGCACTAGACAAATCTTGCCTATTTTCAGGCATGACCTGGGGGAAGGGGGATACAGATGAATGCCAGCTGACCTGGAACCAAATTAAGCTGTTGATGTTACTTTTTTGTTTAGTGAATGAGGGAAATTTGGCTAGGACACCAGGGAAATTCCCCTACTCTTTTTGTAAGTGGGGGGGAATTGTTTTGCAGTTTTCCTTTTACATCGTTTGGATGATATATCTGTGTAGTAGATTATCTTCTATATGATTTATATATTATTTTGTGTGATTTAACACTGTATGTTTTCAATTTTGGTTTACTGATTATGATAATAAAAATTCCCCTACTCTTTTAGTGGGGGAGGTTATTTTTTCAGTATGTCTAATAAGTTTTGAGTCTATTATAATGTTATTTTTGTATTTTATGTATGATGGCATATGTATTTTGTTTTGTGTAATTTGCTTTTGCTCTGGTGTATTATTTGACTGTATTTTACTTTTCAACTTCAATAAACATTCCCTTACTCTTTTCGATAAGGGCCATGGGATCTTTAACATCCACCTGAACTACCACCAATCCAAGCAGACAGGACCTCGGTTTAACGTCTCATCCAAAAGACAGCACCCCTCTCCTGTTGCACTACAGTGTCAGTACTGGGATATTAACCCAAGTGCCAGATGTGGAAACTGAACCCACAGTCCTCTGCTCTTCCGGCCTCAGAGGCGAGTGTGCTACCTACTGAGCCACTGACACATATCACACATCAACACCCACACTCGGCCTGGACAATTACATGAAACAGTTTTATGGGAAGAGGAATGCTGGAGTGAGCACCAGAAAAAATCCTCTACTCTTGTGAAAAGTGCCTTGGCTTCCTTTACTGACACTTGAATCAGAATAGCCCCAGATAAGGGCTGAAGGGACCTTAATTTAATGTCCCTCCCATCCAAAGGATGGCACACCCAGGGCTGCAGATAAGATTTTTGGGGATGAGTACTGTTCTCCTCATTTTGAAAGTGAGGTGAGCACAACCAAATTGTACAAATGTTTGGACGGAGTGGAGTGAGGAGTACATTTTTTTAGAACAATGTTGTTTTTTTCTAGATAAGAATTGATCAAGTGCCAGCAATATTCCAGGTAATGTTGGCAGGTAGGAGTAATTTATTCACCAGTTTTAAAATATAGTGAGTGAAACAAAAACTGGGATGGGTACAAGTGCTGTAAATCTGGAAAACAATTCTCCTTTTGAATCACTAATTATGTTATAAAGCGCTATTCTTTGGCATGTGGAGTATTTACAAATTCTGGGTGAGTACTGGTACTCATTAAAAAAATTTTCGAAGAGTATTTCCTAAAATGAGGTGAGTAAAATAGGTCAGTACTCCCCTTATCTGGAGCCCTGGGCACACCCCAACAGTACAACACCCACCTTGAACTGTACTTGGGTGCCAGCATTTATGGCATAAGACCAAGTCCTGGTGTGGGACTAGAACCCAAGACCTGCTGGACCAGAGGCAGATGTGCTACCAACTAAACTGTGCAGACACCTCATAAATATGGAGGCAGTATAGCGCAGTGGTCTAAGGCTCTGAGCTGTAAATCTGGTGACATCCAGCAAACCAGACCTGGGTTTGAATCCCACAGCTTCCACTTGCATACTGTGTGATCCTGAGCAAGTCACTTAACCTCCTTGTGCTCCCAGGTTGCTCCTGTAAAAAAGCTTTCAGCTTAGTGTGCTATACCTGGTTAAAAAAAAATATATATAAATATAATGTTTTTTGTATTCCCATTTAGAAACAGCCTAGCAATAACACAAATGCTAGTGTGTGTCTTTCTCCACCCATAGGACAGCTAACATTTGTTTCTGTCCACAGACTCCAAAACAAGGAAGGCTAAAAATCTTTGCCTCTTGTACCAAACTGCCGTGTCACCTTCAGCGTGCCAGCTGACCTCCCCCTCTATACTTCAGTAGCTGCCAGCCATAAAATAATGTATTAGCAGGTTACTAAGCTACAATGCTAGCAGCCCCCCCCCCAACACACACACACTGTAATTGTGATATTGCCTTTCGGTTGGATTATGTTGGGTAAAAGTGGCTCAGAACACAGAGCTTCAAACCTGGGGAAATGGTTTGTATAATACAGCCACCACTGGCATACTCTGTGACCATAAGCAAGTCAGTTAACTTCCTTGTGCTCCCAGGATGCACCTGGAAACATGGCTAAGCTTAGTGTGTCTTTCCTGGTCAAAAATTGTAAAAAAAAAAAAAAAAGAAAATGTATATGTAAATGTATACATACATAAAAAGAGAGAGAACGAGATTGTGAAGAAGCCCTAGTAGCACATTGCCCAGTAACTTTGAAGGATTTTAGAACACTTATTTTGAGCTGCACAACAAAACAAGAAAGGTTTACATGCTGGAAAGTTCCTGTCAATTTTGATCACTGACCCGACGTCCCTTGCCTAAAATCTTTGGCAAGAAAGGCTTCAGTTCCGCTGATCTGAACCCATAGATCACGGGGTTGATTGCCTGGGCAATGGCGAAGATGATGGTGTTTATCGTGTATATGTTGGCACTGGCGGCAGGGCTGAGCCTTCTTCCAGAGTTCAGGGAATGGTAGACCACAAAGATTATTACCGGCAGAACATAAAGAGTTAGCTGGATCATGTGGTAGGTGATAGTCCTGCGGACACGGAGGTTGAGAGGGCTGATCACGCCAGCACGGACACCTTCCTTCACCACCAAGGCATAGGTTGCTGCAATGACAAGGAAACAGGCAATGAACTGCAAAGAGAAGAGGGTGATCCTCATGGTGGACATCCATGGAAAGATCTCCAGCTGGTTAAAACTGCAGGACTGAAGCATCTCATGGACTTCCACGTCACCCACCATGGAGCACTGAAAAATGAACAACAGGAAGGGAAGGACTGCAGGAACAACGAAAATGAAGAGGACAGCTCTGTAAAGGTTCTGGCTGCAGCAGATGTCATCATAGAGAAGGGGGTGACAGACCGCAAAGTAGCGGTCAACGCACATGGCGGCAATGCTGTAGAGCTCTGACCCACCGGAAGAGTTGGACACCAGTCGCAGCAAAGAGCAGGCCCAGTAAGGGATGTTCCACTGAAAGACGCCCAACGCAGAAATAATGGCAAGGGTGCTGAAGTATAAGGACTGACTGATGGTGATGCAGGCTAGCAGGATAAAACGAGCCTTCTCCCAGATCCGCGGACATTGCTTAAAGATGAAAAGAAAGAACAAACTGACCAAGCCAGAGAACAAAGATGCCAGAATCATGGTAGACAGGTATATTGGGTTGTTTTCCCCCGGGTTGCCTGTGCTCACTCTTAAACCTGAGTTGTTGACTTGAGAACCACCTTGGGTGACATTACCTATATCCTTCCACCATGACACATTGCTAGAGATTTCCCTGTTCCATGAGCTTTGGGCTCCAAACTCCAAGGAATTATTCTGACTTTCATGGTTTGTTAATTGAGTGGCAAATCCTTCAAGCATACCCTTGAAGCCCATCACCGGTGTTGTAGTGTTCCAGGCCATACAGAGCAGTTTGGCTTCCACGCAGGTGAGCGAGAATCACTTTGGAGGTGCAGTAATGGAAGCTTAGCCTTGTCTCTCTTCTTCACTGCACCAACTCCTTTAGTTCAATTCAGACATTCTTTTTTGACTCAAAGATACTGAATAGTCTTTAGATCCTTGAGAACTGTTGACTTCCCGCAGGCACCTCGGGCAGCAGAAATCCTCTCGCTTCTCCTGATCAAACTATATATTCCATTCTCAGCAGTCCTGCCTGATAGTTATCAGGTAGACATAGAAGGCAGCTGAAATGGTCACAGGAGGCTGGAGTCACTCCTCAATGACATTAACTTGCCCTAATCAGAAGGGCATATCAACTGAAAGAACTGGTTAATTATACACTGAAGGATGTGTGTAATGAGCTCCTCCAAGGAGTGAAGCATGCATGCATGGACCAAAACCTTCATATTAATTAGAATCAGTTTCTAGGGGCTTAAGATGCCTCAGTGCCTGATAAAGATACACAGAAACCATTCTGTAGTTTTATTTATTTCCTTAATTGTTGACTGGGGACGGAGGGCAAGGCAATTCTGCCTATGTTCAGACTTGCAATTCCAAAAGTCAGGAGCACTCCAACCACAGTATGGAGCAAGTAACTTGCAGGATTCAAAATCATAAAGCAAAAAATAGCTTTATTGCAGAGTAGATACAATCACCAAGAGAAAGCAGTTACACCTCAGCGACTCGCCTGTTTAGCGCAGGCTTCATCAGGAGGTGGAGGCAAAGAGCATCACAGGCATTTAAATATATTTTCATTGCCACGTCGCACATTATAAATACCAATCCAACTGGATATAGTTTTTTAAACATTTAAAGCCGTGCTCAAGCATGAATCATTTACATCATGACAAGGGAAAATAAAAGGTGCGTAAGCTATAGTATTCAAAGTAAATTACATAAAACATTTAGAAAAAGGAATGACTGGGGATTAATCCATCCATTCTTAAGAATTATGCCAATGCATTCTCCATATTTTTATATACTTTATACATAAATAAAGAACGAATTAATAAAGAATGGTGTGTTATAGAATCTCAGTGGTATCTCTTGCTGTATTTTGTGATCACCCATTAATTTCAAGTCAAGGGTACATTCCTTGGGGAGCCACATAAGTGCACCTAAGCTACGCAGTCATTTCTTTTTCTAATTGTTTTATGTAATTTACTTTGAATACTATAGCTTACACACCTTTTACTTTTCCTTGTCCTGATGTAAATGATTCATGCTTGAGCATGGCTTTAAATGTTTAAAAAATTATATCCAGTTGGATTGGTATGTAAAATGTGTGACGTGGCAATGAAAATATATTTAAATGCCTGTAATGCTCTTTGCCTCCACCTCCTGATGAAGCCTGTGCTAAACAGGTGAAGCGCTGAGATGTATCCACTTTCTTTTGGTGATTTTATCTACTCTGCAATAAAGCTATTGTTTGCTTTACAATATTGAATCCTGCAAGTTACTCACTCCGTACTGTGGTTGAAGTGCTCCAGACATTTGGAATTGCATTACTGCTGGGGCTGCCAGCCTCTTTAGGAGCACCCCCAATTACCTCTGGCAATGCTGCTTTTTGGATACGTTGCTATTTTCAGGGCTGTCTGGGTGGGGGGGGTATGGGATACAGATGCAAACTGATGTAGTGAATCAGGTTAAAATGCAGGGGGTATTTTTTGGTGAATGGAGGAAATTTGGTCCAGACACCAAGGAAATTCCCCTTCTCTTTTCTAGAGGTGCTATGAGTTCTTTAATGTCCACTGGAACAAACAACAGAACAGACAGATGGGACCTTGGTTTAACGTTTCATCTGAAAGATAGCACCTCGGGAGTGTAGCACCCCTTAATGGGCACTGCAGTGTCAGTATTGGGATGATTTTACCCCAAGTTCCTTGTGTGGGGCTAGAACCCACAGTCCTCCAGTCTTCTGGTCTAAGAGGTGAGTGGGCAGCCTAGTGAGCTACTGACACTAGTTCTGCTAAGTTACAGATGATGTAAGTGCAGCTAGGACAACGAAGTCACAAAAGGTCAGATACTTACACTGGAAAAATTTAGCTGCTCGCAGGGTTTGCCCAAACGACATCCTTATTTTGTAGATTCCAGATTTGGAAGTATATGGACCCAGGCTTCTCTCTCTCTCTCCCCCAAGTTGCTGGAGGAAGTGCATACTGCAGCAGTGGAAGCAAATGATGCCTACATCACAGTGATGATAGTAGAAACTGATACCACCACCATGGTGATGTTACAGAATGTGTGTTTCACAGTGCTGGCAGTAACGGCTCACAGTGCAATGGTGGTGATGGTACTTCTACAGAATGTGAGTCTCACAGTGCTGGCAGCAGTGGTCAACAGTTCCACAGTAGTAATGGTACAGAATGTGGGTGTCAAAATGCTGGCAGTAATGTCTGACAGTATCATTGTGGTGATGGTACAGAATGTACATGTCACAGTTCTGGTGGCAGTGGTTGACAGTGCCACAGTGGTAATGGTACAGAATGTGGGCATCACAGTGCTGGCAGTAATGGCTCACAGTGCAATGGTGGTGATGGCACTAAATGTGAGTGTCACTCTGCAGGCAGCAGAGGCTGTCAGTGCCATAGTGGTTATGGTACAGAATGTGGGTGTCACAGTGCTGGCAGCAGATGTTGACAGAGCCACTTACTTTCGTGATGGTAAGAATGTGAGTGTCAGTGCTGGCAGTAGTGGCCTACAATTCCACGGTGGTGATGGTACAGAATGTGGGTGTCACAGTGCTGGCAGCAGATGTTGACAGAGCCACTTACTTTCGTGATGGTAAGAATGTGAGTGTCAGTGCTGGCAGTAGTGGCCTACAATTCCACGGTGGTGATGGTACAGAATGTGGGTGTCACAGTGCTGGCAGCAGAGGTTGACAGAGTCACTTACTTTGGTGATGGTAAGAATGTGAGTGTCAGTGCTGGCAGTAGTGGCCTACAATTCCACGGTGGTGATGGTACAGAATGTGGGTGTCACAGTGCTGGCAGCAGAGGTTGACTGAGCCACTTACTTTGGTGATGGTAACAATGTGAGTGTCAGTGCTGGCAGTAGTAGCTGACAATTCCACAGTGGTGATGGTACAGAATGTGGGTGTCTCAGTGCTGGCAGCAGAGGTTGACTGAGCCACTTACTTTGGTGATGGTAACAATGTGAGTGTCAGTGCTGGCAGTAGTAGCTGACAATTCCACAGTGGTGATGGTACAGAATGTGGGTGTCTCAGTGCTGGCAGCAGAGGTTGACTGAGCCACTTACTTTGGTGATGGTAACAATGTGAGTGTCAGTGCTGGCAGTAGTAGCTGACAATTCCACAGTGGTGATGGTACAGAATGTGGGTGTCACAGTGCTGGCAGCAGAGGTTGACTGAGCCACTTACTTTGGTGATGGTAAGAATGTGAGTGTCAGTGCTGGCAGTAGTGGCTGACAGTTCCACAGTGGTGATGGTACAGAACGTGGGTGTCACAGTGCTGGCAGCAGTGGCTGACAGTGTCACTGTGGCGATGGTACAGAACGTGGGTGTCACAGTGCTGGCAGCAGTGGCTGACAGTGTCACTGTGGTGATGGTACAGAACGTGGGTGTCACAGTGCTGGCAGCAGTGGCTGACAGTGTCACTGTGGCGATAGTACAGAACGTGGGTGTCACAGTGCTGGCAGCAGTGGCTGACAGTGTCACTGTGGCGATGGTACAGAACGTGGGTGTCACAGTGCTGGCAGCAGTGGCTGACAGTGTCACTGTGGCGATGGTACAGAACGTGGGTGTCACAGTGCTGGCAGCAGTGGCTGACAGTGTCACTGTGGCGATGGCACAGAACGTGGGTGTCACAGTGCTGGCAGCAGTGACTGACAGTGTCACTGTGGTGATGGCACGGAACGTGGGTGTCACATTGCTGGCAGCAGTGGCTGACAGTGTCACTATGGTGATCGCACAGAATGTGGGTGTCACAGTGCTGGCAGCAGTAGCTGACAGTGCCACGGTGGTGGTGGCACAGAATGTGGGTGTCACAATGCTGGCAGCAGTGGCTGACAGTATCACTGTGGCAATGGTACAGAACGTGCATGTCCAGTGCTGGCAGAGTGGTTGACAGTGCCATTGTGGTGATTGTACAAAATGTGTGTCACAGTGCTAACAGCAGAGGTTGACAGTGCCACTTTGGTGATGGTGAGAATGTAGGTGTCACAGTGCTGGTAACAGTGAATGACAATTCCACGGTGGTGATGGTACAGAATGTGTGTTTCACAGTGCTGGCAGTAACGGCACACAGTGCAATGGTGGTGATGGTACTTCTACAGAATGTGAGTCTCACAGTGCTGGCAGCAGTGGCCAACAGTTCCACAGTAGTAATGGTACAGAATGTGGGTGTCACAATGCTGGCAGTAATGTCTGACAGTATCATTGTGGTGATGGTACAGAATGTGCATGTCACAGTTCTGGTGGCAGTGGTTGACAGTGCCACAGTGGTAATGGAACAGAATGTGGGCGTCACAGTGCTGGCAGTAATGGCTCACAGTGCAATGGTGGTGATGGCACTAAATGTGAGTGTCACTCTGCAGGCAGCAGAGGCTGTCAGTGCCATAGTGGTTATGGTACAGAATGTGGGTGTCACAGTGCTGGCAGTAGTGGCCTACAGTTCCATGGTGGTGATGGTACAGAATGTGGGCATCACAGTGCTGGCAGCAGAGGTTGACTGAGCCACTTACTTTGGTGATGGTAAGAATGTGAGTGTCAGTGCTGGCAGTAGTGGCCTACAATTCCACGGTGGTGATGGTACAGAATGTGGGTGTCACAGTGCTGGCAGCAGAGGTTGACAGAGCCACTTACTTTGGTGATGGTAAGAATGTGAGTGTCAGTGCTGGCAGTAGTGGCCTACTATTCCATGGTGGTGATGGTACAGAATGTGGGTGTCACAGTGCTGGCAGCAGATGTTGACAGAGCCACTTACTTTGGTGATGGTAAGAATGTGAGTGTCAGTGCTGGCAGTAGTAGCTGACAATTCCACAGTGGTGATGGTACAGAATGTGGGTGTCACAATGCTGGCAGCAGTGGCTGACAGTATCACTGTGGCGATGGTACAGAATGTGCATGTCCAGTGCTGGCAGCAGTGGTTGACAGTGCCACTTTGGTGATGGTGAGAATGTAGGTGTCACAGTGCTGGTAACAGTGACTGACAATTCCATGGTGGTGATGGTACAGAATGTGGGTGTCACAGTGCAGGCAGCAGTAGCTGACAGTGCCATGGTGGTGATGGTACAGAATGTGGGTGTCACAATGCTGGCAGCAGTGGCTGACAGTATCACTGTGGCGATGGTACACAACGTGCATGTCCAGTGCTGGCAGCAGTGGTTGACAGTGCCACAGTGGTGATTGTACAAAATGTGTGTCACAGTGCTAACAGCAGAGGTTGACAGTGCCACTTTGGTGATGGTGAGAATGTAGGTGTCACAGTGTTGGTAACAGTGACTGACAATTCCTTGGTGGTGATGGCACAGAATGTGGATGTCACAGTGCTGGCAGCAGTAGCTGACAGTGCCACAGTGGTGACAGCACAGAATGTGGGTGTTACAGTGCTGGCAGCAGTAGCTGACAGTGCCATGGTGGTGATGGCACAGAATGCGGGTTCAGCCAGGTGGCACTGAGGGCTGAGGCCCTGGATGTCTTACCTCATACTGCACCAGCAATCAGGGTTTGGGAATTACCTTGGGTTGCCAGGGTGCCGACATAGGGGGGAGGGTGGGAGCAGGATTGAGTGAAGGCTCTCCTTTCCCAGGAAGGGGGGAATCACCCGCCCATAGTCCTGCAATCATCTGATGGAGGTTCGGTGATAGGCGCAGGAGGCAATGGTGCAACCGGTAGGGAGGGAGGCATCCCACAAGGCATGCGTACGCATGCATCGCATCAGGGATGTACGGGAGAGGGACAAAAAAAATGGGGAGAAAAAGCCAAAGAAGTATGTATGGAAAAAAAAAGAATGTGGGTATCACAGTGTTGGCAGTAGTAGCTGACAGTATCACTGTGGTGATGGTACAGAATGTGGGTGTCACATTGCTGGCAGTAGTGGCCAACAGTGCCACAATGGTGATGGCACAGAATGTGGGTGTCACAGTGCTAGCAGTTGAAGCTGATGGTGCCACGGTGGTGATGGCACAGAATATGTGTGTCACATTACTGGCAGTTGTGGCTGACGGTGCTACGGTGGCGATGGTACAGAATATGGGTGTCACTACAGTGCTGGCAGCAGTGGCTGACAGTGTCACTGTGGCGATGGTACAGAACGTGGGTGTCACAGTGCTGGAAGCAGTGGCTGACAGTGTCACTGATGATGGCACAGAATATGGATGTCACTACAGTGCTAGCAGCAGTGGTTGACCGTGTCACTGTGGTGATGGTGCAGAATGGGGTGCCACAGTACTGGCAGTAGTGCCTCTTTGATGATAGTACAGAATCTGGGTGTCACAATGCAACAGAAAAGGTTGACAGTGCCATAGAACATTTTTATTTTAACTTTATGCTCCATTTTGTTTAAAAACAGAAATCTTCAGCATGATATATAATGTGTTTATACTGTGGGTACTGTTCCTATGTCACTTAGGTTATAAGAGTTCCACTCAAGTTCTCTGTATCCCTCAGCTCCGCTTCGCAGTTCTGTCACTCAAAGAACTTGAAAAGGCATGCCTGTAACTATAAGAGGCACAGCAACTGGACATATAAACACATGTAAGAGTTTGTGGAATGTTTAATGCAAAAGAATCTTAATTGATCATGACAATGTCATGATTTATAAAATAAATACATACATATAAAACTAAATGTTGCATCAACCATACTCGCTGATAAGGTCGGAGGATAACCACCCCGGACCAGATCACATCTGCTTCACAGACCCACATTTGCACATGTATAATCACGCTGCAGTTGATGGAGTAATTAGCCTTCGGCTCCCATGGCTGAGTACGTGGACGTCTCAGTCCATGTGAGGGCATACATACAGCTGCAGGTGGAGGTCTACATTCACCACCCGACCCCCTATATACACATATCAGTGAGCTCCGATCTGGCCCTCTGTTGCAGTCTTCCCCACATCATTGAACAGCACTAGGTAGACTGCTGTCTCTGCTTCTCGACTGCTGAGTCTGAGAGGTGAGGTTCAGCTGCCATTGAGCCCCACAAAATGGCCTCAGAGACTTCTGATGAAGTTTCGGGAGAATTTTCATATTTAGGATTTCCTGTGTAAGGTGGCTTGTTTTGTGGTTTCATAGAAGGGGCCTTCAGTTGAACTGGAGACGCATTATGAGAGGGTGCGAGGGCTGAAGCCCCTCAAGTCAGGTTGTGTTTCTAAGTATGGGATGTGTACCACGCATCTCTTAGCAACCCATACTAGGCAGTTGCAGCACATCCATCACTATGGAAACGGAAGTACAAGTCTTGCTGAAATCTTGCTACTTTGGAGGGATAAACTGCAGCTTCTTTTAAAGATAGTACAGGATGGAGAACCGACTGTGCAACCAGGGACTGGTAAGTTTCCATTTTCCCCTCCCACTGGGTATTGGCATTGATCCCATCAGCAGTGTCAGTGGCTCATTTGGTTAGATGCTTGTCTCTGGGGTCAGAAGATCAGAGATCTGTGGGTTCTAGTCAGACATCAAGAACTCTGGATAATACCCAGTACTGACACCGAAGTGAAGCACAGGTGGGGTGCTGTACTGCTGTGATTCTGTCATTTGGAAGAGATGTTAAACTGAGGTCCTGTCTGCCCATCTCTGGTGACTGACCAGTTGGAATTTTTTTTCCATATACATGTTTCCTCCACTGGTGGAGCTGGCAGACAGCTCTGGCACCTCCCTCGGAGAGGTCCACTGTCCGGCCCTGACTCTCCCAACCCAACCAACCCACTGTCTGGACACGACTGCTCTGCAACTGACCCACCCCATAATCTCCCATGGGTTACAACCCCCCCCATGACAGGGCCGAGGGCGAAGGGTGTTGACTTCCCCCCTCCCCCAGAGATCAACATCCAGACTCTGGGGGGCCGGTGCAGGTGCTGTGGGGCCATCATGGAGACTGACAGCTCCATTTTTCCACTTTTCTCCCCTCCTCTTGCCTTGGTTACTCGGGCATGTGTGCTGGCATGTGCGTGCAGTGATACACATCACCCTCCTTAGCCTTGCCGCTCCTGTCTGCAGTACCCCAGGCCTCCACCTGGGGGAAGTTCTGCAGCGGGTGAGACAGGGTCCCCACTCGGGAGAGAGGAACTGCTATGCTGCCACTCAGTCCATCTCCCAGCGTCACCCCCCCCCCTCCTCCTGACAACTCAGGCTCATTCCTGAATCCAAGCCACCGGTGTGGCATGAGTTGTAGCATTCAGCGCCTCAGCCCTCAGCACCACCGGGCCTGTTGGCCAGGTGAAATTTAAAGATCCCATGTCACTTATGGTAATAGGAGGGGGTAACCTGGCTTGCATGAGGGTCAGAATAACCTAGAGATTAGAGCACCTAGCTGTGAACCTGAAGACCCAGCAGACCTGGGTTTAAAACCCCACAAATGCCAGGGGTGCTAGAGAGCCAAGCTTGAGACAGGATGTGTGTTAGAACAGCTCCAGCAGAAATATAAAAAATGTTTAATTTAATTGCAGCATAGAGTAAGATCAATTTCTTCCATCGATATACATCGGAAGATCTCACTTTATAGATCAGATTGATACCAAACTTGACAATGGGGAGGCCACAGGTGGCGGTGGGCAGTCAACTAGATAAGCAGATACCACCTCCACAGCAGGCCCAGAAAGCTTCACTGAGTGGCGAGGGTTCAATTACCTTGAGTGGGACAGGAAAATCTCCACCATGGGAGTCAGTCCTGCAGGTAGTCAGATAAATGGATTCAAAAATAAAAAAAACTTGACCACATGGGAACACAAGACACTAAGATTGAAGAAGCAGTAGCCACTGCAACAGAAGCAAAGGATCGTTCCCTCCAAACCCAGGCAGCATTTAACAAAATGACTACGGAAACATTGCACACTCAGAGCTCGTCTAGAGAATCTGGAGAATGCCCAGAGGGCAATGAATATTCATCTGGTAGGACTGCCTGAAGGTTCCGAAGGGCAGGACCTGCGTTCTTACATCCGCTGACCTCAGTCCTGGCTGACCTCAGTCCTCCCAGAAGAGGTTTCTTTTGTTCCCGAATACATCAGGAGTACTAACAGAATAAATTTTTGACAAGCACAGTGCTCCAGAGAGGTACTTTGAACCATCCTAATAATAACAACTGGCTTAAAGGTAAGGGACGTTATCCTGGCTTGGGCCCAGACGCATTTCCCAATCTCCTTAGATGACCACCCCATTAAAGTATTTCCCAACTGGTCCTATGCCACCCAGACCTGGCGCAAGATTTTTGACCCACTTCATCAACAACTGAGAAGTCTTGGGGTAGTACATACCCTCCTTGCACCAGCTCACCTGCGGCTTACTTATGGCACTAAGACTTTTCAATTCAATGACCCAGTGGAAGCAAAGAAATGGGTGGATAGAATTGTCTAGGAGTTTCGACATGAAGCAGTCATCAGTGAAGAGAGACAAGATGGATCCGATGAAGAAGACTGAAACCATTTTGCAGTATTGACTTTATTTTTGTCTCCCTCACATGGTTTAATGTTAATAATGATTACTTTCCCTGTTAATTCTTGGGCAGTGCAGACTTAAAATGGCGCCGATTGCGTGAGGTTAGTTCTTTTGAGCAGGCATGCTTGAACTAAATTTCCCGGGGGCCTGCATCTCAGAGTTCTATGATTGAGCACTATTGAGTATTTACAGATTTTGTCCTAGGGTGCGGTCAAGTTATAAAATGCCTGGTTATTTTTTTATTAAAATGCACTGTCCTTGGCAATTATGTTTAAAGGGGAATAGAAAGCTGAAATGCTGTGTGTAACTTTATTTCACCATTTAGTGAGGATTGAGGCTGGCCTGTTCTCTACACCATAAATTTTCTTGTTCAGTTTAAAGTAATAAGTGGGAATAATAACTAGTTTTAAGTCATATTTAGATATGTAGATTTCTCATGTTTTTCTTTCAGGATGTCCCACTGTCATGGCTTGGCTAAGCTAGTCAACAATTGTGGACAGTTTCTTTGAAATAACAAGAGGCGTTATTGTACTGTTATGGGGGTACCCCATATGTGGTATCACATCTTAATGACGTTTATAATCCTGAAGTTAGCATATGTGATTAACTGCCATAGTGCAAGGCTGTTACCATACTTTTTTTAATGTCATTAAGTGGATGATGTACTGGCTTGATCAGTTGTTTAAATCAATAAGAAGAAAAAAAAAAAAAAAAAGAAGTCACGTGCATACTATGTGAACCTGAGCAAGTCACTTAACCTTCCTGTGATTTCATACACCTGCCACGTACGGCTGCTTAGCACACTGTGCTATTGTGGGGTGGAAGGTTGCTGAGAACACAGAACTTGGTGACCTTCACAGAGGCCATGACAAAACTGCGTGTTACTCCTCTGCTCTTGGATCTCTTATGGTGGTAGAGGTTGGGTGTCGCATCACTGTGGCGGCCACTTATTAAGCCAATGGGGGGATGGAGATCAGTGAAGTACCTCTCATCTGAGTGGCAGAGAAGGGGGGGAGAACCCAGCTGGGCAGGGGAGTTTCACTGAACTGCAGGAACAGCTTCTGGGATTGGCAGTGGGTGTGGATATGAGGGTCACTGGGCAACTGAGACGGATGCCAATGACTGGCAAAATTCACAGATTCACTGCCCCAGAAGAGGGACAAAAGGGGAGGGTTAGGGGGGTGCGGGGAAGCGTGGGCATCACTAGGAGTAAGCATTTGGGACTGCAGCTCTGAATCTGTCAGCTGGAGACCCAAATAATTTCTGACAAGACACTTTTTTCCCTTTTGTGGCACATGCCTGCAACACCAGCTTTACCAGCACTGGATGCTTCAGCATGCAGCCACACACGCACAGCAGTAAGTGAAGATGCTAAGCCAGGCCCGCCTGCCAGCTTGAGCCAATTAGCTGACTGACTTGCCAACTAGAGCTAAAGTCTGTGGCGTAGAGTACATGAGTGTATTGTGTTGTTGAACTGGGGTGGTTGCACCTAGATCCATTCAGATCAGGCTTTGCTGGAAGTGAGGGAGAAAGGGAGAAAGAAAGTAGGCTAGAGAGAGGAGGAGAGGAAGAGAGAGGGAGAGAGAAGGGGAGAGAGGGAGATAGGGGGAAGTGGGAGAAAGAGAGGGGAGGGAGACAGAAGGGGAGACAGGGATAAAGGGGGAGGGAGAGAGACAGGAAGAGTGAGAGAGATGGGGAGGAAGGGGGGGGGAGAGAGAGAGAGACAGAAAACCAGTGGCGAGAGCCAGGAGGTCTGTGAAGAAGGTGGTAGTTCCATTCACCTGGGTCCCAGGACATGGCATAACTCCACAATACCAGGGCTAAGCCTTACCCAGACATACTGTATGAGTAACACAATCCAGTATGCTGACAGGGCACAGCATGTAACTGGGGACATTTCCTCGGAGGTGACTGCTGATCTCTGAAGCATTCTCAAGGCATGATGTTACTCCCAATGTTGTTCACACTGTACATGCTGCCCTTGGGGGCTATGCAGATGGCATCCAGCTGAAGCTCTGCTATGCACCTCATGGGGAGGGGGAGGCACTGTTACAGTGATTGATTGATGTGTGTCTGAACTAAGTGACTGGATGGCTGTCAGCTGTTTGAGCCTCAGGTCAGGTAAGATGGAGTTACTGCTCATAGAACCAGAATTTCAGAAAATACCAGTGAAGAAGAAATATATTACCATGCCATCTTTGGAAGGCGCTTTGCTCAGTGCTGTAGATAGGGCTGAAAACCTATTCAATCAATCAATCGAAGTCTTTATTTATCCAGGCGATCACCGTTGAGCAAGCTCATTTACAAGGTGGACCTGCTGTTGTCAAGGACAGTTATACATACACAGATTAAAGGTGCAGAATACAAAATGAGCAAAGAGATACAAGCAAACTTAAAGAAGAATGGTAGGCGCAAGGTATACATTCCAAGTGTTCACGTAAGAACATATATGCATCACACAACATCATTGTGGTATATACAACCTTCATGGATACATATTTATTAAGGCCTCTATAGAAAGGTACAATTATTTACATTTCAGCCCTCAGTGACCGTTTAAATGCTTGGGTGAGGATCCTAGGCTACAGAGGGGCCCATAATGAAGTCTGTATCTCCTGCTTGAGTGGCGGGAGGAGAGTAGTATGGGAAAAAGTGGTGCCAAGGTGTCAAAGGTGCCAAGGGCCAGTATGGCAGCTGACTAGTGAGCTAGTTAAATGGGGAAGGAAGGAACTAGGTTCGTGGCTGAATGGGGTAAAGCTGGGCACCAGGGATAACAAACTATTACTGGATGCACAGGTGGTAGCTCTTGTTTGCTGTGGATTTTTTCACCCAAGAAAGATTACCTGGGTGAAACCGTCTCTTCAGTATGATGACCTGGTGACTGTAGTGCATGCCTTCATGATATCTCACTTTGACTATTGTAACACTCTGTATTTGGACCTTCTGGAGAATTGGTTCGCCGTTTCCAGCTTGTCAGAATGCTGCCACCTGGCTGATGTTAGCTGCAAGCACTTTTAATCATATCATGCCTGTGCTGTGGGATCCACACTAGCTGCTAGTTAGATGGGGTACCACCTTCAAGATTCGCTTTATGGTTTTCTAGGCCCTGCATGGCCGTGGTCCTGCCTACCATCAGGGTTCTGCACAAACTGGGTCCTGGATGCCTTTAAGGCTCAGCACAATCTCAGTCCTGGCTACCTTCAAGGCACTGCATAACCTCAGGCCTGGCTACCTTCAAGGCCCTGCACAACCTGGGTCCTGGCTACCTTCAAGGTCCTGAATGACCTGGGTCCTGGCTACCTTCAAGGCCCAGCACAATTTGGGTCCTGGCTACCTTCAAGGCCCTGCTGACCTGGATCCTGGCTACCTTAAAGGCCCTGCATGACCTGGGTCCTGGCTATCCTCAAGAACCTGCATGACCTGGGTCCTGGCTACCTTCAAGGCCCAGCACAATTTGAGTCCTGGCTACCTTCAAGGCCCTGTACAATTTTGGTCCTGGCTACCTTCAAGACCCTGCATGACCTGGGTTCTGGATACTTTCATGGCCCCGTCTACCCAGGTCCTGGCTACCTTAAAGGCCCTGCACAACCTGGGTCCTGGCTGTCTTCAAGGCCCTGCAGAATTTGGGTCCTGGCTTCCTTCAAGGCACTGTACAATTTGGATCCTGGCTACCTTAAAGGCTCTGCACAATCTGGGTCCTGGCTTCTTACAAGGTCCCACACAACCTGGGGCCTGGCTGCCTTCAAGGCCCTCAGGAACCTGGGGCCTGGCTACACAAAAGACCTCCTGCACCCCCATAATCCTAACTGCCCTCTCTGCTCTGCAAGGGAGAATCTGTTTGATGTCCCACAGACCCATTTTAAATCATCAGGGGATAGAGTCATTGCTGTGACTGTTCGACAGCTGTGGGACTCCTTTCTATCTTATTGCACTATATCCTCAGTGGAGGCATTTTAAAAGTCCTTAAAAATATATTTGTTCTCCCTGGTATTCTAGGATCCTGGCTGAAAGTTCTTTGTTCACCATATATGCAAGGCCCCAGGAATTCTGCGATTCCATGGTTGTGGAATTTTCCACAGAATTTGCATCATATAGCAGAATATGTATATGTATATTAGGTAAATCTCCATTTATCGCATTATTGGTTATTTACATAGCGAAAGTGAGGGTGGGTTGAAACCTTGGTTTCGTCTACCCTTAATTGGCATTGGTGTGCATTGATCGCCAGCCCTAACTCTCACCCCATCACATGTAAAGCAGCAGAAGTATAGAGAATGGGGTGAGAGTTAGGACCGATGACCCAATGCACACCCCAATGCCGGTTGGGGGGTGGCAGGGGGTCCAAGGGGGGTTTTCAACCCTAACACCAAATTTCCTCACATTTGTCGCTGTGGAACAACCCTAACTAATGCATTAAATGGAGTTTTTTGCCTCTAATTTCCCTTCTTTTTGAGAATGATAACTAGAAATACTGAATGTAATGCAGCGGCAGGAGGGCCCCGTGCTCCCGCCACGTGATGTCTTGTGGCATAGTAACAGGAACGGCAACGCAAACAGAAGTGCTAACAGTGGCGCACATGGTAATGCAAGCGCGAATGAGAACAGAAAGGGTAACGCACACAGTGGCGTAGATGGGAACGGTCTGTCGCGTAATGTGTTGTCACATAGTAACATGGTACCTGCAAAAGGAAATGTCAATGGGCATGGTGACGCTAAGTGAGACAGAAAGAGAAACAGTACTGTAGACACAAATGGCAAAAAATAACAGAAACGCAAGCGCAAATGAAAACGCAAAGGATAACGCACATGGTGGCGTAGACGTCAACGGTAAGTGAAACGGGTACGGAACCACAAGCGGAAAGGGCAATGGTAACAGTAATGTAAGTGCACAGGCTGGTTTTCCCCAAAGCCTGCATAGAGAAAGACAGTGAGTACAAAGAATGTATGCATAATAATGGGTATCGGAGCAGAAAATAAGGACTTGGAATACTAAATAGGTTATATCTCAGGAACCGTATGACATAGAAAACAAATTTAAAAGTCATATGATTTACGACTGTCCTGGTTAGTTTTGTACTTAGCCCCGGAAAAGTCAGTATCTCGCACCGTTTCCGAGATACAGGCCCTGAAAGGCGCGGCGAATGCCGTAATGTTATCCTATGGGAAAAAAAGAGAAGTTCGGAGCACCATAACTTTGCCTCCCTGTAATATTTTTTCACCAAACCACTGAAAGGCACATCTGTGGGCTGTTGGCTGTCTTCCCTCCAAATTTCAGGAAAAAAGACCAAACTGTTATTTTGCAGCAGGGTGCCAAAGGATTCCTGTACAGCGTTGGGCGCCGTAATGTTATCCTGTGGGAAGAAATGTCAACTTTGGAGTGCCGTAACTTTGCCACTGTGTAATATTTTTTCAACACAAGACTGAAAGGCACATCTGTGGGATGTTGGCTGCGTTCCCTCCAAATTTCAGCCCAAAACTCCCAACCGTTCTTTTGCAGCGCAGTGCCAAAGAATTGCTGTCATTTTCCCACAGACTAGAAAACTACTGTCGCAATTTGTGAAAGCTTTCGCAAAAATTTGCGACACTTTCATGAGCACGAAAGTACTTTGTGAAAGTACTTTTTCCAGAAATTTGAAAAACATATTTCTGGGGTGTTTTACCCCAAAATAAAGACATGGCTAGCATCCTCAGGGTCCGACTGGGTGAATACAAAAATAATTAGGTTGCTAGAGGGTCCCAAATTTAAATGCCAAGCATTTTTCTGATCACCAACTGAAAACAAAATGGTGGATTTGCGAAAGTAACAGGCCCATTTGCGAAAGGTAAAATGCATTTGAGACACTGTCGAACTTTTTGTTAACTTTTCCCATTGACTTATAATGGGAAATTGGTTTTTGAATAACTTTTGAACCGTTTAATATTTTTTCACCAAATCTTCGAAAGGCACATCGAGGACCCTGTCCACATGTTCCCTGAAGATTTCAGGCTGGTCAGCAAGAAACCGCATGCACCTGTACGCCGTAATCGTGAGAATTCCAGAAAGCTGCGAACAAGGCAGATCACGCTTAATAACTCTGCAGCCGTATCCGACTCAGTACAAAACTTGCAGATCCCAAGGCCTATGGTTCTTGATCGTATTCCAAATTTCAGCCAAACCACAAACGGTTGCAAAGTTATTAAGGTGCAAAATTTTGGGTTTAACATAGAAGTGGCTCTCTACCATAATATATATATATATATATATATATATATATATATATATATATATATATATTACATTATATGTGTGTGTATTACTACATAATGCATTCGTTTTGGTGGATTTTCTTCCAAATATATTGTTTTTCTATAGTCCCCAGCTCCCTTCCCCATCTCATTAATCCTGAAGCCCCTCCTCTGTGCTCAGCATGTGATGTCATCAATGACATCACATCATATTTAAGCCAATGGCAGGATTACATTCTGCCACAGAATTAAATAAATCATGTCGTACAAATCAGAAGATGCTGCTGCAGAAGCCTGGGAGCCCTGCTGCAGAAATCAGGACAAAGTGCCGCAGAGCACTGCGGACCCTGCATATAGGGCCTGTTTTTATTTTATATTCATTGCTCATGCAATTTTATGTGTAGTGCCTTCAACCTGTGGGTTAAGGTGCTTTAAAAAAATCGATGGGGTTGCCTGATGACTGAGGGGGACACACGCTGCACTTCTGTTCCAGTAATGCGAGTTCAGCAGCAAGCCTGGGGAGCGGGATCTGTTCAGTCCTGGGTTGGGGTGCGCTGCCATTTGCAGCATGAGGCAGCCTGGGGAGGGAAAGGCACCCAACATCCAGTGCTGTTGTGGCTTCTTGTGGTGGAAAGCGGAGCTTGCTCCACTGTGAGGAGCGGCATCAACCAAGATTGTGCTGCAGCGTACAAGGGCAGCTGTTGACAGTGCTGGTGCCACAGGGAGCTGGGAGGGCCAGGGAAACCGGGAAAGAAAAACACAAATACCAATGGACACCAGCCCACCTGAAAAATAGCACAAGCACTCTCAGGTCCTGCCCCATGTGGCTCTATGTTGGCCTTAATGATGGTGGCATAGCAGATGGAACTAGGAGGTCACTGGGGACATGCCTGAATGGGAGGCATGAGATGGGGGGCCATGGGCCAAACAGTTATATGAAAGAAAATGAATTGAATGTTTGATATTTATTTATTTATTTATCAAGTCTAGGATTACAAATACGTTTGAGCCTTGGCTCTTTTACAAAGGTTCCACGTCAGAGAAATACAAATTATGGGGGAACATCAAGACAGACATTACAACAATGTGGACATTGCAAACAGAGTACAGATTAATACAATTTAAGGGTAGCATTGTAACAAGGCAGCCAGAGGCATTTGTCAGAGAAAATAGACAACAGATAAGAAGTGCCAGAGTCATAGGGAGAGGGAAGAGGGGACAGGGGGAGAAGGAATGTAGGAAGGGTGGGGAGAGGGTGAAAAGTGCAGCATTGGGTATACCAAGATGTGAGGATAGAATCCAGTGAGGAGGGGACCACTAGAGCAGGAAGGGAAGTGGAGAAACAAGGTTAAGTTATGTTGACAGGCAAAAGTTCCATTTGTACTCACATCTGGAAGCCACATCTGCAGTTCATCTTAGTTGTTGGGGGTAATCCTCACACACACACACACACACACACACACACACACACACACCACACTCTTCCCTGTGACTAGGGCAGAGTTTCGTGTCCAGCAGTTTGTGCTACTATAGCGGCACACTGGCTCAGAATGTTTGCACCCAAAACTGCATCATTATAACTGTGACTGTGTATTGGACCCTCCCTCTTAAAATACAAAATGCAGTTCATCACATGTAGCATTGCAGCAACGTTGTCAACAAAAGGGGGGGGGGCTTCAGAAGGAGATTTTCCTGTGGCTCCTCTTAGAGTTATGGCTTCAGTCTGGTAAAATACAAAAGTAAGGACAAAGACTTCGGTAATGGAAAAGGTTCAGAAGTTATAAGAACAGAAAGACTTTCTGACCGTAGTGCTGCAACTGAGCACAGCTAATGAGGTTTGTACAAATTGTTCTTACCCAACAACCAGCCAGTAATTGTGCAACGAAGCTGGCCATCGTCTGTTCCTCGTGAGACCCCCCCCCCCCACATGCAGTAGGAGTTGATCTTAATTAGGAATCCTACCCAAAGAAAGAAAGAAAGCAAAGTGTTCAACCATCAGCATCGGTTGCCTGGATATCGATTCTTGAAGTTATGCACAACCCTATTAAGTCCAGCTGGGTTTGTGTTTTTCAAAGAAATCTGAAATGTTCTGTTTGCTTTTAGTATAATTACTGTGAACTTTAGCATGCATGTCAGATGGCTTTTATGGAAAGATAAAAGCCATAATCATTTGTAATTCTGCCACACTGTACCTCTACAGCATTTATTAATTAATTTGAACAGTGCCGCAGGCTGCACACTCACCTCTGAGGCTAGAAGATCAGAAGGCCATGGGTTCGAGCTGCACACCAGAGGGAGTAAAACCCAGTACTGACATGGTAGTGCAGCATGAGAGGGGTGCTGCACTCCTTAGGTGCCGTCTGTCTTTATTTATTTTTTGGTGACCAGGTAAGGCCCACTTGGCACAAGTGCCTGTTTTCAGGGGCATCCTGGGAGCACTGGGGTGTTTAAGTGAATTGCTCACAGTCACATAGTATGCAAGGGGAGGTGGTGGGAATCGAACCCGGGTCTGCAAGATGTACCAAGGTCATTCACAGCTTGTTACTCTAGCCTCTAGGCTATACTGCCAGTCTTTCAGATGAGATGTTAAACCGTGGTCTAGTCTTCCTCTTCTGGTGGTTGTTCAGGTGGGCATTAAAGATGCCAGGTCCTGGCCCAATTTTCCCCATTCACTTAAAATGCCACCAACAGCTTAATCTGATTCACTATGTCAGTTTGCATCTGTGTCCCCCCCTCTGGGACGAGGCTCAAAATGGGCAGAATTGCCTAGCCCTCCTTTCCAAGTTAAAAAGAATTAAACTAATGCATGTATTAATTGAGAATGGATATACCAAGCTGGCCTGGTAGTGCAATGGTGGCGCTACTGCTCGCTACGCTGCTGATCCAAGTCTGGGAGTGCACTCGAGATGTCAGGGGCTGGCCTGGGGAAGTACGGTTGAACATCTATGGTACTGTTCTTCTACTTTTGGGGGGGCAGTGTACTCTGCTATTTGATTCTGTAACTCCTAGGTGGCGCTATCCCAAGGGCTACTACCCCTGCCTGCTTGGCTAGTAGCAGGTTAAGGGGCCTGAGTTCTGAAATGGGTGTCTACACCCAGAGGTCAGGGTTGGTAGTGCTCAAGCTAACCTGGGCACAGCCCTCCTGGACACTGTAACCCCCCTCTTTCCTCTCTAGTGGCCTGAACACTGTACAATAATCACTTTCACAATACCCCCGGTACACCACACAAGTACCCACAATGTTTTCACTTACCACCAAGGCTGGTTCCTCTGGCTTGACCCTGGGGACCCCCTGTAAAACAAGGTTATGCTCAGCAAATAACAATAGTACAGTACTTTGAGCACAAACTGGAACCACAGTCAGATTACATGCAGAAAAAGTTAGATCTGATTTATTCAGGGGACTCGAACAAGGGAGGGGCAAAATCAGGTTAATTAGCTTAAAGGTTATATCAATCAAGCAGTTATGCATGAGCTTTGAGTCCCCCATACAGTCCACCTCTGGGTACCCAGGTGGAGAAGAGATGGGCTAGCCAGGACCGTTGCCTGGGGTTGCAGCTGGTTGGGGCCCTGTGATGGAAAATACAACATACTAACATACTAAAATGCCAGCAGAATAGGCCTAATGGTCTTTCATGTCTGCTCGTTTGGTCAGCCCTCACCCTAGGAGCAGACCTTGCTGCCCCCCTCACCTTCTCTGGCTTCTTCCTTCCCAGTTCCAGATATTCTCACTGCACTGGATTTTGCTTCCATGCACAGTACACAATATTTGTAATCTGGAGCCAAAGGGCTCAGTTCGTAGAGGAAACGAAACAACAAGACAATCAGATGACACACTCAGATTAAGCTGTTGTTGCAGAGAGCTACCCTGGTATTTACTCACGATACCCAAGACTGGACACAGGCTGGACAAAAATCAAGACTGCAGGTGGTTGATCTGGAATGCCAGGAGAAGCAGGGCCCACACGAGTCGCAGAGGCGTAATTCCTGTTCAAGCGTGGAGCAGGGGGCTTATTCCCAGGAAGGTCTCTCGTCGATGGCTTCTCTGTACAGCGGGTAGTCTGGTAGGGCCAGTCTGGCAAGGCCCAGACCGTATGGAGACACATTTGAATGCAGTCTGTTTTGGGCTGGCTACAGCTTCCAGCAAGCAGAACATAGTTCACACAGTGGGGAACTAACTCACAACCCACTAGCAGCTCATAGCACATTTACATGTAAGGGAATTCTACCGTACCAGGCAAAGCTCTCCCTGGTCACAATCGCAAAGTCTCTGCACACACCGGGAGTTTAGGGGTAGCTGTAACTCCTGACAGGCTGATCGCATTCAGCAAAATCTTCGGACTTCTTCAGGTTGAGCCTGGCCCACTTCAGTAGCTTACTTTAGTCACACAAACTTGAATTTAGTCCACAATAATTCTCTTCTCTCCCTCTCAGGAGCAGCAGACAGACATGTAAGCCAAAAACTCAGCCTTTTCACAGTTCTACCATGTGAATCTACTCAGGATTGCTGCTCAGAATCACTTCAGCTCCTCTCATTTCACTTCCCAGCTCAGAACAAACTGAAAACCGCAAGCAGCCCGGGACTTCCCCAAGATCCAAAAGATTTGGTTGACTGATTTGGCTGTCAGTCAAAGCAAGAGCTCCCCCTTCAGTTGCAAAAAAGGCACAAAAAGTTCAAAACTACAGTTCCTACAGATTTTGAATTCAGACAGCTCCTGTAGTCCGGCTACATTTTAGGTCCCACCAGTACTGTTTGGTCCAATTTGCAGTCCAGGACCAAGATAGTGGAGACAAACAAAACAGTCCTTGCTACACAGAAAGCAGGCTAGACAAACTACATTATCATTATCACTCTAAATGGTTTTCAGCAAATAGTTACATCTTTCAACAGAGCTCCCTCTCAGATTACTTATGTTGTAATCAGGCAGCTCCTAAAGAGACAGTACACAGAGGCTATACAGGCTCTGGTAATCACATTTAAACTGTTAAAACGCAGGACACCAGCCTGGCACTGAGCATTTAGGCAAGCTCAAGGAAGACTTTTTGGGAACCCCCATTTGTGGGGGGGGTTACAATTGCCATCTGGCTGAGGTCAGGTGGCAGCGCTGCAGGAGGCATTCACACTGAGGAGAGGACCAACGTCCAACACCGTGTCGTTATTGCGCGTTGCTGGCTCCTGATAGAAAATGGGCAGCAAACTCAGGCCAGTTGAACATAGAAACAGAAGAAAAAATTACTCACCTTAGTAATGTTGCTTCTTCTAATGGAGTCTTGCTGTATTCTGACATATGCACTTAGGTCCTGCCTTTCAACTGCCCCGGAGAACAAAGAGTTAAACTTTCCATGGCCAGCATGGAATGTTCACCGTGAGCTCGGTTGAAGCCCATGTCTGCTGTTGTTTAAACTCCAACCGTCAGATCTTTATGAGCAATACTCACTAGAAGTTCTGTGTGGAAACTGTAAAACTCAAACTAGCCAACTGGCAACTATATTTATATAAAAGGGTTTCTTTTGTTTCAAAGCAAAGACTCAAGTCAGGAAACCCAAAAAACAAACCACAACACTCACCCAAAATAAAGGCGAGTGAAAAAGGGACACCCGTAGGGTGCCAACACTGCTCCTGCCCACCCACATCCCAAAAACTAGGTTCTGAGAGGGGAGGCAGGGGGGGAGGTCAGAATACAGCAAGACTCCATTAGAAGAAACAACATTACTAAGGTGAGTATTTTTTTCTTCAAACAACATGAAGTCTTGCTGTGTTCTGACATATGAAGGCTACCAAGCAGTACCTCCATGGAGGAGGGACAGAACCTACTTTGGAAACAGGCTGTGAAGTACTGCTGTGCCAAACCGAGCATCACTCCTACCCTGGATATCCAGAGAGTAATGCTTGGTGAATGTATGCACTGTTTTCCAAGTGGCTGCTTGACAGATTTCTAAGATAGGAATATCCCTGGCAGCAGCCAGGGAAGCAGCTGTACCTCTAGTAGAGTGAGCCCTCAGGCCTGAGGGTGGAGTTCTACCCAGTTTTTCATAGCAGAATTGTATACAAGAAACAATCCACCTGGCAATAGATCTCTTAGTGGCAGGTTTGCCCTTACCAACCTCTCCATACGTGAGGAACAACTGGAGGGACTCAAACCTGTGACCCTTGGTGAGCTCTATGTAGTAGCTGAGGGCCCTTTTAACATCTAAGCTGTGCAGCCTCCTCTCTCCAGAGGAGGAATGGTCAGTGAAGAAAACAGGGAGAGACATAGACTGGTTGAGGTGGAAATCTGAAACCACTTTAGGCAAAAACTTCCTGTTAGTTCTTAGGACCACTTTACCTCTATGGAAAGAGATGAAATCAGGTTCCACTGACAGGGCTTGCAATTCACTGATACGCCTGGCAGAGGTAATGGCTACAAAAAATACAGTTTTCCAAGTCAAGTACTTAAGCTCTGCAGAGGACAAAGGCTCAAAGTGGGGCTGCATAATCTGAGCAATGCAAACATTAAGGTCCCAAGCAGGAGCAGGGTCCCTAAAGGAGGGATTGGTGTGCAGCAATCCCTTGAAGAACTTACAAAACACAGGATGGGCTGACAGAAAAGCAGAAGCAGCTGCCAAATGCACTTTAAGTGTAGCTGGCCTAAGGCCTAGGCATTTGAGATGGACCATATAGTCCAGAACCATAGGCAACCCAGCAGAATCTGGAGAAATATTCTTCTTAGAACACCAAATAGTGAACCTTTTCCATTTGGAATTGTAAGTCTTTCTGGTGGAAGGCTTTCGAGAAGCCTTAAGGATATCCAGAACCCCCTTGGGAAAGATGCAGGTCAGCAAACTCTAACTCTTCAAGAGCCATGCCTTGAGATTGAGAGACCAAAGGTTCGGGTACCAAATCCTCCCCTGAGAGGATGTCATCAGGTTGTAATTCCTGGGAAGAGACAGGGGAAGGTGGACTGCTAGGGACAGCAACAGGAGATACCAGGGCTGTCTGGCCCAGTCTGGAGTAATCAGAATCACTTTGCATGGTTGTGACCTTATCACTTAACACTTTGAACAAGAGAGGGAAGGGGGTGAAAGTATACAGAAATGTCCCTTCCCAATTCAGGATCAGAGCATCCAGGGGGACTGAGCCCAAGACTGGGGGTCTGCAACAAAAGAGAGGAAGCTGATGATTGTCTGGGGCTGCAAAAAGATCTATCTCTGGAGTGCCCCATCTCAAGAAAATCACTTTCAAAACTAGAAGATCTAGGGTCCATTTGTGATGACCCTGGGATATTCTGCTCAGAGCATCTGCTAGGACATTGTCCTTCCCTGGGAGGTGAACTGCTATCAGAGAGGTTTGCAGGAAATAGGCCAGGGACCACAACTTCATTTCTTCTGTGCACAAGGCCATGGACCAAGTGCCTCCCTGCTTGTTGATGTACCACATGGTGGTGCTGGTGTCTGTTCTGACCTGGACCACCTTGTTCTGTACAGATTTGGAAAAGGCTTGCAGTGCCAGAAACACTGCTCTGAGTTCCAAGAGATTGATGTGAAGCAGAGATTCCTGAGGTGACCACAGCCCTTGGGTGGTAAGATTCCCCAGATGGGCTCCCCAGCCCAGCAGGGAAGCATCTGTGGTGAGTATCACTGAATGAGGCTGAGTGACAAAAGGAACTCCTTGTCTCAAATTGTCCTGATCCTGCCACTATTGCAAGGCCTGGATCAGGGTTCGAGTCACTGGGACTAGTTTGGTAAGGGAATCCTTTCTTTGGGACCAGAAGGCTCTTAAGTGGAACTGAATGTCCCTCATCTGGAATCTTGCTCCCTGGTCCACAGCTGCAGAAGCTGCCATGTGGCCCAGAAGCTGAAGAAAATGCCTTGCTGGTCAAGACACCTGTAGGGTGAATGAAGAGACCAGTTCCATAAGGGTCCTAGCCCTGTCCAGGGGAAGGAAGGCTCTTGCCCTTATTGTATCCAGCTCCGCCCCTATGAAGGTGAGGCGCTGTACTGGCTCAAGAACTGACTTTGGAAGGTTGAGAAGGAATCCTAAGGAAGTGAGCACTTGCTGAGTTATTTGCAAATGTGACTTGACTTGGTCTGGAGACTGACCTACTATGAGCCAGGCATCCAAGTATGGGAAGATGGAGATCTTTTTTCTCCTTAGGAAAGCAACCACTACTGCCAGGCACTTTGTGAAAACCCTTGGAGCTGATGTTAGGCCAAAGGGCATTGCTCTGAATTGATAGTGGCCTGAGGGCAACTCAAACCTGAGGTACTTTCTGTGGGAGCACCTGATGGGAATGTGAAAATAGGCATCTTTGAGGTCCAGGGAGGCTAGCCAGTCCCCTGGCCTTAGAGAGGGAAGTATTATTCCCAGAGTCACCATTTTGAACTTTGGTTTTAAAAGGTGTTTGTTCAGATATCTTAGGTCCAAGATGGGCCGCCATTCTCCTGTCTTTTTGGGGGTTAGGAAGTACCTGGAGTACAATCCTTTGCCCTTGTGTAGGGTGGGAACCCTCTCTATAGCTCTGAGAGCTAGGAGGGAAGAAACCTCTGCCTCTAAGGCAAGGGTCTCTGATGGATTAGCAGGTGGAAAGGATCTGGTTCTCATCCTGGGAAATTTTTTGAAGCTGAGAACCAGTCCCTGGCTTACTACTTACAGGACCCACTTGTCTGATGTCAGAGACTTCCAGTCCTGGACAAAGTAAGCCAGCCTGCCCCCTACTAGTATTGGAGAATCGGCCCAGGCAGACCCATCAGGGTGTCTGCTTGGTGGCGGCTTTAGGCTGAGGGGTGGATGCAGGCCTGCTCATCCCCCATCTGCCTCTCCCTCTAAAGAACCCCCTCTGAGAATAAGAAGAAGAGGCCTGAGCTTGGTAAAAAGGCCTTTGGAAAGGCCTGCCCCTGCCCCTGGACTGCTGCCTTTGAGGAGTGGCTTGCCTTTCGTTGGCCTGAGCACTCCTGTAAGTGGTCCTTTACTCATCCATCTTTTTCATGTAGTTCTCTGTCTGCTCTCCAAACAGAGAATTACCAATAACCGGGAAATCCATGGCCTTAGTCTGGGTATCCTATGAGAGGCTAGTACATCTGAGCCAAGCCATCCTCCGAAGAGCCACAGATGTAGCCATGATTCTTGATGAAACATCACTGGAGTCCACAGCAGCATGAAACTGCACTTTGGATGCCTCAATCCCATCTGCAGCCACCTGCTCCAGCTCCTTGGCAAGCTGGTCAGGGGCCTGTTTAGCCAGAGCCAACATAGTGTCCCACCTGGACTTATGGTATCTAGCTGTGTAGGCCATATAGTTAGCCTGCCTGAGTCCCAAAGACACTGCCATGTACTGTTTCTTTGCCATGGCATCAATTCTCCTGGAGTCCTTATCTGGGGGGTGTGATGCCAAGGGGATATTTGCTTTATCACAGGCAGCAGCCTGCACTACTCCAACATGGCTGCATTGCTGGGAAAGGAACTTTGTATCTGAGCCTGAAAGAGTATACCTCTTGTCCATTCATCTGTCCACAGGAGGTATGGAGTTAGGAGTCTTAAGAATTTTATGTGTCTGCATCCCAAAGGATTTGTGGAGGGAAATAGACAGTCTCCTGGACTCTGGGATGTCCATCATTTCAACAAAATCAGGCTCCTCCTGATCCTCTACTGCTTCTTCCATAGGAAGCTGGAGGATTTCAGCCACTTTTTGTAAAACATAAAGTGAGAAGGGGACTCAGAAAGCCTAGGAGGAGAAACACCTGAAGGTCTGTCTGGGGAGATGTCTGGGTCAATAGGCACATCCAGACTTTCATAATCACCATCATCACCCTCATACTCTCTCTCCTCCTCATCCGGTTCATAAAATTCTTCCAAGGTGTCATCCGGAACCGGGGGAACCGACCGAACCTAACCCCTGCCAGATGGTGCCGGTTCAGCCGAAACCAAAGTAAGCGATTGCACTATTCTTATCACCTTGGCTATCTCATTGGCGGTCGGAGTATGAATTTCTGGGTCCGAACTGGATGATTTATCTTTTCTTTTCCTTTTTACTCCTCAGAATCGGCTCTCCTTTTGCCCGAAGAAGTATCGCCCTGGTCAGAGAGCACTCCTTCTGGTTCGGTTGGAACCGACCCGGGCTGGCCATCCAGGTCAGCGGACTTCTTGGCCTCCCTTTCCCTCAGTCTACCTAATCTCTTTTCCATGGTAGCTTTGGGAAAATTCTTACAAATTTGGCAGTCTGAATCGAGGTGGTCAAACCCTAGACAATAAACACAGGTGGTGTGGGGATCAACCTTAGCAAAGACTTCCCCACACACACTGCAGTGTTGAAACCCAGTGGGCCTGGTTTTTTTCTTGGGTTTCTCAGACATGGCCAATCCTAACCAAAACTTACCCTTTTTTCGGCAATCCGCCAGGCAAGACTCTCCTATCGGTTCCTGACCGTGTCACGGGTCTTGGAAAAAAACGTAATAAAAATCTGTTTTTTTTAGAACTGATACGGACCGGTTACCACACTCTAAGTAAATACACAGGGCCAGATATTCAAAACTTTGCCCCGGGGCAAAATTAGCACTGACCAGCGGGCAAACTTAGCCCGGAGCACAGAGCACGCTATATTCAAAAGGAATAGCCCAGGGCAAACAGCTTCCGAATATGGCATGGTAATGAGGCCATGTAAACTGGGCTGGGAGTGCAGGGCAAAAATAGCCCTGGAATAAGACAGCACTGAATAAAGCAACCAGGAAGTGCAACCCACAACAACAACACAGTACACAGCAACATGTGGGCAGGTACAGACGAACTACGTGGCCAATGTGTGCCAGCAAATGCATGGATCTCAGTACAGCTGCAGGAAGCAGCAGATGTGAAAGAACAGTGATCAAAACTGTATAATATTCCCGTGACAGTTAGCGCTAACACATTAGCGCCGGCATGCTGAGTTGCAGTCAGCTGAGCAAACACGTTGTCTGGGCTAAAATGTGCCATATTCAAAAGTTATGTAAATGAGCCTACTTACGTAGTCTCTGGGCAAACAACCGGATTAGTATCTCATTATACCCCTGATTTGCATGCAGTTTGCCCAGCTGTACTGCAGAGTCCCACAGAGCCACCTGTAGGTCAGTCTGGAAGTACAGGGGCTGACCAGGTCCAACCGCAGCTCCACCTGTAGGTCAGTCTGGCAGTGCATGATGATAGCTGCAGGCTACATGTAAACAGTACAGCATAGCACAGCATATTATACCTCAGGGGACAGGACACCATAGGCACAGGTGGTGGTGGTGCTGCATGCAACTGTCACATTGTAGGGCATGCTACAGTGCACAGCAGAAACTACAATAGCAAGGGGGCCAGTAGTGCGTGGACACAGCAATGCCTATGGTGTGTAGGGCAGTGATGATGACTGCACTATACACAGTGAGCGGCCCAACCTGCAGATGTTTTCTGACACTGGACATTACTGTTACGCTGTTGTGTGACCCACAGATGCTGCACCTGTGGCATGGATGCTCACAGTGACATGTACATTTCTGGCTTTGTGTGCTATGGCAGTTGTACAGCTGTGAGGTATGTGGCCGGGGGCATATATTATCCGAAAGGCACACTGGTGTTGGGGTATTCCCAATACTGACCCATGTACACTGCATGATGTGTCCCAGCCTTGTGGCCACACCTGATCTGTAGCACAGCCTCGCCACCCATATATGCTCTCCTCAACATCCTCCATGCCCACAGTGCTGCATGTGTGTGCTGGCATCTGTTGGTGTCCACGGAAGTGTGGTCCACAGGTGTGTGCTGTATGGCCACATTGCCGTGCTGTCCACTGGTGGCAGGGTCACCACTTACTGCCTGGCATGGCTGGGACTGTGACAGATGATGGCATCATTGTGATGCCACAGTTAGCAGCATGCTTCTCTATGTTTGGCTTTATCTATGTGTCATATTTATTTGTTAGGGTCGCAAAACCGCGCTAAACCACGCAAACGCAGCAAAGCTGATTGCCCAGGATTAAGACCAGCTTTTCCTGGGCGGTACTGCACCGCGCTATGTCGCGCTGTCGCCAAGAAAACCACCTAGCGCGGCGCTAGTCACTGAATATAGCATTGCGCCTGTATTCATGTCAGTTTGCCCCTTGCATACATTATAATTTTGCCTGGCGCTAATGCGGTTTGCCCGCGCTATTTGGCCTTTTGAATATGGCAGACCCGCGCTAATCCGGCGCTAAACCTGCGCAAATGGTTTTTGCCCAGCGCAAAGTTTTGAATATCTGGCCCACAGACTTTTTTACCTGAAACTGATCAGTTCAGCCGAACCGATCCACAATTTACAAGTTCCACACAGGAACTATATAGAAAACATATCTAGTACTCACGGTACCACAGACAGAGACTTAAACCGACAGATCGGTAGCAGCAATTCGGTAGAAACTGAGTGAAAAAATGACAGTTTAACCGACTTTTTTGAACCGAGCAAAGGAGAACTCTCCGGAGCAACTGTTCAATGAGGTGGAGTAAAGAATCTGACGGTTGGAGTTTAAACAACAGCAGACAGGGGCTTCAACCGAGCTCACGGTGAACATTCCATGCTGGCCATGGAAAGTTTAACTCTTTGTTCTCCGGGGCAGTTGAAAGGCAGGACCTAACTGCATATGTCAGAATACAGCAAGACTCCATTAGCAGAAACAACATTACTAAGCTGAGTAATTTTTATGTTGCTTACACGCATGTGCAAGAAACATAGTGCCATCATCGGAGATTTCGGAGGTGTGTCACCTCCTCCTCCAATTCAGTCAGTGAGCTGGCAGGCGTGGCCCCTGTAAGCCAATGCATTTTGGAGCTGTCTGTGACACGCTCAAAATGCAGTGGCCTGATTGAAAGGGGAGCTACGCTTCAGTGAGCAGAGATAGAAGCCCATGAAGGTAGCTCCCCCCACACACAGGCGTGCGCCCGCTACTGCATAGCCGGCCAGGGTGCCCAATCGTCGGCTGAGCTGCATCTCTCCCCAGTTGTGGAGATGCCATGGGGCCCCCCAAGCGTGGCAATGAGTCCTTGGCCGACAGGGGTGCCCAATCCACCGCTGCTGAACGCCTCTAGCTTCTTGTGCCACGCTGAGCCCACCCCAGCGCGGGCAAATGGTCCCACGACGCCTTTTTTTTTTAACCTGAAAACGAAAACGGTCCCGTGAGCATCTCCTCCCTCCCACAACCTGCACCCACCCACTGCACACCAGCTTCCCCACACACCCTCACCTCATACTTACCTCCGGATTCCGGCGCGACGATCTTCGGTGGACCGGGAACACGTCTGCACTCTTCAAAGCTGACCGCGAACTGAGGAAATGCCGGTAAGTTGTATAATGGCCTAGATAGGGGGGTTTCAATTTTGTTGCATATCTCAGGCATTTTTGGGAATTTTGGCACCAAATTTTCAACATGGGGTTTATGGGACCCCTTCTCATGAATGATGTCACTGTCATGGCGTTATGACTGTGAAATCACCCTTCAGGCCCGAATACCGCCATGATAGTGACATCAGTCATGAGAAGGGGTCCCAAAAACCCCATGTTGAAAATTTGGTTCAAAAATTCCAAAAAATGACTGTTTTACGAGCGTGCGTTGCGCAGTTCCTATGCAGGCTTGTAAGTTCATGAAATTTCAATATTTTCACTCCAGATTTTCATTGCCATTTTACCACACCTTCTTATGAGTAGTACAGCTGTCATTTTTCACATCTCACCCAAAATGTGTTTCCGCCCATGTAGCGCTGCAATGGTGCAGTCGGTGTCTTGAAATCAATGTACGGACAAATTAAGAAAATCACAGTGCTACTGTTCATGAGCAGAGGTCTTAAAATGACTATGTTGAAAATTTGGTGAAAAAATTCCTAAAATGACTGTTTTACGAGCGCATGCTATGCAGTCTTGCTATATCAGAAGTTCAAATTTTCAGTATTTGCACTCCAATGACTTCCAAATACCTAAACAGCACATAGAAGCAAGCAACATTCGGCATTGACAAATGCTTGTTTCTTCTGTTTCTATGTTCAACTGGCCTGAGTTTGCTGCCCATTTTCTATCAAGAGCCAGCAATGCGCAATAACGCCACGGTGTTGGACATTGGTCCTCTCCTCAGTGTGAATACATCCTGCAGCGCTGCCACCCGACCTCAGCCAGATGGCAATTGTAACCCCCCCTACACATGGGGGTTCCCAAAAAGTCTTCCTTGACCTTGCCTAAATGCTAACTGCCATGCTCGTGTCCTGCGTTTTAGCAGTTTAAATGTGATTACCAGAGCCTGTATAGCCTCCGTGTACTGTCTCTTTAGGAGCTGCCTGATTACAACATACTTAATCTGAGAGGGAGCTCTGTTGAAAGATGTAACTATTTGCTGAAAATCATTTAGAGTGATAATGATAATGTAGTTTGTCTAGCCTGCTTTCTTTGTAGCAAGGACTGTTTTGTTTGTCTCCACTATCTTGGTCCTGGACTGCAAATTGGACCAAACAGTACTGGTGGAATCTAAAATGTAGCCGGACTACAGAAGCTGTCTGAATTCAAAATCTGTAGGAACTGTAGTTTTGATCTTTTTGTGCCTTTTTTGCAACTGAAGGGGGAGCTCTTGCTTTGACTGACAGCCAAATCAGTCAACCAAATCTTTTGGATCTTGGGGAAGTCCCGGGCTGCTTGCGGTTTTCAGTTAGTTCTGAGCTGGGAAGTGAAATGAGAGGAGCTCAAGCCAGTGGTGTGCTTCAGTTACGATTCCCCTGGGAGGCCAGTGGATTTGCCTCTCAATGTAGTCCACAAAGGTGTTTATGTCTCTCAGAGCTCACTGCCCAAACTGAGCTTGACGGCCCATTCCAGATTAATTGTTCTGCCCTCTCACCATGGTGCCCATGCCCCATCCAGCCCTAAGTTAGCTGATCGAGAAGGGTCCCCTCTCTCATTGTTTAGAGTACAAGAAGGTATTACATGATTCTGTATAGTAATGTTCAATTTATCTGTGTGAAATATGCATAATGTATTGTCAGAATGGAAATGATATAGTGAAGTACATTGAAATGTATAGTAAAGTGACAAGTTATGCCAATTGATGCATCAAATAGTACTTGTATAGCATGATAATGGTATAAATTTCTTGTATATGTTGCATGTTCAATGTTATGATGGTACAGACTTGACGCGGACGCCAAGTTTTCCCAGGCAGGGAAGAGTGTAACCCCCTACAAATGAGGGTTCCCAAAAAGTATTCCTTGAGCTTGTCCTAAATGCTCACTGCCAGGCTGGTGTCCTGCATTTTAGCAGTTTAAATGTGATTAGCTGAGTTTGTATAGCGTCTGTGTACTGTCTCTTTAAGAGCTGCATGTTTGCAGCATAAGTAATCTGAGATGGAGCTCTGTTGAAAGATGTAATTATTTGCTGAAAAACATTTAGAATGATAATGATAATGTAGTTTGTCTAACCTGCCTTCTTTGTATCAAGGTCTGTTTTGTTTGTCTCCACTATCTTGGTCCTGGACTGCAAATTGGACCAATCAGTTCTGGTGGGACCTAAAATGTAGCCGGACTACAGGAGCTGCCTGAATTCAAAATCTATAGGAACTCTGGTTTGAGTTTTTGCACCTTTTTTGCAACTGAAGGGGGAGCTCTTGCTTTGACTGACAGCCAAATCAGCCAAACAAATCTTTTGGATCTTGGTGAAGTCCTGGGCTGCTTGTAGTTTTTCAGTTAGTTTCTGAGCTGAGAAGTAAAAGGAGAGGAGTTAAAGTGATTCTGAAGTGATTCTGAGAGCAGTCCTAAGTGGATTCGCATGGGAGAACTATGAAAAGGCTGAGAGTTTGGCCTCAATGTCTGCCTGCTGCTCCTGAGAGGGAGAGAAGAGAATTATTTTGGACTAAATCCAAGTTTGTGTGACTAAAGTAAGCTACTGAAGTGGGCCAGGCTCAACCTGAAGAAGAACAAATATTTTTGCTGAATGCGATCGGCCTGTCAGGAGTTCCAGCTACTCCTAAGCTTCCGGTGTGTGTAGAGACTTTGCGATTGTGCCTGGGGAGCGCTTTGCCTAGTACAGTAAAATTCCCGTACATGTAAATGTGCAATGAGCTGCTAGTGGGTTGTGAGTTAGTTCCCACTGTGTGAAGTGTGGTCTTCTTGTTGGAAGCTGTATCCAGCCCAAAACAGACTGCTTCCGAACTTGTCTCCATGCGGTCTGGGCTTTGCCAGACTGGCTCAGCCAGACTACCCACTGCACAGAGAAGCCATCGACGAGAGACCTGCCTGGGGATCAGCCCCCTGCTCCACGCTTGAACAGGAATGACGCCTCTGCGACTTGTGTGGGCTCTGCTTCTCCTGGCATTCCAGATCAACCATCTGCAGTCTCGATTTCATCCAGCCTGTTTTGGGTATCGTGAGTAAATACCAGGGTAGTTCCCTACAACAACAGCTTACTCTGAGTGTGTCATCTGGTAGTCTTGTTATTTAGTTTCCTTTTCGAACTGAGCCCTCTGGCTCCGGATTACAAATATTGTGTACTGTGCATGTTTTGTTTTCCATCAAAGGGCCCCAACCAGCTGCAACCCCGGGCAACTGTCCTGGCTAGCCCATCTCTTCTCTACCTGGGTACCCAGAGGTGGACTGTGCGGAGGGACTCAAAGCACATGCATAACTGCTTGATTGATATAACCTTTCAGCTAATTAACCTGATTATGCCCCTCCCTTGTTCAAGTCCCCTGAATAAATCAAATCTAACTTTTTCTGCATGTAATCTGACTGTGGTTCCAGTTTGTGCTCAAAGTACTGTACTGTTGCTATTTGCTGTGCTTAACCAGACTTGGTTTTCTGTGTGGTGAGGTTTCTTTGTTTATTTGATTTTGTCTATTTATGTTGGTTACGTTTGGGATTATTTGGTTAATTTTATGCTGTTAAGATTGATTATTTTAGTGTTTGGGGTTTATTGTTTTGTTTTATCTTGTTTAAGCAGTGACATGTGCTGGCCTTCAGTCCCCATGGTGGTGCGCTATTCATCCTCCTCTCTTCGTGCCCTCTGCCCTTTTAGTACTCCTCCCCTTCAATTTGATACTTACCAGTGCTGTAGAGCATTGGGGTTTGTTCGTAGGAGAGTGAGAAGGGTGGGGGTGTGCAAACAGGAGAAGATGAATGAGGGGGGCCACCATATCAGGGTTATTAAGTCCAGAAGGCGCCCTGGGGGAAATGGAACCCAGATTGTGGTTTGCCATGTCTGGTGCCCATACCCAAGGGCACTACTGAATTTAGTAGGCAGATAGGCCTGACAGCCTCCGAGGTTTGTCCAACTCGGGTGGTGTTCTGAAATGCCAGGTCCGTCAGGAATAAGACCACCATTATTGCCGATCTTGTTGGCTCGGCTGACTTGGCTTGCATCACCGAGACCTGGCTGGATGAAAATTCAGGCCCCATATTGGAGGCTATGACTCCAGCCGGGTACTTGGTGATATACTGCCTGAGATTGGACCACGGGGGGGGGGGGTTGCAGTCTGTTTCAAGACTGGATTGGGACTCACGAATGTAGTAGTGGGTGAGGCTGAGTCCTTTGAGTGCACAGTTATAGCGGGTGTAGGCGTTCAAATCGTTCTCATCTACCATCCACCCAGAGATGGGAAATGCTTCTTACAGGAAGTAGCAGACTTCATCGTCGACATGTCGTTTGAGTCACCCAGATTGATGGTTCTGGGTGACTTCAATGCTTGGGTCGACGATGAACTCTTGCAATTTAGTAATCACTTCCTCCAATTAATGTCTTCTTTAGGCCTTACACAGGTAATTTCCACTGCTATTCATAAATCTGGGCACTCGCTGGACTTAGTCTTCCTCTTAGGGATTGATGCATCCGATGTGGGGGTGGAACCAGTCACCTGGTCAGACCACTACACCATGAGGTTCAATTTTTGCACCCACCTGAGAAGGCCTTCCCCTGTGGAGATGGTCAGGTACCGCCCATTATGGAATATTACTTCCCAAGGCCTTGCGGCAGTCCTTGACCTATCATCCCCCATGTTGGTGAGCAGTAATCCAGAGATGCTGGTGTCAGCCTATAATGTGGCCATTACTGTGGCCCTGGATCTTATTGCTCCTGTTCGTGGCCGCCCCCATCCCTTCACCCCAGGTCCCCTTGGTTCGATGGGACATTGAGGGAGATGTGGAGACAGGGGCGAAGGTTAGAGCGATGCTGGCACAAGTCCGCCCTTGAGGTCGACCACCTTAGAGTGATGGAACATTATTCTATCTATCAATCTGCAATCACCCATAAGAAGGCAGAAGTCCTGTCCAGGGAGATTGCAGTTGCTCGGAATCGACCGGCTCAGCTATTTCAGACTGTAGACAGACTGTGCAACCTAGCCTGTCTGCAAGTTCCAAAAGCCTTTTCTCAATTAGAGTGTGCGGAGCTCGCTCGTTACTTTGCAACTGAAGTGGCCGACATAAGGGCGGACTTGTGTCTGGCAATCTCTAAGGGTGATGCCATAGAACAGTGTGAGTTCACAGTACCCCAATTCTCTTGGAGTTTCTTTTGTCGACCTGAGTTCGTGGATATTATGAGGATCATCCACAGTGTGTGCCCTACAAGCTGTGGCTTGGACCCTGGACCGACTCCCCTAATTTTGGGTTGTACTGATATCATTGGTCCAGTCCTGATGCAAATAGTCTGGTGCTCCTTGGAGTCGGGTGAGTTTCCTAGCTCTCTGAAAGAGGCGGTGGCGACACCTCTCTTGAAGAAAGCTACCTTAGACCCAGACTGTTTCTCAAACTACAGACCTATCTCTAACCTTCCCTTTATTGGGAAGGTAATTGAGAAAGTAGTGGCAACCCAACTGGAGGACCATTTAACCATCCATAATATCTACGAATCCTTCCAATCTGGTTTTCATAAAAGACATAGCACCGAGACTGCGCTGGTTTGGGTGCTTAATGATCTTCTGAGAGCGAGGGATCAGAAAAGACATTCCATTCTGATTCTCCTTGATCTCTCATCAGCTTTTGACACTGGTGGTGATAGCACGCCTGAGGCAAATTTGTGGAATGTCGGGAACTGTTTTACAATGGTTCACCTCATTCCTCACTGGGAGATCACAAAGAGTTGTGTCGGGAGTCTTTTCTCCTGGCCCAACTCCTTTGTTGTGTGGGGTGCCTCAGGGTTCCGTGCTATCACCCATGTTATTTGCAGCATATGTGCTGCCCCTCGGAGACATTATAAGATGGTATGGGCTGAGGTTTCACTGCTATGCAGATGATACCCCGCTATACCTGTCTTTTGCACCCGACCAGGATGGAGCTCTCGCGGTGTTGTCTGGAAAAAATCCAGGGTTGGATGGATTCTAGTTGGTTAAAGTTGAACTCAGAGAAGACAGAGGTTTTGGTTGCGAACCCGGGTGGTCAGATAGCGAGGTCGCATGATGGCATGCCCTCTGGAATTTTTCTTGGCGGTGTGTCACTTCCGACCTCTGAACGGGTGCATAGCCTTGGGATTGTCCTAGACTACAGGCTGACCTTACAGTCTCAAGTGTTGGCCGTTGTCAGGACTTCCTTTTACCACCTTAGGAATATCGCCAAGGTTAGGCACCTTGTTCCATCTGACTCTTTGCCAACGATGGTCCACGCCTTTGTGTCCTCGCATTTGGACTACTGCAAAGCCCTATACTTTGGGCTTTCTGGGGTTGAAATCTGTCGCCTACAGCTGGTGCAGAACGCTGCAGCCCGGGTTCTGATTGGGACAAGTAGGTCCTGTCATATTACCCCAGTGCTGCGCGAACTGCACTGGCATCCTATACGGTGGCGGATCATCTTTAAAGTAATTTTATTGACTTTTAAAGCCCTTCACGATCAGGGTCCGACCTATCTGAAAGAACTCCTGGTGCCTTACTACTCCGGCCGATCGCTGCGCTCGGCCGATGAGGGGTTGTTAGAGATTCCAAGAGTGAGTTTAAAATCTTCTGGCAGCAGAACATTTTCTTATGCTGCACCCACTCTTTGGAATTCTCTATCACGCCGGTTATGGGAGTGCACCTCCGTGGAGGTATTTAAGAATAATCTGAAGACTCACTTGTGGAAAATGGCTTTCTTGGATGGTTATTCATAGGTTAATTTGAACTGTGCTGAGATCATACTTCATATTTTATTAACTGATTTTAATGTTTGATGTTATTATGCTATGATCTGATTTATACATATTATTGGATTTATATTTGATGTTATGGTTTTAATGTGTTCAGTGCCTTGGTATGTTGAAAGGCACTTTATAAATAAATTTATTATTATTATTGTTTTACAGGGGGTCCCCAGGGTCGAGCCAGAGGAACCAGCCCTGGTGGTAAGTGCAAACAGAGTGGGTACTTGTGTGGTGTACCAGGGGTATTGTGAAAGTGATTATTGTACAGTGTTCAGGCCACTAGAGGGGAAAGAGGGGGTTACAGTGTCCCGGAGGGCTGTGCCCAGGTTAGCTTGACCACTACCAACCCTGACATCCGGGTGGAGGCACCCATTTCAGAACTCAGGCCCCTTAACCTGCTACTAGCCAAGCAGGCAGGGGTAGTAGCCCTTGGGATAGCGCCACCTAGGGGTTACATAAATAACTAAACTTTCGCCTGCTGACAGAAAAATGTAAAACTTACAAATTAAAACAACCACAGACTGCGCACTGGAACCAAAATGGACCGCAGCTGAACAGGATTCAAGAACATCTTTTATTTTATATAATTGCTCTGGCCAAAAAGAAAGACCCAACAATTATATAACATAAAATATGGGGTGCTGTGTATAAACTTAAAGTTTACACACACCCTTGGGGTTAGATGCTTTTCATAAACCCCTCGAGCTTCGCTTTCTGGGTTTATGTAGCATCTAACCCCTCAGGTGTGTGTTAACTTCTCATTACACACAGCACCCCATACTTTATTCTATATATAGTGCAGTGATAAGCAGCAGTTTATAATGCAAGCTGTAGAAATGGTGCACATGGTTAAAATAAATACTACAGGTAAGGTGAGATGAGGGCAGACACTTCGTAGCTTACTGTAGTTCCCAGCAGCACTACTACCCCCCTCCAGTGATTATCCCCCCCACCATCACCTTTTTATTTTATTTATTTATTGAACATATCGGAATTACAACCTTTGAGTCACAGACTCTTTACAAAGGCTCCACATCAGTAACAAAACAAACTGACAGAAATGCATTACAGTGGGTGTACAGAGAAGGGGGTTACAGGCAAGAGTTATACAATGTATGAAGCATAACATGGACAAACAGTGGCATTACCTAGAATAAACTAGGTACAAGGTAGAACGTAAGACAGGATGCGAATTCATTGTCGAGGTTGTAAGATGACAAGGGGTAGTGTCGGGGGGGTCCTTAGGTTGTAGGTGGGCCTTCTTATGATCCCCTTGAAATTGTTGCACAGTATTTGGAAACTACGGTGCTGGGCAGTCTGTTTACCACTCTCTGTGTGAAAAATGCTTCCTGGTGAGCTACTGGTAACCTAGTGTGCTCGCATGTATACAGAATGGGGTAATTTTATATTTACTAGCAGAACTCATTTGGTTGTTCTGTCACAAAAGTACAGATTCACTCAGGGAACCCCACTGACCCAGTTACATAGATACATAGATACATAGACAGGGTCGGCAGATAAGGGCCTATGGCCCACCTAGTCTGCCCATTTGAGCTTGTAAGTTCAGTTTGTTTTCCTAGAAGTCTATTTCCCCTTACCCCTGACCTCTAGAATTCCTTTATGTCTATCCCATGCATTCTTAAATCCCGTGATTGTTTCAGCCCCCACCACTTCCTCTGGCAGGGTGTTCCACTTGTCCACCACCCGTTCTGTGAAGAAATTCTTTCTCATGTTTCCTCTGAATCGTCCTCCCTCCAACTTCATCCCATGCCCTCTAGTCCTGAAACATCTTTTCGCTTAAAATAGTGTTTTCCTGCACCCTGTTCCTCCCTGTAAGATACTTGTATGCTCTCTATCATATCCCTCTCTCCTCCTCTCCTCCAGGAGTACATGTTCAGTTCCTTCAACCTGTCTTCATAGGATTTGTGATGCAACCCATGCACCATCTTTGTTGCCCTCCTCTGAACCTTCTCTACCCTGTCTATGTCCTACGAGGGTATGGTCTCCAGAACTGTACACTGTACTCCAGGTGGGGCCTCACTAGTGTCTTGTATAGCGGAATTATGACCTCCCTTTTCCTGCTGGTGATGCCCTGCCTATACATCCCAGCATCCTATTTGCTTTACCTGATGCCTTGTCACAGTGTTTACTCTACCTTGAGGTCATCAGAGATGACAACCTCAAGATCCCTTTCCTGCTTGGTGCATGCTATATCCTCACCCCCAACTGATATATTGTGCCAGGGTTTTGTGCCCATATGCATTATCTTGCACTTCTTTGCATTGAATTTCAACTGCCAAACCCTTGACCATTCTTCAAGTTTCTGCAGGTCCCTTCTCATTCTGTCTACACCCTCTGGTGTGTCTACTCTGTTACAGAGCTTTGTGTCATCAGCGAACAGTGAAATTCTGCCTTCTATATCCTGTGCAATGTCACTGATGAAGATGTTGAATAGGACCGTCCCAGCACTGATCCCTGTGGTACCCACTGGTCACTCTTCCTCTGTGGAGTGACAGCCATTTACCACCACCTCTGTGTCCTGCCACCCAGCCAGTTACCTACCCACCACACTACTGTCCTGCCCACACCCATATTCCCCAGTTTGTGTAATAGTCTTCTATGTGGCACAGTGTCAAAGGCCTTGCTGAAGTCCAGATAGGCCATGTCCACTGCCTCCCCTGATCCACCTCCCTAGTCACCCAGTCAAAAATTCAATGAGGTTGGTCTGACATGACCTCCCTGGCGAAACCATGCTGCCTTGGGTCCTGTAGTCCATTGACAACCAGATGTTCCACCAATCTCTCCTTCAGTAGTGCTTCCATGATCTTTCCCACTACCGGTGAGGCTGACTGGTCTAGTTCCCTGCTCTCTCTTTGTTCCCACTTTTGTATAAAGGGACTCATCTGCTGTCCTCCAGTCTTTGGGTACCTCCTGTTTCCAGTGATTGGCTGAACAGGATAGCCAGAGGTTTAGCCACCACCTCTCTTAGTTCTTTAAGGACCCTGGGTGCACCCCATCTGGCCCCATTGCTTTGTCAACTCTTGTGCTTCCAGTTCCTTCAGGACCCTTTCTGTGTAAAGGGACTTGTGTCCATTTCTGCACCATTCTCACCCCTTGTACTCCCTTCAGACCCATTACCCCCTCTTCCTTAGTAAAGACTGAGCAGAAATACCTGTTCAATATGTCAGCTTTACTGTTGTCATCCTCCACGCTGCTCCCATCCTCCCCTTCAGTCTAACTATCCCTCCTTTGTCCTTCTTTTTTCACTTATGTACCTGTAAAGGGTTTGTCCCCTTTAACCACTGATTTTGCAATGTGTTCTTCTGTCTGAGCTTTGGCTTCCTTACTGACTTCCTGCCTCCCTTGTTTCTCCTGGTACTTCTCCTATCCCCTTCTGCCTGTGTCTTTTTGTATTGCCCTGAATGCAGTCTTTTGGCTTTCACTTTCTTTGCTACCTCTTTGGAAAACCATAATGGTCTCCTCTTTCTTTTCCTCTTGCTAACCTGCTTAATGCATAATTCTGTTGTTCTTATAATCCCCATTTAAATACTGCCCACTGTTCCTCAATCCCTGATTCCTGTCCATTCCTTAATGCCTCTTTAAGCATCTCCCATTTTCCCAAAGTCTGCCCCCCTAAAATCCAGGATACGTGTTTTTGTGTGGTTTGGTTCTGCTCTTTCTGTGATTTCAAACCACAATGACTGGTGGTCACTGCTACCCAGGTGCTCCCCCACTGTTACCCCCATCACACTGTCCCTGTTTGTGAGCACAAGGTCCAGTATTGCCTTCTGCCGAGTTGGTTCCATGACCAGTTGCTTGAGGAAGGCACCCTGAAGGGAGTCCAGGATAAATCTGCTCTTAGTTGATGCTGCTGCTGGGATGCTCCAGTCCACATCTGGTATATTGAAGTCTCCAACCAGTACTACCTCACCTCTTGTCAGCCATCCCTTTGATGGCTAGCATCAGCTCCCTATCTGTTTCTTCCTCCTGGGCTGGTGGTCTATAGACCACACCTGTGCAGATGGCTGGCCCATTTTCCTTTCCAGCTTAACCCACAGTATCTCCCCATTTTGTTCCTCCTGGATCTGTGTGCCTTATGTCATTTTTCACATACAGTGCCACTCCTCCTCCTCCTTCCTGCCTGCTCTGTCTCTTCTGAATATGTTGTAGCCAGGTATGGCCATCTCCCAGTCATGGTTATCATTACACCAGGTTTCAGTGATGGCCACAATGTCCAGGTCTGACTGTACCATGACAGCCTCCAGATCTTCCATCTTGTTGCTAAGGCTCCTGGCATTTGCACACATGGCTTTCATGATTTGACCTCCTAGTCTGCTTCACTGTTCTCCAGCCCCTTCCTTGGTTGTCATTTATCCCTGGTTCTCCTTGCTGTCTGCCCTTCTGCTTGAATTTTGCCCCTTTTCTGCTTATCCACCTTTTGGACACTAATCTCCAACTTTGCACACTGCTTTGCAGAGATAGCCACTCCTCTGGTTCACTGGTTCCATTACTAGCTGTGGGGGTGAGCAAGTGGGTACCATCCTTACTGGCCTGCCACCTTTGCTTGGTTTAAATGCTTGTCAATGTAGCATTTAAACTTATCATTGAGTGCTTGGATTCCCCTCCAGGATGGATGCAGGCTGTCAGGCTTGAACAAACCTCCATCCTCCAGATGGGTCCCCAGTCACCAATGAATCCAAACCCTTCCTCACAGCACCAGTTCTTCAACCATGAGTTAAAGTTCCTGGTGCATGCACTCCTATGCTCTCCCTTGCCTCTCACAGGTAGTACTTCTGAGAAAGTGACAGAAGTAGCTACTTGCTTGTAGGTGTCCCGGGAGTGGAGCTGGACGTTTGGGTGGGCAGCCGGGGTTGGCAAGTAGTGCTGCCAAGGGCAGCTTCTCCCAGTCCTGGAAGGGAGGAGGAGTATTGCATCCAGCACTGCAGCGACCACTGTGGTGGGTCAGGAAGCTGGCATCCTCCATCCCTAGGGATAACACTGTGGTGTCTGAGGCCCTGCCAGTCTGTGTGACACCTTCTTGTATGTGGAGGGTGTGCAGTAAGGGACAAATAAAATGTGGAGAACAAACACCAGGCCATCTAAATGGCAAGATGCTGTGTGGACACCTCAGGGCATGATCCTGTGGGGGGGGATGAGGAGAGGTCAATGGTGCTGGGAGGGCACCAGGTGATTGCCCAATGATTTGTAGGCAGTCAGAGGGGGACAAACAGCTACATGGTAATAACATGCTTTAATGGTATAGGAGAACTGGTTATAATTCACCATTATAACCTGCAGGTTATAACAGCGGACATGCGTCAGCTACTCCTCAACCTGCCTTGAGCTCACTCACTGTAATCTAAGTCTATCAAGTGTTGTTAATTGCCAATCACGCAAACAGTTCAGTGAAGTACCGAACGATGGAGAAAACAGCTACTGCAAGTGAAAAAAAGGCCCCCCAAAATAAAAGTCTGACCCTCACTAACCTTTCCAATCAGCACCAGGGGCATTTCACACACTCCCTAGATCTGAGACCCCCACACAGTCTCCATCTCTCTCTTGTCTTCACAGAAACCACCATGAACTCTGACCTCTGCACCTAATTACATAATCTTGGCAACGACGACCTGCACCAACTAAAAAGAGTTAAAACTAAAAACTGAAAACAAGAAAGTTCAAGTTTATAACTATGTTTCTTATTTAGAAGCGTTCTGCAACTGTGTTTTCTTTTTTTTTTTTTATTTTCATCTTTATCCTCCTCCTTCTTACCTCCAGTGCCCCCTCCTTCCATCCACTCATGTCCCCCGGTATCTACCTTAGGGATCTGCCCCTAGAGTGCCCATCCTCCTCTCCTCGCACGGCGGGGTCTGTCCTGTAGGTGGTCCGGGTGGACTTAGGCGGACTTCATCTAGGGCTGCCGGAGGGGATTTTCCGTTTCCTCCCTTACGCCCCTCCCTAGGACGCCTTGGCGCTGGGACGTGATGTCCTGAGTGGTAGCGCACACACGCAAACCCTCATGCGCCCGCGACGCCCTCCCTGACTTCAACAAGCTTTGCTGCCCATCCTTCACTGCCGTGCTTCCACCTGCCACGAAGGAATGCAGAGTGCACGCGCCATGGTAACTCCACCCCTGAGGAGGAGAGCATCCGTTGGGATCCTCGATCCTCCCTCTCCCCGCCGACCCCCAGCCACCCGAGTCCGTCCCCGAACCCGGGTCGCCGGCGTAGCGTGAGGTGTGGCATCCAGCGCCTCAACCCTCAGAGCCACCGGGCCCCAACTGTGTTTTCTTTAAAGCTATTTTGACAAGCTGCCGTTTTGAGACTGACATGGAACTTGTTACTATTCTCAGTCTGTGAATGAAAGCAAGCTGTTCTTACTTCTATTGAAAAAGTTACTTGTGCACAGGAATACAGCTGTTCGGACAGTATCCCATTGTGGATTCAGTTTCTCGTTTAATGTTCTCTCGTGTTCTGATGAATAAAACTAAGACATAACACCCCGTTTAAAAGGCATTTTTTTATTCAATAAAATCCAGTAGGAGAAAAAAGTGTCATAGAAACATAGACTTTGACGGCAGATAAGGACCGCTTGGCCCACCTAATCTGCCCATTTCCCTACTTACTGGATAAGCTGCAGATCCTAGTTAACCAACAGCCTATTTCTTCCTACCCCCCACAAGAATTGCCTTATGTCTGTCCCACGATTCTTGAATTCCCCCACTGTTTTTGACCCCACGACCTCCTCAGGAAGGCCGTTCCATGCGTCCACCACCCTCTCCATGAAAAAATACTTCCTCACATTGCCCCTGAGCCATCCCCCCTCTATCTTCAAATTGTGTCCCCTTGTTCTTGCACATCTCTTTTTCTGAAAAATACTACCCTTTTGGACTTTGTTGATTCCCTTGAGGTACTTAAAAGTTTCTATCATGTCCCCTCTTTTCCTCCTTTCCTCAAGGGTATACATATAAAGCTCCTTTAGTCTCTCTTCATATGGCTTCTGTTGCAGACCCGGCACCATTTTAGTTGCTCTCCTCTGGACTGCCTCCATCTTGTCTATGTCCTTGTGAAAATGGGGTCTCCAGAACTGCACGCTGTACTCCAGATGGGGTCTCACCAACTGCCTGCACAGAGGGATAACAACTTTCTGTTTTCTACTGGTGATGCCTCTCCCTATACATCCCAGTATCCCCCCAGCCAACCCTAATGCCTTCTCACATTGCTTGCTAACCTTTAGGTCATCTAATATGACTACCCTAGGTCCTTTTCCATTTTCGTTGTTGTTACTACCCCCCCCACACTGTGTACACTTCCCCTGGGTTTTTGTTTCCCAGGTGCATTACTTTGCATTTCTTTGCATTGAATCTAAGCTGCCATACTCCTGACCATTCCTCCAACCTTCCCTAGTCCCTTCTCATCCTTTCCACCCCACCTTGTGTATCAACCCTGTTACAGATCTTTGTGTCGTCTGCAAAGAGGCATACTTTTCCTTCCAGTCCCTCTGCAATGTCACTTATAGAGGTATTAAAAAGGACTGGACCCAGTTTTGAACCCTGCAGTACCCCACTAGTAACCCTCCTTTCTTCAGAGTGGACTCCGTTTACTATTACCTTCTGTGTCCTGTTGTCCAGCCAGTGTTTTATCCAGGCTACCACCCTGGGATCCACTCCCAGGCTGGCTAATTTGTTTATTAATCTTTTGTGTGGAACAGTGCCAAATGCCTTGCTAAAGTCTAGGTAGGCTCTGTCCACAGCCCCTACCTGGTCTACTACTTTGTTCACCCAGTCAAAGAAATCGATTAAATTTGTCTGACATGACCTTCCTGCTGTGCAGATTGTGGTGCCATTTCCTGTCTCCTGGGTGACCCAGAGTGCCTCCTCTCTTCCCTGTTTACCCTTTAGTTCTGTTGCTTTGATTCCTTGCCTTATATAGAGAGCTACTCCTCCTCCTCTTCTACTACTCTCCCTGTCCCTCCTGTAGATTGTGTACCCTGGTATGTTGACATCCCAGTCATAGTTCTCTGTGTACCATGTTTCTGTGACTGCCACAATATCCAGGCATCCCTCTTCTATCAAGGCCACCAGTTCAGGGAGATTGTTACTTAGAATATGGGCACTGGTACTCATTACCCTCCATTTTTTGATGGCCCCATCCCTTTCCTTACTGCCTTTTTCCCCATTTACCCCTGCCCTTCTCCCTATCAACTTCTCTATCTTGGTGTTTACCTCACTAACTACCCTAATTTTGTTTTGGGTGGGGGCTAGGATTTCCCTACTCCTTTTCAGTGCCTCCCCCTTGGCTAGTTTAAATGCTTGCCAGTGAAGCATTTAAACCTATCACCTAGGATCCTGGTTCCCCTCCTGGACAGATGCAGACCATCGTGCCAGTATAGACCTGCATCACTCCAGGTGGACCCCCAGTCCTCAATGAAGCCACAACCCTGAGCTCTGCACCAGTTTTTATCCATTGATTGAATCCCATGGTGCGAAGCACCCTAGCCTCACCCATGTTACAGACAGGCAGCACCTCCGAGAAGGTTACTGTGCGTGCTACTTGTCTAAGGCCCCTCCCCAACTCCACAAACTCCTCCTGCACTGCTCTGATTCCTTTCCCAGCCAGGTCATTTGTCCCTAGGTGGACAACGGCATCCAGCTCCCTCCCCTGTGCAGCTGCTCCCTTAATCCTGAGGATTGCCCCTGTCCTCCAAGGCATGGCACCAGGCAGGCAGGGCACCCACCTCCCTCCCTCCCTCCCCAGTTCTACCCTCCTAACAATGGAGTCTCCCACCAGGAGTTATTTCCTTCCCCTGTGGGGTCCAATGCCACCCTCCTGTGGGTCTCCTTTGTGGAGATTCCCAGCATCCTTCTTGGTCTCCACTGCGGGTGCCTCCATAGTGGAACCGCACTTTGCCAGAACAGTATGTGAATTGTGGAGAGGTACAACTGGAGGGATGCACCTCTGTTCCACCACCCTCACCCTCCCTGAGCCCACTGTGGTCCAACCACTCCTCTTTATTGACAACCTCTGAGGCAGCGGCTGTGTGCTTTGGTGGTCCCTGAGTGGGAGAGGAGGTCCCCTGAATCCTGGCCAACTCAGCCTGGAGATGAGCAACTTTCTCCCTCAGCCCAGAGAGGTTCCTGCAGATGGGACAACACTGCATCCTCCAGAATGTCTCCTGGAAGACTGCTGCTCCACAGCAACTGCACTGCACCACTCCCATCATGTCTTATTTGTGGCCCCTCAATTGTTGTTTTGTATACTTACTCTTTCCTCTCTCTGTTTATTTATTTTATTTTTTTTCTCCCTACTTTCCTACTGCCTCCATGCTCTTAAAGTTCCTGATCTTCCTGATCTGGGACAGGAAGTTCCTGTATTCCTCAGTAGTCTCCTTCTTACTTGCTCAGAGTCAGACCTCCAGCAGCTGGGGGATGAAGAGCTACTCTTTTCCATCTAGGATGGTGAGTATTTTGTGCCTCTATAATCACTCTGCTCTAACAGCACCTCCTTCCTCTTGCTGTTCTCTGCCAAAAGCTATCTAGGGCAGTTTTTAAATCCAAACACCTGGCTTCCTTCTGCCTAAGCCACTCCCCTTAATTCACAGTTTCCTTCTTCACCTTGCTAACTGCACGGTTAACATTCCCTGAACCCAACTCAGATAAACACACTGTTTTTTTTTACCCTAAATTGAAGGTCCCAGTAGTAGAGTTCTAGTTCTTTAGTCCCAGTAGAGTAGTGAAGTTCTAACAGTACCTCCTTCCTCTTGCTGTTCTCTGGATTTAAAAACTGCCCTAGATAGCTTTTGGCAGAGAACAGCAAGAGGAAGGAGGTGCTGTTAGAACTCACTACCTGCTGGGACTAAAGAACTAGAACTCCCTACTGGGACCTTCAATTTAGGTAAAAAAAATAGTGTGTTTATCTGAGTTGGGTTCAGGAAGATTAACTGTGCAGTAACCAGGAGAAGTGTGAAATCAGGGGCTAGGGATTAGTGCAAAGCCATGTGTTTTGGATTTAAACCGCCCCAGATAGCTTTTGGCAAACACCTGGCTTCCTTCTGCCTAAGCCACTCCCCCTAATTCACAGTTTCCTTCTTCACCTAGCTAACTGCACAGATAACAGGAGCAGCAATTACATAAAACAACATGGGGGAGTGCAAAACTTGAATTTAATGCACACCCTTGGTATGGGATGCTTTGATAAACCACTCGGTCTTCGTCCACAGGGTTTATGTAGCATTCCACACCATGGGCATACATTAAATTCTCGTTATATACACTCCCTCCATATATTATTCTATATATAACATGCACAGTATGGTAATAACATGGTAACCACATGGTATATGGTCTTAGTCGGGGAGGTGTAATGACCTATCAGGATGGCAGGGTTGGAAAGCAGCAAGCATCATCCCGCATGTATTCCTGGGGGGGGGTTCCATCAATGCTTTTCCCCACCTGCAGGATGCTGGCTGCAAGGGTATTAAGTGTGCATGTGCAAGAAATTATTTGGCTAAACACAGCACCAACCATCGTTCTCCCATCCCCCTCAACTGCTCTGAATGCACTGCCAGCTGGGGTCACCCAGGCAGTATTGCAGGGGAACTGAATGCCCTCCCTCCCCGGAGGAAGAGGACAGCTTCCTGTGGAACACTCAATCCTGCAGTCCCTGGCTGACCCCCAGTGGTCCGGGATAATTCCCAAATTCAGGTTGCCAGCTTCACAGATGGCAGCCCAGTCACTGCTCCAATAGGCAAGCTCAGCTGATTTACATAGAAACACAGAAGTTGTCAGCAGAAAAGGACCCCTTAGCCCACCTAGTCTGCCCTAAAATATCCTACATACTGTGTTACTGGCTTATTGCAGACCCTACTCAATCTCCAGCCTCCCCCCCATCCCTGTCACTAAGGTTCCCTTGTGTCTATCCCATGCATGCTTGAATCCTGCTACCATTTTGGTTCTCATCACCTCTGCTGGGAGTTTGTTCCAGATGTCCACCACCCTTTCCATGTAGAAGTACTTCCTCACATCTCCTCTGAGCCTCCCTCTTACATATACTGTACATAGAATATGATGGCAGATAAGGACCACCAAGCCTACCTAGTCTGCCCATTTTCCCTCCCTGCTGCAAAAACCAAAAACCATACTTTATCTCTGGCTTTATTCTCCTACCTATCGTTAGGGCACCCCATGCAAATCCCCCTTCTAGCTTCAAATCATGCCCCTTGTCCTTCAGCATCTTTTTCTATGTAAAATGCCACCCTCCTTTACCTTATTTATACACTTGAGATATTTGAATGTTTCTATCATGTCTCCCCTTTTCCTTCTGTCTTGGAGATAGTACATATTTAATTCTTTGAGTCTTTTCTCATAGGGCTTCTGATGCAGGCCATGTACCATTTTGCTTGCTCTCCTCTATACCACCTGCACTCGATCCATGTCCTTCTTGAGATGGGGCCTCCAGAACTGGACATGAGCAATAGAATTTGCATTTCATTTCTGCTGCCTCGTGGGCCCTTAGCTGGTCATTCTGGGATCGGGATGTAGGCGCATCATTCTCTCTTTCATTCAGTGTTTTTCCCCCTGCGTAACAGCCTCCCTCATCAGACTGACCTCCCGAGCCCTATTACCCACCTTATCCCCGGCCTTATTTCCACCACCTCAGTGCATACTGTAACCCCCCCTCCCCCGTAGGGATTTGGTTTCAGGAACTTGCCTCCCAAGGTCTGGATCCTCTGTTCTGTCAGAGGGTGAAGCAGTGAGGTTGGTGGTGGTGCAGGATCTGTGAGAGGCCAGGCCTCATCTTGCATCTGACTGCATTTGAATAGGGTCCATCCTTGGATACTGAGGGAGCTCAGTGAGGTACTGGCTACACCTCTGATAGTTTTGTTTAACAGCTGACTGGAAACATGAGTGGTTCCAGAGGACTGGAGCAGGGTGGATGTAGTCCCACTACACCAAAGTGATAACAGGGAGGAGTCTGGCAATTTCAGGCCAGTCAGTCTGACATTGGTGGTGGGAAAGTTAATGGAATCACTGCTGAAGGAGAGGATAGTGGAATATCTTGAATTTAATGGGTTACAAGACCCAAGACTGCATGAACTCACAGGTGGAAGATCATGTCAAATGAATCTGATTTTTTTTTCTTTGACTGCGTGACCAAGGAACTAGATCAGGGTGGAGCGGTGAATGCGGTCTACCTAGATTTCAGTAGGACATTCAACATCATTCCACATAAGAGACTATTAAGCAAGCTGTGCAGCTTAGGAGTGGTTCCAAAAGTGGTATGCTAGGTAAGAAATTGGTTAGTGGATCGGCGACAGAGGGTGGTGGTAAACCAAGCTCACTCCAGGGAGGGGAGGGGAGGGTGACCAGTAGGGTGCCTTAGGGATCAGTGTTAAGACAGATTCTCTTTAATGTTTGGGTAGGTGACATTGCAGAGGAGCTGGAGGGAAGGTCTCCTCTTTGTGGATGTCACCAAAATCTGCGATAGGGTGGATCTCGGGGAGGATGAAAAGGATGAGACCTGACTAAACTTGAAGAGTGGTCAAAGGTATGACAGCTGGGTTTCAGTGTAAAAAAGTGCAAAATCATGCACTTGTGCAACAGAAACCCAGGGTTAGAGTACAAATAGGGTGGAGTGTAATTGATGACTGCCAGGCAGGAGAGACACCTTGGGAAAATCGCCTATGATGACCTAAAGGTGGCCAGGCAGTGTGACAAGGCAGTTGAGAGGGCTAGTGGGATGCTGGGGTGCATAGGGAGTGGTATCACAGCAGGAGAAGGGAGGTGTTGCTGCCTCTGTATAGATCATTGGTAAGACCCCACCTAGAATACTGTGTCCAGTTCTGGAGACCACATCTCTATAAGGACATGAACAGAGTGGAGGTGGATCAGAGGAGGGCAACTAAAATTTATTTTAGTTTTTGTTACCGGGTAAGGAGCTGTGACTGACTAGAGTCTTTATCAATTGCTCCCTCGTGCTGTTCATGTATTGTTTCCTGTTCTGTTGTGCCTGTCCCTAGCAGGTACTACGTACTATGTATCTGTATTTTGTATTTTGTACTGTTCTTTGTACTTGCTCACATTCAACTGTGTATGTGCCCCCCTCCCCCCAGACGCATCTGGAACTGAGCAGTAGCCTGCTCAGTATGCATTTTTGTTGACCAGGTAAGTGCACTAGACAAATCCTGCCTATTTTCAGGCACGACCCAAAGGGGGGGATACAGATGAATGCCAACTGACCTTGAAGTAGATTAAAGCTGTTGGTGGTATGATGCAGGGTCTGCCTCAAAAGCCCTACGAGGAGAGATTAAAGGATCTCAATATGTATACCCTGGAAGAGAGGAGGGTGGATATAATAGAGACCTTTAAACACCTCACAGGGGTAAATAAGGTACAGGAAGAGAGGATTTTTTCAGATTAACAAAAAGATGCTCCAGAACAAGGGGGCATGCTATGAAACTGGAGGGGCGCAGGTGTGTGAGAAAGTACTTCTTCACAGAAAGAGGGATGGATTCCTGGAACAGCCTACCAGCCAAAGTGGTGGGGGCACAAACAGTGGTGAGGTTCAAGAATACATGGGATAGACATAAGAAAATCTTAGTGGAAAAGAATGGGGGGGAATGCGCCAGAGATTGAGTAGGGTCTGCAGTGGCACTATAGGAAGGGAAATATGGGAAGACTGGGTGGACCAAGCAGTACTTATCTGCTGACAGATTATATGTTTCTGTTTCCCCCCTAGTGGCCTGAACACTGTACAATAATCACTTTCATAATACCCCTGGTACACCACACAAGTAACCACATTGTTTTCACTTACCGCCAAGGCTGGTTCCTCTGGCTCGACCCTGGGGACCCCCCTGTAAAACAAGGTTATGCTCAGAAAAAAGTAATAGTACGGTACTTTGAGCACAAACTGGAACCACAGTCAGATTACATGCAGAAAAAGTTAGATCTGATTTATTCAGGAGACTTGAACAAGGGAGGGGCAAAATCAGGTTAATTAGCTGAAAGGTTATATAAATCAAGCAGTTATGCATGCACTTTGAGTCCCCCCACACAGTCCACCTCTGAGTACCCAGGTAGAGAATAGATGGTCTAGCCAGGACCGTTGCCTGGGGTTGCAGCTGGTTGGGGCCCTGTGATGGAAAACACAACATGCACAGTATACAATATTTGTAATCCAGAGCCAAAGGGCTGAGTTCGTAAAGGAAACGAAACAACAAGACAATCAGATGACATACTCAGATTAAGCTGTTATTGCAGGGAGCTACCCTGGTATTATACTCGCGATACCCAAGACTGGACATAGGCTGGACAAAAATCAAGACTGCAGGTGGTTGATCTGGAATGCCAGGAGAAGCAGGGCCCATATGAGTCACAGAGGCATCATTCCTGTTCAAGCGTGGAGCAGGGGGCTGATTCCCAGGCAGGTCTCCCGTCGATGGCTTCTTTGTGCAGTGGGTAGTCTGGCTGGGCCAGTCTGGCAAGGCCCAGACCGCATGGAGACAAGTTCGGAAGCAGTCCGTTTTGGGCTGGATACAGCTTCCAACAAGCAGACCACGATTCACACAGTGGGGAACTAACTCACAACCCTCTAGCAGCTCATAGCACATTTACATGTACGGGAATTTTACTGTACCAGGCAAAGCGCTCCCCAGGCACAATCGCAAAGTCTCTACACACACTTAGACAGCTTAGGAGTAGCTGGAACTCCTGAAAGGCCGATTGCATTCAGCAAAAATATTCGTTCTTCTTCAGGTTGAGCCTGGCCCACTTCAGTAGCTTACTTTAGTCACACAAACTTGGATTTAGTTCAAAGTAATTCTCTTCTCTCTCTCTCAGGAGCAGCAGTCAGACATGGAGGCCAAACTCTCAGCCTTTTCATCGGTCTCCCATGCGAATCCACTCAGGACTGTTCTCACAATCACTTCAGAATCACTTTAGCTCCTCTCCTTTTACTTCTCAGCTCAGAAACTAACTGAAAAACTGCAAGCAGCCTGGGACTTCACCAAGATCCAAAAGATTTCTTTGGCTGATTTGGCTGTCAGTCAAAGCAAGAGCTCCCCCTTCAGTTGCAAAAAAGGTGCAAAAACTCAAACCAGAGTTCCTATAGATTTTGAATTCAGACAGCTCCTGTAGTCTGGCTACATTTTGGGTCCCACCAGAACTGATTAGTCCAATTTGCAGTCCAGGACCAAGATAGTGGAGACAAACAAAACAGTCCTTGCTACAAAGAAAGCAGATTAGACAAACTACATTATCATTATCATTCTAAATGATTTTCAGCAAATAATTACATCTTTCAACAGAGCTCCATCTCAGATTACTTATGCTGCAAACATGCAGCTCTTAAAGAGACAGTACGCAGATGCTATACAGACTCTGGTAATCACATTTAAACTGCTAAAATGCAGGACACCAGCCTGGCAGTGAGCATTTAGGGCAAGCACAAGGAAGACTTTTTGGGAACCCTCATTTGTAGGGGGGTTACACTCTTCCCTGCCTGGGAAAACTTTGCATCCACGTCAAGTCTGTACCATCATAACATTGAACATGCAACATATACAAGAAATTTATACCAATATCATGCTATACAAGTACTATTTGATTCATCAAATGGCACAACTTGTCACTTTACTATACGTTTCAGCCTTCGTTAAGAATCGAGCTGTATAGGGGGAACCACTAGGGGCAGTGGAGCCAAAATAGAACTCTTGGGGGGACAGGGAGAGGTACCTGGGGAAATCTGGGGGGTGGTGTCACTAGAGAGGTCCAATGCTTGCAGTAACTCCTGGGTAGTCCTCCCTTCCACAGCCAGCAATTTAAGCAGTTTATCTTTGAAACTATTAGTCTGGGGGGACCCCCCAGGAGTGACTGACCCACTCCAAATGTGAACAAGCCTCCACCCCTGAGGGCACCCTCCTGGGTAAATCACTGAGATACCCTCTGCGGGTCGCATGGCCATACTGCACAAAAAAGTAGCACCTGCAGGGTCTGATCAAGCAGGTCAGCCATATGCCCCTTCACCTCCTCGTTGCCCAAACATTTAACATGCTCTGCAGTAGAAATAATGTCAGCTGTCGGTGTTCCCAGAGGCACGTCTAATAGTAACACAATTCTCTGGGAGTCCAGCTCTTCAGCTTCGCCCCACCCCATCAATTTGTGTACCATTGTCTTAATAGGATCCAACTTCATTTTTGCCATAATATCCCCTTCCAGTTTCCCCGTCAGCTTTTCCATTTTTATGCACTTTACCCACTTGGCCACTAGGGGACGCTAATCCCAGTGGTGCCTCCAAGTTGTAACCCCCAGGGGGCGCTATCCTAAGGGCTACTACCCCTGCCTGCCCTAACTGTAGCAGGGTGAGGGGCACAGATCCATTGGTGGGTGCCTCCACCCAGAGGTCGGGGTTAGGACAGTCGAAGATGACTCGGTCACAGCCCTCTGGGTTGCTGCAACCCCCTTTCTTCCCACTAGTGGCCCACGCAGTTCAATTTCAGTGGTCCTTACCATATACACTTACCCCCTGGCTCGAACCAGTCAGCTCACTCTGGGGACCCCCTGGAAAGTAAGGTACAGTTACACCCATTCGCTGGACAATACTTCACCATTAATACACAGACCAGCCAGTGCACTTTTGCAAAACAAACAATCTGATTTATTTGAGGGGAGATAACAAGGTCCGGGGGAAATCAGGTTGATTAGCTTACCACTGCAGTATATGAAAATCTACCTAGGGCTCTGTGCACAGGCCTAACCTATTAATTACTGTCTATGGGTACCCAAGCCCTAATGGCTAGTTCCTTGATGCAGCTGGTTGGGGCCCTGACACAAGCGAGCATTCAATTCCTGAGAAGATCAGATGGAGCCAGAAAGCTCAATTAGTGCAGTCAGCAATACAACAAACAATTCTTGCCTTGGTTTATAAGCTCTAATAGGGAGCTACCCTGATCCAGTACTCACAACTCCAGCAAAGAACCACTCTTTCACCACTCCCAGGGCTGAGCCTGAACTTCAACGGCCTCCTCACACGTTTATATGGAAAATAGCAGAGGGGTATCATACCAGGCAGCTGCTTCCCAGACCCGACTGAACTCACAGCAAATACAGGTGTTTCACTGCAGCTTCAAGCCATCCTGACAGACCGAGTGCAATTCAGTAGATTCTTCAGTCCTCCTCAGGTGAAGCCTGGTAGGTAGCTGTGCTTATACACAGCCTCCTCTGACCACAAGCCTGCAGATTTGATTCGGGGCGCACTGGCAATGAAAAACGGTTGCCTCAGGCCTTTCACACGCTTCCTGAGCAAACACTCAACAGCGCAGAAGCTCAGAGCTCCACTCTCTTCCACAGTCACAGCGCATCTGCCCCTAACAGCATGGGGCAATCCTTACAGCTCGGGTGCTACCCGATTCCATTGGCTGGTTACACATGCTAGTCACTTAATCTGGCCCTCAGTGGTGTGAAAAAGCGCCATGGCCCATAATGCAACTTCCAAACTACAAACAGTGTCTCCATTGGTCATCTGGCTCCATCGAGAGTCCTGATTCTGGGTTGGTCACCTCCACACCATTTCCAGTGTCCCTTGGCTGCTATTGAACCCCCTTCCACACAGTCTGGATCCAACATGGAGGGGAACAGCACACAAAGTCCCATCTGCAACAAAAGCAGGTTAAACAAAACTACAGTTTCACTATCCTCTAAATGACTTCAGGCAAATAGTTACACCTGTCGAAGGGCCTCCCCTAGCGCTTTCAGCGACCACAGAGAGGGGCAATTACAGGACAGCTCGGGTGGGACTTGAGCAGGGAAACACACAGTCCCCCCCACAAACAATGATTCTGCCCGCAAGCAGACGGCTCTTAAAGAGACAGTACGTGGAGGCTTTAAAAGCACTCACAACCCCCACATTTAGTGGCCTTACGCCGAACACCAGCCAGGCATGGAGCATCCAAGCAAGCTCGGGGAGGCTTTCAGGAACCCCCATTTGTAGGGGGTTACACCCTTCCTGGCTGGAAAGAACTTGGTGTCCGCATCAAGTAGTTACCCTTAAATCACTTTAAGGCAAACAGTTTAATTAACATTATGTCACACTTTAAATTACAGGCATGGATGCTGTATTCACAGTTTACTACAGTTTATGCAACATTACACACACACACATAACTCTTTTCCTTTTTTTTTTTTTTTAAATCAGGTCAGTAGTTCCTGCCCATGACACCTGGAAAGAAGGAACCCCTCCCTATCAGCTACTTGTGGGTTACCTAAAGCACGGGCACCACACTTGAAGGGCAATACTAACAGGCTGGAGTTATCCCCCAAGGCTAGCTTAGGCAAGGAGCTCAGGGACACATACACCCCTTTATGGACCACATTTAGGGGCAGGTCCACAGGCTGACCCAGATACTCATAACTCAACTTTACTACAGGCCGTACTTCTCGGCTAGAGCGTCTAGGGGTCTCGGAAAACCCTGCTACAGGCCCCGATTCCAATTCAGCCTCATTAAGATTAGTAGGGGGAACCTCCATAGGGGAAGGGAACCCAGTGCTCATAGTACTTTTGGGGGCATGACACTCTACATCAGGACCCACACTACTTGGCTCAACTGGGGACAGTTCAAGCACCAGTAAGGAACCATCAGGGCTCTCAAAATATTCTTCAGGTTCCGGCATATCACTGGCTTGTTCACCCACATCACTTCCTTCTTTGGAAAAGTCAGATAAGTCAGCCAAGCCAGACAGTTCAGCCAGGCTCAAGGACCCCACCCTTTGGGCTTTGCTGCTACCCAGTTCATCGTCTAGAAGCATTGTTTCCGGAGACAAAGCTGGGGGCTCAGACAGTCCAGAAAGCCCAACCTCATCTCCAGAGTTAATGAGGGGATTGCGCCAAAACAGTTGGCTCAGTTCGTAAGTATTCAATATTATTTTCACAGTCTTCAGACACAGATTGGCGATCATCTTCATCAGAGGGGTTTGGACAAGGCCCTCTTATTTGGCTTGCTGAAGAATCAAGTGGTCTGGGTGTTTTCTTGGCAGCAGATCTAGTCATAGGCCGGGGGGGGGCATTGGAGGGTTCAGCTTCAATTAAGATCTGCCCAATTGGCAGCAGATGTTTTCTGTGTATGGTTTTCACATCTTTTGAATTGTTCTCAGGCCGCACTTTATATACAGGTAAATCTGCCAGTTTCCCCACAACAATATAAGGGAGGTGATGCCATCTGTCAGCAATCTTATGTTTGCCATGCAGTCCCAAATTCCTCAATAGCACTCTATCCCCTTCTCTCAGTTCCATTGTTTTCACTTTCTTATCATACCTCTCCTTGTTGGCCAGGTTTCGTTTAGCAGCCATAGTCTGGGCCAGTTGGTAGACATGATTCAATTGGGCCTTCAACTTCTGTACATACTGTAGATGATTTTCTGTTTGCACCCCATCAGGGGAAACCCCAAAACACACATCTACTGGCAGTCTAGCCTCTCTCCCAAACATCAGCCTGTACAGGAAAAATCCAGTGGCATCACTTTTGGTGCAGTTATAAGCATGAACCAGGGTGCTAATCTGCTGGCTCCATCTAGGCTTGTCTTTGGGTTGCATTGTGCCCAACATATCAAGCAATGTGCAGTTAAATCTTTCAGGTTGGTGATCTCCCTGGGGATGGCATGGGGTGGTTCTTGATTTTCATACTCCCCACAAAGATAACATTTCTTTAATCAGGTGGCTCTCAAAGTCCCTCCTCTGGTCGGAGTGAATCCTCTGGGGGGGGCCCATAGTGGACAAAGAAGTTCTCCATGAGTACTTTAGCCACTGTGGTTGCTTTGTGATCTTTAGTAGGAAAGGCCTGTACATACCGGGTAAAATGATCAGTGACTACCAATATGTTACTGATATTTTTCAGATCTGGTTCTAAACTCAGGAAATCAATGCAGACCAGTTCCATAGGGGCACTAGTGGTGATGTTGACCATGGGGGCAGCTCTCTGAGGTAGGGCTTTTCTTTGCAAACAGTGGCCACAGGTCTTGACATACTGCTCTACATCTGTACTCATTTTTGGCCAGTAGAATCAGGTACATACCAGGTTAAGAGTCCGGTCTATGCCAAGATGCCCCATGTGATTATGCAAGGACCTCAGGACCAGTTCTCAAAAAGCTGAGGGCAGCACCAGTTGTTGTTTGTCTACCTGGCCCTCTTTATCCACAGTCTCTCTGTATAGTAGTTGGTTAATCAGCTTTAACTTTGGCCCTTCTTTGTATAACAAGGCAGTTCTCAGGTCAGTGGAACGTAATTTGGACATGTCCCTCCCGACCTGTAAAGCCTCCACAGCCGTTTTTATCAAGGAGTCTCGGGATTGAGCCCGTTGGAGACTATCATTGCTGAACTGGGGCAACGAACTAGTGTCTAATGCAGAAAAATGACAGTAAGCAGCAGGGATGCAGTTCTCAGATGGCCCCAAGCAATCCACCATGCAGTCTACAGCATCAGGAGACACCTGTTCCTCCTTGTCAAACTTTTGGCAAACAGCTCTTATGTCAGGTCCTGACAACCTGACCCAGTCAGTTTGTGGCACAGGCCTCTGAGAGAGAGCATCCGCATCTATATGGTTTAGGTCTGCTCTGTACTCAACAGCATAGTCGTAGGTGGCCAATGCAGAGAGCCACCTATGGCCAGTGGCATCCAATTGGCTGAGGTCTGCACATAGGTCAGAGGATTGTAATCAGTCTTTACCAGTATTTTGGCACCATACAAATAGTCATGAAATTAATCAACAATAGCCCACTTCAGAGCCAGGAACTCTAGTTTGTGCACTGGATAATTTTTTTCTGAAGGAGTCAGACTTCTGCTGCCAAAAGCTACAGGTCTCAGCCCGTTCAAGTGCTACTGATATAACACAGCCCCCAATCCTTGTAGACTGGTGTCAGTATGGAGAACGTACGGCTTGGCCGGGTCAACATAGGCCAGCACTGGGGCATGGTTAAGTTGATATATGATGTCATAAAAAGCTTCCTCACACTCAGTAGTCCAGCGGTTTCCAAACACATCATTCGGCCGAAAATACTTCTTCTCTGTCTCAGAGTACACAACTTCCTTATACTTTTTGTGTGTGGGAGGTGAGGAGGGGGTGAATCACTCGAGACTAATCTTTGACAAACCGCCTGTAATATCCACAAAACCCCAGGAACCGTTGCAACTCCTTCAAATTCTTTGGCTGAGGCCAAGTAATCAAAGCCTCCACTTTGCTGGGGTCAGTCTCTATGCCTTCAGTGGATACTATGTGGCCCACATACTTTACCGAAGTTTAGAAGAATCAGCACTTGTCTATAGATAGCTTGAGACCAAAATCCTACAGCTGATCCAAGACCTTGAACAATCGGCGTTCATGTTCTTCCAATGAGCGGCCAAACACTATGACATCATCTAGGTAGACCAAACACTCGAGCAAATTCATGTCCCCCACAGCACGTTCCATTAGGCACTGAAAAGTAGCTGGGGCACCTGAAATCCCTTGAGGCATCCGGATGAACTCATAGAAACCCAGAGGGCAAATGAATGCAGTCTTCTCTCGGTCCTCTGGGGCCATCGGGATCCGATAGTACCCACTGCGGAGGTCTAACACAGAGAACCACTTACTGCCATTTAAACAATCTAATGCGTCCTGTATGCGTGGCATGGTATACTGGTTGGGAATGGTCTGCCGATTCAAAATACGGTATTCTACACACATCCGAACTGCCCCATTCTTTTTCCTCACTACTACAGTGGGGGAAGCATAAGGGCTCCTGGACTCTTGTATCTCACCAGCAGTGAGCATCTCTTGCAAGTGCTGCCTCACATCATCTATGTCAGCTGGGGCTAGACGCCGAGATCTCTCTCTAAAAGGCCTTTCATCATGCACCCGGATGTGGTGCTCAGCCCCTTGCACATATCCCACGTCCCATTCTTTTAGGGAAAATACCTGGCCTCTGGTGGCTAGCTTCTCACTGATCCTCACTTTCCATTCAGCAGGCAATGGGGAGTCACTGAAATCAAACAAGTCGGGAGTTACTCTGTCATCTTTCCTTGAAACCTTGCTATTGGGCAGCACTGCAGTATCTGCACAATGTACACTTGCCAGGGAGCATCCTCTTTTTATTCGAATCCCCTTGTCGGACACATTATGGACTTGAACCATCACCCTCTTGACATAAGCATGGGCCCGTGCCGGCAAGATACTGGGTTTGACCAGCAGTCCCTCAGGCAATCTTCCCTCCCCAGGTGCATCCAACATCAACAACCTATTCTTAACATCTGTTCTCAGTCGGACTTCCCCTTGCAAAACATACTGGGCATTCAGGGCAAGTATCACCGGTGCCAGATCCTTCTTCCATACTACACCCACCGGACCTTCAGGTTCCTCCTGGCTACCCTTCTTCTTAGCTTCAGAGACCTGTTGGATCACAGTGGGTATTCTTAGGGCTTGCCCAGTTCTAAATGCTTGCTTTTCTGAACACAATTGGGCTAATCGTCCAAACATATCAGCATTTGTCCCAATCAACAGGGGTACCCCATCATACAGTCCAGTGGGGGGAGCAGACTAAAGCCAAAGTTTCCACCTGTTCATCCACTCCAGTCACAGAAGTAGGAAATGACAACCAGATCTGGATATACCCCAAATACGGATAAGCCTTGTCACTTAGCCCCCATACATGGGTTGCATGCGTGCACTTCTAGGTAGTGGGTCTGATACCAGTCCTGAAACATGATGGTTACCCTGAGAGCCACTATCTAATATAGCTCGGTTGGGAATCCCATTTACTCGCACTGGGGCCTCCATCGAGGGGCCGACCACATCAGACCATTCAGGAGGCACAGCCTTGACAGTTGCTTGGGCGTTGGCCGAGGTCACAAAACCCTTTCTGGGGGGTCGAACGTAGGCCCTGTGATGCCAAGTGATCAGTTTGCTGTTGACCTTCCTTAAATTCTCCAGCAGCTGGCACTCAGGCTGAAAGTGTCCATCCTCCCCACAATGGTAACAGAACTTGGGGTCCTTGGGTCTCTATTGGGAGAATGCGTTGTCTGCTGGGGGCCCTCCGGGGTGAGGGGTTCCCCAGGGGCTAGAACATTGGTTTCAAATGACCAGGTTCCTCAGACCTAACAGGGTGGGTAGCGGACTCGCCTCAAATCCTCACCAATTCTCATAAGTTTCTACCTCGCCCTCAACTCGCTTTCTACTTGGGGTCAGAGGATACATGCACCCCACATTACCTTGAAATTCTGGGGACGCATCAGGCCTCCCTGAAAGGTGGGTCTCCTCAGGTGCACTAGACTCAGGGGTTCAGCTTGGGTTCACAGCTCCCACATAGGGTTCCCACCCCTCCTCATCAGTCTCCACTTCTCTAATCTCCCTCATCAATTGACAGTATTCAGGCGGGGCAGCCCGTCTATCATGTAACTTAAGTTTTAACAATATTACACTAGAAAATCTAGCAGACTTCAAAATATGTTCCAACCTGACCTGGTTCAAGGCCTTGGCTGTGATCCCCCCTTTGATAGGCCTTTTGCAGGCCCGCCCACCCTAGTAACAAAGGCGGACAGTTTCTCATTTCTCCATTGCTTGGCAGACTTGAATTTCCATAATAAGTCTTCTCCAGTCTCTGTACTCCAAACACTCCCTCAAAGCAGAAAGATACTCTGCTGCGGTGGCTTCGGGTTAGTGGCCCGCAAGAACCTAATGGCTTCTAAAGCGGGGCCCTGCAGACTCTCTATCAATCACTTTATTTTCTCCCCCTCAGAGCATTGCCACTCCTGAACTAAGGGGGTGGCATAATCCATCCATGCCTCCAAGTCATCCTCCCCTGAAGGCACCGGCACTGTGCCAGAAAAAAATTTCAGCCTTCGGTAAGAATCGAACTCTATAGGGGAACCACTAGGGGCAGTGGAGCCAAAATAGAACTCTTGGGGGGGGCAGGGAGAGGCACCTGGGGAAACCTGGGGTGGTGTCACTAGAGAGGTCCAATGCTTGCAGCAACTCCTCGGTAGTCCTCCCTTCCACAGCCAGCAATTTAAGCAGTTTATCTTTGAAACTATTAGTCTGGGGAGACCCCCCAGGAGTGTCTGACCCACTCCGAATGTGAACAAACCTCCACCCCTGTGGGGCACCCTCCGGGTAAATCACTGGAGGTACCTTCTCGGGGTCGATGGCCACACTACACAAAAGTAGCACCTGCAGGATCTGATCGAGCAGGTCAGCCATACGCCCCTTCACCTCCGCCTTGCCCAAGCATTTAACACGCTCCGCTGTAGAAATAATGTCAGCTGTCGGTGTCCGCAGAGGCACATCTAGTAGTAACACAATTCTCTGGGAGTCCAGTTCTTCAGCTTCTCCCCACCCCATCAGTTTGTGTACCATTGTCTTAATACGGTCCAGCTTAATTTTAGCCATAGTATCCCCTTCCAGTTTCCCCGTCAGCTTTTCCATTTTTATGCACTTTACCCACTTGGCCACTAGGGGACGCTAATCCCAGTGGTGCCTCCAAGTTGTAACCCCAGGGGGCACTATCCTAAGGACTACTACCCCTGCCTGCCCTAACTGTAGCAGGGTAAGGGGCCCAGATCCATTGGCGGGTGCCTCCACCCAGAGGTCGGGGTTAGGATAGTTGAAGGTGACTCGGTCACAGCCCTCTGGGTTGCTGCAACCCCCCTTTCTTCCCACTAGTGGCCCACGCAGTTCAATTTCAGTGGTCCTTACCATATACACTTAGCCCCCGGCTCGAACCAGTCAGCTCACTCCGGGGACCCCCTGGGAAGTAAGGTACAGTTACACCCATTCACTGCGCAATACTTCACCATTAATACACAGACCAGCCAGTGCACTTTTGCAAAACAAACAATATGATTTATTTGAGGGGAGATAACAAGGTCCGGGGGAAAATCAGGTTGATTAGCTTACAACTGCAGTATATGAAAATCTACCTAGGGCTCTGTGCACAGGCCTAACCTATTAATTACTGTCTATGGGTACCCAAGCCCTAATGGCTAGTTCCTCGATGCAGCTGGTTGGGGCCCTGACACAAGCGAGCATTCAATTCTGAGAAGATCAGATGGAGCGAGAAGCTCAATTAGTGCAGTCAAAGCACATACCAAACAATTCTTGCCTTGGTTTATAAGCTCTAATAGGGAGCTACCCTGATCCAGTACTCACAACTCCAGCAAAGAACCACTCTTTCACCACTCCCAGGGCTGAGCCTGAACTTCAACGGCTTCCTCATACATTTATATGGAAAATAGCAGAGGGGTACCATACCAGGCAGCTGCTTCACAGACCCGACCGAACTCACAGCAAATACAGGCGTTTCACTGCAGCTTCAAACTGTCCTGACAGACCGAGCGTGATTCAGCAGATTCTCCAGTCCTCCTCAGGTGAAGCCTGGTAGGTAGCTGTGATTATACACAGCCTCCTCTGACCGCAAGCCTGCGGATTTGATTCGGGGCACACTGGCAATGAAAAACGGCTGCCTCAGGCCTTTCACGCACTTCTCGCGTGAACACTCAACGGTGCAGAAGCTCAGAGCTCCACTATCTTCCACAGTCACAGCGCATCTGCCCCTAACAGCATGGGCCAATCCTTACAGCTCGGGTGCTACCCGAGTCCATTGGCTGGTTACACATGCCAGTCACTTAATCTGGCCCTCAGTGGTGTGAAAAAGCGCCATGGCCCATAATGCCACTTCCATACTACAAACAGTGTCTCCATTGGTCATCTGGCTCCATCGAGAGTCCTGATTCCGGGTTGGTCACCTCCATGCCATTTCCAGTGCCCCTTGGCTGCTATTGGACCCCCTTCCACACAGTCTGGATCCAACATGGAGGGAACAGCACACAGAGTCCCATCTGCAACAAAAGTAGGTTAAACAAAACTACATTTTCACTATCCTCTAAATGACTTCAGGCAAATAGTTACACCTGTATCGAAGGGCCTCCCTGGCGCTTTCAGTGACCACAGAGAGGCAATTACAGGACAGCTCGGGGGGACTTGAGCAGGGAAACAACAGTCCCCCCACAAACAATGATTCTGCCCGCAAGCAGACGGCTCTTAAAGAGACAGTACGTGGAGGCTTTAAAAGCACTCACAACCCCCACATTTAGTGGCTTTACGCCGAACAGGCATGGAGCATCCAAGCAAGCTCCGGGGAGGCTTTCAGGAACCCCCATTTGTAGGGTGGTTACACTTCTTGTACTCTAAACAGTGCAAGAGGAGGCTCTTCTCTATCAGCTAACTTAGGGCTAGAGGGGACAGGGGCATCATGGTGAGGGGGCAGAACAATTAACCTGGAATGGGCCATCAAGCTCAGTTTGGGCAGTGAGCTCTGAGAGACATAAACACCTTTGTGGACTACATTGAGAGGCAAATCCACTGGCCTCCCGGGGGAATCGTAACTGAAGCACACCACTTGCTTGACAGCTCAGCCAGTCTTTCTGGGGTGAACAACCATAGTCTCTGTACTTTCAGCAATGGTCTTCGAGCTTTCATCACTTGTGAGGGGTGCCTCTGCATGAAGGGGAATGTCCAAGCTGGGAGCACTGTCAGCCCCTTGCTCTGTAGTCTCTGTTTCTACAACACTTGGCTCATTTAAAGACACTCTGGCACTGAAGGGGGGTTGTCAGCACTCTCATAGTGTTCCTCAAGTTCTGGCACGTCACCAGAAAGACTCATACCATCAGCCTCTCCTTCAGGCAAACCATACAGTTCCATGATACAGAAAGATTCAGTATCCTCAGACATGATACTTTGCACTTCACCTTCAGGGAGCATTGGCTCCAAGGATGATGCTGGGGCGTTAGCCAGTCCAGAAGGCCCAGCTTCATCCCGATAATTCAACATAGGATTTCCACGAAACAACTGACTCAGTTCATATGAGGGGTAATAGACATCATCACACTCACTGTCATCTGAGTTAGACTGGCAGTCACTATCATTCTGGGCCTGCTGTGGGGGAAGTCTTAAATCGGCAACCACGGGGGCAGGCTGACTCTGTTTCTTTCTTGCAGCAGCACGAGTCACTGGTCCAGAGGAATCAATCTCGGCAGGTTCAGCCTCAATTATAACTTGACCAATAGGTAGCAAGTGGTTATGGTGCATGGTCTTGACAGCTTTGGAGATATTCTCTGGGCGCACTTTGTACACTGGCAAATCATCCAGCTTTCCAACTATGATATGGGGAAGATGGTGCCATCAATCAGCAATTTTGTGTTTACCATGCAATCCTAAATTTCGTAACAACACACGGTCTCCAGGCCTAAGCTCTTGAGCCATTACTTTTCTATCATGTCTCTCTTTGTTGGCTAGATTTCCTTTGGCGGCCATTGTCTGGGCCAGTTGATAGGCATGGTTCAAATGAGCTTTCAGTTTTTGTACATATTGCAGGTTATTTTCAGTTCTGACCCCATCAGGAGAAACCCCAAAACAGACATCAACAGGCAGCCGGGCCTCTCTCCCGAACATGAGGTGGTAAGGAGAGAACCCAATAGCATCATTCTTCATGCAATTGTATGCATGTACCAAGGTGCTAATCTGCTGGCTCCATTTATGCTTATCTTTTGGGTGGAGGGTGCCTAGCATGTCTAGCAGGGTGTGGTTAAAGCGTTCTGATTAAGGATCCCCCTGCAGGTGATAAGGGGTGGTTCTTGACTTTCGCAACCCCCATAGAGAGAGCAGTTCTTTGATTAGCCGACTCTCAAAGTCCCGGCCCTGATCAGAGTGAATTCGCTGGGGGGCACCATAGTGGACAAAGAAATTTTCCACTAGAACCTTGGCCACAGTAGATGCTTTTTGATCTTTGGTGGGAAAAGCTTGTGCATACCGTGTGAAATGGTCCGTAACCACTAACACATTGCCAATGTTTCACTGATCAGGCTCTAAACTCAAGAAGTCAATGCAGACTAGTTCCATTGGGGTGCTGGTAGTAATCTTGACAAGTAGGGCAGCCCTCTGAGGCAGCTTTTCTCTGCAGGCAGCGACCGCAAGTCCTTACATGGTGTTCAACATCGGCCCCCATCTTGGACCAGTACAATCGAGATCGTACTAGGTCAAGGGTCCGGTCGATACCAAGGTGGCCTATATGATTGTGGAGGGACCTCAGTACCAAATCTTTGAAGGCTGTGGGCAGGACCAATTGTTGCTTGTCTATTTGACCACCTCAATCTACAGTCTCTCTATACAGCAATTAATTAAGCAGCTTCAACCTGGGGCCTTCTTTAAATAACAAAGCGGTTCACAGATCAGAGGAACGCAACTTGGACACATCCTTTCCTGCACGAAGGGCGTCAAGTGCTGGTTGAATCATAGGATCTCAGGATTGAGCCCATTGAATGCTGTCATTGTCCAACTGAGGTAGTACACTAATATCCAGAGCAGAGAAGTGTCAATACGCAGCTGGTATGCGGGTGTCAGAGGGGCCCAAGCAATCTACTAAGCAGTCCGTTGTGTCCATAGACATCTGTTCATTTCTATCAAACTTTTGGCACAATGCTCGGATGTCAAGTTCAGACAGCCTGACCCAGTCGCTCATGGAAATGGGCCTCTGAGATAGGGCATCAGCATCAATATGATTCAGGCCTGGTCTGTATTCGACAGCATAATCATATGTTGACAATGCAGAAAGTCACCGGTGTCCCATGGCGTCTAACTTAGCTGAAGTCTACATAGGTCAACGAGTTATTGTCAGTCCTTACCAATATTTTTGCCCCATAGAGGCAATCATGAAACTGGTCGACAATGGCCCATTTTAATGCAAGGACCTCCAACTTGTGCACAGAGCAGTTTCGCTCTGACGGGGTCAGGCTCCTACTGGCAAATGCCACTGGTCTCAAACCATCCTCATGGTCTTGATACAGTACAGCTCCTAGACCCTGCAGACTGGCGTCAGTATGCAGCACATAGGGTTTGGTGGGATCAGCATAAGCGAGGATGGGGGCGTGGGTAAGCTGGTATATGACTTAGTGGAAAGCTGCTTCACAGTCAGGCGTCCAACAGGACCTGAAAAGTTCACCTGGGTGGAAATATGCTTTGTCTGGTTCTTTGACAGACCCTTTTTTGTATTTCCGATTGGTAGGAGGGTAACCCTGGGTAAGATTCAAGAGTGGCCAAATCACTTTGGAATAGTCCTTTATGAACCAGCAGTAGTAGCCACAGAATCCCAGGAAATGTTGTAGTTCTTTCAAATTGTGGGGCTGGGGCCAAGTAGTCAAGGCTTCAATTTTACTAGGATCAGCATCTATCCCCTCTGTAGACACTATGTGCCCCACATACTTCACAGAGGTTTGGAAAAACTGGCACTTGTCGATGGACAGCTTGAGGCCGAAATCTTCCAGCACTTTGAACAGTCGACTCTCATGTTCCTCTAGGGAGCTCCCAAACACAATGACATCGTCCAAGTACACCAGGCATTCTAGCAAATTCGTGCCTCCCACTGCTCGTTCCATCAGTCGTGGGAAGGTGGCTGGGACGCCCGATATCTCCTGTGCCATTCTCATGAATTCATAGAACCCCAAAGGACAGATGAAAGCTGTCTTCTCACGGTCCTCCGGAGCCATCGGAATCTGGTAATATCCACTGCGAAGATCCAACACCGAGAACCATTTGCTCCCATTCAAACAATCTAGAGCATCTTGTATACGGAGCATGGTGTATTGATCTGGGATGGTCCGCTGATTCAGAGTTCGATAATCAACACACATTCTCACAGATCCATTCTTCTTACGCACAACCACAATGGGAGAAGCATATGGGCTCCTGGATTCTTGTATCACACCAGCCGCGAACATTTCCTGCAAGTGCCTTCTCACATCATTTATGTCTGTAGGGGCTAGGCATCGAGACCTCTCTTGAAATGGCTATTCATCATGCAAGCATCACCAGCAAACAACAGGAAGTTGTTATCCCTCTGTACAGACAGTTGGTGAGACCCCATCTGAAGTACTGCGTCCAGTTCTGGAGACCCCATCTCTGCAAGGACATAGACAAGATAGAGGCAGTCCAGAGGAGGGCAACTAGAATGGTGCAGGGTCTGCAAGAGAAGCCATACGAGGAGAGACTAAAAGAGCTTAATATGTATACCCTTGAGGAAAGGAGGGAGAGGGGGGACTTGATAGAAACATTTAAGTACCTCAGTGGAATCAACAAAGTCCAAGAGGGTAGCATATTTCAGAAAAAGAGACATGCAAGAACAAGGGGACACAATTTAAAGATAGAGGGTGGGCGGTTCGGGGCAATGTGAGGAAGTATTTTTTCAGAGAGAGGGTAGTGGATGCATGGAACAGCCTTCCTGAGGAGGTTGTGGGGTCTAAAACTGTGGGAGAATTCAAGAATACATGGGATAGACATAAGGCAATTCTTGTGGGGGTGTAGGAAGAAATAGGCTGTTAGTTAACTAGGATCTGCGGCTTATCCTGTAGGTAAAGAAATGGGCAGACTAGGTGGGCCAAGCGGTCCTTATCTGCTGTCAAAGTCTATGTTTCTATGTTTCTCTGGGCAAGTTTCTGGCTAATTCTAGTCTTCCATTCAGCTGGCAACGGGGAGTCACCAAAATCAAACAAGTCGGGAGTCACTCTATCTGTCTTGCCAGGGTGCGTGTTGCTGGGCAACACTGCAGTGTCTGTGCAGTGTACTGTAGCTAGTGTGCATCCTCTGTTCACCCGGATCTCCCGATCTGACACATTATGAATCTGGACCATCACTCGTCGTGCATAGGCATGAGCACGAGCTGGCAAGATGCTGAGCTTAACCAATAATCCTTCTGGCAATTTTCCATCACCTGGTGCATCCAACATCAGTATTTTGTTCTTGACATCTTTGCAGAGGTGGACCTACCCTTAAACAGTACACTGGGTGTTAGGGGACAGTACCATTGAATCAGGATCCTTCTTCCACATGACCCCTACCGGTTCATCCTGATCCACTCCCTTGGGGTTCTGCTGCAAATCATAGGCCCTCTTGATCAGAGCGGGAATTCTTAGGGTCCTCCCAGTCTGTCGAACTTGTTTCTCACCACAGAGTTGTGCCAGTTTCCCAAACATATGGGCGTTGGTCCCAATTAACAAGGGAACCCTATCATACAGTCCAGTAGGGGGACACACTAAGGCCAGTGTCTCGACTTGCTTCTGTACTCCAGTTACAGCTGCAGGAAATGACAACCAAAGGTGGACATATCCTAGGTAGGGATAAGGCTTGTCGCTCAGCCCCCACACATTTAGGCCTTCCAGGGATTGTAAGGGCACAGCAGATAAGTGTTTGTCATACCAGTCCTTAAATACAATGGTCACTTGTGACCCACTGTCCAGCACAGCCCGAGTAGGAATACCATTCACAGCCATGGTAGTCTCCATTGAAGGGCCCACTATTTTAGACCAGTCTGGAGGGACAGCAGCAGGGGCCTGTACAGATGATTTAGCCACATAAGGATTTGAGTTACTACTTCTTAAACCCTCACTGTGGTCATTTTGGGCACTCCTCGACCGCTGATTAGTTCTCTGAAGCTCGTCTTGAAGCCTATATACAACTTTATCTAGGTCTTTTGTGGACCTGCATTCTCTCTTCATATGCCCATCCTTCCCACAATTATGGCAACATATGTTTTCTGGGATTTGGGGTGGCCGAGGCATCACACTGGGAGCTGGGGCGGTAGTACTACCAACTGAGAACCTTGGTTCCATCTCTGTCTGCTGTGTGGTGAGCATTTGGAGACATCTCATCAATTCTCTTACTTCCATAGTCAAGACATCGAGTTTTGAGCTGCTGTCAGCAGGAGATGCCTGGGTGGACACCCCAACCCCCATAGCAGATGCAGTTGGATAAGGGTCGGTGCCTGTACTTGAAGGAGCAGACTTAATAAAAATGCTGTTTTTTATTTCCCTGAACTCCCTCAGCAATTCATCCCATGGTGGCACACCCTCTTTGGTACCCACAACAGAAGGGCCTTCCGATGCCGTGATCACTTGGGCTGCGCCCACCCTAGAATTACAATCCCCCTCTTCATCTTCAACCTCCCGGAGTTCTTTCATCAAGTCACAATAGTCCGGTGGGTTACCCCTTCTATCTGGGAGCCTTAACTGAAGGAGCTGCAATTTAGAATGCTTTGCATGTTGCAGTATGTGCCCCAACCTCACATGGTTTAAGTCACTGGCAGCTACCGCACCTTTTTGGTAAGCCTTCTGCAGCGCTCTTTCCAGACAAGTAACATATGCAGACCAACTTTCCCCTGGCCATTGTTTTGTACCTTGAAATTTCCACATCAAGTTCTCCCCTGACTCAATGCTCCCAAAATTGCCTTCAAGTGCAGATAGGTACTTCTGGGCAGATGCCTCAGAGTTTGTGGACCTCAGAAATGTAATGGCCTCTAGGGCGGGACCCCTCAAACTTTCCATGATCCCTTTCCCTTTCACAGCCTCCGCACACTGCCATTCAGGTACCAAAGAGGCAACACAATCTATCCAGGTCTCCCAATCATCCTCCCCTTGGGGGGTGGGGAGGGTGCTGGAGAAGATACTCAACCTTCGGTTAGAGTCGTGACTAATGGTAGGTACAGACGTAGGAGCCAGCATTGGCATGGGCACAGAAGGAGGGGCAATAACGGGTGCTGGAGCAGGAAGGGGTGTTGGGGGAGGAACACCCCCAGGTGGCAGAAATAGTTTCTTTAAGTTCTCCACAGTTTTCCCTTCCTCCAGCAACAACTTGGCAAATTTCTCCTCAAAAGTCTCAGATAGTGGGGGGGGGGCTCATTCTCCCCGGGGTCTTTACTGTCTTTAGTTATCACTCTCCAGGCAGTGAGGGCTCCTTCAGGGGTGATAGTCCATGGCACTTTGGAACTGTCTGCTGGGTCCTTACATTCCACTAACGCCATGAAACTTTGGACGAGCAGATTAGCCTGTCGACCCACAACCACAGGGTTTTGTAAACATTCAACCTTGGAAAGCACTCCCTCTACAGTGTCCTTATTGGTACCCAGGGGAATATCCAGGATAAGTATAGCATTTTGGGGGTCGATCTCCTGCCCAGTACACCACCCCACCAACTGGTGTACAGCCACTTCTCTTGGGGTAGCCATTTATTTTTAATAGCACTTCACAAATTTAGCCACTAGAAGACACAAAATCCCAGCGGTGAGCCTCCAAGATGTAACCCCTAGGTGGCGCTATCCCAAGGGCTACTATTCCTGCCTGCTTGGCTAGTAGCAGGTTAAGGGGCCTGAGTTCTGAAATGGGTGCCTCCACCCGGAGGTCAGGGTTGGTAGTGGTCAAGCTAACCTGGGCACAGCCCTCCAGGATGCTGTAACCCCCCCTCTTTCCCCTCTAGCGGCCTGAACAGTGTGCAATAATCACTTTCACAATACCCCTGGGATACCACACAAGTACCCACACTGTTTGCACTTACCACCAGGGCTGGTTCCTCTGGCTCAACCCTGTGGACCCCCTGTAAAACAAGGGTAAGCACAGCAAATAGCAACAGTACAGTACTTTGAGCACAAACTGGAACCACAGTCAGATTACATGCAGAAAAAGTTAGATCTGATTTATTCAGGGGACTTGAACAAGGGAGGGCAAAATCTGGTTAATTAGCTGAAAGGTTATATCAACCAAGCAGTTATGCATGCACTTTGAGTCCCCCCACACAGTCCACCTCTGGGTACCCAGATAGCGAAGAGATGGGCTAGTCAGGACAGTTGCCCAGGGTTGCAGCTGGTTGGGGCCCTGTGATGGAAAACACAACATTACACAATCAGATGACACACTCAGATTAAGCTCTTGTTGTAGGGAGCTACCCTGGTATTTACTCACGATACCCAAGACTGGACACAGGCTGGACGAAATCGAGACTGCAGGTGATTGATCTGGAATGCCAGGAGAAGCAGGGCCCACACAAGTCGCAGAGGCGTCGTTCCTGTCCAAGCGTGAAGCAGGGGGCTAATTCCCAGGCAATTCTCTCGTGGATGGCCTCTCTGTGCAGTGGGTAGTCTGGCTTGGCCAGTCTGGCAAAGCCCAGACCGCATGGAGACAAGTTCAGAAGCAGTCCATTTTGGGCTGGATACAGCTTCCAGCAAGCAGATCACAGTTCACACAGTGGGGAACAAACTCACAACCCACTAGCAGCTCATAGCACATTTACATGTACGGGAATTCTACTGTACCAGGCAAAGCGAGACAAAGGAGACAAACAAAACAGACCTTGCTACAAAAAAAGCAGGTTAGACAAACTACGTTATCATTATCACTCTAAATGTTTTTCAGCAAATAATTACATCTTTCAACAGAGCTCCATCTCAGATTACTTATGCTGCAAACAAGCAGCTCTTAAAGAGACAGTACACAAAGGCTATATAGACTCTGGTAATCCCATTTAAACTGCTAAAATGCAGGACACCAGCCTGGCAGTGAGCATTTAGGGCAAGCTCAAGAAAGACTTTTTAGGAACCCCCATTTGTAGGGGGGGTTACATTTATTTGTTGATTTTCTTTGTAGTCACTTGTCGCTGAGACTGAATCCAAGTGGCAGTTCCATGGGAGAGACCAGGCGGTCAACGGTTCGGGAGGAAGAGCTGAAGCAGGTGCATGGAGACCGAGGGAAATCACAGCATACGTTTGCCATAATAAACACTCTTCATTACGGCAAATAACGCCACGGTTTTCCTATGGTAAAAAGGAAGACCCATTGATTATTATTATTTTAATTTTTTTTTATTTATTTAGTTTTTGTTGACAGGGTAAGAGCACTAGACAAATCCTGCCTATTTTCAGGCACGACCCGGGGGAGTGGAATACAGATGAATGCCAACTGACCTTGAACCAGATTAAGCTGTTGGTGGTATTTTTAGTGAATGAGGGAAATTTGGCCAGGACACTGGGGAAATTCCCCTACTCTGCTGGCGCTCTGTAGCCAGTAGGGGTGCTGGACTCGGAATACAGGATGGCCACTTCTATCATACGCTTGGAGCAGACGGAGGTGGAAAGACAGAGGGAGATGACTGAGCTGCATGCTCAGCCTGCAGTACCTGATTTTTCTTCACTGGACACTGAAAATGAGGAAATATTTCATGAGGCTATGTCAGCCAGCATTGATTTCCCGTTCCAGTCGGGTGATACAGCAGGTAATCTTTTACACGAGAATTCCTTGATGGCTAAAGTAGCGGAGGATTCTGCAAGTTTAAATCTGTCCACCAGTTTAGAGCATTTTAGCAACGAGAAGCTCTGCCTCGAGTGGTTGGTTTGGCTCCCTACGTTATCTGGAGTAAATAGCGCTCATCACGTACACCCCAAGGTGCGGTGCAGTCCAGTAATATCTGACAGTTTACAACCGTCTATTTCAAAATCTAAAGATGTGCAGTTGGGAGAGCGACAAGCTTGTGCCTCTTTCATTGAATCGGAGTTCGAGCTTCGGTTTAAGAATTCACCTGTTATGACCCAAATCTATATTGCAAGGGTTCGGTGAGTACACCCAAGTTAACTCTGAAACTAACACTAAGAATCTGAATAAAGATGCAGGATTTGTTTTTCATCCTGCTATGAGTGAGAACTTGTCTTTACATTCTGCCTTCACCACGATTTACCAAACGTCTAAAAACAATCAGGAAGGGGTTACAGAGTTCAGTTTTGGGAAGAATAAAATGGCTCCTACTAAGGAGGACATAAACTGTTTAGAACTTACTACCTCGCATCCCTTAGATATTAACTCTGGTTCAGTCAATTCTGGTAATAGTGTCTCTGCTTCAGTTGACTCTCGACTTCATGATCAGACATGGTCTCCACAGGGTGCTTTGTTAGCAGCAGGCTGGCAACAGCAGGCAAATGGTGTTTGGACTTTGGATCTGGCATGGGATTCTTCGTTTGATTTAAGTAGCCACTCACCAGGGTGGAAACGGGTAAATTACATAAGGAGACTGTGATAGCTGGGACTGTAGAAGTTAGTTCCTTCATGATAACTGAAAAAAGTCCCTAGATTCTCAGGAAGATTGTGCTGATATTACTACTGCTGTTATACCTCTTGAAACTAAAAGGCCCCTTCAGTTCAAAACCTCTTTTATCTGAATTATTCACGGGCTAAGAGAGAGGCAGCTCCTAGGCGAAATGCTGTGCGCATTCGATATAAAGGGGGTATGGCTGAGAGACCAGACCGACATTTTGTGGGAAAAATCTTAATTAAAGAATCGTTACGGTTTTCCCCCAGGGATGTTTTCGCTTTCATCAACATATCAGGGGAAGATAACTATGACATTAGTTTTCGATCAGCTAACTTGTTGGATTTATTCTGGGAAAGGTACAGCCGGGTAAAGTTTTCCCCAAGTGGACTCCTTTTTGGTGGGTCCTCTCTCACAACCTTCCATTAAATATGTTACAGTTATGTTTAGGAATGAAGGAGTTCACGTTGAGGACATTACCTACTGGTTATCACAGAAATGTGACATTCAGGGTGAGCCAGATCCAATTTGGATACAGAGAGATTCTGGACTGGGGCTGGAAATAAAGTAAAACTACGACAGTCAGAGAAGGATTCAACACATTCCAAATTATTTTTTGTTAGTAGAGACAGGGTGTAGTGTTTATAGTGGCCAACCCAGAGCCTGTTACAAATGTGGCTCTAAAACTCACCTCTCCAGTGTATGTGATAGTCCTAGATGTGATAATTGTGGGGAGGTGGGCCATGTTACTATACATTGTAATAATCCCACTAGATGTGACCTGTGTGAAGGATTTCAACATTCATTTAAAGAATGCCCTTGGGCTGCGAAGAATAAGGCGTCTTGTGGGAGCACTGATCGGCTTATTCAGCAAGCATAAGAAGCTTTAGATGGCAAATTGAGCGACATGCTTCATGTGGACCCTATCACATTACCTGATAGATCAGTAAAACCGCCCCTGACAGCAGAAGTAAATTTCCCTTTGCCCCCCCGGTCATAGTCACACCTCTTAAAGTAGAAGATAACAATCAGGTTACCACACTGTTGAAACCTGTTTGTTATTCGGATAATGATGAGAGACCAAAGGTCCCTTCCACTCAGCAGATACCCTTACCTCCGAGGAGGTCTAATAGAAACCTAAAAGTAATTCCTATCCCAATAACTGAACCACTAGAATCTCAAAACCCCTATACTGTCCTTTCTACTTCCTGGGGTGAATCAGAGATGGACATGGGGGACTCGGATTCCCAAAAATCGGTACAAGATGTTATAGGGGTTCCACAAGAAAACTATAAAGATAAGAAGAAGAAAAGAAGAAAGAACTGAGGTGTGGGTTTACTAAGCTAGTTGTTTATATGGGTTTTTAATGGGCTTCCCTGAATACACATAGCTTATTAAATAGTAATAAACGGAAAGCTATTTTTCATTTAATACATGAAACGAAAATTTCTATTTGTTTTCTGCAGGAGACCTGGATGTTCACTATGGAGCAGATTAACTCTTTTAAATGTGATTGGCCGTGGGGACCTTCTTATTGGTCCTTTGGGGAGGAGAAAGCAGATGGTATTGGGATTTGTTTAATTCTTATCAGTTTGTATTACATAAGCTTATAGATTTAATTCCTGGAAGAGTTTTGATTATAGATGGACGTTGGGATTCTACAGGTCTTCGATTAATTAACATTTATAATCCTCAGACGAAAGCATCCAGGATTTCCTGTATGAAAGAGATTCAACCCTATTTGGTTACTACTCTGCCCATAGTATGGGGCGGTGATTTCAACTGTAGTATTGTGGCTCCAACGTCCATTACTAAAAAAGTCTATTGTGACTCAAATTGTTTAAAGTCGATTATTAAGTTAGCAGAACTTACAACTTGTAATCAAAAAATATTGGATTTACCTTTTTCAAAGGGGTTAAAGGGTCTTGTATAGACTATTTGTTTACTACTAATAGTCTGTTGGTTACTAACTTCAGAAGGATACCAATAGAGTTTTCAGACCATATGTTGATTCAAGTGACAGTGAATGCCAACTCTGAACACTGTTACAGGGGACATAGATGGAAGCTAAATACTTCCATTTTGCAGGAACAATTTGTTAAAAACTCCATCAAACTTATTTTGCGAGCCAGATTATCTGTGTTTTTATATTCTGACCTGGGAGTATGGTGGAAAGAGACTAAACAGGATTGTATCAACTGGTTTAACTCTTATGAAACCCGTCAAAAGAACTCAAATTTTTTGAACTATTTGAAACTTTGTGTACACTTACATTCTCTACTTTCAGTAGCCAATACTTCTAGGCAGGATTATTCCTCACAAATTGAAATACTTAAATCACAAATGAGGCAATTCCAATATGACCGGGCTAGAACTCTACAAGCATTGCTTAATAACCACATGAAAAAATCCGTACTAGGTGACCCCTTTATTTTCTGTAAATCTATTAAAGATTCTTCTAATTTGGAATATTTAGATTCTAAAATAGGCAAAATAGAAGATACCGGTGATATAGGTACGTGTATTGCACAGTATTTTCAGGAACTTCAACCTATATCTTCTTATTCTTCACTTCAAATACAGAATTATTTAAAAGCCTTTACGGCCCTAGTGTTGACAGTACTGTAATAGAGAATACGATAAAACCCTTTTCAACACATGAAATTGCGGTATTATTTCTAACCTTAAAGATAATATATCCCGGGTTTAGATGGTCTATCTAATTTCTTTTATAAGACCTTTCGCTTGAATTAGTTACTTGTTTAACTTTAGTTTTCAATCAATTCCTTGCAGGAGGCCCAATTGTGACTGGGTTTACAGTGGGTTTACAGATTTATATTTTTAAATCTGGAAATAAAGGTGATATTAGTAATTGAGACCTATCACCTTGCTAAATTCTGATTATAAAATATTTGCCACATTGCTCACACATAGACTAAGGCATGGGCAAATATTGTTATTTCACCTGTGCAGCATTGTAGTTTACCTAATAGAAAATACAGACCATTTTATTTTAATACGGGACTTGATTGAACATTTGACTATGACAGGCGTTCTGGAATTTGACTTTCCTAGACGAGAAAAAGCTTTTGATAGGGTTAGTCACCCTTTTTATTTACAGCGTTGAGTATTTAGGGATTCCCATTACCTTACTTTCATTACTAAAAGTTGTATGCAGGTGCACAGATTCATCCTGTTATTAAAGGCAGAATGGAGAAAGGTGGATTATGGAATCTGGAGTCGACAAGGTTGTCCCTTGAGCCCACTGTTGTATGTTTGTTCTTTGGAACCTCTTGTTAGAGCTATCTGTAATTTACCTAAGTGGGAAGGTTTTAAAATGCCCGATTCGGACTCCTTTTTGACTATGCAAGCATATGCAGATGATATATGCCTTTTTTTTCAACACAGGAAGCAATTGGGAAGTTTTTTTCAAGAATTCCAGAACTATGCTGATTATTCTAATGCTAAGATTAATTTTTCAAAATCACAGGGATTATTAATAGGGTGTTCATATCAAACGACTGTTCTATATAAGTCTATTCAGATATCCACAAATCCCATTTCTATTTTAGGGTTATTTTGGAGCACAAAATCTTCCGGATGACAACTGGACTACGGTTTTAAATTCAGTGGAACGTAAAGTAGGGCGATGGAAACAGTTTTGGTTCACAAAATTGAAGAAAGTGCAGATATTTAAACAATTTATTTTACCCTGTTTGCAGTACATTGCGGTACTTTACCCATTGCCTTCTCATTTAGAGACGAGACTATATAGCCTGAGTTTCCAGCTCTTTTGGGGTAATAGACTAAACCCAATTAAAAGATGTTATACTTATTTGGACAAACATATGGGCGGAACAGGGATGATAGACCCGGTTATATTTTGTCACACATTATTTTTTTCCCATTCTTTACAAAATTGTTTTAAAATCACTATTAAGTATGAAGATTCCTGGTTTCGAGAACTTTTAGAGCGTTATATTGTGGCATGGCTGCATTGTGCCCTCAAATTACATTATAAATTTGCACTTCCTATATTTTTTAGGCCTGCAGCTCCGAAGCTTTACAAATGGCAGCTGACTAAATCTCAAATTTGTGATAGTTCTTCTCATAAACTGTATAAAGTGATCATGTCCCTGGTTTACCCTGCGGCACCTGGTTTCAAAAATTGCCCTTCCACTCTAAACCATAATATATTAGATCAGTTGAATAACCCTCGTTTACCACCTCATATGTGGAAGTACAGTGGCTCAATATGTATGTCGTTTAAATGTTAAGTACAGCGAAATATAAGCGAAAGAAGAGATATGTCCATTTTAGAATGCATTAATCAAGAGGAGACTATGGAACACTTTTTTCTGTATTGTTCTTTTCCACTAAATTATGGCAATACTGCAAAAGAAATGGTCAATAGATTGGTTGTCAAAACCAGCTTATGATTTATTGGTTATTGGATTTTTCCTTTACAGTTACATAATTACGAAAAGTACATTGTGGGTATTTATCACTTGTTTACGGTTTTGTTTATGGCAAATTTGTTGCCAAGGGTATTATATCAAAAGAAACCACTATGGAAGGATGCTGTCAGTATATTATTACTGAATTACAAAAGGTTTATACTAAGGATATGCAAATATATAACACTGAGAAGGTTAAGAAATGGTGGAAAGGGTTTTCACATATCATTAAGTTTAAATAAGAATGGATTTTTGTTGCTGTAGACAATTATTTTCTTCTTTTTATATTTAGAATCTGTGCCTTGATTCATTGTTTTTCTTTTCCCTTCTCCTTTCACTTTATTTAGACGGTTAAATTTTTCTGAGCCTTTTTGATTGTACTGAATATTTTTCTATCTTTATTATGTATTTTGTATCATGCCTTATTATAATAAAGAATTACCCCTACTCTTTTCGATTAGTGCCATGGGATCTTTAACATCCACCTGAACTACCACCAATACAGGCAGATGGGCCCTCAGTTTAACGTCTCATCTGAAAGATGGCACCTCAGAAGTGCAGCACCCCTCTCATGCTACACTACAGTGTCAGTACTGGAATATTAACCCAAGTGCCAGATATGGGAACTGAACCCACAGCCCTCTGATCTCCCGGCCTCAGAAGCAAGTGTGCTACCTACTGAGCCACTGACACTGCTAATATATGTGAATTATTCATGATGTGATCACATTTCTTTTTATAGTAGCATTTGTTTTTAACTGTTCAGCTGATCCCACTGTCTGTACGATATACTTACTGTTCCTTCTCATTGTATATGAATTCTTCAGGCTGCAGTCAAATTACTTTTTATGTTGCTTGCACGCAGCCCCCCCCAAACAGCCTTTCCAACTGCCACGCTGGGAGCCCACCCCAGCGTGGCAAATGTCCCGCGTCATCTTAATTAAAAAAAAACTGTAAATAAAAAAACGTTCCCTCGCAGTCTCCCTACCCCCACCCGCACCTACTGCGCACCCTGCCGCCCCACACCCCCCTCCGCCATACTTACCTCCAGAGCTCGGTGCATCATCATCAGTGGACGGAACACATCTGTACTCTTCAAAGCCGACCGCTGAACTGAGGAAATGCCGTAAGCTGTATAATGTAATAGATAGGGTTTTTCAACTTTGAGGCATATCTCAGGCATTTTGGGAAATTTTGGGCCCAAATTTTCAACATGGGGTTTTTGGGACCCCTCATCATGAATTCTTGCACTGTCATGGCGTTAATTGGGCCCAAAGGGTGATTTCGTGGCCACTGTGCGAAATCACCTTTCAGGGCCGATTAACGAAACCACACTGCCATTGTTCATAAGGTGGGCTCTCAAAAAGCCTATGTTGAAAATTTGGTGAAAAAATTCCTAAAAATTACTGTTTTATGAGCTCGCATTACGCAGTTCCTACGCATACTTGTAAGTTCATGATTTTTCAATATTTTCACTCCAGATTTTCAACACTGCCATTTTACTACACCTCCTTATGAGCAGTACAGCTGTCATTTTTCAAATCCTGCCCAAAATGTGTTTCCGCCCATGTAGCGCACAATGGCACAGTCAGTGTGCGAAATTAATGTATGGAACACATTAGGAAAATCACAGTGGCACTGTTCATGAGCACAGGTCTTAAAATGGCTATGTTGAAAATTTGGTGAAAAATTCCTAAAATGGCTTGTTTTGACGTTGCAGCAGTTCCTCACGCTACGCTCGTAAGTTCGTGAATTTTCAATATTTGCACTCCAATGACTTCCAAATACCTAAAAAGCACATACAAGCAAGCAACATTTGGCATTGACAAATGCTTGTTATAATAGTATTTCTAGATGTGTAACTGCTTACTGTTGCCTCTGTTGCAAACTACTGGTACTCCCTGCATATGAGTTCTCTGCTGCTAAATTGCTGTGTTTCCCTATATACCCTTCCCAAGGACACTTCTGGAAATTAGCTCTCAGTAGAGGAAGGAAGGAAGGAAGTCTCTCACAGGCTCTGAAGAGGTGGTTGTTAAATTTTGTGCCCCATTAGAATGAATGGAAGGGGAAGATAGGGATCCAGTTTAATGCCTGAGACCCTGTTGTTAAATATTTGGCCGAACACAGAGGGAGGGAGGGATGGAGAGAGGGCAGGAGGAAGGAAGGCAGGCTCATGGCAGACTTGATAGGCTTCAAATCCTCTTATATCCTTACTGTCTATGTTTCTAAGTTAGCCAGCTGTGTCACAAAAGCTAAACATGGTGATCTGGCACTGACGTGTGAAAGATCTCAACTTCCATTACACTCCAATACTGATGGAATATTAATCCCTCGCTGGAGTCATCATGTTGATTGCGCTGGGTCCACGTCTCCAAGGAACTTTGCCATTAGAGTTGTTTTTAAGTGTGACCCTGTGGGATGGCCAGTAATTGGTCCAAACTCTATTTATAAGTCCTTCTGCTGTGTTAATTACGCAGAAATGTCAAATCCCAATCCAGCACTGTGTCAAACAAAGTTTAAGGCAGTTTGACAGCTGTAAACAGAATCTGTTCCACTCATATAAATTTCAAAATAATCCGATAGGTATTTTTATCCGTGGCTCAACAGCAGGGATTAAATCATCTGAAAGGAGATGACACCAAAGTGAATCACAGTCTGTTAGCGGTGTGAATTAATCACAAAAACAATTTTTTATTAGCTTACTCTGTGCATACTTTGATTCGCCCCTGCATGACATTTACTACTCACAGCTAAAAACAGGCAGCCTCTGTACAGGTATATCTCAAGGCTTCAGAGCTCAGTTGCCAACTTATACGTGTCTCAAGCACTTCATTCTCTGTTACGCAGCTTGTTTGTAACTTATTATACCCATACCAAATAAACCTGTGTTAAAGCTTTTACAGGCTCCCCAGGCTAGGGGCAGTGTCTCAGAGTGGGAGCCCAAATAAATCTGTGTTAAAGGTTGCACAGGCTCCCCAAGCTAGGAGCAGTGTCTCAGAGCGGGAGCTCAAATACATCTGTGTTAAAGCTTACACAGGCTCCCCAGGCTAGGGGCAGTGCCTCATAGTGAGAACTGTGCCACCAGGCATCATGCATGGTCGTGCTTACATTTTGGAGTGACCAGAATATAAGCACGAGCATACATGATGCCTGATAACACAACTCGCTCTGGACACTGCCTGCCATGAGGCTGTGCAACACTATACACAGATTTGTTGAGCTCCCGCCTGGGACTACTACACCTAACCTGAACTGTAATTCTAGCTCTGGGGAGCCTAAAAACTTTTTAACACAGATTTATTTAGGCTCCTGCTCTGAGACACTGCACCTAGCCTGGGGAGCCTGTGCAACCTTTAACACAGATTTATTTGGGCTCCCACTCTGAGACACTGCACCTAGCCTGGGGAGCCTGTGCAACCTTTAACACAGATTTATTTGGGCTCCCGCTCTGAGACACTGCACCTAGCCTGGGGAGCCTGTGCAACCTTCTAACAGATTTATTTGGGCTCCCACTCTGAGACACTGCACCTAGCCTGGGGAGCCTGTGCAACCTTTAACACAGATTTATTTGGGCTCTCGCTCTGAGACACTGCACCTAGCCTGGGGAGTCTGTGCAACCTTTAACACAGATTTATTTGGGCTCCCGCTCTGAGACACTGCACCTAGCCTGAGGAGTCTGTGCAACCTTTAACACAGATTTATTTGGGCTCCTGCTCCGGGACACTGTACCTAGCCTGGGAGTCCTGCAACCTTTAACACAGATTTATTTAGGATCCTGTCTGGGACACTGGTACCTAGCCTGGGAGTCTGTGCAACCTTAACACAGATTTATTTGGGATCCCGCTCTGAGACACTGCCCCTAGCCTGGGGAGTCTGTGCAACCTTTAACACAGATTTATTTGGGATCCCGCTCTGAGACACTGCCCCTAGCCTGGGGAGTCTGTGCAACCTTTAACATAGATTTATTTGGGATCCCGCTCTGAGACACTGCCCCTAGCCTGGGGAGTCTGTGCAACCTTTAACATAGATTTATTTGGGATCCCACTCTGAGACACTGCACCTAGCCTGGGGAGCCTGTGCAACCTTTAACACAGATATATTTGGGCTCCCTCTCTGAGACACTGCACCTAGCCTGGGGAACCTATGCAACCTTTAACACTGATTTATTTGGGCTCCTGCTCTGAGACACTGCACCTAGCCTGGGGAACCTGTGCAACCTTTAACACTGATTTATTTGGGCTCCCGCTCTGAGACACTGCCCCTAGCCTGGGGAGCCTGTGCAATCTTTAACACAGATTTATTTGGGCTCCCGCTCCGAGGCACTGCCCCTAGCCTCGGAAGCCTGTGAAAGCTTTAAAACAGATTTATTAGGTATGGGTATAATAAGTTACAAACAAGCTGCATAACAGAGAATGAAGTGTTTGAGACATGTATAAGTAGGTAACTGAGCCGTGAAGCCTTGCGATACACATGTACAGAGACTGCCTGTTTTTTGCTGAGAGTAACAAATGTCACACAGTGGTGAATTAAAGTATGCACAGAGTAAGCTAATCAAAAGTTGCTTTTGTGATTAATTCAGACTGCTGATAATCTGTGATTTAGTTTATTGCTCACTCCTTTCAAATAGTTTAAAATAGGTCAGTGACATCTGTCAGAAAACCATGCCTGTTTTCTTGCCTGATTTTAACTCTGTTTTTATATTTGGATCACAGAAAACCTGGTCTCATGATGTTGCATCCACTCCACTTACCTAGATGCCCTGTGGGTTGCCACCCTCTTCAGAAGCCCCTCTTTCGAGCCCAGTGAAACTCACAACCCAGGAGGCTGGTAGTCCCTGTCTCTCACTATCACTATCCATCACTGACCTGTGATCATTTTTCTCCCCCTTTAGGCTGGCCCGGCCCTGAAACCCTGGTTCCATGCATAGTCAAGCGATGTCGTGACCAAGGTGAAACACCAGCCGTATACCTTCACTTTATGGCACTGTTGCACTACTGCTTCCCGAGACAGCATGCTGTAATCACACGCCAGTCCCAAAAGCTTCCTACCCCAGAAGAAAGAGTTTAATGGAGTACTTCATCATCCTTTGACCAATCGACTTGAAGCATGAGTCCATAACTGGGACACAAATAAGGATATCCTACATGGGAGCAGCAACCCTGTCACTGGACAGTGAGGTTGACCCTTTCCTGTCCAGTGAGCATTTCATTTTTTTTTTACTTTCTGCCTTTCTATTTCTTCCTGGTCTTGCTGGCCCCATAGCACAGCCAGCCCCACTGTGCCACCTTCTGTCATACTGCCCAAACCCATCCCAGCCCAAGACACTCTGTGGCTTATTCCTCACACTTGGGTCACCTAATGGAAGCAGGTCGGGTGGGATCTGCAGCATGGAAGGGGTGGCAGTGCCTCTGACCGTGGACAGCAAGAGCTATTTCCATGTTTCACATTCTTGGCTGCTGACACTCCTGAGCTTGTGTCCAGGCACTATTATCACAAATGCGTTCCCCCCTCCCATCCCCCAGCATTACCTCGCTCACCGCAACCCTGTGTCTCGACTTAGTGCTGCCCAGATCATTGCTTGTCTGTGTATCTGGCTGAAGAGGTCCCTTGTGTAGCAGGACAATGGTCTCCCCAACTCAAGACACAGTGCACATCACCACAGGCAGCTGAGTATTTCTTTTTTTTTTTTTTTTTGAAATCTCTTCTTATTCTCCTGGTCGCCCTCATCACTCTACTCCTTCGGGCTAGCTCAATGCCCTCCAGTCCCCACTGGGTCTGCCCCTAGAGTGCTTTTTACCTACCTCCTTCACCTTGCACAGCGGGGTCTGCCCGTGGTTTCAGACTGGGTGGCTGGAGCGGCCGTTATCCAGAGTGCCGCGGGTTGTTTTCCAGTTTTCTCCGTCCCTCCTCCCCTCACTGGGGCCTTTGGCTTGGGCGGAACATGCTTCACGCTTGCCTGCCAAGTGCCGAATCGTCCCCTCCCGACTCCCCGATGGGAGCCCGCTGCGAGAGCCGGAAGCCTCAATTGGCCTCCAGGCGTCGGGTGGTATTAAACACCCTTGTGTCCTCTCCCCGAAGGAGGAGAGCATCCGTTGGGACGCTCGATCCTCCTTCCTTGCCGACCTCGACGACCGAGTCCTGCTCCTTCGACCTCAAGTCGCCGCGTGGCGCGAGGTGTGGTATCCAGCGCCTCAGCCCTCAGCGCCACCGGGCCGGCCCGCAGCTGAGTATTTCTGAATAGTCAAGCATCTCCCACACAGTGACATCCAAGGGGTCAAAGGTCATTTCCCCCAAACCCTGCAGATCACAGGCAGTATTAGATGTGAGAAAGCAAAGTATATCCCGTTATCAAAGGTATAAACAAGGTCAACCATGGGGATCTTTTTAACAGCAATGAAAACATGAACACCAGGGGGCACAATGACAAGCTTGGTAGGTACAAGAAGGGGCCAGGAGGCATTTTTTTACATAGAGAGTGGTGGTAGGGTGGAATGCACTATCAGAGGGAGTAGTCAATTACAAAAAAGTTGGGGGTTTTAAAGGGCATTGGAAAAAAGTCAAAGAGAAGGTTAGGGTAACGGAAGGGGGTGGAGCAGCATGTCACAAGAATGTATGAACTCTGTATTGGGCAGACTTGATGGATTGTTCGAGCCATCTTGTTTGTTTGTATTTGAGCTGGTAAACAACAAGCGCGGGCAGGAAGACAGTACACTAGTGATGACTGGGAGTTTTGAGAAAGAATGCATCAATATTAAATAACTGTTTCTGTGGTTGTGGAAAAGAGAACATGTTTCATGCTCTCCTGATGTTGGGAACAAAGGTGAACAGAATGAACACCCGATTACGAAGGAGGCGATCCAGTGGATGTGTTTTACCTGGTGAGCAGTTTTTACCCACATCCATGTTTACATTTTCAGTGATCTGTAAAGATTGTCTTATTTTTACTGCTAAGGTGTACTTACAACAACAAAAATATTCTTTATAAAAATAAAAAATGTTAAAGTGTGACACCACTTTGTGCTTTTTGTCACTGCTGTCTCTTGCCCAAGGTCTTAGAGCCACAAAATTGTTGTGGGAAACAGCAAAATGTCAATTAAGGTGCAGTGCAGTTTTCCTCTAGAAAATAAAAACAGATAAATTGAACACTTTTGTCATAGAAATGAATCCTGTCACATTAAATGTATGATATATTTTCTTTAGTTAGTCTCTGTCCCTGCCTGGTCTTACTCTGCCAGGTACATATCCTGGTCCTGGGAATGCACCCCGGTCGGGTCTGTTGATCCCTGGTCCCCCCCCCCAGGTCCCATGCCAACCGACATCCCCCTTGGCCACCCCCCCATAGCAGGGGCTCCGGGGGAGGGCTAACCTCCCTACAAGGTAGTGTGAGCTAGGGTCCAGTGTTGGCAGGCACTTAAACCCATAGAGAGTCAGGAACCCCGGCTGTCATACGGGCAGAGCCTGGGTATTTCCCCTGTGTTTCTCCCCACCATCCCTTCTCCCCTTGGTGTGCGCTTAGCAGTTTGGTGCCTCGGCTGTATGCAGCAACAGCCTGCAGAGGGAGCAGGCTCCCATGGCCCACCATAGGGGTTGCTGCAGCTCCACACCTGACCACAGAGTACTGCTGAACAGCAGCTGCCATGGTCAGGCCTGGTCCCCACATGGCATCCTGAGTTCTTTCCCAAAGTCGGGTGGCCTGCACAACAGTGCAATGTGCCCTCACTGGGCCATCGTGTGGCGACTGATGTATTTATTTTTAAGGTCCTGTACAGATTATCGGGTTTATGGCAGTTTAAGGAGCTTAAGCTGTTTTAAGTCTCTGTAACATGCTTAGCGTCCTCTGCCCCGTAGAGCTTCTTCAGCTCCACTCTTCACCTAGGCCCTAGCCTCCCACTACTCCTTCCCACATCCAGCTATCTTGTCCTTCCCTCCCTGTTACCACTTCCTCAGCCCTACTCTCAGATGTCTTCCAAAACTATACACCTCCCCTCGATCACTTTCTCTGGAACTTTAGGACCCCTGAACACCCTCCCCCCTCCCTTTTTACCTACTTCCCCCATTCTTCTCTCACATAACTGAGCTTGATAAGATCTCTCCACCTATTGCTCACCCTCCACCCCCCCATCCACTCCCTACTTTACCCCTTCTCTCCATCCCAGAGTATGGCAACGTCGCTGTGCTGACAGTGCTACTTTTACCCCTCCTTCCCTCCATTCCGGTACAAGACGGAGTCAATTGACTGACTGCAGTGACGGTACACCAACGTACAATTTGAATCACCTACCTGTAATCTGTAATGCAGGTTGTTGTAATTACCTGTAACCTACCTGTCTGCTACATGGACACTTTCAATTTGAAACTTTGCTTGTTGTGTGAATAGTTTTGTATTGTTATTCAATCCATTCTGTTTTGTTACTCAAATGCTGATACTGACGTGGAGCCTCTGACTCAAAGATATTTGTAATCCAAGATATCAATAAATCAATAAATAAATAAATACAAGTGGGGTTTAGTCTGGCTTTAAAAACCTGGTATTGCATTTTTTAAATTTATTACAGCAAGATTTATGAGCCAGTAAGCTTATAATGTTGTCACCACCGTGGGTCCTGAAGATGTGTCCCCTGACCACAAAATGGCATTTTGTGTGTAATAGAGGTGGCACATAAATCTTTTTTTTAATTGCTCCATATCCTGGAACTCTCTTGGGCTGCTCCTGCTCACCGACTGTTACTCTACTGCCCACCTGAGGCCCTGCCTCCTCAGAGGTAGCTGCCCTCCACCAACCTCCAGCCAGCAGAGTCCCCAGCTCTGAGCCCCCTGAGGTAGGGCTGCCTCCACTCTGGTGCTCTATCTATTAATCTAGTGTGCCAGCCGAGGTGGCAGAAGGACAGAGGAGGCAGAGACAAGGGCCCAGTATTGGGCATGTGGTGATGTGGTCTGGAGGGGAGCTGTCACCTATCCAGGCACAGGATTTTTGGCTTGTTGTTTCCCCCAGGAGCACGGGCGTGCAATGATGTTAGCATGACTAAGCCACAGACATCCACCGCCCTCCTCCCCTTATCAGCTCTGTGCTAGTTGTACCCCTGGTCTCCACATGGGGTCTCTACTGTGCCGGAAGCACCCAGGATCCCTCCCCAGGGAAAGGAGAGCAGTCCAATGGACACTTGATCCTCACCCTCCCCTGCTGACCTTGGCACCTGAGCTTGTTACCGAACTCAGATTTCCCACATGGCGTGAGGTGTGGCATCCAACGTCTCAATCCTCAGTGCCACCGGGCTGGCGGCACATAAATCTTGATGTAATAAATAAAACAATCAAATACCTACAATATAGGTGTCAGAGCCTTCCTCGGCCACCCTAGCTGTACTTCTGTAGTGCCATAGAGGCAAGACTCTGATTACCTATACAGGATGCATGGCCAGTGAATAGGCCAGGGTGAGCATCCAGGAATCTCCCCCACACACACACACACACACTCAAACCACAGTTCCTATCCGGTACAGCCCTCTGCTTCCTGCTCTCTAGCCAGTTAGGAGGCACTTCTTCTCCGAAAGGCTGATCAACCTATGGAACAGCCTGCCAGGGGAGGCAGCAGTCATGAAGGCACTACATGACTACACAGACAGGTGGACTGCAGTTGGGGAGGGGCTGAGGGAGGAGGAAGAGCACCAGCAAGGGAGAACTTCAAAGGTAAAACCCAGACTCATTTTGCTGTACTGGTAGAATCGGTTCAGGAGACCTGCTCCAGCATGGGTGCAGATCTTGTTACCCTTGAGGGCGGGGAGTCATCCAGCAAAGATGAGCCAGTGGGGAAGGGGTAAGGCGGCAGCAGGGGAGCAAAGAAGCAAGTCATCACAGTAGGGGATGCTGTAGTTAGAGGACTGGGGAAGATACTATGCCATTCAGACTTGGAGGAGAGATTGGTTCAGTGTCTCCCAGGGGTGACTGTAGACTTGGTAACATCCTAGTTAGAGGCTGTTTAGCAGGAAGAGGGAAAAGACAAGTGATGTGCTACTTCTAGGCAGAGCTGGATTTACATGGCCAAGCCCTACACACGGCAGTTACTATGGTTCCCCTGAGATGTCACATTCCCCTCCCTCCACTCACACACACACGCACACACACACACACTGTGTCATTCAAGCACTCGATACATAAATTCATGTCCCCCATTTTAATTTTTGTTTTATTACAGTTATCAGTTGACAATTTTAAAATATTTAAATCTATTCTGTCTTTTTATTACTGCAGGCTACACACTTGAGGATGTTCTAGATAAAAAATACCTTTTTAATACTGGGGCTGTTGGTCTAGTTGGCACTACTCACCCCACAAGTTAATAATAGTCACACTGACATCCTATCAAATAAAGTGACATTAACGAGCTAGGTCGGCACTCCCACTGAGAGGTGTTTCAGTTGTTCTTGTTACATTTTTTGTACTTTTTGGGTTCTTTTTATTATTTATTTCTTTTTTAAAGAGGTGTGTATCCACACTTTAAAAACAGAAAATGTATACTGGATGTATTGTTATAACTTTTTTATTTTGTTTTTGTTGACCGGGTAAGTGCACTAGACAGATTCTGCCTATTTTCAGGCACGACCCGGGGGGAGGGGGATACAGATGAATGCCAACTGACCTTGAACCAGATTAAACTGTTGGTGGTATTTTTAGTGAATGAGGGAAATTTGGCCAGGGCACCGGGAAAATTCCTCTACTCTTTTCGATAAGTGCCATGGGATCTTAAACATCCACCTGAACTACCACCAGAATAGGCAGATGGGACCTCGGTTTAATGTCTCATCCGAAAGATGGCACCTCAGGAGTGCAGCACCCCCCTCATGCTGCGCAACAGTGTCAGTACTGGGATATTAACCCAAGTGCCAGATGTGGGAACTGAACCCCCAGCCCTCTAATCTCCCGGCCTCAGAGACAAGTGTGCTACCTGCTGAGCCACTGACACTACACTGTAAATTGTGATGGCTCGTTTCATTGTTTTTACCTAAATGAAATATAACCAATACAGTTTAATTACAAAAATCAATCGATCAATTAATCAATAAAATAGGCTGGAATTAAACCCTGCCTGCCCAGGCCCTTCCAGAGCCTCTGGAGCAGGTTGAAAAAGTGGCTCCACCACATTACAGTTATAAGTTAAAGACTTCCAGAACCCACACTCTCTTATTGGATACACCTGATCTGAGATGCTCAACATCTTCTAATCCTTCCCCAATGTCACTATGCCTTTTGAAGCCAGAGACATGATTCACTTCATTGTTCCATTATCATCCCTTACCTTGGGCCATGATCTGGGCTGCTCCCTCCAAGCCGAGAAAGCGTGCTGCCTGCTTCTTTCTTTGCTTCTATTTTTGTCCCCCCAGGGCCACTGATCTGCTTACCTGCCACGTCCTGGCATCCCCCGCAGGTCTGTCCAGCCGCCATCCCTTGACTACCCCCTGCCACCTAATAGGCTATGCGGCTACCCTCAAGGCTTGCCTCACAAGGGGTGTGGGGAGCATTCCTCCGAGCTCAACCCACCCATTCCGGATCCAGTATTGCCACGCACCCAGGTACCAGGAGAGTCAGCGCGGAGACGGCCATCATGCTGCCACAACCAGTGCCCTCCTTTTTCCACTTTTCCCCCCGGAGCCGGCAGGCGTGCACTGACGTCAATGGCCATGAGCGTGTGCGCGTCCGCCCAGGTTCTGGCCAGGTGTCTACCTCCAGTTGAGCTTGTGCTCCCAGCAGTGGAAGTACCTCCGGTCTCCACCGGGGGTCACTCCTGCGCCGGGATGCCCCTGGATCCCCCCCCAGGGAGAGGAGAGCTGTCCTACGGACGCTCGATCCTACTCCTTCCCCTCCAATCCCCAGCACCCGGACTCGTTCCCGAACCCGGGTCACTGGCGTGACGCGAGGTGTGGCGCCCAGCGCCTCAACCCTCAGCGCCACCGGGCCGGCTACCTGCTTCTTTCTCTGATAGTTTCCACTTGTGCCCGGGGTCAGGGTCCTGCATCTTCCATTATCCCATGGTCACAGTCATGGGCACAGAATGCTCGGCCCGCTCCAGAAGGCAACTTGCTCACAGCTGCAGAAATTCTGTTAGGATGGCCAGCGCAGATCTGTAAATAGGCAGCAGCTTTGTATGGCTTCAGCCTGTGCCCTATCTCAAAATGGATTCTATTCTAATGTGGCTGCCACTACCTCTTCATATAGTGCCCATTTTAGCACAGCACCAGAAGCCCTTTCTGAGGAACACGTAAATTACTTCACCTCTTTCCACTCACTATGACAATAACAAGACTTCAGAAGTATCTACTGCCGGGAAGCTGAAGCAACAGTACCTGCCAATCCTCACCTCGATTAGGTACTCTGCCATCTTGCCCTTGTGGATTGTAGTGGGAAAAAAGTTCAGGCATTTCCTAGTCAGCGTACCCCCAGCCCAATACACTAACACAGAGCTGCATGTTCATGATCATTTTGAGGCTTTTTATTGTTTATATAATTGCAAACAAATCCCACCAATCTGTCTCGTTCCATTTTATGCACATTTGAAAGTTTATTGTTATGTTTAATGAGCATGTCAGCTGTTGTGAGGTCTGAGTAGTGAGATGGCTAGCAGAATGTAGTACCAGTTGAAACATTTTCTAGTTGCCTTACCCCCCAGCACACACACACACATTGCATTGAATACCCATGATGCTTTGTGCTGGGTTTGAGGCTTTTGTTTGTGTTTACACAAGCCACTCAGATTGGAAAGTATCTGCCTTCTTGTATCTTGTATGCAGCCTACGTTTGGTTCTGCTTTCTGATCAGCTACTTTACTTCACCTTTTTCCACTCACTTAGACAATAAAAAGACTTTAAATGTATCTGCTCCCAGTGCACAAGCAATTTACTGACACATAATAGTATAACTGAGACATCACATATCATTTCCTGTGGGGGTCCTGCTTCTGCTTATGGCAGTTTGGTGCCTCTCAGCACCATTGGTACTTTGAGTCCCTATGTACCTACAGTAAAGAAGGTTTTTTCCTTCTTCTTGACACCCCCTATATTCTGTGCTCCATCTGTGCTTCACTTTTTCTTACCTTTGCTTCTGCCTCTTTCAGCTTTTTTAGATCATTCTCTTGCTGAGGAGGGGTTCCACTTTTGTGGGAATTTAGGGACTGGGGAGCCTTCTGGAAAGACAGCAAGCTGTTTGTAAGTATGGCCTGCATCTTACCCAGTGGGAAACTGCACTTTAGGGCAGAAGTTGGTTGTTACAGCTAGTTGGATGTTAAACTAGGCAAGGCAGAGAGCAGTGAAACAGATTGAGTGTAGGTACACTTACAAAGAGAGCTATTCTGGCTCTCTGGCAACTCCTTCATCGCACACAGGACACAAGAACAGAAGGAAAGTAAGTTGAGGTCATTATAGCAATAGTAGGAAGTCAGTATTCAATAAGGTTTATAGGCTGAGAGGTGGGAAGAAGGGACACAGGAGGGTCATATACAAAAATGTGAGAAGCTTAGGCAATAAACTAGATGAACTGTGAGCTGTAATAGCTACTGAGTATCTGGATGGAAACATGGGTAAAACAAAACGATATCTGGGACCTAAATATTCTGGGCTATAGTCTCCTTAGGAGACACAGAAATGGTAGCAGTGGAGGTGGTGGGGGTAGCAATGTATATAAAAGAAGACATTAGGGTTTCAGAGGACAACTCAGTCTTGGGGAGGGGGGGAGCCACCATGACTCAAGTTAACAGATAACGGGGGGGGCAGGCTAGGAGTAATCTGTAGGCCACCAAATCGGGAGCGAGACAAGGATGGGGACATCAAAAAGGAAATGAACAACATAGTTTGCCCCTTAGTGATCTTACTTTATGTCTCAAGATTCCATGAAATAGTTGCTCCTTGATTTAATTCACAGCTGATTTAATGGAGAACACCTATCCTCTCCCCACCCCCCAACCCCCCAGTTAGGTTTTTAAGTCCCCTAAATAATTTTTTCATTATCACTGTGTCTTAATATTTGATGCAATCTATCAGCGTTAATCAAGGGCCTCAATATGTATGGACTGGAGGAAAGGAGGGAGAGAGGGGATAGGATACAAACTTTCAAATACGTCAACGGTATAAATAAGATTGAAGAGGAAAACCTTTTTCAGAGAAAAAGATGCACAGGAACAAGGGATCATGCGATGAAGCTGGACGGGGGTAGAATCATAGGAAATGTAAGAAAACACTTCTTCACAAAAAGGGTGGTGGCTGGCTGGAACAGCCTCCTTGAGGAAGTGGCGGGAGCCAAAACTGTCTTGGAATTTAAGAAGGCATGAGATAGGTATAAGGAAACCTTAGAAGCAAGAGGGGGGTAAACTCAGAGATTAAGTAGGGTCTACAGTGTGACAGTAGGTAGGGAACATGGGCAGACTAGGTGGGCCAAGCGGTCTTTATCTGCCCTCAAATTCTATATTTCTGTGTTTCTGTGTAATGTAAACAACCCCGGAGCAGCACAGCACCATTTCACATATTCAGCGCAGTTCCAGGGTTGTTTACATTAGCGTTGTTAAATCACATCAAATATTAAGACACAGAGGTCATGAAAAAATTATTTGTGGGGTTTACAAACCTAAATGGATGCTTTTGGTTTGGGAGGTGGGAGGACAGGGTGTTATCCTGTAAATATTTATATCTTAGGACTCCTGACATCTACAGGTAAGCCCGATGCCTCATTTGAAACATTATTTACATAGGGTCTCAGAATTTGAATAATCTTGCAGCATTTCCTTCCCGTTTAATAAATCTGGTAAACCAGACATACAGAATGGTGAGTAACGCTTCAGCATGTTGTACAGCAGTGACACTACAATAAGGCCCACCCTTTGACAACCCAATGGCGTGGAGGGCCGAGTCGCTGAACACCTTCTCTCCTGCCACGCTGGCGACACGAGTTCAGGACTGAGCCCAGGTCACTGGGAGTTGGCCAGAGGGAGAGGATTGAGCATCCATAGGACTGCTTTCCTGTCCTGGGATGGGGAGGTGTGCTCACTCAGCCTTTGGCTACACCCAGGTGGAGTCCTCCCCCCTGAGCCCCTGCCGTGGAGACTAGAGTAGTGGGAGTAGCCGGTGGGCTACTGGGGCTGGGGAGCCAGGGACACAGGCTCAAACAGGATACATCTCTGGGACCAAGGTACATCCCTGAACAATGGGCATGGTTAAGGTGAGATTAAATCTCAATGAAAAAAAATAAGGTTAGCTCTGCTCTCGTGCCCTGTCTAGCTGTGCAGTTCACACTATGATAAGTCTGACTCAGTTCTGGGGGCCCTGTGTAGCTGCACAGTTCACACTATGACAAGGTCAGCAAGGCTCTGGGGGCCCTGTGTAGCTATAGAGTTTGCACTATGATAAGTTTGGCTGTGTTCTGGGGGCCCTGTCTAGCTGCACAGTTCACTTTATATTTCTGGCTCTGCTCTGGGTCCCTGTGTAGCTGCACTGTTCACACTATGAAAAGTTTGGTTGTGCTCCGGGGGCTCTGTCTAGCTGCACAGTTCACACTATAACTCTGGCAGTGCTCTGGGGCCCTGTGTAGCTGTACTGTTCACACTATGATAAATCTGGCTGTGCTCTGGGGGCCCTGTCTAGCTGTGCAGTTCACACTATGATAAGGCCAGCTCTGCTCTGAGTGCCCTCTCTAGCTACACAGTTCACACTATGATAAGGCCAAAACTGCTATGGGGGTCCTGAACAGTTGACACCATGATAGGACCACCTCTGCTCTGGGAGCCCTGTGTAACTGTACAGTTCACATTATGATAAGACCAGCTGTACTCTGGTGGCCCTGTGTAGCTGCACCGTTCACACTATGATAAGGTCAGCTCTGCTCTGGGGGAGCCTATGTAGCTGCACAGTTCACACTATGATAGGACCAGCTCTGATCTGGGGGCCCTGTGTAACTGTACAGTTCACATTATGACAGGACCAGCTGTGCTCTGGGGGCCCTGTACGTCTGTGCAGTTCACACTATGAAAAGGCCGGCTCTGCTCTGGGGGCCCTGTATAGCTGTACAGTTCACACTGTGATAAGGCCAGAACTGCTCTGGGGGGGCCTATGTAGCTACACAGTTCACATTATGATAGGACCAGCTCTGATCTGCGGGCCCTGTGTAACTGTACAGTTCACATTATGATAGGATCAACTGTGCTCTGGGGGCCCTGCATAGCTGTACAGTTCACACTATGAAAAGGCCGGCTCTGCTCTGGGTGCCCTGTACAGCTGTGCAGTTCACACTATGAAAAGGCCGGCTCTGCTCTGGGGGCCCTGTATAGCTGTACAATTCACACTATGATAAGGCCAGAACTGCTCTGGGGGACCTATGTCGCTGCACAGTTCACATTACAATAGGACCAGCTGTGCTCTGGGGCCCTGTATAGCTGTACAGTTCACACTATGATAAGGTGGGCTGTGCTTTGGGGCCCTGTATAGCTGTGCGGTTCAGACTATAATAAGGCCAGCTGCACTCTGGGGGCCCTGTATAGCTGTGCATTTCACACTAAGATAAGGCTGGCTCTGCTCTGGGGGCCCTGTATAGCTGTAGAGTTCACACTATGATAAGGCTGGCTCTGTTCTAGGGACTCTGTGTAGCTGCACTGTTCACACTATGATAAGGTGGGCTGTGCTTTGGGGCCCTGTACAGCTGTACTGTTCACACTATGATAAGTCCAGCACTGTTCTGGGGCTCAGTACAGCTGTACAGTTCACACTATGATTAAGTGGGCTGTGCTTTGGGGCCCTGTATAGCTGTGCCATTCAGACTATAATAAGGCCAGCTGTACTCTGGGGGCCCTGTATAGCTGTACAGTTCACACTATGATAAGGCCGGCTCTGTTCTAGGGGCCCTGTATAGCTGTACTGTTCACACTATGATAAATCCAGCACTGTTCAGGGGGCCCTGTATAGCTGTAGAGTTCACACTATGATAAGTCCAGCACTGTTCTGGGGCTCTGTATAGCTGTACAGTTCACACTATGATAAGTCCAGCAGTGTTCAGGGGGCCCTGTATAGCTGTGCAGTTCACACTATGATAAGGCCGGCTCTGCTCTGGGGGCCCTGTATAGCTGTACAGTGCACACTATGATAAGCCCAGCACTGTTCTGGGGGCCCTGTATGGCTGTACAGTGCACACTATGATAAGGTGGGCTGTGCTTTGGGGCCCTGTATAGCTGTGCAGTTCACACTATGATAAGGCCGGCTCTGCTCTGGGGGCCCTGTATAGCTGTACAGTGCACACTATGATAAGTCCAGCACTGTTCTGGGGCCCTGTACAGCTGTACAGTTCACACTATGATTAAGTGGGCTGTGCTTTGGGGCCCTGTATAGCTGTGCTGTTCAGACTATAATAAGGCCAGCTGTACTCTGGGGGCCCTGTATAGCTGTACTGTTCACACTATGATAAGGCCGGCTCTGTTCTAGGGGCCCTGTATAGCTGTACTGTTCACACTATGATAAGTCCAGCACTGTTCTGGGGCCCTGTATAGCTGTAGAGTTCACACTATGATAAGGCTGGTTCTGTTCTAGGGACTCTGTGTAGCTGCACTGTTCACATTACAATAGGACCAGCTGTGCTCTGGGGCCCTGTATAGCTGTACAGTTCACACTATGATAAGGTGGGCTGTGCTTTGGGGCCCTGTACAGCTGTACTGTTCACACTATGATATGTCCAGCACTGTTCTGGGGGTCCTGTATAGCTGTACAGTGCACACTATGATAAGTCCAGCACTGTTCTGGGGCCCTGTACAGCTGTACAGTTCACACTATGATTAAGTGGGCTGTGCTTTGGGGCCCTGTATAGCTGTGCTGTTCAGACTATAATAAGGCCAGCTGTACTCTGGGGGCCCTGTATAGCTGTACTGTTCACACTATGATAAGGCCGGCTCTGTTCTAGGGGCCCTGTATAGCTGTACTGTTCACACCATGATAAGTCTAGCACTGTTCTGGGGGCCCTGTATAGCTGTACAGTGCACACTATGATAAGGTGGGCTGTGCTTTGGGGCCCTGTATAGCTGTGCAGTTCACACTATGATAAGGCCGGCTCTGCTCTGAGGGCCCTGTATAGCTGTACAGGTCACACTATGATAAGGCCAGCTCTGCTCTGGGTGCCCTGTATAGCTGTACAGTGCACACTATGATAAGTCCAGCACTGTTCTGGGGGCCCTGTATAGCTGTACAGTCACACTATGATAAGTCCAGCTGTACTCTGGGGGCCGTGTATAGCTGTACAGTTCACACTATGATAAGTCCAGCACTGTTCAGGGGGCCCTGTACAGCTGTACTGGTCACACTATGATAAGTCCAGCACCGCTCTGGGGCCCTGTACAGCTATGCAGTTCACACTATGATAAGGCCGGCTCTGTTCTAGGGACTCTGTGTAGCTGCACTGTTCACACTATGATAAGGCTGGCTGTGCTTTGGGGGCTCTGTCTAGCTGCACAGTTCACGCTATAACTCTGGCTGTGCTCTGGGGCCCTGTGTAGCTGTACTGTTCACACTATGATAAGTCCAGCACTGTTCAGGGGGCCCTGTATAGCTGTAGAGTTCACACTATGATAAGTCCAGCACTGTTCAGGGGGCCCTGTACAGCTGTACTGTTCACACTATGATAAGTCCAGCACTGTTTAGGGGGCTCTGTATAGCTGTAGAGTTCACACTATGATAAGTCCAGCACTGTTCTGGGGCCCTGTACAGCTGTACTGTTCACACTATAATAAGTCCAGCACTGTTCTGGGGCCCTGTACAGCTGTACTGTTCACACTATGATGAGTCCAGCACTGTTCTGGGGGCCCTGTATAGCTGTACAGTGCACACTATGATAAGTCCAGCACTGTTCTGGGGCCCTGTACAGCTGTACAGTTCACACTATGATTAAGTGGGCTGTGCTTTGGGGCCCTGTATAGCTGTGCCGTTCAGACTATAATGAGGCCAGCTGTACTCTGGGGGCCCTGTATAGCTGTAGAGTTCACACTATGATAAGTCCAGCACTGTTATGGGGGCCCTGTATAGCTGTACAGTTCACACTATGATAAGGCTGGCTCTGTTCTAGGGACTCTGTGTAGCTGCACTGTTCACACTATAAGTCCAGCACTGCTCTGGGGCCCTGTACAGCTGTGCAGTTCACACTATGATAAGGCTGGCTCTGTTCTAGGGACTCTGTGTAGCTGCACTGTTCACACTATGATAAGGCTGGCTGTGCTCTGGGGGCCCTGTATAGCAGTGCAGTTCACACTATGATAAGTCCAGCATTGTTCAGGGGTCCCTGCACAGCTGCGCAGTTCACACTATGATAAGTCCAGCACTGTTCCGGGGTCCCTGTATAGCTGCGCAGTTCACACTGTGATAAGTCCAGCACTGTTCAGGGGGCCCTGTATAGCTGCGCAGTTCACACTATGATAAGTCTAGCACTGTTCTGGGGGCCCTGTATAGCTGCGCATTTCACACTGTGATAAGTCTAGCACTGTTCTGGGGGCCCTGTATAGCTGTACAGTTCACATTATGATAAGGCTGGCTCTGTTCAGGGGGCCCTGTGTAGCTGCACTGTTCACACTATGATAAGGCTGGCTGTGCTCTGGGACTGCTGTATAGCTGTACAGTTCACACTGTAAAGCCAGCTCTGCTCCGGGGCTCTGTATAGCTGTACAGTTCACACTGTAAAGCCATCTCTGCTCCGGGGCTCTGTATAGCTGTGCAGTTCACACTATGAAAAGGACGGCACTGCTCTGAGGGCCCTGTGTAGCTGTACAGTACACCCTGTAAAGCCAGCTCTGCTCTGGGGCTCTGTATAGCTGTACAGTTTACACTATGATAAGACTGGTTCTGCTCTGGGGGCCCTGTATATCTGTACAGTTCACACTGTAAGGCCAGCTCTGCTCTGGGGGCTCTGTATAGCTGTACAGTTCACACTATGATAAGGCTGGCTCTGTTCTAGGGACTCTGTGTAGCTGAACTGTTCACACTATGATAAGGCTGGCTGTGCACTGGGGGCATGTATAGCTGTAAAGTTCACACTATGATAAGGCCGGCTGTGATCTGGGGACCTCATATAGCTGTGCAGTTCACATTATGATAAGTCTGGCTGTGCTCTGGGGGCTCTGTATAGCTCCACAGTTCACACTGTGATAAGACTGGCTCTGCTCTGGGGGCCTCATATAGCTGAGCAGTTCACATTATGATAAGTCTGGCTGTGCTCTGGGGGCCCTGTCTAGCTGCACAGCTCACACTATGATAGGGCCAGCTCTGCTGTGGGGACCCTGCGTAGCTGCACAGTTCACACTATGATAAGGCTGGCACTGCTCTGGGGGCCCTGTGTCGCCGCACAGTTCACACTATGATAAGGCTGGATCTACTCTGGATCCCTATGTGATTACACAGTTCTTATCGTGCTAAAGCTGGCTCTGCTGATGGGGCACAGGGAATTCTTTGTATAGAAAATATATGCCAGGCATGAGTCCTAGGGTACCACATGGTAAAATCTCTCCTGCATGTGTGCCAAGTGAAACTCAATGAATGTGGTAGTCAGGTAATTAATCAGAAGGGTTGTATCATCAGATACAAGTCCCTGTTATGATATAGAGCCTTCTCTATATGTGGCCCTGAGAACTGTGGGTGAATGAACCTGTATTGTATGTAAATTCCCTATATGTTTGATAATTAGTCCTGAATCCAGACCCTACACCGAAGAGATTAAAATCACTGCTGTGTTAATCATTTCTTTATTGGCTGCACTCCATAGTACACCCTCCCGCTAGTCGTTAGTAACTATCAGCACCTATTCACTCTGCTCGCCCTTGGCCTTGCCCCCTCCCCACCATCCTCACCCACGCCCTAGCCCCTGCTTGCTTCGCCCTCCCCATCCCTCCATGCCCCATGCTTCTCTCACGCCACCCTCCCAGCCCTGACAAAGCCCTGGCTGCTCGCCACCCAGTCACATGTCCTAAATCGTGTGACTGAAGAGTGGCTCTCCAGCTGACTTCACTACTCTTAGCTCTCGATGCATCTTGCCGTTCTTTGTGCCAGCTTGTCATTACTGTACGTTACCTGCTTTGCAGAGACAACGAGCTCTCAGCTAACAGTTGTTGTAGTCCGAGATCTCAATAAATAAATAATGCTGGCTGATGCAAATATTGTTGTTTTTTTAAATCAGACTTTATTGCGTGTGAATAGATGCTACAGATTTCATAATCCATACATGGCAGAAAGACAGATCAATACGACAGTGTCAAGCAGGGGATTAATTTACAGCAAGAGGCAGGAACCACATATACAACCAAGAAATACGTATTAACGACCAAGATACTTATATATCCAAGTAAGTCAAGAGTCCTTTATCCTAAGAAACAAGAAAGGTAGTACTCTGAATTCACAGAGTACTTTTCTTCTAAATAAGACTTAACAAAAAGATTCCATATTTTCTCCCATTCTGATTTTCTCTTTTTAACCAAAGAATGATTTTTTTTCTAATTTTGCCAGCTCTATAATCAGGTTTAGTCAATGCTGTACGACTGGGGGTGGAGTGGGGGTCTATACTTTTCCAATTCAGTCAACTACCTTTATTAGCCATAATCATAGCCAAGTGAATACATTTTTTGAACATATGTAGGGATAAAACAAATAGTGTAACAGCCACACAGAATCAATTTGCAATCTATTTTTGAATGGATCCCCGTAACTTTTGTAATTAAACTTCTGTAATTATTTTAAAAATACCTAACCAGAATCTTGAATTCTGGTACAAGGAATGAACCGGACAGGCAGGAGAGATATTAGAATTTATTTTATTAAGCTTTGCAGGGGTATAATAAGTAAGATGTAGAACAGTATCATGTATCTGTTGAAGTTTAGAAGAAATTAAATATTTAAAAGACATGTAAATAAAATCTTGCCATACTTCACCTGTAAGGGGAATACCCAGATCCAGCTCCTACTTAGACCTTAAATGTATTAATTTTTTCCCTGAAAGCACTGACAGAGTACTATATATTCTAGAAATAAGTTTTGTAAGGAGGATAACTGGGGGTCAAATATTCCATAATAGAAGAGTTACTGGGTGAGCCATAGCCATTATTAGATTTGAAAATAAAATCTCTAAGCTGAAGACAACTAAAAAGTAATTATTTGGGACAATACATTTTCTTTGAAGTTGTTGGAAAGTCATTAAAGTACCAGATTGATAACAGCATGCTACACGGGTAACTCCCTGTTCTTGCCAGGACTTAAATAGTGCATTATTAACTGAGGGGGAGAAATTATAGTTATCTATAATAGGGGAATATACTGAAAGTTGATTTTTTCCATTTAATTAATTTATGGGCTTTTAACCAAATTTGAATTGAGGAAATTGTAGATGATAAAAGCTGTATTTTTATTATGTGGAAATGCCACAAATAAAATATGTGGTGATGAGGAATAGGTAATTTTAAGCAGTTCTGACTGACAACAAGCTAGTTCCTCATTCTTAAACCAGGTTTGAAGTTAACTTAATTGCCCCGCATAGTAATGCAATGTAAAATTAGGGAGGCCCAATCATCCCTGAGTTTTTAGGAGTGATAGTTTATCCATAGCCAGTCTTGTTTTGTTTTGTTTTCTTCCAGAGAAATATAACAATTGCTCAAGTTAGAGAGGAAAACCAAGACTCCGGTATTATAACTGGGAGGGATTGAAACAAAACAGTAGTTTAGGCAGCACAACCATTTTTAAGCAAACTGTTCCAATCAGCATCCATGGAAATTGAGTCCTTCTTCAGAAATCCTAACTAATAGTAAATGCATAGATACATAGATGTTGTCAACAGATAAGGGCCTTTGGCCCACCTAGTCTGCCCATTAATATACTTAACTGTGCTTCTTTAAGTTTCCTTGGAACTAGGTTGTCCCCTTCCTTCGACTACCAGGATCTTCTTATCCCTATTCCATGCATTCTTAAATCCTGTAATCATTTCCGCCCCCACCACCTCTGCCGGCAGGCTGTTCCATTTGTTCACTATTTGAATAGTATTTAAAAAGTGACTCAGCAGTTTGAGCAACATGTCAAGGGATAGCCTTTCTGACTTCTGCCAGTTGATTTTGTATCCAGAAGCTGCATCAAAATTGTCCACAGTTTAAAAAGGGTTGGTAAAGATGCAGTAGGATCTGATAGCATTAATAAAATATTGTCTGCTTAAAGGCTAATCTGAATATTGGGTAACTAATCTTAATTGCAAAGGGTTCTGTAATAAAGCAAATAATATTGGAGATAATAGACAGCTTTGATACCTCTCTGTAGCAGCATGGTCGGGGACATATCCAAATTAGTTTTAATATGGGCAGATGGGGATTGGTAGGTCATAGAGATCCATTTTCTGAATTTTGTCCTAGCCCATTGTTCTCTAACAAACTATGTATATAGTTCTATTCGATGCATTCAAATGCCTTCGCATCGAGCGTAAGTAACACTGACTTTGTGTTTTGCATGCTGTCTATAGAGTTAAATGCATATTTTATGTTAGTAGTAAGTAATCTGCCTTTAATTAATCCCGTTTGATGGGGGTGAATAAAAGTTGGTAAGATGAGTTCTAAACGGGTAGCCAGTATCTTTGCCAGGATTTATAATTGGCATTTATTTAACAGAGAGATAGGTCTATATAATGAGCAAAGCTCAGGATTCTTACCCTTTTTCAAAAACAGAGATATTGTCTTCGAAAAATGAATCTGGCAGTTTGCATGTATGAAATGCTTCAGTATAAAGTGTTCAGTAAATAAATACTTATTTAATTTGTCCACCTTTTATAGAAATCCTTAAGGATGCCATCTGGTCCAGGGGCCTTCCTAACGGATAGGCTGTTGATTGCCAGCAATATTTCATTCACTGAGATATCTTTTTCTAGTTCACTAACTATTTCAGCAGGAATACAAGGTACAGCTATCATATTTAAGAATTTTTTTTACAGCATTCAGATATTTATTCCAGTTAGACGTATACAGATTAGTCAGAGTTGAAAGACGGCCTGATTAATTTCTTCTGGCGTATTTGTTATCGCTCCTGAGATTGTTCTAATGCTATTAATACTTTCCCTGTTTCTTCTTGTTTTAAATGGAGAATCATAAGTCTGTCTGGGTTGTCACTCATAGAATGGTAAGTGGATCTAGTTTTTAAGACAGTATTTTCTACTTTCGACATTAGCAAATTATTATGTTTCAATCTGTTTTTATTAAGGTATTCTTTTTATTACTGTCAGTAGGTTGTTGAATAATAACAGTCTTGAGGTTTTTAATAGTTTTTTCCAGGTCATTCAGTTTCTTATCTATATTTCTATATTTATAAGCAGAACAGGCAATACAGGACCCCCTAAGGTATGCCTTAAAGGAAATTTCCGATATAAGGTATTGGGCTTCATAGCCCAACACCTTATACCATCCTAAATGACTGGTGGCAAAATCTGAATTCAAGGGTCTTACTTTTGCTGTGGAAGGATCGTAACTAGTACGAAAGTCGTAGCCGATCCTTCTAACTTCCTGGTGCCCCATTCCTCCAACTCTGGCCCTACACTTTCCAGAATTTGTGACGTGTAGCTGGGAGACCACAGGGTAAGCCTCATACAAGTCTATAGGGGCTATTTTTCAAGCCATTTTTAGTCATTTTAAACAGTCCTAGAGAAAAAACAAAGCAGCCGTTTAACTAAGAGGGACCCTACTAGTTAAGCGACTGCTTTATATTTGTCTAGGACTCTTTAAAATGACTAAAAACCAGCTTTAAAAATAGCCCCATAGACTTATGTGGGGCTCACCCCCATGCTGTCCCTGGCCACATGTCACAAAAATTCTCAGAGTCCGGGAGGCATAGTTGGGGCAGAGCGGGGGCACCAGGAAGCTGAAAGGGATCTGCTGGCTGAGATTTTGGTGCCAGTTATGATCCCTTCCAATCAAAAAGTAAGCACTTTTAAATTCAAATTTTTGTGCCTGTCAGCTCACGCTGCTATAAAGTATTGGGCTATGAAGCCCAGTACCTTATAGCACTAGGTTAGAACGTCACTTGAATGCAATCCCAAAGCATTTGGGATGACACAGATTGTTCTGCGTTATTATCAAAGAGAAAAATTATTTAATCAGATATTTTAGAATAAAATGTCTCATAATTTATTAATGCTGGGGGCATATGCCAAGGTCTTAAATTTTTTTCAGTTAGGAAACTTAATTACCATAGTTATAGGGGTGTGGTTAGAAATTGAAATACTATGATATGTTGTATGCACAACAGTGTACAGAGTGGATTCAGGAATTAAGAAGAAATCAGTCCTAGAGTAGCTCTTGTATACAGGCAAGTAGTATGAATACATGATAGAAATTGGATTGTGATGACACCAGGGATCCACCAGTGAAAAGTCTTAGATCAGCATTCTGAACACACTGCTTGCAATTGTTTCCATGTTACCAGAGGGGGGTATTCTAGCCAGAATATTATTAAGGGTAATATTAAAGTCCCCCCCCCCAATAAATAAGGTGAGGAAAAGGAAGCCAGTCCAATGAACAGGTCCACAAAAAAAAAGCAAATATTAATTGTAATGAAAGTGTCAAGGTTAACAAATCAGATGAGCTCCCAAGACATGCTGCTGCCTCTAGCACTGGTAAAAAAAGACTGCCTAAAATGATGCAATGGAAAACTCACAACAGCAGGATTCTGTTCTGCTAGGTTCAGCTCTTAAGACTATAGCCGTATTGGAGAGCCCCTTGTTGGAGTGCACTTTCCCCATGTTAAAAGTAATTCTCATTGACGATGTGGAGTGACACAGAAATAGCAGATAGCGTGTAGTTATGTTATTTGTTTTTCTTTTCTTTCATCCAGAAAAAAACATAGAAAATATGTTAATTGTAATACTGTAATACCAGACAGGCGCTGCATGAATTATTTTGAACATTTGCTGTTCCAACTAAATAACTCTGTTATGTAGTTGTCTTGAACATCGGAACTGCAGAGGATATGCTTACATTAGCAAGGGCAGGTATATCTTCTTTGTGTATATGTTATACATCTAAACTGAGACTGCCTATTGTGTGCCTGATGCATTCATGTATTTGCAATAACATTTTTAAATACAAAAAAAAGAAGCCTTGTACTATGTGGTAGTTTGGTATAACAAAGGGGTAAGTGCACGCTCTCACTGTTGATCTGGCACCTGTGATCAGCTGCTTTTGTACTCGTCTGTATTGGCAGTCTTTGGACTTATTATTGGGTATAGGTGATTGATCTGAAATTCGATTGACCTTCTAGGATGGTGTCACTCCACGTCCTGTCCCTCATCCAGCTCTTCCCAATTCCACTCCATCTCAGGGTCATCCTGTGAAAACTGTTGGAAAACAGAACAACAGATGTAAAAACTCCAGCTATGGAATCTACATTATACAATGGGCACAAGAAATCCTGTCCTGTGATTGGTGGACTCTAGTCACATGACTGAGTAGTTATTATAGCATGGCCACACTGTCTTTTCTATTGAGCTTTAAGGGCTTTTCTTCATTTTATAAGTATAATAACTACAGTTCTGCCGTACTATGTATTTATTTACTTTGTTTTTGTTGACTGGGTGTGTGCACTAAACAAATAATCACAAATGCTTGGACATTAAAGCCAGTTAGTTGGCTTTGCCTCATGCCTCAGAACCCTCCCAAGGCATTCTGTTTATTACAAAATAACCACACACCCTGTCTTGTGTTATCACTTACTTGGCCCATGGCTAGAGATGTTGCAAAGTTTTACTTTGCCAGCAAAGTTGCAAAATGTGCCTTTGCGAATTACTTCACAAAGCTCCCACTTTGCAACTTCACCTAACTTTACCTAACTTCGACTGTAAAGGTGGCAAAGTTAGGTGAATCTAAGTCAGGTTGCCTAGAAAAAGGACAACTTCACCTTGCAAAACTTTTTGAAGTCATCACTTCGCGAATTTCACCAACTTCGCGAGTTAATTTGTGGAGCAAATTTTATTCACATTGTCCATCTCAACCCATGGCTAGCTAAATGCATGTCCGGCCACTTAAACTGTAACAGTGTGAGACCAAGTGTTGTCATTTCTAAAGTCTGTGCACCCCATCTCCAATTCCCCTTTCTACTTCGATAAGAGAATTTGTGGGGGGTCTTGGCCCACTGAACATAAGGGAGGGAACAGAAGCCTCTCCAAATAGGAAACAAGCTCTAGTCTCTGAGGCAGGCAGGTAGCACGTTGGTGTGACTTGCCTACCCCCAAATGACTGTATGATCTTTTTATTATGGATCCTGTAAGTAGTTAAGCTTTGCCGGGATATTCTGTATCAATAAAACAACCTCAGCTGAGTTTGCAAGCAAGCCCAGAGCATCAGAGGGCTGGCTGGGGGGAAGCAGGGTGACTGTCTGCAGGACAGCTCCCCTCCTCTGGGGAGGGAAGATTGTGGAGACCAGCAAGAGAGTGACTCCTAGTGGAGACTGAGTGTACATCAGTCAGGGACCATATAACGTAGGGTAGAGGCACTGGCAGACAGTGGCGATGGCTGTGCACTCACCATCACTGCATGGCCATGTTTCTGGGGGAAACTACAAAGGGAAAATCTCTCCATGCAAGGTAGCAGTATGACACTGGGACCCCTTGCCACTTCTCCTCCAAAACGATGCACAGTGTAAGTCTTGGCTGGGGTTCCAGGGTGATAATGGTCTCTAAAGAAAGAAAACAACAAACACGCATACATGGAAAACTGGGTACTAAAACCAAAAACAAGCATGAGAAGAGAACGCAACAGCACAAAAACAAACATGAGGACAGAACACAACAGCAGCACTCTAAGTTGCAGGTAGAAAAAGTGAAACACTACTCACAAAGTCCAGAAAAGCATGCCAAAAGCCAAAGTTTTTAAAGGAAATTTCTGATATAAGGTATTAGGCTTCATAGCCCAATACCGTATATCATTGTGAGCTGACTGATGCCATTTTTATGTTTGCTTGCACGCATGTGCAAGAAACATAGTGCCATCATCCGAGTTTTCGGAGGTGTGGCAGCCCTCTTCAATTCAGGCAGTGTGTTTGCAGGTGCGCGCAGTTCTCCAATGCCTGCTCGAGCTGTCTATGACAGCTCAAAGACCTGATGAGTACAGTTGAAAGGGGAGCTACGCTTCGGTGAGCAGCGATAAGATATCGCCTGCTCATGCGTGCTCCCCTACATCACGCGCATACTGCGTGCTGTCCCGACACACTGTATAGCCAGGGTGCCCAATCCCGCTGTGCTGCGCCCCCCAAAAGCCTTCCACATGCCACTCTGGGTGCCCACCGCAGCATGCCAACTCATCATATTGCCAACGGGGTGCCCATTCCCCGGTTGGCTCCACTGTCCTCCCCCCCAGAGTACAGGGTGCCACGCTGGGAGCCCACCCCAGTGTGGCAACAGATGCTATGGCCAACAGGGGTGCCTAGTCCCCCGTCGGCTCCAGGCCCCCCCAACCATCCGTCCTTGTGCCACTCTGGGAGCCCACCCCAGCCTGGCAAACGTCCCATGTCGTCATTAAAAAAAAAAAAAAAATGCAAATAAAAAACTGTCCCTCAGCGCTTCTCCCTCCCCCTCCCAACCCACACCACCACTGTCACCCTGCCTCCCCACCCCCCTCACCCCATACTTACTCTCCGGACCTCGGCGCGACTATCTTCGTGGACCAGGAACACGCTCTGCACTCTTCAAAGCCGACCACTATGAGGAAATGCCGGTAAGCTGTATAATGGGATAGATAGGGTTTTTCAACTTTGCTGCATATCTCAGGCATTTTTGGAATTTTGCACCAAATTTTTAACATGGAGTTTTTGGGACCCCTTCTCATGAATGCTGTCACTGTCATGGCGTTATTCGGGCCCGAAGGGTGATTTCGCAGTCACTGCGTGAAATCACCTTTTGGGACTGATTAATGAAATTACACTGCCAGTGTTCAAAAGGTGGACTCTCAAGAAGCCTATTTTGAAAATTTGGTGGAAAAATTCCAAATTATGACTGTTTTACGAGCGTGCATTGCGCAGTTCCTACGCACGCTCGTAAGTTCACGAATTTTCAATATTTTCAATACAGATTTTCAACATTGTCATTTTACTACACCTCCTTATGAGCAGTACAGCTGTCATTTTTCACATCTTGCCCAAAATGTGTTTCCGCCCATGTAGCGCACATTGGTGCAGTCGGTGTGCGAAAGCAATGTTTGGGACAGATTAAGAAAATCACAGTTACACTGTTCATGAGCAGAGGTCTTAAAATGGCTATGTTGAAAATTTGGTGACAAAAGTCCATAAAATGACTGTGTTACGAGTGAGCATTGTGCAGTTTCCACGCACCCTCGTAAGTTCATGACTTTGTAATATTTTAAGTCCAGATTTTCACCAGTGGCATTTTTCCACACTTCCTTATGAACAGTACAGCTGTCATTTTTCACAACATGGCCGAAATGTGTTTTCACACTTTCAGCGCAGAGATGCGTGGTCACTGTAGGAAATCATTGTTCGGGACAGATAAAGAAAATCACAGTGACACTGTTCATGATCGGAGGTCCCAAAATGCCTGTGTTGACAATCTGCTGTAAAAATCCCAAACTAATTACATTACGGGTGTGCGTTGCACAGTTTCTATGCACGTTCGTGACTTCACCAGTTTTTTTAATATTTTTACTGCAGATCTGCAACATTGCCATTTTTTACACCTCCCCATGAACAGTACCGCTGTCATTTTTTACATCCTGTTTGGAATGTTTTTGCACCTGTGGTGCTAAATGCCGTAGTCACTGTGCATAAGCAGCTTTCGGCTAACAAACTGATATTGCCACTGTTCATGAGGTGGGGTCACAAAAACCATGTTGACAATTTGGAGTGAAAATACCAACAAATGCCTGAGGTATTAGGGTTTCCAACCATAACCCCCAACCCTGTAGAGAATGACAGGCATCAGGGGTGTGACTTGGGATTCTTGCCTGTAATGCTCATACCATTTCACACCCTGCAGCCAGTGAGAGGCATCGAGGTATGCCTTGGACTCTTCGGCCCCAAAGTTCACCCCATTCTCCTATACCACACCCACCTCACCGTATTTCCTGATGGAATGGGGTGCACATAAAGGAAAGACCCCAAGGCACACTGTAACACTTGTCAGTGTCTGCAGGGTGGGGTGTGGTGAAATGGCGTGGCCGTTATGCCTGACGACCCAAAGGCACACCCCAATGCCTGTCACTCTCTGCAGGGTGGTGGTGGGGTCGGCTTCAGTTCAATACTTCACTGCCATTCCTATTACACAGCTCTGTAACTTCTACACTACCACTGCCAATGCCAGCAAGCAAACATTCGGTATTGACAAATGCTTGTTTTTATTTGAAACACCATCCTTTCAGTATGGGAAGGGATCGTAACTGGTCCCGATCCCTTCCAAGTTCCTGGTGAGCCTGCTCTGCCCCCGTGCTGAGATTTTGTGACATGAGAGCAGGGAGAGTGCAGAGGAAAAGTAAAGTGACTGCTTAACTAATAGGGCCCCATGTTAATTAAGCAATGGCTTTAATTTTCCTCTACAAGTGCTTAAAGTTACTAAAAAATGGCATTTAAAACAGTCCCCATAGACTTGTATGGGGCTCACCCCCACGCCCTCCTACTCTCATGTCACAAAATCTCAGAGCGTGGGGGCGAAGTGGGGGTGGAGCAGACTCCCTAGGAACTTGGAAGGGATTGGCTGGCCATGGGTTCGGCACCAGTTATGATCCCTTGCTATACTAAAAGGATGGTGTTTTAAATTAAAATGTTGGCATTAATCAGCTCACGATGATATAAGGTACTGGGCTATGAAGCCCAATACCTTATGGCACTAGGTCAGAACTTCACTTTAATGCACCAAGGAACTAGACAGTACTAAGCCCAAGCACGTTGCGTCATAAATGTGATGCTTCATTGGGGGCAATTTTGACATACTTATCCAGACTTCGTGAGTAGTTTTTCAGTTGTCTACCTACAAGTCAGAGTGCTGCTGTTGTGTTCTCCCCTCTTGATAATGGGCTCTCCCTTTGGGGATCCCCTCCAAGAGGGGTAAGTCACGGTCCTTCCTGACTGGGCAGCTAAAGGTGGGAGTACCAGGGTGGAGGGCAACTTGGGGAGACCTGGGCAGATATGAGGTATATCCCTGCCCTGGCCGGAGTGTCAGGAACAAAGCTGAAAAAAAACCCTCTCACAGGGACAGTATCAGGGGCTCTTAAAACCAGAAAGAACCAAAATGGATGTAACCAGGATGGTAGAAATCCCCCTTATCAGGGCAGCATAGAACTATTCAAAGGAAGAGAATTTGCATTTACATAGTACTTTCTCATACACATTGCACCCCACAGCACTTTACAAGCAGTGAGACACTGACAGTGGAGTGACTGTAAAATGAGCAGAAAAGTAGGATGAACATCACTCAGACAATTCCATTCTTTCATTTTTTATTTGTATTTTCTACTCCCTGCAGCTCATCCTGCAATCATCTGGCCGCTGTCCTCCTACACCCCCTCCAAACCCTAGGCTCACTCACTCAGGCTAGCATGCAGTGCCCATAGTTGGGTCCACTACCCCCCCAACCGGCTCTGGATCTAATACCTGAGAGCGATTCCTCTGGGTCCATGAGTGCAGAGGCACGGCCATCAAGCCGCCATGACAGACCGCCATTTTTCTCCCCACTGGAATACGGATGGGCAATGATTTCAAGGCACCACGTGCCGACGTCCGCCATACTCCACCCCTTAGATAAACTGCACCTGTAGTGTCCCAGAGTTCCATCGGGGGCCATTACAGAGCAGTGCAAACCCTGAGCCCTCCCCAGGAAGAGGAGAGCAGTCAGTCAGATGCCAACTCCTCTCCCTAGCCGGCTGACCCTCAACAACCCAGGCTCATTCCCAAACCCGAGTCGCTGGTATGGTGTGAGGTGTGGCATGCAACACCTCAACCCTCAGCACCACTGGGCTGATACAGTTCTTTCACTTTTTAATTTTCCATCCTACACATAATTCATGGGCTGTGTTTCATGGCAAAAACACTGCTTCATCAGGTACTCCTTATCTGCAGTGGTATCCAGTGTACAGGCTCCTTAGCGTTATGTTGTGTATATCGTTGGCCCTCTCTTTGATCAAAAAAGCTTATGTGGCAGTATTCCTTAAAATGCCGCAGGAGACAGCCAGAGGACAGTGTGAGATCCCAAACAATGCTCTAATGAATGAAGTACTCAAGACCAAAAACAGCGATGTGGTCCTATGACCTTATAAGGAATTCTACCACATCAGATTTTTCGGTAAGAGAGAGGACTAAAGATATATGCCACACGATGCTGAGGGGCCTGAATATTAGATAACACAACAGATAATGAGGACCTGGTGAAGTGGTATTTCGGCCATGATTATGTATAGAATGGAAAATTAAAGACTAAAAGAACTGAATTTTTTGCATGGCGTTCATTCTATTTTCCTACTCATTTTATGATTTTGTAATTTGGAAGACCCAAGACCAAGACTCTAAAGTACTTCGGCGGAAGTGAAGGCAACCTGGGCATGGTTTGTAAAATGTGATATGACTAGAAACATGTAGTGGCAGCTATTTTGCACATCATCTCCCATACACACTTTGGACAACTGTCTGAACTGGTTTTATGGAAAGGGGAATGTTAATCTGGGGACTGGGGAAATCCGCTACCCTTGTAAATATGCATTAGATTCTTTAACTTGCACCTTGATACCCACCAGGACATCACCAGAGATAGGCAGAAGGAATCAAGATTTAACCTGTTGTCCCCCTAGTACCACACTGGAGTGTCAGCTTTTATGACATGAAGCCAAGTCCCAGTGTGGGACTAGAACCCACAACCCTCTGGCTCAGAGGCAGATGTGGTACTGACTAAGCCATGCCTGCATCACAGAAAAGCGTTTTGAGGATACATGCAATTTCGTTAGATGAGATGTGGCTCGATTGAGCAAAGTTAGTTGGGCTATCTTATATTATACCACAGGCATAAAACAAAACATTAAATCCAGTATTTTCAATGGCTGGCTAGCACCTTTCAGCCGTGATAAATCCCCCAACAACCAATGCAAAAGATGCCAGCCAGCCACATATAAAAATAAAAAACAATCCGACCCCGAAATCACAGAACTGCAACCACATCTTGTTTCCCCATGAAGCGGCGATCACGAAACAACACCTCCATACATCGCAAAAATACAAAGGAAACAGTGTGTAAGCCAGATTATACCATGGACATACAGAAATGAACAGCCAATGAAATCATCAGACTGGCAGTTTACCACCAATGTAAATCCTCTGATAACAAATGGCTGTTGATGAGTACCTAATCCTAATCCTAATCATCTGCAGCCCAGGAATAAATACAATAAAAATAAAAACAAAGCAACCTTTTTAAAAGTTGCATTTTATCATAGTAAAACAAGCATTTGTCAATGCCGAATGTTTGCGTGCTGGCATTGGCAGTGGTAGTGTAGAAGTTACAGAGCTGCGTAATAGGAATGGCAGTGAAGTATTGAACTGAAGCCAACCCCACCACCACCCTGCAGAGAGTGACAGGCATTGGGGTGTGCGTTTGGGTGGTCAGGCATAACGGCCACGCCATTTCACCACACCCTACCCTGTGATAGATGGACAAGTGTCACGGTGTTCCTTGGGGTCTTTGGCTCCTTATATGCACCCCATTTCATTAGGAAACACGGTGAGATGAGTGCTATAGAGAATGGGGTGAACTTTGGGGCTCAGAGTCCAAGGCATACCTCGATGCCTCCTCACTGGCTGCAGGGTGTGGAATGGTATGAGCATTACAGGCAAGAATCCCAAGTCACACCCCTGATGCCTGCCATTCTCTACAGGGTTGGGCATTATGGCTGGAAACCCTAATACCTCAGGCATTCGTTGGTATTTTCACTCCAAATTTTCAACATTTTTTTTTTGTGACCGCACCTCATGAACAGGGGGAATATCAGTTTGTTAGCTGAAAGCTGCTTATGCACAGCGACTACGGCATTTAGCACCACAGGTGCAAAAACATTCAAACAGGATGTAAAAAATGACAGCTCTACTGTTCATGGGGAGGTGTAAAAAATGGCAATGTTGCAAATCTGCAGTAAAAATATTTAAAAAAATGGTGAAGTCACGAGTGTACATAGAAACTGTGCAACGCACACCCGTATATAATTAGGTTGGGGATTTTTACAGCAGATTGTCAACTCAGGCATTTTGGTGCCTCCGATCATGAACAGTGTCACTGTGATTTTCTTTATCTGTGCGACAATGATTTCCCACAGCAACCACGATCTCTGTGCTGAAAGTGTGAAAACACACTTCAGCCATGTTGTGAAAATGACAGCTGTACTGTTCATAAGGAAGTGTGGAAAAATGCTACTGGTGAAAATCTGGACTGAAAATATTACAAAGTCATGAAGTAACGAGGTGCGTGGAAACTGCGCTAATGCTCTATCGTAACACAGTCATTTTATGGACTTTTTGTCACCAAATTTTCAACATAGCCATTTTAAGACCTCTGCTCATGAACAGTGTAACTGTGATTTTCTTAATCTGTCCTAAACATTGCTTTCGCACACCAACAGCACCATTGTCTTCGTATCTTGAACACACATTGGGCGACATATGAAAAATGGCAGCTGTACTGTTCATAAGGAAGTGTAATAAAATGGCAATGTTGAAAATCTGGAGTGAAAATATTAAATTCACAAACTTACGAGCATGCATAGGAACTGCGCAACGCTCGCTCGTAAAACAGTCATTTTTAGGAATTTTTTCACCAAATTTTCAACATAGCCATTTTAAGACCTCTGCTCATGAACAGTGTCACTGTGATTTTCTTAATGTGTCCCATACATTGATTTTGCACATCGACTGCACCATTGTACGCTACATGGGCGGAAACACATTTTGGGCAAGATGTGAAAAATGACAGCTGTACTGCTCATAAGGAGGTGTGGTAAAATGGCAATGTTAAATCTGGAGTGAAAATATTGAAAAGTCGCGAACTTACGGCGATGAGTGAACTGTACAACGACGCAAGTAAAACAGTCATTTTGGAATTTTTTCACAAAATTTTCAACATAGCCATTTTAACACCTCAGCTCATGAACAGTGTCACTGTGATTTTCTTAATTTGTCCATATATTGATCTAGCACACTGACTGCGCCATTATGCGTTACATGGGCGAAACACGTTTTGGGTGAGATGTGAAAATGACAGCTGCACTACTCAGAAGGTGTAGTGAAAATGGCAATGTTGAAAATCTGAGGAAAATATTGAAAATTGATGACTCACGAGCGCAAGTGGAACCGCGTAACGACGCCAGAAACAGTAATTTTAGGAATTTTTTCACCAAATGTTCAACATAGCCATTTTAAGACCTCTGCTCATGAATAGTGTCACTGTGATTTTCTTAATTTGTCCTGTACATTGATTTCGCACACCGACTGCGCCATTGTACGCTACATGGGCGGAAACACATTTTGGGTGAGATGTGAAAAATGACAGCTGTACTACTCATAAGAAAGTGTGGTAAAATGGCAATGTTGAAAATCTGGAGTGAAAATATTGAAAAATCGTGAACTTACGAGCCTGCGTAGGAACTGCATAGCAATGCACGCTCGTAAAACAGTCATTTTGGAATTTTGCACCAAATTTTCAACATGGGTTTTGGGACCTTCTCATGAGTGATGTCACTGTCATGGCGTTATTCAGGCCGAAGGGTGATTTCAGCGCAGTGACTGTGAAATCACCCCGGGCCCGAATAATGCCATGACAGTGACATCATTCATGAGAAGGGGTCCCAAAACCCCATGTTGAAAATTGGTGCAAAAATTCCAAAAATGCCTGAGATATGCAATAAAGTTGAAAAACCCTATCTAGCCCATTATACAGCTTACGGCATTTCCTCAGTTAGTGGTCGGCTTTGAGAGTGCAGACGTGTTCCCGTCCATCAAGATCGTCGCACGAGCTCCGGAGTAAGTATGGGTGAGGGTGTGGGGAGGCAGAGTGCACAGTGGGTGGGTGCGGGTTGTGGGGGGCTGGGAGAAGCGCCGTGGGACCGTTTTATTTTGCAGGTAAAAAAAAGAAAAGACAACATGGGAGGTTTGCCACTCTGGGGTGGGCTCCCAGCATGGCACAAGGACGGCTGGGGGGGCTGTCGAGCCGATGGGGGATTGGGCACCCCCGTCGGCCTTATGATCAGTTGCCACGCTGGGGTGGGCTCCCAGCATGGCACCCAGTACTCGGAGGGGGGGTGAGGACAGTGGAGCCGACAGGGGATTGGGCACCCCCGTTGGCTATTCTATCAGTTGACATGCTGGGTGGGCACCAGCGTGGCATGTGGAAAGCTTGGGGGCGAGCACAAGCCAACGGGATTGGGCACCCCGTCGGCTATACGTGTGTGCGGGAGGGCAGCACGCAGTACGCGTGCGCTTTTGTGTGTGTGTGTGTGTGTGTGTGTGTGGGAGCTGCGCATGAGCAGGCAATATCTTATCGCTGCTCACTGAAGCATAGCTCCCCCTTTCAACTGTATGCCACTGCATTTTGGAGCTTGTCATAGACAGCTCCAGCATGCATTGGCTTACGGGGCCGCGCCTGCCAACACATTGACTGAATTGGAAGAGGGGGTGACACACCCCCGAAATCTCAGATGATGGCACTATGTTTCTTGCGCATGCGTGCAAGCAAACATAAAAAATGAACCTTGGTATAATCGTAATTATACAATGGGGTATGAAAATCCTGTAACCTCATTGGTCAAAACACATCACATGACCGTGGTATATCCTGCAATAACCCACGGCTGAGAAATGTCATTTATAAAAGACATACTTAAACACATTTTAAATGTATTTTACACATTGGTCCATTGTATAATTGCAATAAGACACTCCAGGGTGTGGGTTATTTGTGGATTTACCCACTTCTTGTGTGGTTAACTCACTCAGCTGCGCCTCGTGACACACCACACAAGGCGTGGGTAAATCTAATAAACCACACCCTGTCATACCTATGCTTAATAATAGTTGTTTTCAGGATGTGAGTTATCAGGGGATTTGCTATGGCTGGCTAGGTGCTTTTACCCACTGGCTGAGCCTCGTGGGCAAACTACTCCAGCCATGGTAAATCCCCTGATAACCCACACCCCCTCGTGGCTTATTGCTTAAATAACTGACTATAAACAGGCTTATTTAACTGTCTCCCTGCAGTCACTTGCACCCAGCTCACCTCTAAATAATTTTTTCTCTCTGCTCATCTCAGCTCTGTTCCGTTGCCAGTACAGTCCCTGTCGCTGTCTCCCCTACAGTCCCTGTCTGTTTTTTAAATCCCCACTCTTGCTGTGTTAATTGCACCAGAAAAAAGAAAAGAAAACAGTAAAGAAATTCCCCTGACTGCAAAAAAGTTCCCCCGAGTCCATTTTTAGATGCAAACACTAACCCGGAAGCTGTAGGACGGCAACACATAATGGGAACTATTTTTATTAGCAGTCTAAGAAACACAGTAAAATTAAATGGAAAACCTAACAAACCACTTTTTTTTGTTTTCTATATAAAAAAAACAAGATATAATTGCAGTAATCCACTCGAGGTTGTGGGTCATGGGGGGGATTTACCATAGCTGGCGAGGATTTGACCACTCAGCTGCACCTCATGGCCAAACCGTGCCAGCCAGGGTAAATCCCCCCATAAACCATACCTTCTCATGGTTTATTGCTTAATTAGCCAAACAGAAATTACTCACACAAACTTTGGAAGCCACAGAATGTAGCTTTAAGTTCTATACATTCTGCGGCTTCCAAAGTTTTTGTGAGTAATTTCTGTTTGTCTAGTAATAGATAACCCCTCAGCTTTGCTCCGTCAATTCTAGTGTCACTAAACACTTAAGAGACAGACTTTTGAGGAAAATTTCCTGTGTCTCACAGATTTGGCCACAAGATGACACTATTCTCCCATGAACACAGTGACAGGACAGCCATGATTCTAGCAGGGTAAAACTCAAGAGTTACCGGGGGTGCTGTTTTAGACTAATGTGAGCTAGGGTCTCAGGGCAGACTTGATGGTCTTTGTGTTTTTTTTTTCTTCCTGTCCCTGCATTCTCTGTTTCTATAAATTGTCAAAGCAGAGCTAAAGAAAAAGATCCAGAATCCTTAGATGAACAGCCCTTGCAGCCGGCCACCTTCTCTCAGTCCTACTCAATATTCCTGGTGCAGATTCGACAGGCCTGCCTGAGCTACTAACACTACAAGGAGGGTGTTTACTATGGTGCCAAAAGGTAGTGCAGTGAAGAGTTGCTACAGAGAGGGGAAGAAATGAAAGCATAGAGGGAATGAAACTCCTTGCAATTACCTGGCGACTGCGAGTCCTGGAGAAGGTGAGTGTGCTGAGTCTGTCGATGGGGGTGGAACCTCTGCTGCTGAAAGAAACAAAGACAGACAGGGTGTTTCATGCATGTTTTCTTTCCCTTTTTACTTCCCTTTACTAATCCCTCCTTTAAACACCAGTCAGGCGCTAAATGCTAGTTTATAGTCAATGTATGGTGCCCAGTTACATAACAGCCTAAAGGCTGGTGCACAGCTTGCTGACAGACCACGAGTAATGACTGTTTCTATAGTTCTGTTTATCCTCTTTTGGTACCCAGCTAGTCTCAGAATCTCCGTAGCCTCTGCTTATTGAAGAAACCCCTCTGGTTTGCCAGCTGGGGTGCAGAGGTGCCACTGAACCAGCCCACTGCTATGGAACCCCCTCAGCACAGCTCATCCCATCCCCAAGGTGGGGCACTGTCTGCTGCTCCATGGCATGTGCTTTCCCAAATCAAGCCACCAGCAGTGATGGAAGGTGGCAGCTGAGGTTACGGTGGGCACCAGTAGTGATGGAAGGTGGCATCTGAGGTTGCGGTGGGTACCAGTAGTGATGGAAGGTGGCATCTGAGGTTACGGTGGGCACCAGTAGTGATGGAAGGTGGCATCTGAGGTTACGGTGGGCACCAGTAGTGATGAAAGGTGGCATCTAAGGTTACGGTGGGCACCAGTAGTGCTGGAAGGTGGCATCGGAGGTTACGGTGGGTACCAGTAGTGATGGAAGGTGGCATCTGAGGTTACGGTGGGTACCAGTAGTGATGGAAGGTGGCAGCTGAGGTTACGGTGGGTACCAGTAGTGATGGAAGGTGGCATCTGAGGTTACGGTGGGCACCAGTAGTGATGGAAGGTGGCATCTGAGGTTACGGTGGGCACCAGTAGTGATGGAAGGTGGCATCTGAGGTTACGGTGGGCACCAGTAGTGATGGAAGGTGGCATCTGAGGTTACGGTGGGCACCAGTAGTGATGAAAGGTGGCATCTGAGGTTACGGTGGGCACCAGTAGTGCTGGAAGGTGGCATCTGAGGTTACGGTGGGCACCAGTAGTGACGGAAGGAGGGGTTCAAGGTTACAGTGGGTACCAGAAATGATGGGAGAAAGCGCTCGAGGTTACACTAGGCACCAGCAGTGATGGGAGAAGGCATTCGAGGTTACACTAGGCACCAGCGGTGATGGGAGAGGGCATTTGAGGTTACACTAGGCACCGGCAGTGATGGGAGAAGGCGTTTGAGGTTACACTACTGGTACTGGTTGGAGACTTCAATATTCCAGACGTGGACTGGAGCATCCCAATAGCAGCATCAACTAGGAGCAGACTTATTCTGGACTCCCTTTGGGGTGCCTTCCTCAAGCAACTGGTCATGGAACCAACTTGGCAGAAGGCAATACTGGACCTTGTACTCACAAACAGGGACAGTGTGATGGGGGTAACAGTAGGGGAGCACCTGGGGAACAGTGACCACCAGTCATTGTGGTTTGAAATCACAGAAAGAGCAGAACCAAACCACACAAAAACATGTATCCTGGATTTTAGGGGGGCAGACTTTGTGAAAATGAGGAGATGCTTGAAAGAGGCATTAAGGGGAATGGGGCAGGAATCAGGGGTTGAGGAACAGTGGGCAGTATTTAAAATGGGGATTACAAGAGCAACAGAATTATGCATTAAGCAGGTTAGCAAGGGGAAAAGGAAGAGGAGACCATTATGGTTTTCCAAAGAGGCAGCAAAGAAAGTGAAAGTCAAAAAGATTTGCATTCAGGCAATACAAAAAGACACAGGCAGAAGGGGATAGGGAGAAGTACCAGGAGAACCAAAGGGAGGCAGGGAGGTCAGTAAGGGAAACCAAAGCTCAGACAGAAGAACACATTGCAAAATCAGTGGGTAGAGGGGACAAAACCTTTTACAGGTACATAAGTGAAACAAGCATTTGTCAATGCCGAATGTTTGCTTGCTGGCATTGGCAGTGGTAGTGCAGAAGTTACAGAGCTGCATAATAGGAATGGCAGTGAAGTATTGAACTGAAGCCAACCCCACCACTACCCTGCAGAGAGTGACAGGCATTGGGGTGTGCGTTTGGGTTGTCAGGCATATCGGCCACGCCATTTCACCACACCCCACCCTGCAGACACTGACAAGTGTCACGGTGTTCCTTGGGGTCTTTGGCCTATGCTAATTCCATTTCATTAGGAAATATGGTGAGATGGGTGCAATATAGAGAATGGGGTGTAAGTTTCGGGCTGAAGAGTCCAAGGCATACCTCGATGCCTCTCACTGACTGCAGGGTGTGGAATGGTATGAGCATCACAGGCAAGAATCCCAAGTCACACCCCTGATGCCTGTCATTCTCTACAGGGTTGGGCGTTATGGTTGGAAACCTTAATACCTCAGGCATTCTTTGGTATTTTCACTCCAAATGTTCAACATGTTTTTTTTGTGACCCCACCTCATGAACAGGGGGAATATCAGTTTGTTAGCCGAAAGCTGCTTATGCACAGTGACTACGGCATTTAGCACCACAGGTGCAAAAACATTCCGAACAGGATGTAAAAAATGACAGCTGTACTGTTCATGGGGAGGTGTAAAAAATGGCAATGTTGCAAATTTGTAGTAAAAATATAAAAAAAAATGGTGAAGTCACGAGCGTACATAGAAACTGTGCAACGCACACCTGTAATATAATTAGGTTGGGGATTTTTTACAGCATATTGTCAACTCAGGCATTTTGGTGCCTCCGATCATGAACAGTGTCACTGTGATTTTCTTTATCTGTGCCGAACAATGATTTCCCACAGCGACCACACATCTCTGCGCTGAAAGTGTGAAAACACACTTCAGACATGTGAAAAATGACAGCTGTACTGTTCATAAGGAATTGTGGAAAAATGCCACTGGTGAAAATCTGGACTGAAAATATGACAAAGTCATGAAGTAACGAGGGTGTGTGGAAACTGCGCAATGCTCACTCGTAACACAGTCATTTTATGGACTTTTGTCACCAAATTTTCAACATAGCCATTTTAAGACCTCTGCTCATGAACAGTGTAACTGTGATTTTCTTAATCTGCCCTAAACATTGCTTTCGCACACCAACAGCACCATTGTGCGCTACATGTGCGAAAACACATTTTGGGCGACATATGAAAAATTGCAGCTGTACTGTTCATAAGGAACTGTAAAAATGGCAATGTTGAAAATCTGGAGTGAAAATATTAAATTTGCAAACTTACGAGCATGCATAAGAACTGTGCAACACACTCATAACACAGTCATTTTTAGGAATTTTTTCACCAAATTTTCAACATAGCCATTTTAAGACCTCTGCTCATGAACAGTGTCACTGTGATTTTCTTAATTTGTCCCGTACATTGATTTCGCACACCGACTGCGCCATTGTTCGCTACATGGTCGGAAACACATTTTGGGTGAGATGTGAAAAATGACAGCTGTACTGCTCATAAGAAGGTGTGGTAAATTGGCAATGTTGAAAATCTGGAGTGAAAATATTGAAATTTGCGAACTTACGAGCGTGCGTAGGAACTGTACAACGCACGCTCGTAAAACAGTCATTTTTTGGAATTTTTTCACCAAATTTTCAACATAGCCATTTTAAGACCTTTGCTCATGAACAGTGTCACTGTGATTTTCTTAATTTATCCTGTACATTGATTTCACACCAACTGCAGCAATGTAGCTGTAGAAGGAACACGTTTTGGGTGAGATGGAAAATGGCAGCTGTACTACTCATAAGAAGGTGTGATAAAATGGTAATGTTGAAAATCTGGAGTGAAAATGTTGAAAATTACGTGACCCTTACGAGCCTCGCGTAGGAACTGCATAGCATACGCTAGTAAAACAGTCATTTTTGGAATTTTGGCACCAAATTTTCAACATGGGGTTTTAAGGACCTTCCCATGAATGATGTCACTGTCATGGCGTTATTCAGGCCAAAGGGTGATTTCACAGTGACTGCGCAGTGACCATGCAAATCACCTTCGCGCTCCGAAAACCCCATGTTGAAAATTTGGCAAAAATTCCCAAAAATGCCTTAGATATGCAACAAAGTTGAAACCCCTATCTAGCCCATTATACAGCTTACCGCATTTCCTCAGTTCGCGGTCGGCTTTGAAGAGTGCAGACATGTTCCCGTCCACTGAAGATACGTCGCGCCAAGGTCTGGAGGTAAGTATGGGGTGAGGGGTGTGGAGACAGGGTGCACAGTGGGTGGGTGCTTGAGGTTGTGGGAGGGCCAGGGAGACTACGTAGGGACCGTTTTCTTTACAGGTAAAAAAAAAAAAAAAAAAACGGCGTGGGGCGTTTGCCACGCTGGAGTGGGCTCCCAGCATGGCACAAGGATGGTTGGGGGTGGATTTCAGCCGGCGGTTAGGCACCCCGTCGGCTTAAGTATGGTTGCCGCGCTGGGGTGGGCTCTGGCGGTGGCACTGTCTGAGGGGTGAGGACAGTGGAGCCGGCGGGGATTGGGCGCCCGTCGGCTATATCGTACACCTGCGCTGGGCAGGCACCCAGCATGGCATTTTGAAAACTTTGGTGGGAGGTGGGGGCGCGGCACAGCTGACGAGTTGGGAACTCATGCCGCTATTCAGTGTGTGGGTGCTGCGGGCGCGCCTGCGCCTGCGTGGCATCTGTGTGTGTGTGTGGGGGCGGGCTGCGCATGAGCAAGCGATATGTTATCGCTGCTCACTCGCCGTAGCTTCCTTTGAACTGTATGCCACTGCATTTTGGAGCTTGTCATAGACAGCTCCAGAATGCATTGGCTTACAGGGGCCGCGCCTGCCAATACACTGAATTGGAGGAGTAGGTGACACACCTCCGAAATCTCCTATGATGACACTATGTTTCTTGCACATGCATGCAAGCAAACATAAAAAGAAACAAAGGAAGGATTGTGAGACTGAAGGGGGAGGATGGGGGCAGCGTGGAGGATGACAACAGTAAAGCTGACATATTGAACAGGTATTTCTGCTCAGTCTTTACTGAGGAAGAGGAGGGTAATGGGTCTGAAGGGAGTACAAGGGATGAGAATGGTGCAGAAATGGACACAAGTCCCTTTACATGAGAAAGGGTCCTGAAGGAACTAGAAGTAATAAGAGCTGATAAAGCAATGGGGCCAGATGGGGTGCACCCCAGGGTCCTTAAAGAACTCACAGAGCTGGTGGCTGAACCTCTGGCTATCCTGTTTAGCCGATCACTGGAAACAGGGAAGGTACCCAAAGACTGGAGGACAGCAGATGTAGTCCCCTTATAAAAAAGTGGGAACAAAGAGGAAGCGGGGAACTACAGACCAGTCAGCCTCACCTCGTTAGTGGGGAAGATAATGGAAGCACTACTGAAGGAGAGATTGGTGGAACATCTGGTTATCAATGGACTACAGGACCCAAGGCAGCATGGTTTCACCAGGGGGCGGTCATGTCAGACCAACCTTGTTTAATTTTTTGACTGGGTGCCTAGGGAGGTGGATCAGGGGAGGGCAGTGGACATAGCCTATCTGGACTTCAGCAAGGCCTTTGACACTGTGCCACATAGAAGACTATTACACAAACTGGGGAACATGGGTGTGGGCAGGACAGTAGTGTGGTGGGTAGGTAACTGGCTGGGCGGCAGGACACAGAGGGTGGTGGTAAATGGCTGTCACTCCACAGAGGAAGAGTGACCAGTGGGGTACCACAGGGATCAGTGCTGGGACCGGTCCTATTCAACACTTCACCAGTGACATGCCCAGGGACCTAAAGGCAGCATTTCACTGTTTGCTGATGACACAAAGCTCTGTAACAGAGTAGACACACCAGAGGGTGTAGACAGAATGAGAAGGGACCTGCAGAAACTTGAAGAATGGTCAGGGGTTTGGCAACTGAAATTCAATGCAAAGAGGTGCAAAATAATGCATATGGGGCACAAAAACCCTGGCACAATATATCAGTTGAGGGGCGAGAATATAGCATGCACCAAGCAGGAAAGGGATCTTGGGGTTATCATCTCTGATGACCTCAAGATAGGGAAACAGTGTGACAAGGCAGCAGGTAAAGCAAATAGGATGCTGGGATGCATAGGCAGGGCATCACCAGCAGGAAAAAGGAGGTCATAATTCCACTATACCAGACACTAGTGAGGCCCCACTGGAGTACAGTGTACAGTTCTGGAGACCTTACCTACGTAAGGACATAGACAGGAGTAGAGAAGGTTCAGAGGAGGGCAACAAAGATGGTACATGGATTGCATCTGCAAGTCCTGTGAGGACAGGTTGAAGAAACTGAACATGTACTCCCTGGAGGAGAGGAGGGAGAGAGGGGATATGATAGAGACATACAAGTATCTTACAGGGAGGAACAGGGTGCAGGAATACACTATTTTTGAGTGAAAAAGATGTTCCAGGACTAGAGGGCATGGGATGAAGTTGGAGGGAGAATGATTCAGAGGAAACGTGAGGAAAAATTTCTTCACAGAACGAGTGGTGGACAAGTGGAACACCCTGCCAGAGGAAGTGATGGGGGCTGAAACAATCACGGGATTTAAGAATGCATGGGATAGACATAAAGGAATTCTGAAGGTCAGGGGTAAGGAGCAACAGACTTCTAGGAAAACATAAACTGAACTTACAAGCTCAAATGGGCAGACTGGGTGGGCCATAGGCCCTTATCTGCCGACACTGTCTATGTATCTACGTACACTAGGCACCGGTAGTGATGGCAGAAGGCATTTGAGGTTACACTAGGCACCAGCAGTGATGGGACAAGGCGTTTGAGGTTATACTAGGCACCGGCAGTGATGGGAGAAGGTGTCTGAGGTTACACAAGGCACCAGCAGTGATGGGAGAAGGCGTTTGAGGTTATACTAGGCACCAGCAGTGATGGGAGAAGGCGTTTGAGGTTACACTAGGCACCGGCAGTGATGGGAGAAGGTGTTTGAGGCTACATTAGGCACCGGCAGTGACGGGAGAAGGCGTTCGAGGTTACACTAGGCACCAGCAGTGATGAGAGAAGGCGTTCGAGGTTATACCAGGCACCGGCAGTGATGGTAGAAGGCGTTAGAGATTACATTAGGCACCAGCAGTGATGGAAGAAGGCGTTCGAGGTTATACCAGGCACCGGCAGTGATGGTAGAAGGCTTTCGAGATTACATTAGGCACCAGCAGTGATGGCAGAAGGTGTTCGAGGTTACACTAGGCACTAGCAGTGATGTGAGAAGGCGTTTGAGATTATACTAGGCACCAGCGGTGATGGGACAAGGCATTTGAGGTTACACTAGGCACCAGCGGTGATGGGAGAAGGCGTTTGAGATTACACTAGGCATCAGCGGTGATGGGAGAAGGTGTTTGAGGTTACACTAGGCACCAGCAGTGATGGGACAAGGCATTTGAGATTGCACTAGGTACCAGCGGTGATGGGACAAGGCGTTTGAGGTTACACTAGGTACCAGTGGTGAAGGGAGAAGGTGTTTGAGGTTACACTAGGCACCAGCAGTGATGAGAGAAGGCGTTTGAGGTTACACTAGGCACCAGCGGTGATGGGAGAAGGTGTTTGAGGTTACTCTAGGCACCAGTGGTGATGGGAGAAGGTGTTTGAGGTTACACTAGGTACCAGCGGTGATGGGAGAAGGCGTTTGAGGTTATACTAGGCACCAGCAGTGATGAGAGAAGGCGTTTGAGGTTGCACTAGACACCAACAGTGATGTTAAAAGGTGTTCAAGGTTACATTAGGCACCAGCAGTGATGGATGGTGGCATTTGAGGTTACGCTGGGCAGCAGCAGTGATGGAAGATGGGGTTCGAGGTTACGCTGGGTACCAGCAGTGATGGAAAGAGGTGTTCTATGTTATGCTGGGCACCAACAGTGATGGAAGGAGGATTCTGAGGTTACACTTGGCACCTGCAGTGATGGGAGGAGGCATTTGAGGTTATGGTGGGCACCAGCAGTGACAGGAGTTAGCATTGGAGGTTACGCTGTGCACCAGCAGTGATGAAGATGGCATTGGAGGTTACGCTGTGTGCCAGCAGTGATGGAAGATGGCACTGGAGGTTACGCTGTGCGCCAGCAGTGATGGAAGATGGCACTGGAGGTTACGCTGTGCGCCAGCAGTGATGGAAGATGGCATTGGAGTTTACGCTGGGCACCAGCAGTGATGGAAGGAGGTATTCGAAGTTACGATGGGCACCAGCAGTGATGGCAGGAGTGGTTCAAGGTTACATTGGGCATCAGCAGTGATGGGAGGAGGGGCTCAAGGTTACGCTGGGCACCAGCAGTGATGGAAGGAGGCATTTAAAGTTACGCTGGGCACCAACAGTGATGGAAGGAGGCATTCGAAGTTACGCTGGGCACCAACAGTGATGGAAGGAGGCATTCGAAGTTACGCTGGGCACCAGCAGTGATGGAAGGAGGCATTCAAAGTTACACTGGGCACCAACAGTGATGGAAGATTGGGTTCAAGGTTACATTGGGCACCAGCAGTAATGGGAGGAGGGGTTCAAGGTTATGCTGGGCACCAGCAGGGATGGAAGGAGGGGTCTGAGGTTATGCTGGGTACCAGCAGTGATGGAAGGAGGCATTCTAGGTTATGCTGGGCACCAGTATTGACGAAAGAAGGTGTCTGATGTTACACTGGGCATCAGCAGTGACAGAAGGAGGAATTCAACAGTGTGCCAGGTAGGAGGATGGAGCCTTTGCCTGAGATGGGGATGGACCATCATTCATGTTGGGACTGCCCACTTTTGCACCTGACTTTGTTCACCCTCCCCTAGGATGCAGATATGTCAGTGACAGCGAACCAGACACACCATGTGTGGATCTCCCACTCCATTTCCTCTGTGTGTGAGACACTCTTATTCTGTTAGAAGTGTCTGAGGCGCAGCTGTTCTGGTAACGGTCATGTTCAGAGGATGTTTTTCAAATGTTAGCTATATTATTGATTGTCTTTGATCAATAATATGTTAGCATGTCTGCAGGGACCACTTCTGCAGTTGTGAGAATGGCCTCACCTGTATCCTTAAGGTATCAGAACTACTCACCTTCGGTTCACAGATCTCACACCCTGAGACTGTGCGTGAAATTCTTTAATAACCATGAGCGTGGTCTCCGCAGAAGTATTAAAATATCTAACAGTGCCTCCCATGTGGGTCCTACAGGTTAAATTCCAGAGGAGGGAGAGTAGCACTGAAGGTCACACACCATGATAGGACGTGACACTGCGACAGTTACCCTTGGGTATGTGTCAGTAATAATCTTGTGGTATAGTCACCGCCATATGGCAAGAGTACACAAGATGGACCCTATGGGGGGAAATTTTCAAAAGAGTCCAATGCAAATGCATGCTATTCTTGTGTCTGCCCCCACAGAACCCTGCTGCTGTTTTCAAAAGATGCATCCATTTGTGACCAAAGTCACAATTTATGCAGAAAAATGAATGCAAATGCAGTTTGCATCATTTTTTTCCCCACAATTGTGTTGGGAGACTAATCCGAACAGTTTGGAAGGATGTCCATTTTGGAAAAAGGTGGCGATCGGATCATTGCCAGATTCTTTGGAAAATACCCCACCACCACTATAAAACAAAATTTGGAGATGCCAAGTGATGTCATGGCTGGGGGGGCTCTGTACTGTTAGGCACACAGCTTCCACATTAATAACGTCACTTGCTATTGCAAGGGTCCAGGAAACAGCTGCTGCCTCAAATTAGTATACAGCACAGGGTTCTATTCACATAGAAGCCCAGAACACATACTGGGCCTTACAGTTATGTGCCGCATAGCCGGCCTCAGCAGGATGCGTGGGGCAATTATGCATGATCCCCTGGGTGGCCTGAGTGTGATCATGCTCCATGCCAGGGGTGGGCTGACCAGGGGTTTCCAATCAGAAGGCCTAACCAGGCCCCATAGTGGATCCCTTGCTCTGTGGGAGCAGAGGATCATGGGATATGGCAGGGTATGTACAGGCTGCCATGTTCCCAACAGCCAGCAATAAAAATGACTGATTTTGACATCAGTGCCCTGCGACCACCCCCTAGCCCTCCATGGCATTGAGGGGGACTGGGGTCCATGACTGCAAGGCACCACCGTGCCTTGTGTCAACTGGTCGGGGGAGTTCCTCAGCTGTTATAACAGCCCTCTATCTAGGTGGCATAACAAAAAGCCCTCCCCCTACACTGACCCAGTGGAGCATCAACATCATCATGCATTACACACTTTACCAACCCTCCATGGGTACACCCACTCCCTGCCCAGACCGGCTGTGTGGTTGCACGGGTTCCCTGCACACAGTCCCAGGCAGGGGTATAGAGTGGGTGTGTGCCAGTCATGCATCCACGGGTGTCCACTGGACACCTGGAATGTGTGTATCCCAGACCTATGCACTGCATATCAAGGTGTGTAGGGCTGGGATACCTTTGTGCATAGGGTCTATAGTTAGTAATAGCTATCTCCAGCCTGTTGCTACCCACAGGTTAGCCCAGTAACTTCTCTATAAGAGTAGTTCCTTTACTTTCACAATATTGAAATCATCCACATGAATTCTGAACAGCAGATGCTCCATGAACAGATAGCCCATGTATCCTCCCCACCTCACTCCCACTTCCACCATATTAGCTGAATGGAAATTTAAAACATGTACTGTTAATTTCATTTACCATTTCTTCCACTCCTCCTCCTGGCAGCCCTATCCCCTTGAAACCTGCCGATCCCCCACATTTAAAACTTCAGTGTGCCTTCTATACATCACAGGTTTGTCAGTTTCCACCATTTCCTCCCACTGCATCTATAGAGCGCCTCCTTGGGTACGCTGTATGTGCACGCACCGGTGTGTAGTGACAAGGACCAGTCAACATCCCCATGTGTCCGAGGCTGCAGTATGCATACTGTTCTGCTAACTCACCAGGTGCCTGCCACTGCAGCGCCCTCTCCCATCTCCCCCCACCCCAACACTGGGACCACCAACCACCTGCTGGCACACTGAAAAGGAAATCTAGCTATGATTTCAATGAAAAAAAGTCAAACTTTTGAAGAAGAAAGAGTCTTGAAAAGATGTATTTGTAACCCCAAGGGGCGCTATCCTAAGGGCTACTACCCCTGCCTGCCCTAACTGTGGCAGGGTGAGGGGCCCAGATCCATTGGTGGGTGCCTCCACCCAGAGGTCGGGGTTAGAACAGTTGAGGTTGACTCGGGTACAGCCCTCTGGGTTGCTGCAACCCCCCTTTCTTCCCACTAGTGGCTCACGCAGTTCGGTTTCAGTGGTCCTTACCATATACACTTACCCCCCCACGGCTCGAACCAGTCAGCTCACTCGGGGACCCCCTGGAAAGTAAGGTACAGTTACACCCATTCACTGGGCAATACTTCACCATTAATGCACAGCATAGCCAGTGTACTTTTGCAAAACAAGCAATCTGATTTATTTGGGGGGAGATAACAAGGACCGGGGCAAATCAGGTTGATTAGCTTACCACTACAGTATATGAAAATCTACCTATGGCTCTGTGCACAGGCGTAACCTATTAATTACTGTCTATGGGTACCCAAGCCCTAATGGCTAGTTCCTCAATGCAGCTGGTTGGGGCCCTGACACAAACGAACATTTAATTCCTGAGCAGATCAACTCGAGCCAGCAGGCTCAGTATGTATAGCCAGCAAAGTAACCAGAAGATCGTGTCTTCACTAGGCACAAACAAACAGGAGCTACCCTGATTCAGTACTCACAACTCCAGAAAAGAGCGCTCTCCACATCACTGTCAGGGCTGGGCCTGGGCTCCAAACACTTCTCCACACATTTATATGGAAAATAACAGAGGGTACCATACCAGGCAGCTGCGGTGCACTTTCCCGGTTTCTGACCTGCACACATGACAACAGCTGCTTTGTTCGTCTGACAGACAGCGCGATTAAAGCAGATTATCCAGTCCTCTACAGGGTTAGCCTGGTAGGTAGCTGTGCTCTTTACACAGCCTCCTCTGCTCGCCACTTCACAGATTCAGTCCGATGCTAGCCGGCTATGCAACAGCCGACTCAGGCCTCTCACGCTCTTCCATACGAACACTCAACACGCAGGAGCCAGACTCCTTCCTCTTCTACAGCCACAACGTCTCTTCCCCTTGGCAGTTGAAGCAGAACTCTCAGTTCAGGTGCCACCCGAGCTCATTGGTGGGCTGCAGGCACCAGGCACTTAAATCTCTCTCCATTGGTGCAAAAAGGCGCCAGGGTCCAGATTTCACTTCCCAGAATCACTAGCTGTGTCATCATTGGTCAGCGGACTCCCTTTTAGAGTCCTCACTTATTGATTGGCCCAGTTCAGCAGTTTAGGATCAAAATGGGGTAACTGATCAGAACAGTCCTTGCTGCAATTAAGACAAGTTAGGACAAACAACAATATCTTTCTCACTCCAAATAATTATCAGTAAACAGTTACATCTTTCCAGAGAACTCCCTCTGCACAACTAACGATGGCAGAATGGGAGCTACTCAGCAGCCGGGTGGGACTCGGGCATAGAACCACAGCACCCCCATTTCAACTAATTATGACTGCAAGCAGGCAGCCCTAAAGAGACAGTACATAGGGCTTTAAAAGCGCTCACTGGCAACAACATCTAAGCGGCTTTACGCCGAACACCAGCCAGGCATGGAGCATTTAAGCAAGCTCCGGGAAAGCTTTCAGGAACCCCCATTTGTAGGGAGGTTACACCCTTCCTGGCCTGGAAAGAACTTGGCGTCCGCGTCAAGTAGTTACCCTTAAATCACTTTAAGGCAAACAGCTTAATTAACATTATATCACACTTTAGATCACATGCATTGTTACTATATTCCCAGTTTACTACTGTTTATGCAACATTACACACACAGATAACCCTTTGTCTCTTTGAATCAGGTCATTATTCTCTGCCCATGACACCTGGAAGAGGGAACCCCTCCCTATCAGTTACTGGTGGGCTACCTAAAGCAGGGGTACCACACTCAAAGGGCAATACTAACAGGCTGGAGTTATCCCCCACAGCTAGCTTAGGCAAGGAGCTCGGGGACACATACACCCCTTTATGGACCACATTCAAGGGCAGGTCCACAGGCTGACCCAGAGACTCATAACTCAACTTTACTACAGGCTGTACTTCTCGGCTAGAGCATCTAGGGGTCTCGGAAAACCCTGCTACAGGCCCCTTTTCTGTTTCAGCCTCATTGAGATTAGTAGAGGGAACCTCCACAGGGGAAGGGGACCCAGTGCTCACAGTACTCTCGGGGGCATGACCCTCTATATCAGGACCCACACTACTTGGCTCAGCTGGGGACTGTTCAGACACTAGTAAGGAACCATCAGGGCATTCAAAATATTCTTCAGGTTCCAGCATATCACTGGCTTGTTCCCCCACATCACTTTCTTCTTCTGAAAAGTCAGATAGTTCAGCCAGGCCAGACAGTTCAGCCAGGCTCAAGGACCCAACCCCTTGGGCTTTGCTGCTACCCAGTTCATCCTCTGGAAGCATTGGTTCCGGAGACAAAGTGGGGGTCTCAGACAGTCCAGAAAGCCCAACCTCATCTCCAGAGTTAACAAGGGGATTGCCCCGAAACAGTTGGCTCAGTTCGTAAGAGGGATAGTATTCAATATTATTTTCATTGTCCTCAGACACAGATTGGCGATCATCTTCATCAGAGGGGTTTGGACAAGGCCCTCTTATTTGACTTGCTGAAAAATCAAGTGGTCTGGTTTTTCTTGGCAGCAGATCTAGTCATAGGCCTGGGGGGGGGGCATTGGGAGGTTCAGCTTCAATCAAGATCTGCCCAATTGGCAGCAGATGATTTCTATGTATAGTTTTCACATCTTTTGAATTATTTTCAGGCCGCACTTTATATACGGGTAAATCTGCCAGTTTTCCCACAACAATATGAGGGAGGTGATGCCATCTGTCAGCAATCTTATGTTTGCCGTGCAGTCCCAGATTCCTCAATAGCACTCTATCCCCTTCTCTCAGTTCCATTGTTTTCACTTTCTTATCATACCTCTCCTTGTTGGCCAGGTTTCGTTTAGCAGTCATAGTCTGGGCCAGTTGGTAGGCATGGTTCAGTTGGGCCTTCAACGTCTGTACATACTGTAGATGATTTTCTGCTTGCACCCCATCAGGGGAAACCCTGAAACACACATCCACTGGCAGTCTAGCCTCTCTCCCAAACATTAGCCTGTACGGGGAAAATCCAGTGGCATCACTTTTGGTGCAGTTATAAGCATGAACCAGGGTACTAATCTGCTGGCTCCATCTAGGCTTGTCTTTGGGTTGCAGTGCCCAACATGTCGAGCAATGTTGCGGTTAAACCTTTCAGGTTGGGGATCTCCTTGGGGATGGTATGGGGTGGTTCTTGATTTCATACTCCCCACAAAGATAGCATCTCTTTAATCAGGCGGCTCTCAAAGTCCCTCCCCTGGTCAGAATGGATTCTCTGGGGGGCCCCATAGTGAATAAAGAAGTTCTCAACAAGTACTTTAGCCACCGTAGTTGCTTTCTGATCCTTGGTAGGGAAAGCCTGGGAATACCGGGTAAAATGATCAGTGACTACCAATATGTTACTGAGGTTTTTTAGATCTGGTTTTAAACTCAGGAAGTCAATACAGGCCAGTTCCATAGGGGCACTGGTAGTGATATTGACCATGGGGGCGGCTCTCTGAGGTAAGGCTTTTCTTTGAAAACAGCGGCCACAGGTCTTGACATACTGCTCCACATCTGCACTCATTTTTGGCCAATAGAATCGGGTCTGTACCAGGTCAAGAGTTCGGTCTATGCCCAGATGCCCCATGTGATTATGCAGGGACCTCAAAACCAGTTCTCTAAAAGCAGTGGGCAGCACCAGTTGTTGTTTGTCTACCCAGCCCTCCTTATCCACAGTCTCTCTGTATAGTAGTTGGTTAATCAGTGTTAACTTTGACCCTTCTTTGTATAACAAGGCAGTTCTCAGGTCAGTGGACGCAACAGAACGTCCTCCCAGCCTGCAAAGCCTCCACAGTTTTATCATGGAGTCTCGAGGTTGAGCCCATTGGAGACTATCATTGTTTAAATGGGGCAGCCGAACTGATGTCTAATGCAGAAAAATGACAGTAAGCAGCAGGTATGCAGTTCTCGGATGGCTAAGCAATCCATCATGCAGTTACTACAGCATCAGAGACACCAGTTCCTCCTTGTCAAATTTTTGTAAAGGGCTCTTATGTCAGGTCCTGACAGCCTGGCCCAGTCAGTTTTAGCATAGGCCTCAATGAAAGAGCATCCGCATCTATATGGTTTAGGCCTGCTCTGTACTCCAACAGCATAGTCGTAGGTGGCCAATGCAGACAGCCACCTATGGCATGGCATCCAACTAGGCTGAGGTCTGCACATAGGTCAGAGGATTGTTATCAGTCTTTACCAGTATCTTAGCACCGTACAAACAGTCATGAAATTGATCAACAATGGCCCACTTCAGAGCCGGGAACTCTGGTTTGTGCACTGGTTAATTTTTTCTGAAGAGTCAGACTTCTGCTGGCAAAGTTACGAGGTCTCAGCCCGTTCGAGTGCTCCTGATATAACACAGCCCCCAATCCTTGAACTGGCGTCAGTATGGAGAATGTACAGCTTGGCTGGGTCAGCATAGGCCAGCACTAGGGCATGGGTAAGTTGATATGATGTCATAAAGCTTTCTCACCTCAGTAGTCCAGCAGTTTCCAAACACATCGATCGTGTACTTCTTCTCTGTCTCAAATTTTGACTTTCTTATACTTTTTGTGGTAGGAGGGGTACCCTAGGTAAGGTTGAGGAGGGGCGGATCACTCGAGAATAATCTTGTTGACAAACCGCCTTGTAATATCCACAAAACCCCAGGAACCATTGCAGCTCTTTCAAATTCTTTTGGCTGAGGCCAAGTAGTCAAAGCCTCCACTTGGATAGGTCAGTCTCTATGCCTGCAGTGGATACTATGCGGCCCCATACTTCACACGAAGTTTGGAAGAATTGGCACTTGTATAGATAAGCTTGAGACCAAAATCCTCCAGCCAATCCAGGACCCAGCAAGACAATACGGCGTTCATGCTCTTCCAACGGCTGACCCAAACACTATGACATCATCTGGTAGACCAAACACTCGAGGCAAATTCATATCTCCCCACAGCCACGTTCCATCAGGCGCTGAAAGTATAGCTGAGAGCACCTGAAATCCTTGAGGCATCCGGATAAACTCATAGAAACCCAGAGGACAAATGAATGCAGTCTTCTCTCGGTCCTCAGGGGCCATTGGGATCTGATAGTACCCACTGCGGAGTTCTAACACAGAGAACCACGTACTGCCATTTAAATAATCCAAGGCGTCCTGTATGCGTGGCTTGGTATACTGGTCGGGAATGGTCCACCGATTCAAAGTACGGTAATCTATACACATCCGAACCACCCCATTCTTTTTCTTATTACTACAATGGGGAAGCATGAGGCTCTGGACTCTTGTATCACACAGAGCGAGCATCTCTTGCAAATGCGACCTCACATCATCTATGTCAGCCGGGCCCAGGCGCTAGATCTCTCTCTAAAGGCCTGTCATCATGCAGCGGATGTGGTGCTCAACCCCTGCACACATCCCCGTCCAATTCTTTTGAAAATACCTGGTCTCTGGTGGCTAGCTTCTCACTGATCCTCCTTTCCATTCAACGAGCAAAGGGAGTCACGAAATCAAACAAGTCGGGAGTTACCCTGTCATCTTTCCTTGAACCCTTGCTATTGGCGGCACTGCAGTATCTGCACAATGTACACTTTCCAGGAATTACCCTCTTTTTATTTGAATCTCATGTCAGACACATTGATGAACTTGAACCATCACCCCTCCGACATAAGCATGGGCCTAGCCAGCAAAGATACTGGGTTTGACCAGCAGTCCCTCAGGCAATCTTCCCTCCCTAGGTGCATCCAACATCAATAACTTATTCTTAACATCTGTTCTCAGTCAGACTTCCCCTTGCAAAATATACTGGGCATTCGGGGCAAGTATCACCGGTGCCGGATACTTCTTCCATACTACACCCACCGGACCTTCAGGTTCCTCCTGGCTAACCTTCTTCTGAATTTCAGAGACCTTTTGGATCACAGCAGGTATTCTTAGGGCTCGCCTGGTCCTAAACGCTTGCTTTTCTGAATACAATTGGGCTAATCAACCAAACATATGAGCATTTGTCCCAATTAACAGGGGTACCCCATCATACAGTCCAGTAGGGGGGCAGAGTAAAACCAAGGTTTCCACCTGTTCATCCACTCCAGCCACAGAAGTAGGAAATGACAACCAGATCTGGATATACCCCAAATACGGATAAGCCTTGTCACTTAGCCCCCATACATGTAGGCCATCCAAGGGTTGTAGCGGCACCTCAGGTAGGTGTGTCTGATACCAGTCCTAAAACATGATGATTACCTGAGAGCCACTATCTAATACAGCTCGGGTGGGAATCCCATTTACTCACACTGGGACCTCCATCGAGGGCCCGACCACATCAGACCATTCAGGAGGCACAGCCTTGACAGTTGCTTGGACATTGGCCCGGGTCACAAAACCCTTCCTGGGGGGTCGGACGTGGGCCCTGTGATGCCAAGTGATCAGTCTGTTGTTGACCTTCCTTAAATTCTCCGTCAGCTGGCACTCAGGCTGAAAGTGTCCATCCTCCCCACAATGGTAACAAAACTTGGGGTCCCGGGGGTCTCTATTGGGAGGGGAGTACTTTGTCTGCTGGGGGCCCTCCGGGGGGTGAGGGGGTTCTCCAGAGCTAGAACATTGGTTTCTAAATGACTTGGGTTCCCCAGGCCTAACAGGGTGGGTAATGGACCGCCTCAAATCCGTCACCAATTCTCGTAAGTTTCTAACCTTGGCCCTCAACTCGCTTTCTACTTGGGGGTCAGAGGAAATGGCACGCACCCCCACATCACCTTGAAATTCTGGGGATGCATCAGGCCTCCCTGAGAGGTGGGTCTCCCCAGGGGCACTAGACTCAGGGGTTCGGCTTGGGTTCACAGCTCCCACATAGGGTTCCCACCCCTCCTCATCAGTCTCCACTTCTCTTATCTCCCTCATCAATTGACAGTATTCAGGCGGGGCAGCCCGTCTATCATGTAACTTAAATTTTAACAATATCACACTAGAAAATCTAGCAGACTTCAAAACATGTTCCAACCTGACCTGGTTCAAGGCCGTGGCTGTGATCCCCCCTTTTCGATAGGCCTTCTGCAAGGCCCGCTCCACCCTAGTAACAAAGGCGGACAGTTTCTCATTTCTCCATTGCTTAGCAGACTTGAATTTCCATAACAAGTCTTCCCCAGTCTCTATACTCCCAAACACTCCCTCCAAAGCAGAAAGATACTCTGCTGTCGTGGCTTACGGGTTAGTGGCCCGCAAGAACCTAATGGCTTTTAAAGTGGGGCCCCGCAGACTCTCCATCAATCGCTTTCTTTTCTCCCCCTCAGACCATTGCCACTCCTGAACTAAGAGGGTGGCGTAATCCATCCACGCCTCCAAGTCATCCTCCCCTGAAGGCACCGGCACTGTGCCAGAAAAGAGTTTCAGCCTTCGGTAAGAATCAAGCTGTATAGGGGGAACCACTAAGGGCAGTGGAGCCAAACTAGAACTCTTGGGGGGACAGGGAGAGGTACCTGGGGAAACCTGGGGAGTGGCGTCACTAGAGAGGTCCAATGCTTGCAGCAACTCCTGGGTAGTCCTCCTTTCCATAGCCAGCAATTTAAGCAGTCTATCTTTGAAACTATTAGTCTGGGGACCTCCAGGTGACTGACCCACTCCAATGTGAATCAAGCCTCCACCCGCAAGGGCACCCTCAGGTAAATCACTGGAGGTACCCTCACAAAGTCGATGGCCATACTGCACAAAAGTAGCACCTGCAGGGTCTGATCAAGCAGATCAGCCATACGCCCCTTCACCTCCACCTTGCCCAAACATTTAACACGCTCCGCTGTAGAAATAATGTCAGCTGTCGGTGTTCCAAGAGGCACATCTAATAGTATCACAATTCTCTGGGAGTCCAGCTCTTCGGCATCGCCCCACCCCATCAGCTTGTGTACCCTTGTCTTAATAGGATCCAACTTAATTTTTGCCATAATATCCCCTTCCAGTTTCCCCGTCAGCTTTTCCATTTTCATGCACTTTACCCACTGGGCCACTAGGGGACGCTAATCCCAGCGGTGCCTCCAATTTGTAACCCCCAGGGGCACTATCCTAAGGGCTACTACCCCTGTCTGCCATAACTGTGGCAGGGTGAGGGGCCCAGATTCATTGGCGGGTGCCTCCACCCAGAGGTCGGGGTTAGAACAGTCGAGGTTGACTTGGTCACAGCCTTCTGGGTTGCTGCAACCCCCCTTTCTTCCCACTAGTGGCTCACTGCAGTTCAGTTTACGTGATCCTTACCATATACACTTACCCCCCGGCTCGAACCAGTCAGCTCACTCGGGGACCCCCTGGAAAGTAAGGTACAGTTACACCACATTCATTGGGCAATATTTCACCATTCATGCACAGCATGGCCAGTGTACTTTTGCAAACAAGCAATTTGATTTATTTGAGGGGAGATAACAAGGACCAGGGGAAATCAGGTTGATTAGCTTACCACTACAGTATATGAAAATCTACCTATGGCTCTGTGTACAGGCCTAACCTATTAATTACTGTCTATGGATACCCAAGCCCTAATGGCTAGTTCCTCGATGCAGCTGGTTGGGGCCCTGACACAAACGAACATTTAATTCCTGAGCAGATCAACTCAAGCCAGCAGGCTCAGTATGTATAGCCAGCAAAGTAAACCAGAAGATTGTGTCCTCACTAGGCACAAACAAACAAGGAGCTACCCTGATTCAGTACTCACAAACTCCAGAAAAGAGAGCGCTCTCACATCACTCGCAGGGCTGGGCCTGGGCTCCAAACACTTCTCCACACATTTATATGGAAAATAACAGAGGGGTACCATACCAGGCAGCTGCGGTGCACTTTCCCGGTTTCTGACACTGCACACACCGGGCCCAACGACGCAGCTTTGTTCGTCCTGACAGACCGAGCTCGATTAAAGCAGATTCTCCAGTCCTCTACAGGGTTAGCCTGGTAGGTAGCTGTGCTCTTTACACAGCCTTCTCTGCTTGCCACCTCACAGATTCAGTCCGATGCTAGCCGGCTATGCAACAACTGACTCAGGCCTCTCATGCGCTTCCCGCGTGAACACTCAACGCCGCAGGAGCCCGAAGCTCCTTCCTCTTCTACAGCCACAATGCCTCTGCCCCTTGGCAGTTGGAGCAGAACTCTCAGTTCAGGTGCCACCCGAGCTCATTGGTGGGCTGCAGGCACCAGGCACTTAAATCTCTCTCCATTGGTGCGAAAAGACGCCAGGGTCCAGACTTTACTTCCCAGAATCACTAGCTGTGTCTTCATTGGGCAGTGGGCTCCCTTTTAGAGTCCTCACTTATTGATTGGCCCAATTCAGCAGTTCAGGACCAAAATGGGGTAACTGATCAGAACAGTCCTTGCTGTAATTAAGACAGGTTATGACAAACAACAATATCTTTCTCACTCCAAATAATTATCAGTAAACAGTTACATCTTTCCAGAGAACTCCCTCTGCACAACTAGCGATGGCAGAATGGAGCGCTTACTCAGCAGCCCGGGTGGGACTCGGGCATAGAATCACACAGCCCCCCCCCATTTCAACTAATTATGACTGCAAGGAGGCAGCCCTTAAAGAGACAGTACATGGAGGCTTTAAAAGCGCTCACTGGCAACAACATTTAAGTGGCTTTAAGCCGAACACCAGCCAGGCATGGAGCATTTAAGCAAGCTCCGGGAAAGCTTTCAGGAACCCCCATTTGTAGGGGGGTTACATATTATTGCTAAAAAGTATGAAAAGAGGCTTTTTTTGTTTTGTTTATAAAACAGAATTAGATTTCCTTTTCTGTCTGTTTAGCATACAGGGAGATTTGGAGGATGGCACATCATCATCATCATCATCATGTCAGCCCTCAACTGGTGGCCAGTGCTTTGTGGCCCGAAAGTTGCTGTGAATGGGGTGCCTGTATGCTAACAATACAGATACTTACAAGCACTTTTTTTTTCTAATTCTGTTTCTCCCCTGCCGGCCCGGGCTTGCTTTATCCACCCTCCCCCCCCCAGTCTCATCACCTGGCATCTCAGAGACTTACCTCCATCTCAGTCTTCCCCCACGGCTTGCACCCCCCGATGGCGGGGGGTCAGTGGCTCCCACCTGCCAACAAACCAGATCCAGTTTCTGGGAGAGGGCCCTGTAGCCTGGGTGCGGAGCCTGCGAGAGGTCGGTTTCATCCTTACCCCGCCGCCGGTCATTTTTTCACTTTTTATCTTTCCTTCAGAGGAGTGGACATGCAATGCTGTTCAGACAAGCCTACACATGCTCTCGTGCGTAGGACATCGATGTCCACCACTCCTCCACTTCCCCACGTTGCGATACCAGCTGCCTGTACCCCCAGTCACCACTAGTGGGCAGGTGAATGCTGGAGCCAGTGTCCCCGCCCCCTAGAGAAGGAGAACTATACTCAGGACACTCACTTCTTTTCTCTTCGGTGACCACTGGCTCCCCAAGATTGCTCCCGACCCCGGGTCACAAGCATGACAGCAATTGAGGCTTGGTGCCTCAGCCCTCTGTGGCCACCAGGCCAGCCTTACAAGCACTCTTGAGACAGAGAGAGCAGATTTATATCCAAATCGCTAATGTTAGTAATTTTTTCTCCCTAGTCCCTGCCCTAAAGGATGCAGAGGTGTGCACTTGCGCTGACGCTTCAGACCCTCCTACATGGAACTGTCCCAGCTACGCTGCTTCCTGTTATCACTCAGCTGGCAGTATTGCAGTGGGTTGTACTGCCCTCCCTTTCCAAAGTGGGGAGGCACCTTCTGGAATGCAAGAAGGCACCCAAGAGCCTAGCTGCAATAGCAGCGTGCACTAGGCTCCCAGGCAACTTGTAGGACCCAGTTCCACCACGCTCAAACGGTTCCCCGTCACCACTGCCACCTGCGAGTTTCGAGCAGAAGCCTCTCGAAGAGTTTGGGTGCTTTGGAGAAGGGAGAAGGAAGGGAGTTTAGAATTGCTCCACTTCGGGCTGCACAAGTGGGAAAAGTTAATGTGCAGCAGGGAGCCAGCGACAGCGGGACAAGGGTCGAGAGGGCCCTGGATTTTGATACAAGCCCTCCCCTGCAGCAGACGAGGACAGATCCCCCTCCGAATGCACAGCCAGTGACAGTGGGACAAAGGTCGAGAGGGCCCTGGATTTTGATACAAGCCCTCCCCTGCAGCACACGAGGAGGGACCACCCCCGAATGCACAGCCAGCGACAGCGGGACAAGGGTCGAGAGGGCCCTGGATTTTGATACAAGCCCTCCCCTGCAGTACACGAGGAGGGACCCCCCCCAAATGCACAGGTACGCTGAAGAACACTGAAAACACCGGCGGATGCCACAGGCGCCATTTTTAAACAGATCAAACCTGGCTACTGCCTACAGAAGCTTATTGCTTTCCACTGTCTGTGAGGTTCTTTAGAGTCGGCACAGGTGTGCTGATAGTTTATTTCACCGTAATTTTGTGCATTTGTTTACCCCTTTTTGCTTATTACAGTAAGGTGTTTTAAGATACGTGTAGTAAGGAATGCCATTACAAACTGTATTCGCTAACACTTCGCCTTTAATTATAACTCGATGTAAACAGTCTATCTAATAATCAAGCTATAAGTGGCTACCTAAACTCTCCATAGCAGTTGTACGATGTTTACAGTAATTTTTGCCATGTTAAGTGTGTGAACCTGCCACCTCCAGCCCTGTTGTTGTATCTTGAAGCCATTAGTGGCAAACGCAGTCAGACTAATTGCTACAGAGAACGCTGGAGTAGAATCGGGAGCGCTTGCAATTCTACCTCCCTGCAGTACAAGCAAGACCCATTTGCTGATTAAAGTAAAATCCGCTCTAAAGCGCGACTGGGTAAGGCAAATCTAAACGTAGTGCTTAAACTGCTCTCCTGCCTTTACCTCCTCATAAACTCTTTCGTTTAACATCAGAATCCTGCTACTACCTAGCCCTGGGTTGAAACACGGTCACCCAGACCCCAAAAAGCTGCACCTGAAGTAGCTGAGTGCAAGGTCATTTACCACGCGGCAAATTCTGTGCCCCCGACCCCCCAGCCACTGGCCCAAATTATCTACTGATGAAAATAGAAGTTAGTAGTAAAATTACTGCTCCAATTAAAAGCTTTGCATACCTCAGCTTCTCCTTCAACTCTGTCTATAAATTCCTTTTTCTCTCCTCAGCCAGCGACAGCAGGACAAGGGTCGAGAGGGCCCTGGATTTTGATACAAGCCCTCCCCTGCAGCACACGAGGAGGGACCCCCCCACCGAATGCACAGGCACACTGAAGAATACTGAAAACGCCGGCAGACGCCACAGGCGCCATTTTTAAACAGATCAAACCTGGCTACTGCCTACAGAAGGAAGCTTACTGCTTTCCACTGTCTGTGAGTTTCTGCTCCGCTGGTGCTGCACGCCGGCTCCCCACCACCGCCCTTGGTGAGCTCCTCCTTTTATAGGCTTTGTCACATGACTCTCCAAAGCCCATCAGCCCACTTCTCCATTTGCAGCTTATCAGCTGCTACCACCAGAGGGCTCCTAACCAAATTCTTCGCCCACACAAATATACCTCAGGCTAGGATGCTGCTGATGCCTGCCTTACTCATCTTCCTCCACTTGGCAAGCCAATCCTCCCTGCCACCAGTTATTTTCTCATGTAACGTACATCCGCCGTTTATGCACCATAGCCTAACCACACTGCCTTCCTACACAGCCCATGCATACACGCCTGCTCAAGCCAAGACAAATGACCATTACAGTCTCATTAGTGCTAATATTCTACCACCTTCATTTTACATGGGCCACTCGGTTCTACACGCTTCAACCTACCGTCACCCCCAAACTACCTCTACCTATCGAACCGCTACAACTTGCCTTAAACCTCCCTGGGTCAAACTTAAACATCTCATCACCCTTCTCCTACTCATGTCCGTGGACATAGAGGCCAACCCCGGTCCAAATACCCCAGTTTCAAGCACCTACTCCCCTTTCTCTTTCACCAAAGGCCTCCGTATCCTCCACTTAAACACCTGCAGCCTGCTATCTAAATTCTCCCTGCTGCAACCACTTGCCTTAACCCTGCGCCTGGACATCCTAGTCATCTCCGAAACCTGGCTAAAACCGCATCACACTGATACGGAAGTATCACTACCAGGGTATGCAATAACCAGGCATGACCGCATAGGTAAACGGAGAGGCAGGGGCACAGCTATGTACATCTCAAGTAGTCACCAGTTCACCTTAGTGGACATCCCCCTATCCCCTGGTAACATAGACTCTCTACTCATCAAAATCTCTCTCCCTAGTTCCGCCCCCATCTATGTGGCTGGCTCATACTGCCCCCCCTGCACTCCCCTTGAGGACATCCTTTCCCACTTGGGCAACCTACAGTCGCTAGTGGCTGGGGGTGAGCTCCATGTCACCGGCGATTTCAATATAAATTGGTTCGGCCCTGCCAAAGCCCACCTAAAGACAAAAATTAAGGCCCAGAATCTATCTCAACTCATTACTGATCCCACCAGACTAAACCACAAAACCCAAAACCACACTTTACTGGACTGGGCTCTCACCTCCCACCCCCACAGGATTCTAAGCGCAGGCCTCCTACCTGTTTCCATAAGCGATCATCATATGATTTTCATGGTCAGGAAGGTACACAGCCCCTAAGACAATAAACACAAGGCCCTATAACTCCCTCAACCTAGTTTCCCTCCTGTCAGACCTAAGCCAAATAAGCTGGAATTTCATCTCCGAGGTGCCCTCCATTGACATCGCCTTCGAGGCGTTTAAAACAAGCTTCCTTAAAATATGGGACAAACATGCATCATTACGTGCGAAAAGAGTCAGAGGAGCGCATCTCCCCTGGATCTCGGCTGACATAATTAGAAAATGCCACACCAGAGACCTCGCCTGGAAAGCCTATAAGAAGTTGGGTACACAGGCCTCCCTCACTGCATACAGATCCCTTCGAAACGCATGTACAAATAGCATTCGCCAATCGAAAAAAAACTACTTTCTATCGGCTTTCAGCAAAAATTTAAATCACCCAACTGACTTCTGGAAATCTCTCAAAACCCTGCTCCCCCCCCACTCAACCTGCACCCCCGACACTACTTGTACAGGGCACCCCAATCCACGTGGCAGAAGCTTTTAATACCAACTTCTCCAGCTGCGCTGACAAGCTCCTCTCCTCCCTCCCTCATTCTCACCCCGGTCCCTCCCACGCACATGTGCCCTCAGTCTACCACATGTTCCATTTCTCATTCCGCCCAGTTTCCCAAGCGGATGTTTCACTCCCTTGACATTAAACCCAAACAAAGGTAGGGCCCTCATGCCCTGGACGCAAAGATGCTTTACCCCTCCTCCCTGCCATAGCCACCCCTCTAGCCGACCTTTTTCAATCTATTCTTCCTTGCAAGCTACCTACAGCCTGGAAGCTGGCCACCGTTATACCCCTGCCAAAAGAAGGTGACCTCTCCTCCCCAGGAAACTACCGACCCATTTCCCTACTTCCATCCCTGGCCAAAGTACAGGAACGACTGGTCCTGTCTCAACTCACCCCATACCTTGACGCCTCCTCCTTTTTTACACCATTCCAATCGGGCTTCCGTAAATCCCACTTAACCATCACCTCTCTGCTTCGAGTCACAGATGACATCCTCACGAGTATGGACAAAGGATATATCACCTCTACCATCTTCATAGACCTAGCTGAGGCCTTTGACACCATCTCCCACTCCCTACTCCTCTCCAAACTCACCGATGCAGGGCTCTCTACACTGGCCACTAAATGGTTCCATGACTACCTAGTAGGCAGGAAACAAGTAGTCAAAATTGCCTCTCACACCTCCCACCCACTGCTAGTCCCTACAGGCGTCCCCCAAGGCTCTGTCCTGGGTCCCCTACTCTTCTCCGTCTTTCTAAACGACCCCCCAACAGCATGCTCCTGCTCTTCCATTCAGATGTACGCAGACGACACTGTCCTTTACACCTCTGGGCCCACAACACACAGTGTAGCAACCCTCCTCCAGGAAGATTTCAACGCCATCCAGAACTGGTTCAGATCAAACCAGCTATTCCTTAACCCTAAAAAAACCATATCGCTAACGTTTGGCTCGCCACAAAGACTCTCCAACCAAGCCCCTAGCCCCCCCCTTCAAAACCTTGGATGGGACTCCCCCGGATAACTGCAAGAGCTTCAGATATCTGGGTGTCTGGCTAGATCAACATCTAGATTTCTCAGCTCACATCACCTCTCTACATAAGCGGCTGCTCCCCAAACTTGACGCACTTCACCGTAACAAAAGCTGCCTCCCAACACAGACAAGGCGGGCCATTGTTCAAAAAATGATCCTTCCTGTACTCGACTACAGTGATATAGTTTACTCTATCGCCCCCGGGTCCGCCCTGGCCGGCCTTGACACCCTGTTCCACTCCTTCTGCCGTTTCATCCTCGGCTGCCCCCAATCTACACCCCACGGCACCCTCTACAGTTTGTTAACCCTGCCGTCCCTACATGACCGCAGACAAACTAGGCTCACTGCCAAATATTGGTCCCACTCCCTTCCCCCCTACCTGACCTCTGTCCTCTTCCAACAACTTTCACCTGCGTACTCCCTTAGGAGTAAGGACCAAAGACTGTTCCATGTCCTGTTTATGCACACATCCAAAGGACAGGCCGCTTTTAATTACCGGATCGCCCAGACCTGGAATGCCCTACCTGCCCCCATTAGGCACGCTCCAAACCCCTCCCTACGTAACCAATTACTTAGAGCACATTTCACCTCCAGTTGTTCCTGTTTTAGCTAAGAACAGTTTACAAATGTCATGCTCTTATAATTAAATAAGTTTTGTACAGTACACTAACTATATGTCATTACACTGTATGTAATTTTTCTCCTAAATTGTTAAATGTACAAGCCTATGCTCATTTCTGTACTGTCTTTGCTTGTCAAATTGTATGTGGGCCCCGGCCCCCAGGTCACATCTGGAATCGAGCATGTTTGCTCAGTATGTTTTCCTGGTAAAACTCGTAAATAAATAAATAAATAAGTAAATGCTCACTGCTCCTCTTGTGAGCCGTTGAGAAACTCTGAACTCGGGGCATGAACATGAGTTGTTAGTGTGGCAAGTAGCAATATGGTCGCTGTGACAGCCTACAGTGAGACGTTTATTCTCAGTGCTGCACCCATTATGTTGGTCTCATCTCAGTAGTAAATGGCACGGCAGTATAGCATAAAGGTTAGAGCAATGAGTTGGTCCATCCAGCAGACCAGGGTTTGATTCCCACAACCTCCATGTGTCTACTAAGTGATGTTGTGCAAGCCACTTCTTTATTAATTTATTTATACAGTTTTGGGCCAGGAAAAACACTCTAAGCCAGGGCTTGTCTTCAAGTTTGTCCTAGGAGCACAGAGAAGATAAATGACTTGCTCATGGACACACATTGTATGCAAGTAAGGCTGTGGGATTCAAACCAAGTTCTCCAGGTTTGCAGTTCAGTGCTCTTAACCACTATGCTATACTGCCTCACCAACCTTAACTTCCCTGTGCTCCCTGGTCACCCCTGTAAATGGGTCTAGTGCCTTATGGCTTCACCTGATTACTAAAGAAGGCCTTACCAAATAAAAAACATTATGATTTGTATCGCAAGGATTTGTGTTCAGTCAGAGCACAGAACCAGTATTTTATCTGGAAAGGAAAGAAACACTTACCGGCTCTTTTTTCGGTGACGGGCATTGTGTGCCCGGCTAGAAATCTGGTCCAGAGGCTTTTGGAAGATTGGCTCCCTGTGGCGTTTCCAGCCTCTCTTGCCTTCATTGTCCTGGAGAAGAACTTCCCGGAGGAGATCGGAATCCTTCTCCTCAGGGTGTCTCAGCTGCAGATCTGAGAGTTCGACCTCTGAGTCATCCTGAGGAAAAGAGCACATGCAGGAATTTTGAGAAAAGATGTTGTATTTTGTAGTATGGAAGAAGAAATACTAAAGGACACGTTAGTTATGGCTATACATTGTATAACCTGAACATTATTTCTCTGTTACTGACTCATTTGTGGTATTTTTAATGCACACTTAGGAGACTGCATAAAACTAATTCATTGGCTAAGTCCTCTGCACAGTGGTAGGGCTACCGCTCTTGACACCAGCAACCCTGGTTCAGGAACCGGTTCAGATTGTCGGGGGAAGAAGAATCGAGCATCCCAGAGAACGCTCTTCTCTGTGCAGGGAGGGTGGCTGGCTCCGATGCTATACTGCCACCTGGGGGATTACAGGTGGCACTGCACCTGGAGCAGTTTAGGGTAATGGGGCCCAATTCCAAGACAGTTACGTCAGGCGTAAATGCAGTACGCCAGTCCTGATAGTGCAAATATGAGATTCATGGCAATTGCGACATCGCAATTCCAAAAGAACACTTACGTAGCAGCCGCAACTACTATGACAAGCACAAGTTATGCTGTAGTTACACAAGAAGACCTATGCCACTACATAATGTGGTTTACGACATGCGTAATACACCAGCACTACAGAACTGCTATTCCAGAACAGGTGACGTAAGAAACCATACCAGAGGATGGTAACGTAAGTTAGGACAAGGAAAAGCTGTCCTAACCAGAGCACAGGCCATAGAACCCCACCACCACCACCACAAAGCCAGACTGTGGCATACCCCCACCAGTAGGCCCTGAATGTGGAACTAATGGGCATACAGTGGAACACCCAAGCAAACATGCCATAGGAAGCCCAGGACACAGTGAAATAGGTAGCGGCATGGCCAGACAGGTAAGTGAAATACATACCTTGTGCAACTTGTACCATAGCATGTAACACAATAGCCAAACACAGACTGTGGGACAGGGCACCGTACTGTGGAACAGAGAAGTGATGGGTCGTACAGTAGGGAACAGTGCCATTTACTGTGGGACAGTCGAGAGGTATGTACTGCCCGGCACTATTATGAGTTGCGACATGGGTATTGCTACGCCACTATTGCGAGTTACATCATGTCTTACGGGCATAACTTGCGACATGCATAATTCTGCATTTTCCATCGTATCTGGTGATTCTTTTGGAATATGGTGCAGCTCGCATGTCGTAGGGATTTTGGCATAACTTTACGCACTGGTGTACTTTGCACCTTGCTTTCATCACTGTCTTGGAATCGGGCCCCGGTTCTCAAATCCCAAACCCTGGTGGCCTCTAAGTGTGGCCACCATAACCTACTGGTGGCTGCACTCCTATTTTGTTTCACCCCAAATGCCCTGTTATACCCCAAGCACCCTGATATGACACATTTCTTTTCACACAGTATATATTAAAACAAGTCCCTCAGGTATTTTCACTTGCAAAACATTTCCTGTGTGTTTTTAGAGGTAAGAAATGTTCAAGTCCACAAGCTTTATAATTGGTGCTCTGAAGAGTTCTGTGGCTGCAGATAATTGTGCTGGTAGCCACATGAGGCCACAGTGGTCTCATCTAAAACTATCGCTTAGAGAGCATAGTGGTAAATCTGTGGCCATGCAAGATGAGGAATTGACCTACAGAAGGCCCTGCATCAGCTACATGGCCCTCCCATGTGGCTACATGGCCCTACTCTGAGCTGGATCCTGAAATTGTGGTGGTGAATGGGGGAGTCCTCCTACCCCCACTTGGAGGAAAAGCAGTGGGAGATAGAGGTAAGCCCACGGAATGCTGGGTGACAGGACTGGGGAGATTGGATTGGAAGGGAACATCATCAGTGTAAGTGGCATAAATACAGTAACAAAAGAAGTAAAGAGTTACAGTAGATAAGAAAGCCATATGCACTTTTATGATCATTATACTTTTTTGTTGTCAGTGCACCCTCGACGATGGAGCAAGACCCCTGGCCCCTTGGGGCGGGTAACTGTAGTGGCACACCATGACGCCAACCCTCCTGAGGCTGGGCAGTGCTGACAGTGGCAGGATTCTCCCCGGTTGACTGCCCAGTCGCCAGTCTCCTGAGTCCACCCCCGAACCATCTGTCACTGGCATGACAGAGCAGTGCACAATGGCTGGGCCATATGGCAGCTGTAGACCCCCCCCCATACCTTTATCCTTTTTTTTAACAGGGAGTTCCCAGTGAGCTGGTGAGTGAGACAAACTTAATGAACAAGACAAAAACTCCGACACTGCAGCTATTCAGTAAAAACACCCAATTGAGATGTAGGGCATTTTGCTCTGCCATTGTGGGAGAAATATCACAGGGAAGTTTTAGTCAGACAGACCCTACAACACATCTGCAATCCCTACGCATCAGAAACATTGCTGTGGTGTCAACTTGAATCCCAGCTTTTACAACCTCATTAGGTTCTAGACTTGCTATTTGTGCCTGTACCTCAAATAGTTACAAAGAACCCAGTCATTGCTGGATGCACTACAATTTTAGGAAAAGTATTCCGACTAATTAACCCTCAAATCATACTTGCTCAAGAGACCCCTTTATGGGGAAATCCCACAATTCAGTATGGCAGTTCACCTTTAGAAGACCCAGGATGGGAGTAAGTTGGGGTCAGGAGTCTTAAAGATGTGGCTGATATCAAGTCTAGAGTTTTGTTATCCTTTGTGAAACTTAGGCTGAAATTTGTTTTTCTTGGCCGTGAATTGATTCTCCCTAATATTTCTGAATGGGCACAGGTTGTCAAAATGTCATCCTTAAAAAAGGAGGAAGTTTAATATACAAATTACTTCTGCAACCTGAACCAAACTTGACAGACAGGTCTAAAACGAAGGGGGACAAGATTTCCAAAATGTGACACAGGGCTTGTGTCAGTCCCTGCATTAAACCCATTTCATGGTGCAGTTGCGCCAAACACCTTTGCAGCAATGGTGCCTGATTTTAGTACATTGGGCACAGTTATGATACTTTACCCGATTTATGGCAGCTTGTGCTAAATATATGGCACAAGCCCTATAAAAAGGGTACCCGGCATTGCCTCAAGCTAGACCAGAAAAAGTTGGTCTAATTTGTGGCAATTGGCGCACAGGATTGAAAATCCCGATTGCCATCTGGGTGATTGCCGCCAACCCCGTGCACCATATCTTCGGCACACCCCGGACTTGCATCCATCCAAGATGTTTGAATATCCAGTCCATGACCTCAATATTACCATGTCCTCAGAGGACCGGGATCAAGCATGGAAAAATGTAAACCTCTCCAGTAAAGGATTTCAAGGGAAACTGATACAATACAAAATATTACATTATTACTATTATTCACCTAGTAAATTAGAATTACCAGCCGATCATCCCAATGGTGAATGCTGGAGATGCACTCGCCCTCCTCTTCCTGCTAGTCCATTCCTGGCATTAGAGGCTCAGAGGTGCAAACTAAGGTCGTCAGCATGCCAGGCAGATCCCTTCTACCCGACGCCGTGGAGCTTACCATCTACGGTGCTATTTATTTCTCATGACTTCATGGCAGTGGGCACATCATGCAATAGTATCCTCCCAGTTTCATAGGACCTACTGGCTTTGAGTTCATTTTAAAAAGATTCAGGGTCACTGCAGCAGTCCTGAGTTTGTGCAGTTTGCATATGTGAGACTCTCACCTAGCATATGCACATACCCAGCCTGACAACTCTAGAGTGGCGTTGGCTATAAGACAGAGGTAACATGCAGCTGGGAGACCCCTAACACCGGGTTGGGGGACAGAAGGATGCACAATGGTGCAGAAAGCAGATACAGAGAAAAATACATAAAACAAGGATCTGGCCTGCGCCTAAACCTCATGATCAGAGGCCAGCCTGTGGCATCAGCTAGCAGGTGACCTGTATTCATGTCTAGGACCTGAGACTTCCCTGGCGGGCCTGTAGGGGAGGATGGGGTGACTATCAGGATGCTCTTTTCTTCCAGAGGAGGGTCTGAGTGATGTATGGCTGAACCCTGAGTGTGTGTGTGTGTGTGTGTGTGTGTCTGTGTGTGTGGACTTTTTTTTTTGTAATTCTTTGGTAACCAGGTAAGGCCCACTAGGCACAAGTGCCTGTTTTCAGGGGTGACCACAGAGTACTAGGGAGGTTAAATGACTTGTTCCATGTCACACAGCATGGAAGTGGAGATTGTGGGAGTTAAACCCAGGTCTGCTGGATGTACCAAGCTCATTCAAAGCTCATTACTCCAACCGCTACACTATACTGCCAACCCTAGCAGTTCAGTTTGACTGGAGAAGGGGTGTAGGGCATACTGGGTGAATTATATCACCCAGCTTAAGTTCATTGTCCAGATCCATTCAGAACCAGAACATCTATGCCCCAACTCTGGTGGACATACTGTATTTTGCTCTTGTCGGCTGCAGCCCATGGGGACCTGCCACAAGTGCAAAGTTAATGTACAGCTGGTGGCCAGAGGCAAGTGAATGGCCCTGAAACTGGGATGAGAATGGTGGTGGTGGTGTGGGGTGAGGCAAAATGGCTAAATAGAAACAAATTCCAGGTTCCAGGTCTCATTCATCATGTTCCAATCTGCATCGTGATCTGACATACTGTACTCTCCATTCATTGTGGGTTACTTACCCTTTTCTCTTCACCAAGATGAGAATATCCGGAAGTTGTTGACAGCAGGGTGAAGAGGAGCAGAGCAAGGAATATAGATTGTGGCAGCATCTGGGAGTGAACAGGAATGAGCAAACATTATTATCTGACTAGGACATTTACAATCTGTCATGAACAGTTACCTTTTAACATGGATATAGTATCTGATGCAGGTGACTTACTGTCTGAGCCAAATTTTAGTATATGACATGAATAGACACTATCAGATCCAGATAATTAGCATCTGATTCAGATAATTAGTATCAGATCAAGATAGTTACCATCTAATCTGGAAAATTAATTTCTGACCTGGATATTTACTATTTCCCTAGATAGTTAGTATAGGACCTAGACAGATACTATCTGACCTGGAAAAGCTAGCAAAAAAGATTACCTTAAATCTTCTACTCTCAAGGGTTCAGTCCTTACTGGCCCCCGGCAGTGGCCCCTGCCTAACCAGGAGCTCAGAATATCTTACTTTTTCTGTTCTACGCTGCCGCACTACCCAAAGACAACGCTCCTTTACATACAGAGCCTCATCCTGGTACAAATTGGCTTCCACCTGCTGTTACCACCATACTCACCTCTAAGTAATGCCTAAGTGCTACTCTGCATCAGTACCTTGTCACAATGGCCTCCTGTGAATGTTTCTCCTAACTAAACTTATTCTCCTTCCTTCTAATTCCCCCGCCGAGTCCCTCCCACCTTTACTCCCCACTATCTCCTATCTCCTGCCTTTTTATTTCCCCACTATTATCTACATTCTCTCCCCGTAGCTTCCTCTACATGTATCTACCATCTCTCCTAGCAGTTTCTAATTTATTCTAGTGAACCATATTACAACTGTTTTTTTGTATTGTACATATGTTCTTGAATAATATACACAAAATGCTGTAACTTAACATGCATACTGTGAATCATTGTACATATTACAGTAATTCCATATGAAAGCTTTAATGTACCCGACAAAGCCTATGGCTGCTTGAAACTGCTGTACTTGTTATTGTCCTCACTGTGTTCTGTATTGTTTCCCCAACATGGAACCTTTGTGAAAGAGCCTTGGCTCAAAGGTGTCTTCTGAAATAAATAAATAAGGTCTAGATAGTTACTATCTGGCCTGAATAGTTAGGTCTGCATTTTTGAAAAGTTGCAGTGGATGTAACAGCAAGTTGGGTCACTACTGGGACACAAATTGTAGCTGTGTCTGTGTCAGAAGGATGTGCAGCCAGCAGAAGATGGTTGCACCACAATCTGCTATGCCTTCTCTTGCATTGCAATTAGCGATGCAAAGGTCGCATTACTATGATGCAGCCCACATTTGGACAGCAGATGCCTCAGTTATGATGCATGTTTATCTTGTGCCATGATATGCCGGTTTTGACACAGCTATGAAAATTAGGTGCAATTATCTGTGGCATCTTTGCGATGCAGTTGTACGTTTTGACACAACTGCATCATTATGCAGTGCTATTGCAAATGCCACCCTTCGTTTCTGACCCAGATAGATCCTGTGTGGCCTGAATAGTTAATATCTGCCCTAGACTGTTAATATAGTACCTGGATAGTTAGTATTGGACTTGGATAATTAATATCACGGGATTTAAGAATGCATGGGATAGACATAAAGGAATTCTGGAGGTCAGGGGTAAGGGGCAACAGACTTCCTGGAAAACATAAACTGAACTTACAAACTTAAATGGGCAGACTGGGTGGGCCATAGGCCCTTATCTGCCGACACTGTCTATGTATCTATGTATCGGCTCACGATAGTTACCGTCTGACCTGGATAGATAATATTTCCCCTGAATAGCCAGTGTCTGACATGAACAGTTAGTATTTCATGTGGATAGTTAGTATAGGACTGAAATAGACACTTTCAGACATGGATAGTTAGTATCTGACCTGGATAGATACTATCTGACGTGGCTGGTTAACAAAGGAACCAGAAAGCTGCTGCCTGACCCAGATAAATGGTATCTAACCTGGATAGTTAGTATCTGACCTGGATAGTTGATATCTGACCTGGATAGTTACTATCTGGTCTGCATAGCTAAGGCAGTATCTGCCCTGGATAATTAGTATCTCCCCAAGATAATTACTATCTGACCTTAATTGTTACTATCTGCCCAGGAAAGTTACTGACTAGGATAGCTAATATTTGACCTGGCTAGGTAGTATCTGACCTGGCTAGTTAGTATTTGACCACAATAGATAGTATCGGACCAGAATAGTTAGTCTTTGACCTGGATAATTTGTATCTTACCTGGATAATTACCATTTGAGGTGGATAGTTAATATCTGACCCAGATAGTGTCTATCTTACCAGGATAGTTAAGACCTGACTTGAAAAGTTAGTATCAGGCCCAGATAGTTACTATTTGGCCTAGATAGCTACTCTCTGACTCAGATAGTTCACATCTGACCTGATAGTTCATATCAGACCCAGAGAGGTATGTTTTGACTCTGATAGGTAGTATCTGACCAGGACTCATCTGACTAGCAAGTAGGTATCTGATCCAGATTGTTTCTATCTGCCTCAGAAAATTAGTATCAGATCTAGATAGTAGGTATCTGACCTAGACAGCTAGTGTCTGACCCAAATAGTTAGTACCTGACATAGGTGTTCAGTATTTAATGTGGCTCGTTAGTATCTGAACAGGATCATAAGTATCTGACCTGGATAGTTAGTATCTGATATGGGTTTTAGTATCTGACCTGGATAATTAGTATCTTATTGGAATATTTAGTATCTGACCCACATAGTTTGATTCTAGAAGTTAAGGTAATACCAGTGCTGTTTTGAGCAATCATTCCAACCCTGAGGAATACCTACCTGCACAATTATAAAGACCGAATGAATGTGTTCTACCTCAGCTTTTCAGTTCCATACTTTCAAGGATTTACAGTATGTTTTAGCCCTAATTGGTACCTAAATGGAACAGGAAATGCACATTCCTTTGTACTGAGGGAGGGCTGAGGCAGAAGCGTGCCATTGGGGTTGAGCTCCCATTTGACATATTTAGTTTAAAAGGGTTGGGGCATGAGGGGGAAGGACAGAAGTGCACCAGCAGGGATGACATCCCATTGGTTGCATTTAATCACTGATGTGGGTGTTGAAAAGTAAAGGGGGGTTGCCAGCCCTTTGGGTGCGCTCCCAGTGTTACCACAATTAAATGACATGCTACTGATGCCGGCGATGGTTTCCCAGAGTTACCAGCACTTTTCACAAAAACCCATGTTGAAAATTTGGAGTGAAAATACCAACAACCACCTGAGGCGTTAGGGTTTCTGACCATAACGCCCCACCCTGTAGAGACTGACAGGCATCATGGGTGTGACTTGGGATTGTCGCCTGTAATACTCATACCACTCCACCCCCACCCCCACCCTGCAGCCAGTGAGAGGTATCAAGGTGTGCCTTGGACTCTTCGGCCCCAAAGTTCACCCCATTCTCCTATACTGCACCCATCTCACCATATTTCCTGACGGAATGGGTTGAGCATATGGGCCAAAGACCCCAAGGCACACCGTAACACTTGTCAGTGTCTGCAGGGCAGGGTGTGGTGAAATGGGGTGGTCGTTATGCCTGATGACCCAAAGGCACACCCCACCAATGCCAATGCCAGCAAGCAAATATTTGGCATTGACAAATTCTTATTCTTTTAAGTGATTCTATGCTCTTTCCAATGAATTCATTCACATATCTGGACTGAGTAGTACAGTATGGGCTGCATATGGCTCACGCCATGAACCAATGGGCATGCAGCCTACCGAGCTTGTCAGTCGGTGGGCGGCGGGGTGGCAGGTGGGTGGGGTGCTGCCACCCGCCGGCTGACCGGGGGGGGAGCAGGGCGGTGGGGCTCAGTTGGCGGGTGGGGGCGTACACTACACTACCAGGGTAATAGGACTGTTCTATGTTTTAAAGATGCCCACGGTCAGGCAGAGTGCGGTCCACTGGACCACCAGGGATATTGGATGGGGGGGTTTATACCGATGCCCACGATCGGGCACATAGGGGTCCACTGGACCACCAGGGATATTGGATGGGGGGGTTTATACCGATGCCCGCGATCAGGGCACATGGGGTCCACTGACCACCAGGGATATTAGAGGGGGTTTTCTTTAGATGAATGCCCGCACTGGCTTCAGGGCCGGTCCCCGACGGCTGCTGCCTGGCAGGGCGCCAGGTGCAAGTAAATCTGGATCGAAGCGCACTACGCTCTTAATGGGATGCAAATGGGGCCATAATGAATGCAAATTGCCCCATGTGCACCTTGCATAAATTATGGCCCCATTTGCATGTCCCCTTTTGAATATAGCAGGTGCTGTGCATGGCGCAATGCCACTTGCACTAGCGCATCTCCATGCTCCACTCTGGCCATGCGTTGGCATAGTGCCACTGCACCATGCACAGTGGGGGTGGCCAGGGTGCGATATTCAAAGTTGCTGCGCCATAGCGCAGCTCCGTTGAATATCGCCGAGGCCACACCCCTGCGCAACAAAGTTGAGCTGCGCCCAGGCTTGCGCCACAGCCTGGCGTAGTTTGAATATCCGGGCCTCTGTGTTTAAATTCATCTCAGTCTCCCCAAATCCCAGTAAACTGCCAATGTAGAATGACCTCCACTATAAATCACTTGGGAACAGAGCTTGCAACTGCACTCCCAAAAATATTTCAAGCAAATTATATCCCACTTCTTACTAACACACAAAAATATAAAAAAAAAATCATTTCTCTCCCACTTACACTTATTGGTGGTGTGAATGTGATCAAAATGAATACCCTCCACAAGTTAAAGCTTTACCAATTCAGACCTCAAATAATTATTTTGACCCTCTCAATAAAGCTATCTCCCAATTTCTCTAGAATAATAAAACAGAAAACAGGTTCCTCTAGTGAAATTATCATTGCTAAGACAGAAGGGAGGCTGACATTCCCTAACTTTCACCGGCATTTTCTGGCATCCTTCAGATAGTGTCTTCAGTGCTTTTTATTCAGTATACCATGTGGTCCTAATGGGCAGACGACATTTCATAGCCTACCATGCCAATTTGTTTTGGTCATGCAGTGCTCAACTTGCTATTGTAAGTGCTGTATTCACCCCTACAAGATTTCTTTGTGCCTACAATGGCAAGTATTTGATGATCTGATAGCCTAACGTGGCTTTCCGTGGGCTGCTTCTGTCTACATATGGTAACATCTGAAGTGACTTCAGGTCCCTGTGCCTGTCAGTTCTTGACATCCAGCCCAATGAATGTATGAACAGCCTGGCCTCCACCACCATAGAGAGCACCCAATGATAAAAAGCATTGAAGACATTATCTGAACGGTCTTGGCCAGAGCTATGTGGGATGCGAAATTCTGCCAGCCACATTCACGCAGGATTGCAATTCTGCTTCTGAAATGCTTTTTGGAATTTCTTCTTGAATTCTGCAGAATTCTGGAAAGCATTTCTTTGTAAACCACAGAGTAATTCTCCATGGATCTCATAAACCACAGAATAATTTTCTGCTGATCATGTAAACCACAGAATAACTTCCAAAAATCGCATAAACCATGGAGTAATTTTCTACGGACTACATAAACTGCAGTACAAGTTTGATGACAGTGATGATGATGGTGTGTGTGTGTGTGTGTGAGTGTGTATGGGGTGGTGGTGGGTGGGTGGGTGGGTGGATGAGTGTGTATCTGTGTGTGTGAGGCCCCTCGTGATATGCTTCATAGCACTGATCATGTATCACTGTCTTGTCGCACAAAGTGAATGTCACAGCAATGCTTGCATACAGCCTGCAGACCCACTACCCTGTACAGAGAAAAAAATGCTCTCTGGGTGTTGACTTTTCCCATGCTAACTATTTTCCAGGTCGTATGCAGTGGTAATGACAGATGGACCTGATAAGGATGGAGACTGTTTGGCTTTGTGCCATTCAACTTGCTAATTAGCCTGTTCATTCATGTTGGGGCCTGGTGGAACTCAGAGCAGTTTTGCCATATATAATATAACAGAATATTTTCTTATAAAATGGGCAAAGGATTTCAAGCAATCTGATTGGTTGTTAGCCGTGCATTAGATATGTCTAATGCACAGCTAAAACTAGAACCCCCATTTAGAATACACAGGCCCATTTTATAAGTGCAATAAGCCACTCTGGGGATGTGCATTAGACAGTTCTAATGCATGGCTAGAGGACTGGGCCTTTTCGGCCTGTGGCCTAAGTGCTCTCGTCCCCCCCTAGCCATACATTAGAACTGTCTAATGCACACCCCATCGTGTCTTATTGCTTACTTATGAAACACCTTTCATACACACTGGGGGGGGGTCAAAAAGGGCAGAATAATGCAGCCAGGTGCATTTTTTTAATAAAAATAACAAAGCAAATCACAGCACATGGAACATAAAAGTGCAAAGGTGCTCTATTTTTAAAGCATCAAGAAACTACTCATCACTGTACCCATTCCCTTCCAGAGCTCATACATGAGCCAAAATGTTATATGCGTCATTTAGTATGTTTGCTTGCACGCATGTGCAAGAAACATAGTGCCATCATCCGAGTTTCTGGAGGTGTGGCATCCTGTCTTCCAATTCCCTCACTGTGTTTGCAGGCACGGCCACAGTTCGCCAATGAATGCTGCAGCTGTCTATGACAGCAGTTGAAAATGCAGTGCTGTAGAGCTGAAAGGGAGAGAGCCGCTTCAGTGAGCATGATCAATTGAAGCGCTCTCTCCCTGCCCCCCCCAACAGTCTTCCAGTTGCCACGCTGGGAGCCCACCCCAGCGTGACAAAAATTCTTATGGCCAACGGGGGTGCCCAATCCCCTGTCGGCTCCACGGCCCCCCACAACAGCCTTCCAACTGCCATGCTGGGAGCCCACCCCAGTGTGGCAAACGTCCTGCGTCATCTTCCAGAAAAAAAAAACAACCTGTAAACAAAACAACGGTCCCTTGGTGGTCTCCATGGCCCCCATCCGCAACCCGCGGCCATCTTCTGCGCCACCTGCCTTCCCACACCCCCTCACCCTATACTTACCTCTGGAGTCCGGCACGATGATCTTCAGTGGACCAGGAATGCGTCTGCACTCTTCAAAGTCGACCGCAAACTGAGGAAATGCCAGTAAGCTGTATAATGCAATAAATAGGGTTTTTTCAATGCTGATGCATATCTCAGGCATTTTTTGGAATTTTGGCACCAAATTTTCAACATGGGGTTTTGGGGACTCCTCCTCATGATTTCTGTCACTGTCGTGGCGTTAATCGGGCCCAAAGGGTGATTTTGTGGTCACTGCGCGAAATCACCTTTCAGGACTAATTAATGAAATGACAGTGCCAGTGTTCATAAGGTGGGCTCTCAAAAAGCCTATGTTGCAAATTTGGTGAAAAAATTCCTAAAAATGACTGTTTTACGAGCATGCGTTGTGCAGTTCCTACACACGCTCGTACGTTCGTGAATTTTTAATATTTGCACTCCAGATTTTCAACATTGTCATTTTACCACACCTCCTTATGAGCAGTGCAACTGTCATTTTTTCACATCTCTCCCAAAATGTGTTTCCGCACATGTTGCACACAATGGCGCAGTCGGTGTGCGAAATCACTGTTTGGGACAGATTAAGAAAATCATAGTGACACTGTTCATGAGCAGAGGTCTTAAAATGGCTATGTTGAAAATTTGGTGAAAAAATTCTTAAAAATGACTGTTTTACGAGCATGCATCGCACAGTTCCGTCGCACGCTTGTAATTTCGCAATTTTTTTATATTTGCACTCCAGATTTTCAACATGCCATTTTACCACACCTCCTTATGAGCAGTACAGCTGTCATTTTTTACATCTTGCTCAAAATGTGTTTCCTCTCATGTAGTGCACAATGGCGCAGTCGGTGTGCAAAATCAATGTTTGGGAACTGATTAAGAAAATCACAGTAACACTGTTCATGAGCAGAGGTCTTAAAATGGCTATGTTAAAAATTTTGTGACAAAAGTCCATAAAATGACTGTGTTATGAGCGAGCATTGTGCAGTTTCCATGCACCCTCGTAAGTTCATGAATTTGTAATATTTTCAGTCCAGATTTTCACCACTGGCATTTTTCCACACTTCCTTATGAACAGTACAGCTGTAATTTTTCACAACATGGCGGAAATGTATTTTCACACTTTCAGCGCAGAAATGCGTGTTCGCTGTGGGAAATCATTGTTCGGGACAGATTAAGAAAATCACAGTGACACTGTTCATGAGCGGAGGTCGCAAAATGCCTGTGTTGACAATCTGCTGTAAAAAATCCCAAAACTAAATACATTACAGGTGTGCATTGCGCACTTTATACGCACGCTCGTGATTTCACCAGTTTTACTATTACTGCAGATTTTCAACATTGCCATTTGTTACATCTCCCATGAACAGTACAGCTGTCATTTTCACATCCTGTTCGAAATCTGCTTTCGCACCTGTGGTGCCAAATGCTGTAGTCGCTCTGCAAAATCAGTTTTCAGCTAATGAACTGATATTGCCACTGTTCATAACGTGGGGGTCATAAAAAGCCATGTTGAAAATCTGGAGTGAAAATACCAACAAACACCTGAGGCAATAGGGTTTGCAACCATAACGCCAAACCCTGTAGAGACTGGCAGGCATCAGGGGTGTAACTTGGGATTGTCACCTGTAACGCTCATACCATTCCACCCCCATCCACACCCTGCAGCCAGTGAGAGGCATGGAGGTGTGCCTTGGACTCTTCAGCCCCAAAGTTCACCCCATTCTCCTATACTTCACCCATCTCACCGTATTTCATGATGGAATGGGGTGAGCATAAGGGCCAAAGACTCCAAGGCACACCATGACACTTCTCGGTGTCTGCAGAGTTGGATGTGGCGAAATGGCATGGCCATTAAGCCTGTCGACCCAAAGGCATACCCCAATGCCTGTCACTCTCTCTGCATGGTGGTGGTGGGGTTGGCTTCAGTTCAATACTTCACTGCCATTCCTATTATGCAGCTCTCTGACTCCTACACTGCCAATGCCAATGCCAGCAAGCAAACATTCGGCATTGACAAATGCTTGTTTATTTAAACGTTGGTAACTGGGAAAGGCACCATGACGCAAGGCTCATTTACAGGTGCAACCTGGGGATGTTGACACATACAGGGGGTGACGATGGAAGGTACAAGGCAATAAACAGTAAAGCACAGTTTAAAAAGAGGAAATGGTCAAAAATACGAGCAATAACAGCAACAACGTAGTAAGTAGTTAGCACAAATAAATGCAATGTATACAAAATAGGTATATACAGAGCATTGTAGAAACAATGCAAGTCAGATATTTACATAGCAATTGTAGGATGAGGGTGAACAGCACTAAGTGTGAAGAGACCAGAGTTAGTTAGGTGGGACACACCAGTAGAAAGAGGCGGGGGGGGGGAGTCCCCTCCATCCTTCTCCCACCTCCGTTACCTTGCTTCAACACTTACTCTTCAAGGTTACCGTGTCCTCAGGAGTTGCTTAACCCTGCAGAAGAGACATCTGCCCTCTTTTAAGTCTTCCATTGCTGCCCTCTTACTATCTTGTCCTCTCCCTTAACCTTTCCTACCTTTTCCCAGTGTACCACCCTAGCTTGTTATATTAGTTTTGGTGTGGTGAATGTTGCCCTCTCATAGGCAAACTCAGCATTAAATGACCCACACTACCCCCTATATGCAGACCTTGTGTTATTAAACTACCTTTTCTACCTTCACCTTGGAGTACGTATGTTTTCCATTATGATGCACTTTTAGGCCCCTCTGTGGTCCCAATTGGGGTCACCTTACCATAGTGAGCTCTTTGCTCCTATCCTCTCCCTCTCCCTCTCCCCACTTCCTCTACCTCTGTGTAATCATCTCTTCTCCCTCTTCCACTCCCCCCACCCCTCTACAATCACCTTGTCCCAACTACTTATATGTATCCACTCATGCTTACCCTGGTTCAGTTTCTGATCTAATGTGTAGGTATTGTCTATGCCTACTGAAATGCCCATAATTTGTTTGGTTGTTTTGCTGTTTATGTTGCCGTATATCTTCTTCCTTGACTGTTATTCTGTTGTTAACTGTCCTATCTCCAGCTCAATTCTCATTGACTGGTACTGCTGTAACCTCTGTGTCCTATGTCTTATTGTTTAATGTCCAGGTCCATCTTGAAACTGAGCTTGCTCAATGATGCTTGCCTGGTTAAATAAAGATTTTTGATTTTGATTTTTTTTATTTTGGAGTCAAAATCAGGTGGCTGAGTATGCTTAAAGCAGGAGTGCAACAAAAAACGTTCAAAAAAGCTAGTTGCACCTACAGTTAATAAAATATTTGCATAACTGTCAAATCTACTTGTCTAGGTACTGCCTATGCTGCGCACCATAAGTTAATTTTATTTTCTCAGTCCTAACCCTTACCAGGTTTACAATGATATTTCTAAGCCAAATTTGGCAGCCATCTTTTTTTTTCTCTTGAGAAAAAAACTAAATTAAAACATTTATAGAATACTCAAATGTTGGTGGAACTAGAAAATGTTATCACAAAATGAAACTGGAAAATGGCCGGAATCTTTCAGAGTGAAAATAGGTAGGGTCAGATTTTTTGTCCAGTTTTGTTACTCCAGTGCTTTAACCTTATTTAAAATGGCTACCTTGATCTCAATGAGTTTTTAACAAGAGTTGACTTGGCTTTCCATCAAGCAATGATGTATCTGTTCTGGTATGTCCATATTATGGAAGTTCTTGACGTGTGCTGGTCCTAAAACTTTATCAGGTTTGCATAACATTTCAGCCTTAAGTCTCACTTTGATAGTGAACAAACTTATGGAGACCATACTGAAGGCATGATTGATACAGCATCTAGAGGAACATGATCTCCAGGATGTAAGGCTGCATGGATTGATGGGCAGAAGATCCTGTCAAATGAATCTCATCAACTTCTTTAACTGGGTAACCAAAACAGTGGACGGGGCCAAGCAGTGGACATCCTCTACCTGGATTTCAGCAAGGCCCTCGACTCCGTACCCCATAGAAGGCTGAGCAGGAAGTTGGGGGACCTCAGAGTAGGACAGAAGATAAGAAGATGGGCATAAAGCTGGCTAGGTAACAGAACCCAAAAGGTGATGGTTGGGGTGAGTTGTCTAGTACTAGGCTGGTCATAAGTGGCATCCCGCAGGGCTCGGTGCTAGGACCGGTGCTATTCAGTGTTTTCATTAATGATGTTGGAGATGGCATCAAGGGCAAAATGTGTCTGTTCATGGATGACACCATGCTCTGTGGGAGGGTAGACTCAGACTAGGGGATACAGGTCCTTAAAGAGGACCTAAAAAGACTTGAAAAGTGAACCAGGATCTGGCAACTGAGCTTCAATGCCAAGAAATGTAAGGTTACGCACACTGGAGCCAAAAAAAAAAACAGGACAGAGTACTACCTGGGAGGGGTCTGAGTATCTCCCACACAGAAGGAGAAGGATCTGGGAGTGTTGATGACTAGTGACCTGAAGCATTCTATGCAGTGCAAGAAGGCAGTGGCAAGGGCAAACAGGATGTTGGAGTGCACAGCCAGGGGGATCAGCAGTAGACAACAGGAGGTGGTATTGCCCTTGTAAAGATCACTTGTGAGAAGGCATCTGGAGTATGTGGTGCAGATCTGGTGCCCTCAACTTAAAAAGGATATCAGTCTGAAGGAGACAGTCCAGAGGAGGGCTACAAAGATGATTGCGGGGAAACGGTAAATCGTACAAGGAGAAACTGAGGGCCCTGTACATGTACTCCCTGGAGGACTGGAGGGTGAGAAGAGACATGACTGAGACCTTCAAGTCCTTGAAAAGGATTAATAAGGTGAACAGGGAGGGCCTCTTCAGGCTAAACTGCTGCAAAACTACAAGGGGGCACAGCCTAAAGTTGGGAGGGGTGTTTAAGAGGGAGGTTAGAAGACACTTCTTCACAGAAAGGGTGGAGAGCAGATGGAACATGCTGCCAGAAGAGGTGATCCAATCGAGGATGGTGGGCAGTTTCAAGAGAGGCTGGGATAGATATTGAAGGAGCAATAAAGATCATGGAAAGGGGGGAGGAAAGGAATGGAAAAGTAGGGGAGGGGAAGCAGGGACAACAGCCTGAGCTGAGAACCCTGTACAACGAGCAGATTAGATAGACCAAAAGGCCTAATTCTCCTGGCTTCTTCATTTGTTCGTAAGGTATAATACCCACGCTGCTAATCAATTAACTCTAGATTCACCACTTAGGCACTTAGTAGTAACAACAACAAAAATGGAAAGGGACCTGGGGGTAATCATATCAGATGACCTTAAGGTTAGCAAGCAATGCGAGAAGGTGGTAGGGAGGGCTGGGGGGATACTTGGATGTATAGGGAGAGGCATCATCAGCAGAAAACAGGAAGATGTTATCCCCCTGTACAGACAGTTGGTGAGACCCCATCTGGAGTACTGTGCCCAGTTCTGGAGACCCCATCTCCATAAGGACATAGACAGGATAGAGACAGTCCAGAGGGCAACTAAAATGGTGCAGGGTCTGCAAGAGAAGCCATATGAGGGAGAGACTAAAGGAGCTTAATACGATACCCTTGAGGAAAGAAGGAAAGGGGGGATGATAGAAACGTTTAAGTACCTCAGTGAATCAACAAAGTCCAAGAGGGTAGCATATTTCAGAAAAGAGATGTGCAAGAACAAGGGACACAATTTGAAGATAGAGGGGGGATGGCTCAGGGGCAATTTGAGGAAGTATTTTTTCACAGAGAGGGTGGTGGATGCATGGAACAGCCTTCCTGAGGAGGTTGTGGGGTCTAAAACTGTGGGAGAATTCAAGAATGCATTGGACAGACATAAGGCAATTCTTGTTGGGGGTAGGAAGAAATAGGCTGTTGGTTAAATAGGATCTGCAGCTTATCCTCTAGGTAGGGAAATGGGCAGACTAGGTGGACCAAGCGGTCCTTATCTGCCGTCAAAGTCTATGTTTCTATGTTTCTATGTAGGCAGACTAAATTGGCCAGAGGGTTTTTCACTGTACATTGTTAAAATCTGGACCTCTGCTCCAAATTGCTTATAGTGTGTGGGTAAGGGCTGTTGTGTATGAAAATCAATGGAAATACACTGCTGTTGCACCATCGATGGACGTCAACATGCTGTTGTACTATCTTGAGTATGTCACATCGATGGTGCGAGAGCATCGATCGTCATTGCGTATGTGCACTCGGTGCGCTGAACTCCAGGAAACGGCCATTGCCACAAGTGCTGGCATCAGATTGGAACTGCACAGAGCAAACCCCTCCAAGTAAGGACAGCAGCTAGATTTTAAATGTGTATGTTAGAGCAAGGGCCAAGTTTTACTAAAAAATGTTAATGTGAGGGGAGGGATTGGGACAGAGCTTGTTCTTGAGTTGGGGTCGTGGGTGTCCAAGTCATAAAATCACGGCGCAGGATTCATTTTACCATTTAAAAGTTGCTGGTGTTGATTTTACTGTTGTCCCATACACTATACAAGATAATGGGCAACAGTAAACAACAAAATGTTGTTCACTTTTTGAGGTTGTATGACAACCAAAAACGTTTTGAACTTCACTCTCGAGGTTTACATGGTAGTCATAACAACCTCACGAAGTGAACATTGCTGTTGTGCACTGTTGCCCATCCATTATTCTCTATGTCATGCTGCAGTAGTGATGTCAAATTGTTGTTGTGCTGCACTAGATACATCACTACTGCAGCACAGCAAGATAGAACATATTCACGCATGCACGATGAGCGGCCACGGTGGTGAGAGCTGGCCAAGGAAGCGACGACACAGGGAAGAACCAAAACACCATGCAGTACCGTAAGGCAATCTTACAAGGGGGCATTCTTTTTGACTGTGATGATTGCCTATGCATTATAAAAGATTGCGTATGAGCATACTAGTGGTATTGTGGCTGAGTGGTCTAAGGCACTGGATTAAGACTCCTGTCTTTTGTGCTGGTAGTATAGCCTAGAGGTTAGAGTAATGAGGTGTGAATGAGCTTGGTACATCCAGCAAACTAGACCTAGGTATGATTCTCACAACCTCCACTTGTATACTGTGTGACTCTGAGCAAGCCACTTAACCGCCCAGTACTTCCAGGTCGTCCCTGAAAAAAGGTACTTGTGCCTAGTTGGCCTTACATGGTTACCAAAGACTAAAATAAAAAAAAAAAATACACAAACAATGCTGTTTTTTGATCTCAACATTTCCATGGCAATGAGACCTCTTGAGCTGCACTCTCTCTAGGTCTCATGTTACCACAGAAATGTCGCAATTGAAAAACAGCATTGTTGTGTATGTCTGCTCATTCACAATCCTCTGAGTATGTTGGAAGCTAAAAGTCATGCTTGTTTTATATTGTGTTACAAGAAACATGTTCCTTAATTTGTTGTGTGCTTCTTGTATCTACTGTTTTAACTCCTACCCACCCACTCCCGGCAACTGCGCCTAATCAGTTAATCTTACCTAGTCATATTATGCCGTCGAGCCTACCTCCTGCACTGGTTTTCTTAGCTTATACCTTAGCAATCTGGGTGTTGGTAATCTACTACTAGCTGGCCTTGCTCCCTGTGTGGCAAGGGTGGTGGACACTTGTAATACACTGCTGGAAGAGGTCATCTCGTTGAAGACAGTGGGCAGCTTTAAGAGAGGTGGGATAGGTATAGGGGAAAGGTAAGGAACATGGGTAGGGAGGATGGGAGGAGTGGGGGGTGGGCAGGGACATTAGCCAAGTTGTGGACCCTGCAATACGAGCAGACTTGATAGACCAAATGGCCTTCTTCTGCTGGCTTCTTCATATGTTCATATGCATGTTTGTATGTACTGTATAGCACTTCTATCTTAATTTGCATTATGTCTCACTTTTATTTTGTCTTGTCCTGAATATTCTGCCTGCAAAGTGTGACTGCACACTTATTTATTTTTACTTTATTTTATTGTTTGTATTTTTATTGCACTTTTTGTTTACCTCACATTATGTATTTTCAGTTGCACATCAGGTACTGTATACTTCCCTTCCCCCATCTCCCCAGGATGCATCTAGAAATGAGTTGTTCAAAGTTCAGTATGGCATTTGTTGTGAAACTTTTGAAAAAAAAACAACAAAAAAAACATAAATACATACATACTGTACCTGATGTTTCTTGTACCATTTGCTATATATATATATATATATATATATATATATATCTTATGTTTTTACATATTTTGGGTCCCCTTTTGAAAATGGGCATTTTTTTGTCTTTGGAGTCTTACTTGGTTAACAAAATGTTAAATAAAATAAACCGCCCGAGCTCCCTGGTGTTGGGGCACACTGCCACTGGATCAGGGGTTCAGTGGGCCATGAAGGATCAGAGACTTAAGGTTGTATTGTTATTGCCCAGGTCCATCTTGGAAACAAGTTCTCCTCAAAGATGTCTCATCTGGTTAAATAAAGATTGATTGGTTGATTGATTTTGATCCTTTGATAAAACTGCACCATTGTACTCTGACTCCCTGCAAGGGGCTTTTCTCAGACAGATAGTCAGGGAACCCAGTACGGATGGGGCAGTACTGAGCCTGGTGCTTACAGACAGGGACAGTACTGAAGACCATGGGCAGTCTCACTGGTACCAGTGATCACCATGCAGTGTGGTTCAACATAAAGACAGGAGCACAGATGAACCACACAAGGATATGCATTCTGCACTTTACAGAGCCACTGACACCTCAAGAAGAACTCTGAGGAACATAATATTTGAACACAAAGCAGCTTACAGTTCTCATTACTTCTGCATTTCTTACCCCCATTATTTATTACTGAGGTCAAACGCATGAACACAGAAGAGTTGTTCCTGTGGGTTCATCAGCTCCTGTTGCTTCTTTCCAACCTAATGTCATAATACTGTGCTTGTGACATCACAGTCATTACCATATCAACAGACTGTGATGTCACAATAGAGCTTTATTTTTAATTTTTTTTATTTTGTTTATTCAAAATTCAGAAAGTACCTTTGAGTCAAAGACTCATTTACAAAGGTTCCATGTCACATAGATAGGACAATACAGTATTAAGGTAAATACAGTGCAGTAAGCAGGACAAGTTAGGTACACGGTAAAATACAACTGTAGGCTCACATTCAGGACCTAATAAACTCAAGGTAATAGGCAGACCAGAATAAGCATATAGACATTTATACAGAGATGCTCAAGATTGTAGGTAAGGGGTACCCCCCCCCCCGTAAGCCAGCCAGAGGCCATTGTCATGGTAGGGAGTAAGTTACAGAGGCAGATGAGCTCTAAGGGATAAAGATCCTGTTTGTGTGGCAATTTCTTCAGTAACAAATACTGAAGAGGAGAAATCTATAGAAGCCATGTAACATACAAGCTGAATCGTGTCCAACTATTATGTTTTCCAAAGGTTTTTCAAAGGCGTCAGCTGCTCTTTGAGAGGGAAGATTTTAAAGCAGTGGGTGACTGCCTCAGGAATGGCCTAAGAGGGGTGGAGGAGTGCCACAGAGGATGGAACAGGTGAGGATAATAACAGCGGCCATAAGAAAAGCAACCAACCTATGCATAAAAGAAGGAAGCAGAAGGAGGAGACAAATATGGTTCTCCAAGGAAGTGGAAAAGGTGGCAAAAGGAAAAAGGGTGCCATTCAAGAGGTATAAAAAAACGCAGAGAGAGTAGCATAGAGAGGTTTATCTAGAGAAACAATAGGAAGCAGATGAGGCCGTGAGGGGAGCAACGGTGCAGAGAGAGAAAATGATTGCCAAAGGGTCCAACAAAGAAGATAAGACTTCCTTCAGGTACATATAGGAGAAGGAAAACAAGGGGAGGGATAGTAAGAATTAGAAGGGTAGAAGGGTGAGACTGTGCAGGAGACCAAGAAAAGGCTGACTTTTTAAAGAGGTATGTGTGCCCAATCTTTATAGTGGAGGATGGAGGGGATGGACCACCAGGGAGAAGCAGGGCTAGGGTGGGGAGGGAAGTGGACACAGGTCCATTTTCAGAGGAGGGTGCTGAAATTACTTATATCCTTGGAGGTGGGTGAGGCTCTGGGACCTGATGGGATTCACTCCAGGATTCTAAACAAACTTAGGGAGATGCTGGCTGCCCCGCTGACAGCCTTGTTCAACAACTCACTAGAAACAGGAGTGGTTCCAGAGGACTAGAGAAGGGCTGGTGTTACCTCTCTACACAAGAGTGGTAGCAGGGAGGAGGATGACAATTATAGGCTGGTCAGCCTCACTTTAGTGGTAAGTAAATTGATGGAAACGCGAATGAAAGAGAGGATGAAGTATCTTGAATCCAATGGGCTGCAAGATCATAGACAACATGGATTCTTGAGGGGCAGGTTATTACATAGGATGCAGGGAGGGTCAACAGACACTAAATAGAGTGTGCTGAAACAGAAGAGGTAGGGAACATCAGGGCCAGGTAGACACAGGCTAATTATGGCCACACGGGATTGCTCCATGAAGGGAAGGTGCGTGTCAGTCCTGCTTCAGTTCAATGCAAAAAAAGGGGACCAGCACTCATTATCTTCTGCTACAAGTTGCAATACTTGTCAGTCTCTTAGAAAAATATTTTGTTTTTATTATGAAACAAACACAGATATTGAAGGGGTGTAGTCCAGGGAGAACTCCACACAAATATACGCTAATCAGTCATTTTCTGCTATCAAATTTGTTTCTATGTAAAAATGTTCACGGCAGAGTTCTGGTGTCGGACAGGAGCAAACAATTTGTTTTGTTTTTTTTTTTACATTTTTCAGTCAGTCACAAACAAAAAGCAAACTTTTCTTCCACCTATGTTTTCCCTGCAGTTGCAAATGCACAGCTCTGGCAGTTTTGAAAACTTATAACTTTCAAATATTTAATATTTTCAGCTGCCCTATTCTGAGCCAGTACCTACTGAACCTGAAAGTTTCAGGTTTTAAATCAGCCTATTTTTTCATTGTCTAAATGCCAAAAAAAATCTCTAATGGGGAGAATTTACATAACTTTACAATTTACAACTTAACAGCCATATTGATTATTTTGGCATTTCATGGATGTAACATACAAAGGATCTAGGTTCGTTTTTTTAACACACATCTCCTACTTGTCCTCCTTTTCAAGTGCTATTAATTAGGATTCCAGCTTTTTCTAAATGGAACGTTTGCTACCAAAATGGGGACTAGTGCATGCAAAAGAAAATACATCTTTTTTAATAACATTATCTACAGTTAATAAAAAAATAAATAATTTCCTGTTTTTGCATTCCAGTGCTCTTTTTTCATAATACACTCTCTACATAAACTAGGATACACTCAACATACTGTTATGTATAGCAAGAAGTAACTGACCGTTTGCTGTTAAGGCAACAGTAAAACTGATTTATAGAAAATTAGCATGACTCAAAACTGAACATAACAATGACTGCCCTTTATATAACAAATACTGTATAATTAATTTAACCAAAACAATCTTACAGTTCTCACAGAAACATATAGAGAACAGAAATAACAATTACTGAGATATTGGGTTGGATGTCGGTATATGTCAGTCAACAGTCTCAGTAATTACCTTTTTTAATTATTTACTTCAGGAAGTTCAAGCTGTCCAGCACTTTCCTTCTAGAAATATCTACTATAGCTGAAACCCCTCGACCCTTTGTTTTGACAAAAACTGAAGACATCAAGACTGAGTGAAGAACCTTGCTATTGTAAACCCCCACTGGGAAAAATGCACTCGGAAATCTAGCTGGTTTAATTGTTGGTAAAGTAAGATAGTAGAAGACTAGTAAATTCACTTGTTGGCATCTCTTCATCAAAAGTAATATATTAGCATTGTTTCTATTCATACACTTATCCCAGTTTGCTTTGAAACCCTAAATGTTTTTATTGTTAACTGTTAACTGTATATTGCGCAATGAATATAGTGTGAACAATAAGGTATAAACTTTCCAAAATCTACACAAACCAGTGCTTGAGAGCCACATGTATAACTACCTGAGACAGACCTGGATGTGAAAGCAGGCGCAGTATGTCCATATGTAACCACAAACCCGAGCGGAGCATCAAACATTATGGATTACAAGAAGATGAGTGTACCAAATGCCCTATGAGTCCTGTCGTAGCTAAAAAAATCTGGCCAGAAAACCAAAATGCTCACACAGCTACCACCAGCTCATCCCCTGACTGAGCCACAAAATGAACTTGTGATGACGGCTAGCCACGGTAGATCACACAGATCCAAACCAAAACCTTGACACTGCCTCTGACAAGTATCCTGAACCCACGTACCAGTGCCCCACTGACCACTCAGATTCCAATGCCCAGCGTATCATGAGTAGCAACTCACAGTCATCAGCAGTAACTAACCATACTGAGAAGGCTCTGAAACATACATGTAATATTCTACCCTGATCCCCCCCACACAGAAGAATAAAATGAAAAAAACAAACTATTGGTAAACTAAATAATCTAGCTAACCACTAGAGTACTCCTGTGCTACACCTATTATATTTATTGAATTTATACCACTGTTTATTAAGTTATTTATTACAATGTGAAACATGTTTTATTTATTTATTTATTTAACAGACGTTAGGATTGCAACCTTTGAGTCAGGGACTCATTTACAAAGGCTCCGCATCAGAAAAAACAAATACAAACACTTAATACATACAGACATAGAATGGCAGCTAAAGGTTACAGTTTTTTCAGTTATACAATATTGTAGAATCAAGATCAGCTATACATTGCATTGAACGTGTTACCGAGAGCTGTATTTTGCAGTTTTCAAGAGAACAATAAGTTTGCTGATACAGGGAGGGAGGGAGTAACAGGTTTGATATTTACAATGAAGTAGAGAATTAGACAGATATCTTGTGAGCACAGCCAAAGGAGGCATTGTTAATAGGTACAGCTTGGTAGCCCTATCAGTAGGAGCCCAGTGGTGAGGTGGTCCCATAAGATAACGAGATGACCCGGCACTAGCTGGTTAGAAAGTTTGCAACCATTTTTTGTTATGTGCTATTTATTGCACAAAAGGTATTATTCATGTTTTATTTTCTCAGAAAACGTACACCATTACAATGAAACTTGAACTACTTTTTTCTCTTATTTATTACAAAACATATTTATTGTGCTACTTATTCTATTGGATACGAATATATACGAATATTCGAAGAAGCCAGCAGAAGAAGGCGATTTGGTCTATCAAGTCTGCTCGTATTGCAGGGTCCACAGCATGAGCTAATGTCCCTGCCCTCCTATCCTCCCTACCCATGATTCTTACCTTCCCCCATGCCTATCCCAGCCTCTCTTAAAGCTGCCCACTGTATTCAATGAGATGACCTCTTCTGGCAGCGCATTCCAAGTGTCCACCACCCTCTGTGAAGAAGTGCTTCCTGACCTCTCTCCTAAACCTTCCACCCTCCAGCTTAAGACTGTGCCCCTTTGTGATATGGTTGCCACTCAGCTTAAAGAGACTCTCCTTATCAACTTTATTTATCCCTTTCAAGTACTTAAATGTCCCAATAATGTCCCCTCTCTCTCTCTCTCTCTCTCTCTCTCTCTCTCTCCTGTTTTCCAGGGAGTACACGTTCAGTGCCCTCAACCTCTCCTCGTATGCCTTGCCCTGCTGACCGGCTATCATCTTTGTAGCCCTCCACTGTACCTTCTCCAGCAGGTTAATGTCCTTTTTGAGGTGTGGGCACCAGTACTGAACTCCATACTCTAGATGCGGCCTTACCAGTGACCTGTACAAGGGCAGTATAACTACCTTTCTCCTACTACTGATCCTCCTAGCTATGCATCCCAGCATCTTGTTTGCCTTTGTTGCTGCTTTCTAGCACTGCGTGGAGTGCTTCAGGTCCCTAGTGATCATCACTGTTTATTAAGTCAGCAAATGTTAACTGTTAAACAGTTAAATTAGTAAAAAAAAATTTACAAACTCATTCTTACATTTCTTTAACTCCAAGGTTTGATTTTCAAGGTTTCATAAAGCAGATTTTGACCAGAGTGGTTTTGGTGTATAGTGTGGGAATCGTGACCTATCTGCATCACTAGTTTCATTCTATCATCTGTGATCCTGTCACAGGCTCCACACACTGCCCTGACAGTTTCAACCACACCAGAAAAAGAAAAAACAACTCGTAACTACTTAAACCTAAGACCGAATCTACAGTGTGTTATTTGGAGCAAATGCTAAATGAAACCTCACTAAGCAAGTGTTTCATGTAAAATTCCTGGAAGGTACCAGATTGGAGACTGCCGAGCACTCAGTAAAAAAATCCATAGTTCAGGTGAGGAGTGTGGGTGTCAGAAAATCATGTGATGCGTTCCAACCAATGACAGAACAGGATTTTTATGGCTCATTTTATAATTTTTCTTGTAACAAATAAAAGCCCATTTTCTGAGTCTAATAGAACACTCCAGTGTGTGCTGCCATAAGGGACTTATGCTCTTCTCTGTTGGTGTCGGCATTCGGCTACATCTCATGCCTAACAGCCACCCAAGGCATCCATTGTTCCCTTATAACCACACAACCTGCCATGTGTTATTGTTGAACAGACTCAGTCACCTATATCTCTAGAGAGCGTCCAGCTACAGGTGAGCCCATACCTTATTTGAGAGAGCTTTTCATGGGCTTTCAGACTATGTTGTCCACTGTACTTAGGGAGGCGGTATAGCGCAGTGGTTTAAGGCTCTGAGCTGCAAACCTGGAGACTGGGGTTTGAATCCCACAGCCCCACTTGTATATTGTGTGACCCTGAGCAAGTCACTTAACTTCCTTGTGCTCCCAGGTTGCACCTGGAAACAAGCTTTGGCTTAGTCTGCCTTTCCTGGTTAAACAATTTCCCCTTTCCCTATACATGAATATGTCCCTTTAATAGTAACTTTTAAAGGCAGTGAACTATAGCCGGCCAGGCCCAGTGGCACTGAGGGTTGAGGCATCTCTGCCTTACCTCGCGCTATGCCAGCAACCTGGATTCGGGAATGGTCTCAGGCCGTCAGGGGGCCAGGGTGAAGCAGGATTGAGCCCAGTGGCTCTCCTATCCAAGGGGTGGGAGGTTGCCCTCCTGTAGTCCCGATGTCACAGGGTGGAGGTCCAGTGGCAGTGCAGGCAGATATGGGTGACTGGCAGGGTGGGGTACGCGCATGCCTCCACATATGCGCACTCGTACCAGGGATGCACAGGTGAGCGGGCGTAAAATGGGGGAAAAACGAATAGTGAACTATTACTTCTTATATTAGAAGTATGAGTTATCCCTTTTGCCAGTTAGAAGATTTTCTACCTGATGGAGCTGTGTGGAATACATAATTCTGCATTGGTTATTCCTGCAGAGTAGCAGGTTCACTTCCAAAATGCTTTCAGGAATTCGCCTTCATAGCAGTAGGAGAAAAAAAACATAAAACACTTTAGATCACACCCTGGGATGCTTCCACAAGCCAGCCAGATTGCCTCCCAATACTGTTTTACCTCATTGCAAGTCCAAATGTTATGTGTTATGGAACCCTTTCCTGAAAGGCGCCTCCAACATTTGTTGTCATTGGTAATATTCCCAGGTCCATGTGTTTAGCTGGAGAATAGTGCCACATACGTACTATTTTTAAAAAAGTCAAAAGTCATGTTCAGTGATCACAATGCAGAATACAAAAGGATCTAAAGGGGTCTATTGGGCCCCATTGGGGTCTTGAAAAAACACACATAGTGTGGTCTCCTAATAGAGAAAACAGCAGATTGTATGTCCTCTATATTTTTACTGCATTCTATGTATAGATATAAGTTTTAATGATCATAGCGTATGTCTTCTTAGCTGATTGTTTTACAGAAACTTCTATGATTTGTGTCATTTACACGTAGACTGAATTTTTCTGGATATGCTTTGTAGTTATAAAAAACAAATAAAATCTTTATGGAAAACAATTATCACAGTGCTTACACTGCATTTTTATGTTGCTTGCACGCATGTGCAAGAAACATAGTGCCATCATCGGAGATTTCGGAGGTGTGTCACCTCCTCCTCCAATTCGGTCAGTGAGCTGGCAGGCGCGGCCCCTGTAAGCCAATGCATTTTGGAGCTGTCTATGACACGTTCCAAAATGCAGTGGCATACAGTTGAAAGGGGGAGCTACGCTTCAGTGAGCAGAGATAAGCCCACTGAGCGTAGCTCCCCCCACCGCGGGCGTGCACGCCCCGCATCTACTGCGTAGCCGGCCAGAGGTGCCCAATCCCGTCGGCTGAGCTGCGTCTCTCCCAGTGTGTAGGTGCCACGCTGGAGCCCACCCCAAGCGTGGCAATAAATCCTTTGGCGGCGGGGTGCCCAATCCCCGTCGGCTGAACGCCTCAACGTCCTTGTGCCACACTGGAGCCCACCCCAGCGTGGAAAAGCGGTCCTGACGTCTTTTTTTAAACCTGAAAAACGAAAAAGGTCCTATGGGCGTCTCCGACCCCCCTCCCACAACCCGCACCCACCACTGCACCCAGCCTCCCCACACCCCCACCATGCCCACCTCCGGACTCCGGCGCAGCGATCTTGTTGGACGGGAACACGTCTGCACTCTTCAAAGCCGACCACGAACTGAGAAGTGCCGGTAAGCTGTATAATTGGCCTAGATAGGGGTTTCAACTTGTTGCATATCTCAGGCATTTTTGGGAATTTTGCACCAAATTTTCAACATGGGGTTTTGGGACCCTTCTCATGAATGATGTCACTGTCATGGCGTTATTCAGGCCCAAAGGGTGATTTGGCGCGGTGACTGTGAAATCACCCGCTCGGGCCTGAATCCACCATGACAGTGACATCATTCATGAAGAATCCCAAAACCCATGTTAATCTGGTACAAAATTCAAAAAATGACTTTTTTCTGGCGTCGTTGTGCAGTTCCTCGCCGGGCTCGTAAGTTCGCGAATTTCAATATTTTCACTCCAGATTTTCAACATTGCCATTTTACCACACCTTCTTATGAGTAGTACAGCTGTCATTTTTCACATCTCACCCAAAATGTGTTTCGCCCATGTAGCACAGAATGGTGCAGTCGGTTCTGTAAATCAATGTACGGGACAAATTAAGAAAATCACAGTGACACTGTTCATGAGCAGAGGTCTTAAATGGCTATGTTGAAAATTTGGTGAAAAAATCCTAAAATTACTGTTTTACTGAGCGTTCGTGCGCAGTTCTCATGCGCTCGTAAGTTCTAAATTTTCAATATTTTCACTCCAGATTTTCAACATTGCCATTTTACCACACCTCCTTATGAGCAGTATAGCTGTCATTTTTCACATCCTGCCCAAAACATGTTTCCGCCCATGTAGCGCACAATGGCGCAGTCGGTGTGCAAACTCAATGTATGGGACACATTAACAAAATCACAGTGACACTGTTCATGAGCAGAGGTCTTAAAATGGCTATGTTGAAAATTTGGTGAAAAAATTCCTAAAAATTACTGTTTTACGAGTGTGCGTTGCGCAGTTCCTACGCACACTCGTAAGTTCGCAAATTTTCAATATTTGCACTGCAATGACTTCCAAATACCTAAACAGCACATAGAAGCAAGCAACATTCGGCATTGACAAATGCTTGTTTATAAAGTGCTAGTGCCGTGATTGCAACACTACTATGGAAAATGTTAGGATTCACAGTTGAAATCTGTTGTAAAAAAATTATGCAATACATTTTTATTGAGTCCAATAGGAGAGAGCCATCTTGAGTAGGGGGCTATTGTGAACACCATGGAGTGACATGGAATTGCATCTTACCCACCATCACAGAGCAGGTATTGAAATGGATCCATACTTAATCAGCAATTTTGGTGCTTTCTGATTTTAAGGGAGTTTTCTTCAGGTAGTATTGGTTAAAAACCTAAAAGTGGCTAGGCTATGTACTGTATATGATACTCTTTTTCCCCATTCGAGTTTGCTTTAGCACTTTATTTGTATTTGAAACAATAAAATGTGCACTCCTTTTACTATGGCTTGGTTCAGGTTTTCATCACTATTTTCTACTATTTTTGAACACCCACTGTTTAAAGTGCAACTCTCTACCGTAATAAAAAGGCTAAATCCACTAGCTTCACACCAGTTATGTTTTAACTTCATTGTTCTCTAGGTTTGTTTTCACTTTTCCCTATTGTTCCTCTACTAAATATTGGAGATAGTATAGTACTTATTTCACAAGCCTTTCAAAATGTATCCGACTCTCCCCTGCTGACCTCACAATTGCTGTTTGTGACATCACAGTCTGTTGTCATGGTGAGTACTATGATGTCATAAACAAAAGCACTGTGAGGTTAACTTGGGAGCGACAAATGCTTTTTATACAGATTTTTTGGGTAGATTACCAAGATGTACTGTTAAACCAACCATGAAAGGAACTTTGAAAAAGAAAAAAGGTATTCTGTGGTAAACTGTAATTAAGCAATAACGCCCAACAGGGTGTGTGTCGTGCTGGGATAACGTCACACCTCAGGTGGTTGGGCAAGAGGCCGCAGGCCGAGTGCATCCAATACCTGAGGTGTGATGTTATCCCAGCACAACACACACCCTGGAGGGCATTATTGCTATTATACAATGGCTTGTTGTTATACAAAATAAAAAAAAATAAAAAAAATGTTTTTAGTAGATTTTTAGTGAGGCAGTGTATCTTTGTTTCTGTAAGGGAGAGGGAGTGAAAGTTGTAACAAATCAATACAGTGATGTTATACTGCGATATCATCACTGTCTCAGGGACACACTGACCAATCAGAGTCCAGGAAATGTTCTTGCCATTGTATAATAGTTGATATATCATATTTATGAAAGCACATGGTAAAGTGCACAGCTGTTCTTTAACATCACGTTTTTTGTGGCCAACATGAACTAGCATGCAGCAAACACTGCTCCTTAACCTTATGAGACAACAGGCTGGCATTATAGTATAGAGGTAAGAATAATGAGCTGTGAGTGATATTGGTATATCCAGCAGACCTGGGTTTGATTCCCAAAACTTCCACTTGCATACTCTGTGACTCTGAGCAAATCACTTAGCATCCACAGTGCTCCTGGGTTGCCCCAGAAAACAGGCACTTGTGCCTAGTGGGTCTTATCCAATTACCAAAGAATAAAAAAATGTATACATGAACAGCAGAGAATACTGATAAAACCTGGCATGAGTCATATTAAAAGGAGTGCTCATTGTAATTTTTCAAATATTAAAAAAGTGATAAAGCAGTCTCAAAACAGAGAAAGAAAAGTATTGTACAAGACCGGAGGTAAGGGACAGTCTAAAATGGAATAAAACAGTTTAGGTCAAAATGTTCACCATAACATGCACTACTGCTTTCACCAGTAATTATAAAACTGTATTTTGAAGGGTACATTTCATGCAGGTCAAACCCCTGAACACTTTGCATTATGGGTAAAGGCTAGTGGCACCAGATCTGTCGGTGCAGTAATGAACCAGTCAAAGATGTACATTCAGATCCATACAATAATATTTTATATGAAAGCATTATGATATTACAATTTTTAATATCAATTTAGTTGCTCTGAAACATATTTAACTTGGTAGGCAAATGGATGTGTACTCACCTCTTTACTGGCTAATCGAGCCATTTAAAAATCTCTCACCGTGTGGTTTCACCTCCCAAGTTAAGAGGTTGTTCTTCTCTGGTGAATCTGAATTCTGTTGATACAAATCTTGCTTTCTCTCATTGGCTCTTTATATAATGCAGGTTTTGGGTGGGTCCATAAAGGTTTTTTCTTCCTCCTCTCCTGGGTGGGTTTTGCAATTAATAATAATTTTTCAAGAGGTGGCCTGGCTGTGACCTGGGGTCATGTCCATTATCTCAGCAGTTGACAGTGCTGAAACAGATGTGAAGTGGGAACCTCCCCAGCACCAAAGTTTGCTGAAATCACACAAGAAACCTCTCAGCAGGCACGTACTTTAAAGAGTGAGTACAGAAGTGTGTGCATGTGTGGTCTGTGTCAATGCCAGCAGCTCCAGTTTGTTGTATGCTCCTCTCTGGGGCTAGAAGGTCAGAAAGTTGTGGGTTCTAGTTCCGCACCTAGCACTTGGGCTGATATCCAATAACATCACTGCGTGCCAGCATGGGGGGGGGCACTGAACCTTGGAAGTGCTAGATTTCAGATGAGATGATAAACCAAGGTCCCTTCTGCCCATCTCTGGTGGCTGCTCAGGTGGATGTTAAGGATCCCATGACACTTATCGATAAGAGTAAAGGATTTTTCTTGGTGTTGTGGCCAACATTCCCCCTGTTAATAGAACTAGTCCGTGTAACTCACCTACCCCCAGGATGTACCTTGAAATGAGACGCCAGCTCAACTGGGTTTTTGTGGTTCACAATTACAGATAAGTTGTGTGTGTACAGAGAATTTAATGCTTGAGAATGTTTTTTGTGATCACATTCCCTGTGGATGCAAAGTTTAGTCACCATACAGGTAAATGTGTGGGTGCTCCCCTACTTCCCTCTAACCCCCCCCCCAACAGCCTTCACCTTCCCAGAAAACCCTCCTGGAGCTGAGAGGATAAAGGCATGATCTCCTTTTTGAATGTGACCGTGTTACCTCCCCAAAACCAAACCACCACTGTTACACATTTTAAAAATAATTATTTTCTTACTTGGAGGATCTCAGACTCCAGTGTGTCCCCCTGTATCATGGTTTCCTCTTTCTGTTTCTCTGTGTGAGTGTCACATGGGTGAACTTCTTTCCATTGCCTTCTACAGCCACTCCAGTGTCTTTCCTTTGAGTACTGCTATGTTTTCAACTCCTGTCATGGACATTGCTACTAGCCAGACACCTTTTTAGGTCCCCAAGAGGTCAGAAGAAAAAATTACTCATCTTGGTAATCTTGTTTCTTCCAGGGTATTCTCCAATATTCACAACTCTTGCAGTCAGCCTTTGAAGTAGAACTGCCCAGAGATAGAACGTTATGCTAATGATAGAACCTATCATTGGCTAGTGCCACTTTTCAAATGCTGCCATTATCAACTGTATTCTATAATGCCTCGGATTTCTTGGAGAGCCTGCAAGGAAAGGCCCAACCAACAAAAACAACTACCTAACAATAAAAAGAAAGCTAATCAAACAAACCCCCAACTGGAGGAAACTACCCCTCCCACCCTACCCTGGATGTCAGAATCACCTGAAGAAAGGGAAACAATGCCCAGCAGGGCTCAAAAGATAGGCTATGTCAGTGTGAGGCACCCTACACATGGTTATTCAACCTGGAGTGCAGAGGCCACTAGTTCTAGAAGGGGAGGCAAGGTGGGTGAGTTATGAATACTGGAGAATACTTTGGAAGAAACAAGATTACTACAGTGAGTAATTTTTTCTTCTTACCCCAGGAACTCTCCAATATTCCTAACTCTTGCAAACTAAGAAGCAGTATCTTTGGAGGTGGGCACAGAACCTACTTCGGGAACAGACTCTGCAGGACTGCTGTGCCAAACCTGGTATCATGTCTGGACTGGGTGTCCAGACTGTAATGCTTTGTAAATGTGTGTTCTGTGCTCCATGTAGCTGCTTTACAGATTTCCACCAATGGAACATCCTAGGCAGCTGCTATAGTAGCAGCTGTTCCTCTTGTGAAATGGGCCCTCAGCCTTGTTGGGGGCTCCTTCCCAGCTTTTGAGTAGCAAAACTGGATGCACTGAGCTATCCATCAAGAAATGGACCTCTTAGAGGCTGAATTTCCCTTACCCACATCCCCATAAGTCAGGAACGGCTGTTGTCCGTCCTGCCTATGGTCCTTAGTGAGAGTCATGTGGTAGCTCAAAGCTGTCTCGACATCAAGACTATGGAGTCTTCGTTCACCTGAGCTAGAATGCTCAGTAAAAAAAAAATTAGCAGAGTGATGGATTGATTTAAGTGGAAATCAGAGACCACTTTAGGGAGGAATTTCCTATTTGTTCCCAGAATTGCCTTATCTCTATGAAATGAGATGTAGTCTTTTTCAACACACAGAGCCTGCAGCTCACTAATCCTTCTGGCAGAAGCGATGGCTACCAGGAACACTGTCTTCCAGGTAACATACTTCAAATGAGCTGAGACCATGGGCTCAAATGGGGGACCCATGAGCTGGGGCAATGCAGACATTCATGTCCCAAGCTGGCACCGGTTCCCTGTGGAGGGAGTGCAGATGGGTCAGACCTTTGAAGAATTTTTTGAAAATAGGGTCGGATGCCATGGAGACACCCTTTCCAGCTGAGATGTAAGTAGATACTGAAGCAAGATGGACTCTCAAAGTTATCTCTTCCATTTAGAAGCATAGGTTTTCTTAGTAGAAGAATTCTTGTAACCCCTCAAAACATTCAAAACACTTTCTGAAAGCTGTAGGGCTGCATACTCTAAGTCCTCAAGAGCCAAGCCTTGAGCCTGAGGGATCTGAGGTTCAGGTACAGGATCCTCCCCTGGTTGGAAGTTAACAGGTTGTGCTTCCAAGGGAGGTGTTTTGGCTTTTTCACAGAGATGGAGAGCAGCAGAGTACCATGGCTGCCTAGCCCAGTCTGGTGCCATCAGTATCATTGTTGCTGACTGGGATCTGAATTTGATCAGAACCCTGAGGATCATGGGAAATGGAGGAAAGGCATATAGTTGTCTCCCTGATTAGTCCAGAGTCAGAGCATGCAGGGATATTGTACCCCTGACTGGTGGTCTGCAACAATACGTGGCAGGTGGTGTTTTCGTGGGACACAAAGATCTATCTCTGGGATGCCCCACCTCCTGAACACTACTTACAACACCTGCCTGTTCAAGGTCCATTCATGATGGACCTGACTGATCTGACTCAGGGCATCTGCTAGGGTGTTGTCCTTGTCTGGCTCATGGATAGCTTGCAGTGAAGCTTTGAGTGAGTAAGCCAAACTCCCTATCTTCATTGCCTCTGTGTACAGGGGGTTTGACCTTGTTCCTCCCAGTTTGTTTATGTAATACATTGTTGTGATATTGTCTGTTCTGACCTGTACCACTCTGTCCTGCACCAATGGGGAAAAGGCCTATAAGGCCAGGAGTACTGCCCTCAGTTCCAGCAGTTTTATGTACTGGAGTGACTGTGCTTACCAGATTCCAAGAGTGGTGTGCTCCCCTAGGTGGACACCCCACCCCAGTAGAGAGGCGTCTGTTGTGAGAATCACTGATGGGAACTCTTGCTGGAAGGAAACTCTTTCCCCAAGATTGTCTTCTTCCTTCCACCATTGGAGGGCTTGCCATAATGTCTTTGTTACTGGAACCAACTTTGACAGAGGGTCCCTCCTTTGGCATTAGTTGTGCTCTGAGGTGGAATTGTATGTCTCTCATTTGGAACCTGGAACCTAGCACTGTGCTTATTGCTGCAGCCATGTGTCCCAGTAGCTGCAGGAACTGCCTTGCTGTCTTTGGTTTGTTCAGACTGAATGAACAAGCAATTTGCAGGATATTGCTTACCCTGTCTTGAGTCAGGTAAGCCCTTTCCTTCACAGTGTCTAGTTCTGCCCCTATAAAGTGCAGTACCTGAACTAGTTGTAAGATAGACTTCCTGAGATTTATTAGGAACCCTAGTGACTCCAAGAGCTCCTGGGTTACTTGCAAGTGCTTGCTGACCTGCTGTGGTGATTTTCCCACCACTAGCCAGTCATCCAGGTAGGAAAACATTGTGACACCTAACCTTCTTAGATGTGCCATTACCACTGCTAGGCACTTTGTGAACACCCTTGGAGCTGAGGTGAGACCAAATGGTGGTGTTGAAAATTGGTAATGACCTGATGGGAATCTGAACCTGAGGCGTTTTCTGTGAGACTCCCTTATGGGGATGTGAAAGTAAGCCTCTTTTAGGTCCAGGGATGCCAACCAATTGCCTTTATGCAGGGTTGGTAGAATCATTGCCAAGGTTATCATTTTGAACTTTGGCTTTACCAGGTGCCCTTCAAATACTTAGGGATTCAGCTTGACCCTAATCTCTCCTATGGACTTCGTGTAGATAATGTAGCTAGAGCTGCTAATACACGGCTTGGTCTCCTCTACAAACACAGACCACACCTCACGCCAGAAGCTTTGAAGGTTGCAGTCCTGAGCTTTGTGATCTCTGTAATAGACTATGGTCTCATCATTTATGGCTCGGCCACAACCACAACCCTTAGATGCTTCTCAACTGCCTTAAATAAAGCATGTCGGCTCATCACTGGTGCTCACCGTCTCACCCACACGCGTGACCTGTACACTCAGACCGGCTGGCTCCAACTATCAAACCGCATAAAGTTTCTCACCTGCCCCATGGTCAAAAAAATCTACCTTGGCCTTGCACCTTCTGGGGTCTCAACTCTGTTACAACACTGAATTAACAAATGGTGCCTTAGGAGATCCACGCTACAGCTACTGAAAGTCCCCCACTGTCACACTTCACAGGGACAACGCTCTTTTGCTTATTGAGCACCACTCTGGTTCAATGGCCTCAGCCCAACCATCTCCTCTGCCCCAACTATTGGTATGTTTAAAACTAGGCTCCGGGACTATCTCACTACCAACAGCTCCTGTGACTGCCCAACTTAACCTTGTTTCTCCACTTCCCTTTCTGCTCTAGTTGTCCCCCCACTGGATTCTACCCTCACATCTTGGTATACCCAATGCTGCACTTTTCACCCTCTTGCCACCCTTCCTACATTCCTTCTCCCCCACCCTCTTCTCTCTCCCTATGACTCTGGCACTTCTTATCTGTTGTCTATTTTCTCTGACAAATGCCGCTGGCTGCCTTGTTACAATGCTACCCTTGAATAGTATTAATCTGTACTCTGTTTGCAATGTCCACATTGTTGTAATGCCTGTCTTGATGTTCCCCATAATTTGTATTTCTCTGACATGGTACCTTTGTAAAAGAGCCATGGCTCAAAGGTATTTGTAATCCTAGACTTGATAAATAAAAAAAAATAAATAGTAACATTAGGTCTAGAATAGGCTACCACTCCTCATTTTTCTTTGTGGTCAAGAAGTACCTTGAGTAAAAACTTTTTCCTTTTTGCTGTGGAGGGACAGGTTCCACTGCCCTTGACAGCAGATTTTGCACCTCTTTTTCCAACAGCTTCTTTTGTGTATTTGAAGTTGGTTTAAAAACTCTTGTTCTTAGAGGAGGAAAGGATTTGAAGCTCAGGGACAAACCTTGACCCACTACTTTCAGGACCCACTTGTCTGTGGTTATGTCTTTCCTAGCCTGGAAGTAGTGGACCAGCCTGCCCCCTACAGGGGGGGGGAGGCACCTTGGCAAGTAAGTCAGGGATTCTGTTTAGGTTGGGTCTGGGCCTGTCCAGCCAGGGAGCCAAGCCTAGACCCCCTCTGCCCCTTCCTCTGAAGTACCCTGTCTGATGGGGGCACTGCTGATACTGGGGGACTGTCTGAGCCTGGTAAAAAGGTCTGCTGTAACTGGTTCTACCCCTGACTCCCCTTCCATAAGGTCTGGTAGAAGGTGAGGTCTTCTCTTTGGCTGTGTTGCTTCTGTAGGTGGCCCTGTACTCGTCCACCTTCTTCATATAGGCCTTTGTCTTTTCTCCAAATAAGGAGTTGTTCTCTACAGGGAAATCCATGGTTTTCACCTGGGTATCCTGTGTAAGGTTAGTGGCCCTAAGCCATGCAAATCTTCTAAGAGCTACAGTAAAGGCCATCCACCTGGCAGCAGCGTCATTGGCATCTGCTGCCATCAGAAAATGATACTTTGCAGCCTCCAGGCCAAACCTGGCAGTCTCATCCAGATCAGCTGAGAGGCCGGATTGTGCTTTTCCGGACATGGCAAGGACAGACTGTCACAGTGATTTTTGTTATACTGTGTAGCATAAGCCTGGTAGTTGGCCTGTCTTATAGCTAATGAAGCTAAAAGATAGCCCTTCTTAGCCATGCTGTCCATCTTTCTAGAATCCTTTTCAGGAGGATGTGATGCCACGGGCACCTTTGCCCTGTCAAAAGCTTCTGTTTGAACAACACCTTGATGGTCAGGTTGAGTGAACAAACACTCTGTCCCCTCCCTATCCAACTGGTACTTTTTGTCAGATCTCTTATCCAGAGGTGAAACAGAACTGGTGTCTGCAGAATCTTTGAAATATCTATTTTAAAGAATTTATTCACAGGGAGTAACAACTTTTTTGATGGTGTTAGCCCTATAAGCTCAAAGTATTTCACCTCTTCTTCTTCTTCTACCACTTCATTAGTGGCAATGTCTAAGGCAGCCACCATTTTCCTCATAAAGGAGAAATGGGAGGAATAATCCTCAGTTACCCTGGGAGATGATCCAAAATCCCAATCAGGGGAAATGTCAGGTTCAAAGGGTTCCCCCTCATCTTCATCATAATCCTCATAATCCTCATACTCCGTATGCTCCTGGAATGAAGTTGGAACCGAGGAAGGTATTTGCCAAACCGGGGCTTGAGCTGTGTTGGAGGAATCGGAACCGGTACCAAACCTTGCGAAGTTTGGATTACTTTAAATGCCTGAGCAATATCCTTAGGTGTGGGCAAACTGCTAGGCACCGCAAAAGTCCCCTTAGGTTTTTCAGCAGGGGGTACAGTGTGCTTTGTTTTCATTAATTTTTTGGCAGGAACCGGAAGTTCAACTGGTTCACTGGTTCTTTTCCTGGTTGAAGAAGCAGAACCCATATCAGGGGCTGTCTGCTTAGGATCAGCGGTGTCAGATGCATGTTTTGAGAGTGTACGCTGGTCAGAGCCTGAGGCACCCTTCTCCAGCTTTTTATGAAGTCTCTTCCGATGATTGTCAAGTGTTTTTTGAGGGAAAGACTTGGAAATGTCACATTCAGAAGAGAAATGTTCTTTGCCCAGACAAACAACACATAAATCATGTTTGTCAGCCTTGGCGAAGACATCCCCACACTTAGAGCAATTTTTAAACCCCGGTGGACCAGTTTTCTTCTTAGGTTTTTCTGTCATTTTTAGGATAAGAAACCTAAGGCCAACAACTGCAAATAAAGTATTACACATAAATATTCAGTGGTTGTGGTTGGTTTAGGAACCAAGGGAAGTTCTGATAATAACCGGGGTCTGTAGGAAAAGAACTGAGATTAGCGGTTCTTTTAAATAAAAAACAGGAACAAATTTAGCTAAAATCTAGTGGAATTTTGGCAACAAAACTCTGATTAAGCTAACTAAACCCCAGTTCCTCAGCAGTTATCCTGAACTGAGAGAAACCGAGAAAAACTTCAATATCTACTTCTAAACTAGCGGTTTACTAATAAAACAGGTAATAAAGGCAGTAAATGAAAATTTCTAAGAAAAATACTTCACATTTTTTGAAGTAACACTCAGGAACGACTGTGAGGAGAAATTTCCGAGATGGCGTGGCTTAGCAGGAGGAGAAAGAAATCTGAGGCGCTATAGAACACAGCTGATAAGGGCAGCATTTGAAAAGTGGCACGAGCCAATGATAGGTTCTATCATTAGCAGAACATTCTATCTTAAGGCAGTTCTACTTCAAAGGCTGACTGAAAGAGTTAGGATCACTGGAAAATTCCTGGGGTAAGAACCTCCATCTGCAGGCTCTCCCTTTGATCCTGGTGGAGAGGGCTACAGTGGGGGAGGAGGAACATCAAGCATAGTGCAGCCTCGAGCAGTCAGACCCACTGGCATGGGAAGCCAGTGGTTGTCAGCCAGTAGGAGAGTGTCTTTTCTTCATGGCCACCCTTTAAGCTCCACCTTCAGGAGTGTGGGCTGTGACATCACCATGCCCTACCAAGCACCAGACATATCTTCCTCCCAGTCTACAGCGTCTCACTGCTGCCAATGCCCTAGCACTAGGGGGATGCAAAGCAGTTGCTGCACTTACCCTTCCTTCATGCAGAGGAAGACATCCAAACAGCCCCTCAGTCAGTAACCGAGGATGTCTGTGTGCCCCGCAGTCCACCATAGTTAAGTGCAATAAAGCAATTGTTTTTTATAACAATGCTTTTTCTCACTCTCCACTCAGCCAACAGCACCTCAGCCCCAATACTAACCTTCTAATGGACTAATTGGTTGTCCACCACTTACCCAGGTCCACGACAGCGGTAAGTGCCATGCCGTGTCAGTCATGTGGTGCCTGCTGGGAAGGGGGGGGGGCCACTGCAACAGCGAGTCAGGATTTTTTCCCACAAGCTCCTATTTTTTCTCCCCAAGGGTGCCGGGGTACTATGGACTGCATTTGTGCAGGTATCTGGTGTGTGGTGTCTGGTGTCTGTCACTTCCCTTGTTTTGGTCCCACTGTGCTGTCTCTAGCCCCCCCCCAGGTGTCAGACAAACAGCAGAATGCTGTTTCCCCTGCTCCCTGAAGGAGGACCGCTCTCCCTGGGTTGCTCAATCCTCCTCCCTCACCATTCTCCCCCGTGACCCAAGTCTGTTTCCGAACCCAGATCATTGGCATAGCAAGCAGTAGCCCTACCATTGCCTGATCAGGCCACTACCATGACGCCAGATTTTAAAGGGCAGCTGATGCCTTTGGGAAACATAATATTTAGACACAATTCTATATGTATTTCATATATCTTATACAGCGTTCTCCTCCCTGTTATTTATTAGTGAAGAAATTCCCACAAAACAAAATCTTTATCCCTTAGAGTTCATCTGACTATATGGCTTATTCCCTAATGCTCTCTTATAACATCACAGCATGTTACCATAGAAATAATGTGATGTCACAAGCAGAGTATTATGACATCAGGTTAGGAAGAAGCAATAGGAGTTGATGAACCCTCATGGAACAACTCTCCTATTTTCATGCATATGACCTCAGTAATAAATAAGGGGGATCAGAAATACAGAGTTAATAAGAAATAAAAGCTGCTTTGTGCCCAAACATTGTTTTTCAAAGTTCTTCCCGAGATGTCAGTGTCTCTTTAAGGCCCTATAAAAACTCAAAACACTGGACAAAATCTGTACATGCAATCGGGACGAATCCCAAAAGGGTTTGCCAATAAAAGAAAAGGATAGCCATTGAAGCCAACGTAAATTTGATTTTGGAACAATTAATAAACTTGTGATGGGAGACTGGGTTTTCATAAGTTCAGAGCAACCCAGACCCTCTGCCATTTTCTGTAACAGAATCTTATCATAACCTTTTTTTGAGGTTCTGATAAAGTTCTGATCATTTCTAACACACTGATTATACAGCTTAATTTACGCCTCTGTGGACTTCATCCAGTAAGAAGACTGGCGGTGCTGGTAAAAAGACCCAAAAGGAGGCTGGAGGTAGGGTGGTGCCACTGTAAGTTTTTAGATTTCCTTTCTCTTCGTGGACAATAGTTTAAGGGCACACAAAGATGGTTAAACCAATGTTTGTACTTTAAAATAAAAGACTCTGAAAAGATTTGATAAGGTTTGGATACCTATTTCAGAACCTAATGTGGCTTATTATAACCTTTTATGACCTCAGAACCTTTAATGGTTCTCCCATTCCTGTAATAACTTGGTTTCAGTGGCCCGTCAGTGCAATGACAGCTTCACTGCTCATGACGCCAGTGACCTGGGTTCAACAGCAAGCCCTGTTCATCGGGGGCTGGCCAAAAGGAGGAACAGAAGGATCAAGTATCACAGCAGATGCCCACATCGGGAAGGGGAGGCAGTCAGCTGTGCTGCTGTACTACCACCTAGTGACCATAGATGGCAGTGCAACTACAGCAGTTTCCAAACGGGAGGAATGGCAGCTGCGATGCACTCCACATGTTGTACATGAGCTTCTGCATGTGTCACAACAGCATCCCAGTGGGACCATAAAGCAGAGGCAAATCCCTGGCCCTACAGGATGAGAAGCTGACACCCCTCAGGTACTGCAGTGGTGACGAGGCCCTCATCCAGACTTGGATCTGTTCTGCTGTGAGGTGTTGGGGGGGAGCCCCACTGCCCTCCCCATGTGGGGTAAGCCATAGGGAAGATGGAGTCGGAGTAAGTACTCAGGAAGTTGGGGGACGGGGCTAGGGGGTGACTCAGAAAGTACAGAACTAGTAACTGGAGCATAAACAGATTACAAAAAAAAAAGATAAATAAACTGGTTTCAGAGGACTGGTAGAGACAGGAAGGGACATAACATTGGAGGCAGGGGGCAAGGTAGGGAGGTTGTCCAGTATGAAGAACTGAAAATACCAGGACAATGTGGGTAACAACCACAAGGGATTCAGCAAAACAGAGGGAGCTGTCTGACTGCATGAATGTCATCACGCATGACATCAGTAGTCATTGTAAAGTCCTTTCACAGTCTGGAGCGCTGCAGAATGCGCAATCCCACCAGCGATATCCATGCAGACTGGCAATTCCGCTCCCAAAATGTTTTCCAGGATTTCTTTTTCAATTTTGTGGAATTCCAAAAAGCACTTCTGTGTGAACCACAGAATAACTATCACTACCGCGATCACAGCAGGTCAGCTGACCTAGAGTCTCTTCTAACCATAAATTACAATGTAACTGTTTTGTCAGGTTTAAAGTTTGTAAACAAATCCATACCTGTTCCAAAATCACCACTGTTATCATGCTGGGTGGAAGTTTTAAATTTCAGTGAAACAGAACTCCATGGAATTTCAGACAATTCCACCTTATTCAATAGAATTCTATGGGTAGCAGAATTCCAAAATTTCTACAGTGGAATATTTTCATAATCCAGGGATTCCTTTCCACAGTCCACGGAAAATCATCCCATGCTTCATGTCATCTGTGGAAACTGTGACGCCGACTATCCGGGTTCAGGAATGAGTCTGGGCTGTCGGATGGCCAGCCAGGGGAGGAGAATTGAGCATCCCAGTCTCACATATGAAAGGATGCAGTCACACTGTGATAGATGTGGCTGCATCCTTTCATATGCCATCACACAGGGAAGTAGAGTCCTCCCTCCCACCCATCCAGCCCAGTTTTACCATAACATCCAGCGGTTGAGTGGCCAACCCCACCACCGGAGACCTGTGCTGTCACCCCCCCTCCCCAAATGTCCACTGGTTGGATGCCCAGACCCACCACTGGAGAATTCTGACCCCCCCCGAACGTCTGGCTGTTGGGTGCCAAACCCCGTCGTCGTAGATCTCTGCAAACCCACCACCTAGTGAATTTCCAGTGGTCAGATGCCCAACCCCACCAATGGAGAACACTGCAAACCCCACCCACCCTGAACGCACAGCAGTGAGGTACCCAACCCCACTACCAGAGAAGCCTGCTGTCACCACCCTCATGTATGTGTGTTGTTTGGAAGTACTGCATAGACATAGAGTAAATACTGTATCCAGAATGTTCATGTTCCCAGGGTTCTAAGCTGAGGTCACAGCATTTGGGCTGTAGCAGTACCCAAAAAGGGAGCACATTACCCATAAAGAATACTTCTCCGTTGGCAACATTGGAGCTAACAGAAAAGGAAATTAGGATGGTAAGTATGAATGAAGTTCTCATTTTCCTGGCTGCTGACTTTCTAGCCACTTTAAAAACTTCCAGCACTATGCTCAAGAACCATGCTGTTAGTCTGAGAGAACTGGGATCTGGGTAATTCAGTCTGCCCTGGGACAGTGTTAGAAGACCCTGTCTCAGTGACAGAGTTATGGGAATTTTCTGAGGCATTGTCAGCAAGAGAGCATACCATGCCTGCCAGACCCAGTCGGGTACTATAAATATCATTATTGCTGGTTGCTTCCTCAGTTTTATTTATTTATTTTATTTATTTGTTTACCGGGTAAGTACACTGATACCAAGGAACATTTTTCAGGCACAACTTGGGCCATACAGATGGCACAGTAAATGATACATATAGTACAAAATACAGATTAGAGAAAAGGAAGTAGATACATGGAATGCATTTAGTACAGTTGTTACTAGCAAGTGTAAGAAGTACAATTGGTTTCAGACAGAATACAGTAGGTACAGGAATACACGAGTTACAATGGTTACAATAGCCAATCAATACAAAAGTGTAAGTGCAATACAAATAGGGGTGCAGGTAGGCCATTTAAGAAGCTCAGCATGGAGAAGAGGGGCAGATGTTGACATAAAGAGTTGGGGGGAGGATGATCACCCAAGAGGTCACCCTACTGTGCAGTTGTAGTTGGCCTCTTCCAGTAACCAGGCTTTGAGGTGAATTTTAAAGGAGGAGTAAGAGACGAAGGAGCAGAGGGAGGCTGGCAGTTTGCTCCACAGATTGGGAGCAGTGATGGACAAGGCACTGCTACCCAGTCAAGTGGAAGTCCAAGGGGCTTCCAGCGGTAATACTGTGGATTGCTAGAGGCAGCAGGAAGGAGTCTTAAGTTTGCTCAGGGAGGAGTAGGGGGTTAGGTTGCTGCTTCTGAGAGCGTTGTCAGTAATGTACCAGAGTGCATAGCTATGTCTGGCTTGTAAGGGGAGCCAACCTAGGGATCAGTACAAGGTGCAATGGTGCATGGAGTAAGGTGTCATTAGAGCAAACCTACAAATGTTATTATAGGCAGTGCTGAGCCTAGTGAACAGGAGTGAGGAGGTATGGGAGTATATGGGAGCACAGTAGTCAAGTAGAGGGAGCAGGTTGCCTTGAGCAATGGCGAGTCATGCCTCAGGGGTCAGGCAGTGCTTAAGATAGAAACCAGCCCCCAGTTTCTGGTTAATGTGTCACATAGTCAAGTTGATGTGTGTCGAAAGTAAGTAAGGGGTCAGGAGTGACACCCAGGTATTTGAAACTTGGTACGTCCTGCAAAGGGGAGCCATCAGGAGAGAGGACAGGGTGGAGTTTGCTCTGGATAGTCTTAAGAGGTTGGGTTTGGATCCTAGGAGCATGGATTTGGTTTTGCTCCCGTTTAATAGGAGTCTATTGGTTAGGAACCAATTATGCGCAGCCCTGTAGTTCTGGGTGAGGACAGAGGAAAGTCCAGTCAAGGTTTTGCCACTGTGAAATAGAACTAAATCATCAGCATATAGAAATGTCTCACAGGAGAGGCTGTCCTTAGAAAGGGAGTTAATGAAGAGGGAAAATAACAAGGGACCCAATATGGATCCCTGGGGAACCTCAGTAGACACTGCCATGGACGCAGAGGTGACAGACCCAATAAAGATGCTTTGGGATCACCCTGGAAGGCAGCTTTGGAACCATGTTGATGTACTTACTGAGCAGCCACAGTCCAACAGTTTGGTGTGCAGTAAACTGTGGTCAACCAAATCGAAGGCCTTGGTAAAGTCTATGACTATGGCACTGTTAACATTGCCAATATCCATATTTCTGTAGACATAGTTAGTGAAAATGGCCAAGGCAGATGTGGTGCTATGATGCTTCCTGAATCTGTGTTGCTGTGGGCAGAGCAGGTTGAATTTTCTTACATGGCCAGAACGTTGGTGGTGTACAACCTTCTCAAGGGGTTTGCTTAAGTGAGGTAGTATTGAGATGGGCCTGTAGTTATCAGAGGACGGCAGGGGGGCTCCTGACTTAAAGATGGAGACGACTTTCCAAATGGCGGGCATGGTGCATGAGACTAGGGTGAGATTAAAAATGGTGGTCAGGGGTTTAGCAATGCAGGAGGCAATAAGTTTGAGGAAGGTAATGCACATGGGAAACAAAAACCCAGGGGAAGAGTACACAATGGAGGGTGAGATACTGATGACAGTAAAAATGGAAAGGGACCTGAGGGTAATTTTATCAGATGACCTAAAGGTGGGCAAGCAATGAGAGAAGGCAGTAAGTAAGGCTTGGAGGATACTGGGATGCATAGGAAGAGGCATCAATACTAGAAAACAGGAAGTTGTTATCCCTCTGTACAGACAGTTGGTGAGACCCCAACTGGAATACTGTGCGCAGCTCTGGAGACCCCATCTCCGCAAAGACATAGACAGAGTGGAAGCTGTCCAGATGAGGGCAACCAAAATGGTGCAGGGTCTGCACCAGAAGACATACGAAGAAAGACTAAAGGAGCTTAATATGTATACCCTTGAGGAAAGAAGGGAGAGAGGGGACATGATAGAAACTTTCAAGTACCTCAAGGAATCAACAAAGTCCAAGAGGGTAGCATCTTTCAGAAAAGAGATGTGCAAGAACAAGGGGCTCAATTTGAAGATAGAGGGGGGACGGCTCAGAGGTAATGTGAGGAAGCATTTTTTCATGGAGAGGGTTGTGGATGCATGGAACAGCCTCCCTGAGGAGGTCGTAGAGTCAAGAACAGTGGGGGAATTCAAGAATGCATGGGACAGACATAAGGCAGTCCTAGTGGGGGGTAGGAGGAAGTAAGCTGTTGGTTAACTAGGATCTGCAGCTTATCTGTTAGGTAGGAAAATGAGCAGACCAGGTGGGCCAAGTGGTCCTTATCTGCCATCAAATTCGATGTTTCTATGTAAGGTGGGGTGGAGTCCATCACTACCTAGACTGCCCCTGTTGGGGAGGCTCATCAGGAGTTTGAAGGTCTCATTCAACAAGATAGTTCTGAAGTAAAATGGAGGGTTAGAAGAGCCTTCCAGGGCTGTTGATCAGTCCTGTTGCCAGGGCATGGTGGGTTGGAGGCTTGCAGCTTGCTTAGATGAGCTGAGAGATCAGTGAATTTAGTGTTGAGGGCATGGGCTACTTTAGTGGGGTCAGTGATAATGCCCATGTGGGAGCTGAGGTGTATTACAGGGTGGTGGGCCTGGGGATTTATCATAGAGCAAATGGTGACCCAGAAATGTTTCTATTCAGAAAAAAAGATGTGCAAGAACAAGGGGACACAATCTGAAGATAGAGGGGGGTCGGCTCTGGGGCAATGTGAGGAAGTATTTTTTCACAGAGAGGGTGGTGGACGCTTGGAACAGCCTTCCTGAGGAGGTTGTGGGGTCTAAAACTGTGGGAGAATTCAAGACTGCATGGGACAGACATAAGGCAATTTTTGTGGGGGTAGGAAGAAATAGGCTGTTGGTTAAATAGGATCTGCAGCTTATCCTCTAGGTAGGGAAATGGGTAGACTAGGTGGGCCAAGCGGTCCTTATCTGCCGTCAAAGTCTATGTTCTATGAAATGGCGAGGGTTTCTCAGATGTTCTCTCTGTAGATTGTGAAAGTGACTTGTTTCCGGGGATTTGAGCCTTTCTTTGCACTTGTTGCACAGTTTTCTGTAGTCATCCCAGGGGTTGGGGGATGGGAAGACTTTGAAAGTGGCCCACTTTTTGTCCCTCTCTTTCATTAAGCAGAGTAGCTTTTTTGTGAGCCATCGGGTGTTCCCACCTCTCACTTGGTGGGTGGTTTGGGGGAAGTGCCTCTTCTGGGTGTGAAGGAAGGCACCCGTGAGAAAACCCACGGCAGAGTTGACGTCTGTGAGGGAGTGGCAGGCCTCTCGATTGATTGCCTGATTTCTGAAAATAGGCTGGCGGTGTCATGGCAGGTAATAGGACCCTACGGAACAGTGGGAAAGGGGGGCATGCATGCACTGTTGGAGCGAATGTGAGTGTGACGGGGTTAAATCCCTGCCCTGGTTTCCCTGTTGTCCTGAAAGAAACAAAGTACGGAAATCCTCTAGTGGAATAAAGATAAGCCTTTGTGTAGTATACTTTTCATACCTTGTATATTCTAAGTCTGTTGCACCTAACCTTTTATACTCGCCTGCTTTTTTCTACCATTTCTGCTTTAGTATGTTCTCAAACACAGTTATAACGTGCAGAAAAATTCTAGTGAGCTTAGGTTCTAAAGCAATCTGCAGAAAGAGCAGTTGTCATGGTTACAGGTTTGTTCCTTTACTTTGGGTACATTCCCCCCCCCCCCCCTTTGCTTCCTGTCTTGGTAGAAGTGTCTGGTTTAACTGTTACAAATGAAGCCTTTATAGAACAGCTTGTACTGCTTTTTTTTAGCTGTTCCCATGTTGCTTGAAATCAGGAGTTTTGTACTGTGGCCCAGATATTCAAACTGCGCCACAAAGTAGTGCAATAGCAGGAGCAGGCGCAAGTACAGTGCGCCTATGCGCAACACACATGATATTCAAACATTGCACTTGGCTAGATGCACTTGCGCCACACAACTGAATATTGCAGCAACTGTGCCATGGCACAACCAGGGATGCGCAGTGGAGCAGGGTAGCAGCGCATCAGCACAACCAGGGATGCTCAGGGACAGGATGCAGGGGTCCCCCACACATGGAAGACATGGGCTGAGGAGCACACAGCAGAACAGACAGTGCACCCCACACCCCATGAACCGCCCAACCAGAGGAGAGCTGGAAGAACCACTGGCCCATGGAAACCAGCCACAATCCCACAGATGGGGAATGGTTCCTCAGCACATCCCCTGGCAAGCTGTGACCAGCAAACAAGGAGGTCCGTCCACCCCATGCTACACCATCCCACCAATGCAGAGCACACCCTGCACAGCATTCCACAGACACCCTGCCTAGGAGCAGCACCCAACACTGCAGGACACCCCATGCATGCCACCACCCCCACTGTGACAATGCAACCCTGTGCACCATTGAGACATGCAAGGCAGCCCCACCGTGAGCACCCTGAAGCATGCGGCAGCAGACACTGATGCAACTGCAGACATAGTGCCGCCCTGCATGGCCCCTGATGTACAGCCGAGAGACTGACCATGCGTCGGCACACGGAGTACCACACATGCGACAGGGCATGCCTCGCACACCACCACCACCAGTGGTACAGCACCCTGCACACCCTCCCAAAGACACACCCCATCCCAGCACTGGCCTCAACAGCCAGCAAAGAAGCCCACAGTGGTTCATGGAAGCATGCGCCACACAGGATGCAACACAGTGCATGGACAAACACCAACCCATACCCAAGTGCACACCAAACTTGGACACAGTAGTGGGTCAACAAACCCGCTGGCGTGTGGCCACAGCAGCCGTGTACCCACAGCTAGCACCCCTCCATGGCACAGGTGTACCAGCCACCCTGCGCATGCACCATGAAGCTGTACGCCACCAGCACGCGGCTGGAGCACAAGTGACAGACAGTGGAGCACATCCCCTGCAACAGACACAAGCGACAGCATGGAGGGGGAACGAAAACAGTGGAGGCCACAGTGCCACCCGAGGCAGACGTGCACCACACCGGTGACAGGAGGCAATCTGGCATTGTGCCGGGTACAGTGGTTGTCCAGCATGGACAGCCACAACTAACATGCCAGCAGACGGTGCATATCACAGACATGCAAGGGTGTCAGTTGCACAGCTCATGGACGGTCTGACAGGGGCACCATGGACACAGAGCATGCACCATGGACCACTGCACACAGGCAACCAGTGCACAGAGAACAACACACAAACCACAGACAGTGACTGATTCCCCTGCCCACACCATAGTCGGTTCCCTTCTGGACACACACACACACCTATGCCTGCACCAACCCTGATGCCATGCACATCACTGCAGCTGAGCACCTGTAGCCCGCTGCAAATCATAGACCACCACAGTTGTCATAGCAAAACAAAAGTATTATAAATAGTCAAGAAACACAACTATATATATATATATATATATATATATATATACACACACACATACGATTGGGGGAAGGGCCTCAAACCAGGTGGGGGCAGGTAAGGGGCAGGGGTGAACAACTGGGAGAGAGAAGAAGGGGTGTGAGGGTGGGTCCAGGGAGGTAACAATTGTCTGGGGGGGCATTGAGGGCCTAACGTCTGCCCCGCCCTTTGGTCCTGTGGCGTCTGTGCGACCTCCGTCTCCACACTCCATGCCTCTGTAGCCACTGGAGGATTTCAAGGGACGCCCTTGAAAGCTGCAGCAACTCCTGCAAGGCCCTCTCCAGAGCGATCCAATGCTGACCACCTAGGACAAGGGAGCAGAGTCAATAGGTGTGAATGTCCATCCCCCTGCAGCCCACCCATTGTGGATGGCATACAGCCATGGGCCACGCCCCGGTGATGGTGTGCGACCACCCACAGTGATCATGTCCACAAGACCTGCCCACCCAGGTGCACACAGCCATGTGGACCGCTGCACACACCCACCGCCCAAGTCCCGCAAAGCACCACCGTGGCTGTACAGCGACATGGCTATGCGGTGCGAAGGCAGTGGCACAAGCTGCTGTACCCGTGCATGCATGGACCACCAGCGACGCACACCCACACATGTAGTGCCACAGGACAGTGTTAAGTGTACCGTGTGGCGTGCATGTCAGTGGCTTCAATGGATGGTGGCCATGTCCCGCCGCCTACCCCGCAACACAGCATGCACAGAATATCCATGAAGAAAGGTACTCACCTGCATCTGCAACATCTTGGCGCTGATGTAGATGGGGCCTGCCATCACGTGGCTGTTGCCGGGCAGCCTCCTGATCTACCCGTGCCCGTGCCTCTCAGGCTCATTGCCTCTCCTCATGGCCTTGGGTGCAAACATGGAGATGGGAACATCAGTAAAAAACAGTAGCAAAGGCGCCCCCCCGGTGTATGTGATCCCGCACAGCCCAGCCATGCCAAAACCCCACCACGACCAAAACTGCCGACACTGGACAACCCCCCCGGGGTGGACACATGCCCTCCGTGAAACCCAGATGGACGCTACCAGTGTATGGATGGAGCACCTACCTGGACGTGGCACTGCGCCTCACCTGGCGCGTGCCCGTAGATGGGCAAGCCTGTCTGGGTCCCTCCACTGGAGGTCCCCATAGCAGTGGCGACACTGCTCCGGAGTCCTGGAGACACTGGTGGCCTCCTCCAGTGACACTGCCACCTCCTCCCACACTGCACTCCTAGCCCTATCCAAGGGCACATCCCCAAACAGCCTCAGCATGGGGCTCTACAGTGGCCACCAAATTGGCCAGCTCAAGAGGGCTCCACAGTGCTGCTCTCCTGCATGCCATGACTACAGCAGCTAGGATAACAAAATGGCGCTCTGTAGCACACGTCCGCCACGTGCAGATGCTGCGCGGTACAGTGCTGCCATTCCCCATCATGTTGTCACCAAACAGCGCGATAGGGGTGCACCCATGTGGACGCATGGCACCTAGGAGGCAGAGGTCGACCGGAGGGTCAAGGGTCTGTCGCACACAGACCGCCACAGCGTGATTGGGACTCCCTGTGTGTAGCGTGGTCAGGTGCCTGTGTGTGATGCCCTGCAGTGGCCTACTGCGCTGTGGCACCATGGTGCCTATGGCGCTCCAGGGCACGAGCGCTATATGTGTGAACAGTGCACTAGCGCCGCTGGCACAGTGGTGGCCGTGCCCTGCACTGCCTCCCGTGCTCAGCATGCCATCAGTGTGGCAGGCGTTGGCATTAGCACCCCCGAGCAGGCGCCATGCGGTGCCTACTGTGCATGTCACAGAGCTGCGCCTTTGCCTGAACACACTCAACACAATTGCACAATGCGCAACAGGGCAATATTCAGCCAGCATATGCAAATCAGCTCATCAGCAGTTCCATGGCACAGCCACTGCATTAGCATCCACTTAAAGTTGGGCCTCACCCCATTTGCATGCCTTGCACTATATAAATGCGACATGAGGCTTCAGAGGTCATTGTTTGGTATTGCAGTCTATTGTGGTGGGCTGCATGCTGTTTGGAAGTGTGGACTGTGGTGTGTGGGAGATGCATGGGACTGCACATTCAGAGGTAACACCTGTCATTCCCACCGGATCAATAATGACCGAACGTGAGGAGGAGGAGGAGGAACAGAGACGTGGGAGACGGAGAAGGCCCAACTTCACCCAGGCAGAATCAGATGCCCTGTTTGAGGCCTACCTCGACAGGGAACCGCTGCTCAGCGGACAGCGGGGAACACCACAGGCCTGTGCTGCAGCATGGGATGAGGTAGCATGTGCCGTCAACCAGCATGGCAGCCACCAGCGGTCCGTGCAGGAGTGCAAGAAGAAGGTGGGCACGGACAAGAGGAGGATAAAAGATAAGGTGGCTGCCCTGGGCAGCACGTGCTGCAACTGGTGGTGGACTGCCGGATATGCCACGCCTGACGCCACAGGAGGAGTGGATGGCCGGCAGCATGCGGCATTGTGCCCTAGTGGGCATTCCAGGTGGTGGCTTCCAGATGGGTGGCAGCCCGTCACTGCATGGTAGGTTCTGTTCTGTCACTGTGTGGGGGGGGGGGGATGCCACTGGGTAGGGCAGAGACATTAATGCTACTGTGTTCCCTTACAGCTCCTGAGTGTCTACATGGGTCAGCGGTGGAGGGTGTGTCCACTGAGGGCGATACCTTGGACATGGAGGAGCGCCCATCCACCTCCACAGGTGTCCGAGGGTCAGGACAGCAGTATACCAGCTTGTCTGTCCGTACTGAAGTTGGTGGTGCTGGTGTGGAGGAGGCCCTGCCCGTGTCCCAGCATGACAGCATCCATGGATGCCAGCATGCTGTGACACGGACTGGTGCTGGATCCGGCACCGATGATGATGGAGCTAACATCATGGGCAGTGATAAGTGTTGGCTACAGGATGGCCTCACAGCAGGTAACAGCATGGGCATAGCCATGGGTGGTGCCGCCATGGAGGCCTGCATGACATCACAGTCCCAGCCTGTGCCTGTATGCACAAGTGGGGCAGCACTGGTGTGCGTCCAGGCCAGTGGGGCTGTTGTGGCCGCTGCAGTGGCACCAGTGAGTCCTGGCAAGTGGTAGCCGAAGGGGCAGTGTTGGCAGTCGGCCAATGGCAACAGGGGAATAGTGTCATGGGGCAGCGTCAGTGCACAGCATGTGGACATGCCCCAGCATGGTTCTGGTGTGCAGCGCCCATCATCAAGGGGTGATGCCCAGCAGGGTCAGAAACACCATGAGGGACGTCATGCCAATTCCAGTGGATGACCTCTTTGATGAGCACAGCCGACTACTCCAGGCTTCTGTTGATCAGCAGTCGTGGCTTGTTAGGGCGGTGGACGCACTCAGTGCGGATCTGCACCAGGCAGAGGAGCGGTGCAGCAGAAACCACGCTCTGCTCCTGGCAGAGATGGCCTGGCAGCAGGAGGATGTGACCGCTGCCATTGACAGGCAGACATGTGCATTCACAGTTGTCATGGCCACATTGGGCACACAGTTTGTTGCACATGCGCCACAGACACCATGCAGTGTTACGTCCACCCCCCGTTTTCCTGGTGTCGTGCGACACCCTCCATGTCGACACTAGGTTCAGCTGTGGGCATCCCGATCATGCCTGGCGTTGGCATGTTCGGTGAGCTGCAGACCCCTGCTTGAACACGGTCACGTTCCCACAGCGTCACCCCTGTGGGACCATCGGTGCCACCCCATGAGGCCATTGATCAGCCTGTCATGGCTGGCAGGTCTCAGCGGGGCTGCGCACTCATCTGTGGTGGCCATGAAACTGTGCCGCGTGACTGACCTGTCTCCCACCATGGCTACTGTCTGATGCTGCCCTGTGTGCAGTGTGTTGTGCAGCGTGCAATGCACGGGTGGGGTACCCGGCCCTGTGCACACACAGGGTCCATGTGCACACACCCTCCCAGCTGCTGGCCACTGTGGCGTGTGCATGATCATGCCTGCATTGCGCTGTCCGCCAGTGTGCAATGGTGCCCAGCGTCTGAGACACGCACAATGACGGGCACTGGGCGTGGTCATCTGTGGACCTGTGTGTGGCTAGGGGTAGCAGTCGGGGTCGGCATGCCTTCTACCCCTTGTGCATGTCTTGTGGGGTGTGTGGGTGGGGGTGTGTGTGTGTGTGTGTGTGACCACATGTCGTGTTAGGCCTTGCCCATCCCTGACGGCGTGTGCAGTTCCACGTTCAGCCAATTCCCTTGCCACCATGCGTCCCTGGGGTTCGTCCATGCATGTTTGTGGGTTGTGCCCTTGCCATTGGTGGTTACACATGGCCCCATGACCTACCCTTGTTGGTCGAAGTGCTCCTCTGTGATGGTGTCCTGGTGCAGCTGTGACATCCAGATCAGGCGGGGGTCCCTTCACTCAAGGGGTGGCTGCCCATCACCGTTTGTACTGGCGTCCTCATTGTCCCCATCACTGTCCCCCTCTTCGAGCTCTACTGCTATCCCACAGTCGTTGTCCATGTTGTGCAGGATGCAACAGGCTAGGAATAGCCCACAGGCCTTCGAGGGGCTGTACTGTAGGCACCGCCAGATGTGTCCAGGCAACAGAAACGTGCCTTCAGCATCCCGAACACCCGCTCTATGACATTACGTGTGGTGGTATGTGCCTCATTGTACCGTGGCTGCGATGGGGTCATGGGGCGCCAGTATGGTGTGAGCAGCCAGGGACGGAGTGGGTAGCCACTGTCACCTGTGTGTAGAGGTTGGACATTAGTTTGGTGATCAGCGTCGCCCTGCCATGGGCCATCTAGGCCAGTACCCATGGTACCTCTGACTAGGCACCCCCCACCCCAGATGCCCATGTCATCCTGCATGATGTGCATACTCACCCACTAGGTGGCCAGTGGGGATTTCCCCACTCTTGAACCTGTGGCACAGTGCCGATCAGTGCCAGATGAAGGCATCATGTGCTCCCCCAGGGTGCATGGCATAGACATTGGTTATGCGCCCCCTGGCATCACACACCACCTGGCAGTTGATGCTGGCATAACCCTTTTGGTTGATGTATGCTACACCATCCGGGCCAGGTGGCATGCCGATGGCCACATGGGTGCAGTCAATGGCCCTGAGCATGCCAGACATACATGCTACCCTGTGGAACTCTTGTATGTGTGCTGTGCGCTCTGCCTGTGTGCCAGAGAAATGGATGTACTCCATAGCCTGTGGCAGCAGTGCGCTGAGGAATTGTGTGAGTAGGCGTGACGCGGCCAACTGGGTTATGCCTGTTGTGTCCCCTGTTGGTCTCTGGAAGGTGCCCGTGGTGAGCAGGCACATGACAGCTGTCACCTTTGTCTCCACTGACAGAGCACGGCTCTGTCATGTGGGTGCCTGCATCTCATCACTGCACAGCTCACAGAGCCGCCTCAGGATCGCCCGGTTCAGGCGGTACCGGCCCACAATCTCTGTGTCACTGTAGTGCTCCAAGGTGGTGGGGGCTCGGTGCCACCTGTTGGGGGCATACCGCCAATGTGGCCTTCCACGGCCGCGCCCCCCCCTACTGCCTGCCTTCTCACACCCCTCATTACCACCTCCATCTGGAAGGTGGCACTGGCCATGTCCCTGGCTGGTGTCCCCCCGGCAGCTGTTATCCCGTTCCCCCCGCTGTCCTTTGTGATGCTCCCACTACATCAGGTACACCTCCAGCCTTTGGCTGTCCTGCCTACTGCCAATGCCCTCAGTCCAATGTGGCACTTCCCTGTCTGTCCTGCACAGTAGCACAGGCTCCCCACTCCTGTCCTGTTCCTTCCCAGGTGTGGCCTGTCCTGCTTCTGCCCAGACCCACTAACTGCTACCCTCTTTCCTGTTGCTGTCACCTTGCTCCCATCTCTGGCTTCCCTGTAGCGTTCTTGCACCTCTCTCTTGTTCCTTTTTATTTTGGATCATTTCCGCTATCGCGCAACTTCCGCTTGCTCCCCTATTGCGCATGGCGCATGCTGTTGAATATCACACTGCACCATTATTCATGGTTCCTCCTCCTACGGTTGCGCATGCATTCATTACCATAGCGCTCTTGCACATTGCAACTTGTGTGGCACAGCTGCCTCCCACTGAATATCGCAGAATGGCGCATTTTCATACTTGCGCTGGCGCATCTCTACTGCGCATGGCTCAACCCCTTTGAATATCTGGGCCTCTGTGCCTACTGTACTTGGTTACACTGAGAAACTGAAGCCTGAATATTCACTAATTTGAAGAAGGGGTGGATCTTCTGATCCAGGAGGAGTATAAGAGACCCCCTTCAAGAGGAACTTTCATGATGGTCCGTAAAGTTACAACTTACTGTATAGTCATTACATGCAGTGCTAGACCTGAAAGAGTGTGTACATTTGTTATTCCTGGCCAAGGTTTACTCTGCTTTCCATAATTTGGATTTGTTTTTGAGCCCTGCTGCACTCACCTTTGCTGTTCAGCTTGCTGGGCTGCTAACTCCTGATGACATCACTGTAGGGTAGAGGAGTGACTCACACTGTGCAGTACCATGCAGTTGCAACAATGTTGCAGGGGAAACCTACCAGCATTCAGTGTACACACTGTGTTTCCTCTTCCCCAAGACACCCAGTTAGCAATGCATCATGCCAAAATCCAAATGCCTTATCAGTATGTTTTTCTGTGTGAAACTGACTCTGCCCGATACTGATGTCAGCAGTACAACCCTGAGCCCACAGCAACACCAGGCTTGCTATAGAAACTCTGGTACACCCTGCAGTTTTCAGCAGCTCAGAGTGCAAAAACAAACTGCAGCGGACAGTAATGAAATACAGTTCCAGAATCAATGCAGGAAGGGGTAATTTATGCATCAAAGTCAAAAGGACTGGGGAAGTTCCTCTTTCAGGCTGACATGAGATAGCCGAGCACACTCAATTTTAGCCAGAGAAGGAATATGGTGGTCTTCTCAAAGTGAGAGAAACCTTCTAGGGAAGGATGCTGCCTTGTGGATTAATCCCTAGTAGAGACACTAGAAATATATGTTGCCTTGGAACTGTAGCGTTATGGGCTGTTGCAACTCTGGTTATGTATATATGTTGTCCTGCATTTAAGGCCTGTGTTCTTATTTTTCTATCCTGATTATCTTCTGCCTTAATAAACGGCACATGGAATTCAGTGTGTTAAATGTCATTTCTGTGTGTCTTCCTCCTGCGTTTCTCACCTCTTCACAGAGCACGAGCATCCCATAGTATGGTCCCCTCGACTGGAGGTCTGTAACAAAAGTGTGGGAGTTTCTTGTTCTCCCAGGCGGCAAACAGATCCACTTCTTGAACTCCCCATTTGCAGAAGAACTGCATTCAACGCTGGTTGATTCGGAGACCATTTGTGGTTTCCTTGATTCAGTCTGTTTAGACACTCTGCCGGCACATTGTCCTTTCCTGCTAGATGTACTGCAGATATTTTTTGCATTCAGTGACTATGACAGGATTCATATTTTCATTGCCTCTGAACAGAGCTTTGAAGTTCTGGTACCTTCCTGTTTGTTTCTATAAAACATTACAGTTGTATTATCTGTCTCGATTAAGACTGTTTCATCCTAAAGCAGGGAGGAGGAAGACTCCATGGATAGGAACACTGCCCTCAATTACAGGAGGTTTAGGTGTTTCATTCTTTCCTCTAAGTTCCTTACTCCACTCACTAATTTTTTCTACCAGATCCCCTGGAGTGAAGCATCTGTTGTTAGAACCCTTGTTTGAGAGGGTTGGAGGAAGGGAATGCCCTATCTGAGGTGACTTATTTCTTTCTACCAGGCCAGTAATTGAACCAGCTTTCCGGTGACCAGTTGGCTAATCCAGGGGAGCATATCTCTGGTGCCAGTATCTCATCAGATGGCACCAGCCACCCCTCGTCTGAAGCCTAGCCCATGGTACTACTGACATGGTTGAGGCCATGTGGCCTAGCAACTGTAAGAATTTCTTTGCAATCTACTTATGACCTGCCAGAAATGTATATGCACAATGAATGAGGGTCTCTGCCCTTGGAAAGGGCAAGTATCGTCATCCTTGTAATGTATTCATTTCTGCCCCTATGAAATACAGTATCTGACTGGGTTCTAAATTAGATTTTTCAAGGTTTAAAGGAAAGCTGTAGTCATTCTAGCTCCCTCCTCGCAAGGCTTTACCCTCTATTAGCCTTTTATATATATGCTGCATTTTTTCTTGTGCCAGAACATACTTTATTTTTACTCATAAAGTCCACAACCCGGAAGTATGGCGGATGCTACGGGGCTCCATTATTCAGGCGTGCCGCACAGTGCTTCAGCACAAATGTATTGAAGTGCACCGTGCGGCGCCGCACCTTTACAGATAATGGAGCCCCAATAGTGTCTGCCATACTTCCAGGTCATGGACTTTTTGTAATTAAAATTAAGTATGTTGTGGTGCAAGAAAAATGCCGCAACATACTTAAAAGGCTTAATCGGAAGGTAGGCCTTGCGGGGCAGGAGGCTAGAATGACAACAGCTTTCTTTTAAGAGGAATCCCAGATCCTGCAGTGTATCTTTGACTTTTGCAGGGAGTGCACTGCCTCCTAACAAAATAAACAAAACTGTATGCTACTCAGAGCAAAAAGCCGTTTAGTGTAGCCATGTAACACAACCCACAGAATACCGTGTAACCAGATGTATATTATATAACCCCTAGGTGGTGCTATCCCAAGGGCTACTACTCCTGCCTGCTGGGCTAGTAGCAGGTTAAGGGCCTGAGTTCTGAAACGGTGCCTCCACCCGGAGGTCAGGGTTGGTAGTGGTCAAGCTAACCTGGGCACAGCCCTCAAGGACACTGCAACCCCAGTCTTTCCTTACTAGTGGCTGGAACAATACACAATAATCACTTTCACAATACCCCTGATACACCACACAAGTACCCACACTGTTTGCACTTACCACCAGGGCTTTCCTCTGGCCTGGCCCTGGGGACCCCTGTAAAACAAGGTTATAAACAGCAAATAACAGCAGTACAGTACTCTTGCACAAACTGGAACCACAATCAGGGTAAATGCAAAAAAAGAGTTAGATCTGATTTATTTAAGGGACTTGAACAAGGGAGGGGTGTAATCAGGTTAATTTGCTTAAAGACTCTATCATTCAAACAGTTATGCATGCACTTCAGGGTCCATAAACAGTCACACACTCTGGGTACCCAGATGGAGAATGGTGGGCTAGCCAGGAACATTGCAGCTGGTTGGGGCCCTGTGATAGAAGAAAACAACATGCACAACACACACTATTTGTAATCCGGAGCCGGAGGGCTCAGTTTATGAAAAGAAAACAACAAGAGAATCAGATGACACACTTTTAGATTAGGCTGTTGTTGCAGGGAGCTACCCTGATGGTTACTCACGATACCCAAGAATGGACACAGGCTGGACAAAAATCAAGACAGCAGGTGGTTAATCTGGAGTGCCAGGAGAAGCACGAATCGCTGAGGCGTCGTTCCTGGTCAAGCATGGAGCAGGGGGTTGATCGCCAGGCAGGTCTCTCTGTCGATGGCTTTCTCTGTGCAGCGGGTAGTCTGGCTAAGCCAGTGTGGCAAGGCCCCAGCCAAATGGAGACAAATTTGGATACAGTCCATTTTGGGCTGGATACAGCTTCCAGCATGCAGAACACAGTGAGGAACCAAATCACGACCCACTTTCAATACACAGCACATTTACATGTAAGGAAATTCTACTGTACCAGGCAAACAGCTCTCGAGTCACAATCGCAAAGTCTCTGCACAAACCAGGGATTCAAAAGCAGCTGGAAATCCTGACAGGCCGATCACATTCAGCAAAATCTTCGGTCTTCTTCAGGTATCAGCCTGGTAACAATCAGTGGCTTACTTCGTTCTCACAAACTTGGATTTAGTCCAAAATAATTCTCTTCTCTCCTTCTTAGGGGCAGCAGGCAGACATGGAGGCCAAAACTCAACCCTTTCACAGTTCCTCCATGCGAATCCACTCAGGATTGCTGCTCAAAATCACTTGAGCTGTTCCTTCTTCACTTCTCAGCTCAGAACTAACTGAAAATTGCAAGCAGTCTGGGATTTCCCCAAGATACAAAAGGTTCAGTTGGCTGATTCGGCTGTCAGTCAAAGCAAGAGTTCCCCTTCAGTTGCAATAAAGGTGCCAAAAGCCCAAAACTACAATTTCTACAGATTTTGACTCCAGACAGCTCCTGTAGTCCAGCTCCATTTTAGGTCCCACCAGAACTGACTGGTCCAATTTGCAGTCCCGAGAAAAATGATGGAGATAAACAAAACAGTCTTTGCTGCAAAGAAGGCAGGTTAGACAAACTACATTACCATTATCACTCTAAATATTTTCAGCAAATAGTTACATCTTTCAACAAAGCTCCCTCTCAGATTACTTATGACTGCAATCCAGGCAGCTCTTAAAGAGACAGTACACAGAGGCTATACAGGCACTCTCTGGCGATCACATTTAAACTGCTAAAACGCAGGACACCAACCTGGCAGTGAGCATTTCGGCAAGCTCAAGGAAGACTTTTCGGGAACCCCCATTTGTAGGGGGGTTCCAATTGCAAAAAAAATGCATTAGATTTAAAAGGAAGGTCCCCTCAGCCTCTTAATCTGTTTACATGTGTGGTCTGTTGGCATGAACAATGATTGCCTCTATTGCACCCTCCTTACTTTATCAGAGTTTAAGTGTAAATAAAGTTACTTAAGTCTGGTGTGAAAACCTGCTTGACTCCACTGTAAAGGTCACGACCCAATTTAGGTAAGGCATCCTGGTATTTTGTGATGTTTTAGTGCTGAAGCCTGCAGTAATTATATTGTATTAGTCAGTGCTGTTGCTGTCCTCTGCAGTCCCCATGTTCTTGTCTTATGCTGGCCATGACACCTTTCAAAGTATAAAAGTGCCCTGCTGTTTTCTGTAGTTTAAAGTGTATCTAAGTTAGAAATAAAAAGTGCTTTTAGAGAACACAGGGACTTCACAAGATGTGTAACAAAACTGACTGAGATTATAACTTCTGTTGGCTTGTGCTGGTGCCCATCATAAACTCCCATGATGCCATGCATGAGCAGGGTTATGACCTTTGCAATGAAGTAAAACAGGTAGAACAGAGTGAAGCAACCTCATATACAGCTATATTTAAATTAGGATGAAATTATGGGGATGCCCCAGAGGGAATTATTGCTCATGTCTACAGACTACTCAGGTATATAGAAAATAGGTTTAGGGGAGTTTTCCTATAATCAGACTCATCACATGCTCTAATATTGCCGCCCAGTGAAATTACACAACATAACTTAACAAGCATTTGTCAATGCCGAATGTTTGCTTGCTGGCATTGGCAGAGGTAGTGTAGAAGTTACAGAGCTGCGTAATAGGAATGGCAGTGAAGTACTGAACTGAAGCCAACCCCACCACCACCCTGCAGAGAGTGACAGGCATTGGGGTGTGCCTTTGGGTCATCCGCATAACGGCCACGCCATTTCACCACACCCCACCCTGTAGACACTGACAAGTGTCACGGTGTTCCTTGGGGTCTTTGGCCCTTATGCGCACCCCATTCCATCAGGAAATACGGTGAGATGGGTGCGGTATAGGAGAATGGGGTGAACTTTGGGGCCGAAGAGCCCAAGGCATACCTCCATGCCTCTCACTGGCTGCAGGGTGTGGAATGGTATGAGCAATACAGGCAAGAATCCCAAGTCACACCCCTGATGCCTGTCATTCTCTACAGGGTCGGGCGTTATGGTTGGAAACCCTAATACCTCAGGCATTCATTGGTATTTTCACTCCAAATTTTCAACATGGTTTTTTGTGACCCCACCTCATGAACAGTGGCAATATCAGTTTGTTAGCCGAAAGCTGCTTATGCACAGCGACTACGGCATTTAGCACCACAGGTGCAAAAACATTCTGAACAGGATGTAAAAAATGACAGCTGTACTGTTCATGGGGAGGTGTAAAAAATGGCAATGTTGCAAATCTGCAGTAAAAATATTAAAAACTGGAGAAGTCACGACGCATATAGAAACTGTGCAACGACACCCGTAATATAATTAGGTTGGGGATTTTTTACAGCAGATTGTCAACTCAGGCATTTTGGTGCCTCCGATCATGAACAGTGTCACTGTGATTTTCTTTATCTGTCCCGAACAATGATTTCCCACAGCGACCACGCATCTCCGCGCTGAAAGTGTGAAAACACACTTCGGCCATGTTGTGAAAAATGACAGCTGTACTGTTCATAAGGAAGTGTGGAAAAATGCCACTGGTGAAAATCTGGACTGAAAATATTACAAAGTCATGAACTTACGAGGGTGCGTGGAAACTGCGCAATGCTCACTTGTAACACAGTCATGTTATGGACTTTTGTCACCAAATTTTCAACATAGCCATTTTAAGACCTCTGCTCATGAACAGTGTAACTGTGATTTTCGTAATCGGTCCCAAACATTGCTTTCGCACACCAACAGCACCATTGTGCGCTACATGTGCAAAACACATTTTGGGCGACATATGAAAAATGGCAGCTGTACTGTTCATAAGGAAGTGTAATAAAATGGCAATGTTGAAAATCTGGAGTGAAAATATTAAATTCGCAAACTTACGAGCATGCATAGGAACTGCGCAACGCACGCTCGTAAAACAGTCATTTTTAGGAATTATCTGAATTTTCAACATAGCCATTTTAAGACCTCTGCTCATGAACAGTGTCACTGTGATTTTCTTAATTTGTCCTGTACATTGATTTCAAGATAATCGATTGGCGCCATTGTGCGCTACATGGGCGGAAACACGCTTTGGAGAGATGTGAAAATGACAGCTATACTACTCATAAGAAGGTGTGGTAAAATGGCAATGTTGAAAATCTGGAGTGAAAATATTGAAAATTAGAACTTACGAGCGTGCGAGAACTATAGCGCACCTTCTAAAACAGTCACTTTTGAAATTGTTTCACCAAATTTTCAAAATAAGCTTCTTGAGAGCCCACCTTATGAACACTGGTGGTTTGTTTCATTAATTGATCCTGAAAGGTGATTTCGCGCAGTGACTCGTAAATCACCCTTCGGGCCCGGAATAACGCCATGACAGTGACAGCATTCATGGAGAAGGGGTCCCAAAAACCCCATGTTGAAAATTTGGTGCACAAATTCCAAAAAATGACTGAGATATGCAATAAAGTTGAAAAAACCCTATCTATCCCATTATACAGCTTACCGGCATTTCCTCAGTTTGCGGACGGCTTTGAAGAGTGCAGACGTGTTCCCGGTCCACTGAAGATCGTCGTGCCGGACAACGGAGGTAAGTATGGGGTGAGGGGGGTTGTGGGGAGGCAGGGTTCGCAGTGGGTGGGTGCGGGTTGTGGGGGGCAGGAGACTGCGTGGGACCATTTTTCTTTACAGGTTGTTTTTTTTTTAAATGACGACGTGACGCTTGCCACACTGGGGTGGCCCTAGTGTGGCACAAGGATGGCTGGTTGGGGGGGCGAGGAGCTGACGGGGGATTGGGCACCCCCGTCGGCCATAGCATCTATTGCCATGCCATGCTGGGGTGGGTTCCCAGCGTGGCACCCTGTACTCTGGGGGGGAAGACAGTGGATCCCCCGTCGGCTATACCATGAGATGCCACGCTGGGGTGGGCACCCAGCGTGGCATGTGGAAGGCTTTGGGGGGGAGCGCAGCACAGCCGACGGGGGATTGGGCACCTCTGTCGGATATACAGTGTGTGTGTGGGGGGGGCAGCACGCAGTATGCGTGCATGTGTTTGTGTGTGTGTGTGTGTGTGTGTGTGTGTGTATAGGGGGAGCTGCACATGAGCAGGCGATATCTGATCACTGCTCACTGAAGCGTAGCTCCCCCTTTCAACTGTATGCCACTGCATTTTGGAGCTGTCATAGACAGCTCCAGCATGCATTGGAGGACTGGGGCCGCGCCTGCCAACACACTGACTGAATTGGAAGAGGGGGTGACACACCTCTGAAAACTCGGATGATGGCACTATGTTTCTTGCACATGCATGCAAGCAAACATAAAAATGTTGGCCTATACAATTCCGCCAGCTGTTTCAGCTACCCCTAGCTGTGAGGGGCATCTGCACTTTTCCAATTGCTTCGGATGCCTAATTTAGCACAGATGATGATTATATATATATATATATATATATATATATATATATATATAAAATTCCATGTTTTCTCCTGAATTTTGCAAAGTTCTTTAAGATCCCCAAGGACCATTATCTCGGCTGCCAAATGAATAGGAGAGGCCACTACATCTGATAATATCCCTGCAATATCTTGCCAGTACTGCTGCAGCTGAGGGCATGAGAACATCATATGCAACCTTAACAGAGATGGCTCAAGGGTCCGAGGGGAGAGAATCAATGGTGGGGGGAAGGGGAAGTTGTTCAACCAGGAATGGCACACTAAGCCAGAGCTTGTTTCCAGGTATGAGCTGGGAGCACAAGGAAGTTAAGTGACTTGCTCTGGGTCACACTGTATGCAAGTGGAGGCTGATGGGATTCAAACCCAAGTCTCCAGGTTTGCAGCTCATTGCCCTTAACCACTATGCCATACCACCTCAATCAATGGGAGTACTGAAGCATGTTTAAACTAAAAACAAGGTGGAATGGGGTGGAGAACATACTATCAGAACAGTGCAAAAACAAAAGGATGCAGAGGTTAAACAGGCGGCTATGGCGAGATACTAGAGATTCTTATTAACAAATGCAAGAAGCCTGGTGAAAAAAGAAGAGCTGTTAACATGTGTTAATAAAAGGACTATATATATATATATATATAGATAGAAGGAATATATATATATATATATATATATACACTGTATATACACTGTACATATATATATATATATAGTTAGTGAGACTTGGTGTGAGGAGGAAACATTTAAAGACTGCCTTAGAAAGATTCTGCTAATAGCTTGGCAGAAGACACCAGGAGGAAGGACTGTTGTGTGACTGGACTTCTGTACTGGGACTATATTGCCCTCCTTCCTCCCTCCACCCCCCACCCAAAGTTAGTTCTATTTTTATAGGCACAGGATTTGACTGACAACAGAAACTTCCTGTTTAGGGGCAGGAAGTGAGGATCACAGAACTACCAAGGACCCACCATCCTAGAAGGGCAAGAGTAGCTCCTCCCCTCTAACTGCTGGAGGTCTGCCTCTGAACAAGTAAGTGGTCTACTGAGAAATATAGGATATTCTTGTCTCTGAACAGGACAATCAGGAGCTTAAAGGGCACAGAGGCAGAAAGTAAGGAGAGAGAGAAAAAACAGAGGAAAGAGTAGGGATTGCAAACAGTTAAGGGGCCAGAAATAAGACATGATTGGAGTGGTGCAGTGCAGTGGCTGTGGAGCAGCAGTCTTCCGGGAGATGTTCTGGAGGATGCGGTGTTGTCCCATCTGCAGGCACCTCTCTGGGCTGAGGGAGAAGGTTGCTCATCTCCAGGCTGAGTTGGCCAGGATTTGTGGGACCTCCTCTTCCATCCAGGGACCACCAGTGCCACTGCCGTTGCCTCAGAGGTTGCCAAGAAAGAGGAGCGGTTGGACCACAGTGGGCTCAGGGAGGGTGAGGGTGGTGGAACAGAGGCACATCCTCCAGTTGTACCCTCCACACCCTATGCCATTCTGGCAAAGTGTGGTCTCTCTATGGAGGCACCCACAGTGGAGACCAAGGAGGATGCTGGGAACCTCCACAAAGGAGACCCACAGGAGGGTGGGAGGGACCCTGCAGGGGAAGGAAACAACTCCTGGTGGGGGACCCATTGTTAGAAAGGTAGAACTGGGGAAAGAAGGGAGAGGAGGTAGGTGCCTGCCTGGCACAATGGCTTGAGGGACAGGGAGCGAATCCTCAGGATTGCCGGAGCAGCTGCACAGGGAGGGAGCTGGATGTCATTGTCCACCTAGGGACAAATGACCTGGCTAAGAAAGGATTAGAGAAGTGCAGGAAGAGTTTGTGGAATTGGGGAGGGCCTTAGTCAAGTAGCACGCACAGTAACCTTCTTGGAGGTGCTACCCATCTATGACATAGGAGAGGCTAGGGTGTTCCTGCACCATGGGATTCAATCAGTGGTTGAAAATCTGGTGTGGAGCTCAGGGATTTGGCTTCATTGGGGACTGGGGGTCCACCTGGAGTGATGCAAGCCTATACTGGCATGATGGGCTGCATCTGTCCGGGAGGGGAACCAGGATCCTAGGTGATAGGTTTAAATGCTTCATTGGCAAGCTTTTAAACTAGCCAAGGGGGGAGGCACTGGAAAGGAGCAGGAAAATCCTAGCTCCCCCAAACAATCACGGTAGTAAGTGTGGCAAACACCAACATAGAGGTGTCAATAGGGAGAAGGGCAGGGGTAAATGGAGAAAGTGACAAAGGCAAGAAGGACAGGGATGGGGCAAAAGGGGGTAAGGCCATCAGGAAATGGAGGGTAATGAGTACCAATGCCCATAGTCTGGGCAACAAGCTCTCTGAGCTGGTGGCCTTAATGGAAGAGGGTTGTCTGGATATCGTAGCAGTCACAGAAACATGGTACACAGAGAACCATGACTGGGATGTTAACATACCAGGGTACATAACCTACAGGAGAGACAGGCAGGGGAGAAGAGGGGGAGGAGTAGCTCTCTATGTAAAGGAAGGGATAAAAGCAACTGAACAAAAGAGTAAACAGGGAGGAGAGGAGGCACTGTGGGTCACCTTGGAGACTGGAAAGGCACCAAATCTGCACAGGGGTTGTGTACAGACCCCCATGTCAGGGGGAAGGAATGGACAAGGATATGATGGAAGGCATTCTTAGAATGGCAGAGAAAGGGGAGATACTGTTGATGGGAGACCTGAATATGCCAGATGTTAAATGGAGCACATTTGCTGCAGCCATATCCAAGAGCAGGGCCATTCTTGATGCCCTACAGGTGGCAGGCATTAGACAGCTAGTTTCGGAACCCACTCGTGAGGGAGCAATCTTAGACCTCATACTCTCAAACGGGGGCAGTGAGAGGATCTCAGATCTAGAAGTGGGTTGCCATCTGGGGACAAGTGACCATCAAACAGTGTGGTTCACGTTAAACTCAGCTACAGAGTCACCTACAAAAGTGAGGGTACTGGACTTTAGGAGGGCTGACTTGGCAATATGGGAGAGTGCCTCAGAAAAGCACTAGCAAACAGGCTAGAAGGAGGTATGGAGCAACAATGGGGAATTATCAAACTGCCATCACAGAGGCAACAAGCCTTTGTGTGAAGCAAATAAACAAATCAAATGAAAAGAAAAGCCACTATGGTTCTCAAGAGAGGTGGCTGTGAAAGTCAGGAAGAAAAGACAACATTCCGGAAGTATAAGGAAACACAGAAGGAGCAGGACAGAGAGCTGTACCAGTTAAGGCAGAAAGAAGCAGGAGGGAAGTCAGAATAGCAAAGGCCCAAACTGAGGAAAAGATAGCCAACTCGGTTAAGAAGGGGGATAAAACCTTTTATAGGTACATCAGCGAGGTAGAAAGACAAAGGGAGCGATAGTGAGGCTGAATAGAATGAATGGTGGGTGGGCAGGGGACAGAGAAAAGAAGGAATACTGAATGAATATTTCTGCTCAGTATTCACAAAGAGGAGGGGAAGTGCCTAATCCAATTAACAGAAGCACTCTTGATAGGGGGCGATCCCAGTCCTTTCACAGAAGAAAGGGTTCTGCAAGAACTCCTAAAACTGAAGGTGGACAAAGCAATGGGTCCTGATGGAATTCACCCCAGAATTCTAAAAGAATTAAGGAAGGAACTAGTGAAACCACTGGCTACTCTTTTAACAAATCATGGGAGGATGGTGTGGTACCCGAGGACTGGAGGAAGGCAGATGTGATTCCCCTTCACAAAAGTGGGACCAAGACAGAGGCAGGAAACTACAGACCGTCAGTCTGACCTCTGTGGTAGGGAAAGTGATGGAGTCACTCTGAAGGAAAGAATAGTTGAGTACCTAGAGGTCAGTGGAGCACAGACCCAAGGCAGCTGGGTTCACAGCGGAAGGTCAGTGTCAGACTTAATCTAATAGATTTCTTTGACTGGGTGACCAAAGTAGTAGACCAGAGAGGGGCTGTGGACATGGCCTACCTAGACTTTAGTAGGGCATTTGACACAGTCCCACACAAAAGATTAATAGTCAAATTAACCAGCCTGGGAGTGGGTCCCAGGGTGGTAGCCTGGGTAAAACATTGGCTGACAACAGGACACAGAAGGTAATTGTAAATGGAGTCCACTCTGAAGAAGGGGGTTATTAGTGGGGTACTGCAGGGTTCAGATGGGTCCAGTCCTTTTAATGTCTTCATCAGTGACATTGCAGAGGGACTGGAAGGAAAGTATGCCTTTTGCAGATGACACAAAGATCTGCAACAGGGTTGATACACAAGGAGGCGTGGAAAGGATGAAAAGGGACTTGGCAAGGTTGGAGGAATGGTCAGAAGTGTGGCAGCTAGGATTCAATGCAAAGAAGTGCAAAATAATGCACCTGTGAAACAAGAACCCAGGGGAAGAATACACAATGGGTGGGAGGTAGTAACAACAACAAAAAAGGAAAGGGACCTGGGGGTAATCATATCAGATGACCTTAAGGTTAGCAAGCAATGTGAGAAGGCAGTAGGGAGGGCTGGGGGTATACTGGGATGTATAGGGAGAGGCATCAGCAGCAGAAAACAGGAAGTTGTTATCCCTCTGTACAGACAGTTGGTGAGACCCCATCTGGAATACTGTGTCCAGTTCTGGAGACCCCATCTCCGCAAGGACATAGACAGGATAGCGGCAGTCCAGAGGAGGGCAACTAAAATGGTGCAGGGTCTGCAAGAGAAGCCGTATGAGGAGAGACTAAAGGAGCTTAATATGTATACCCTTGAGAAAGAAGGGAGAGGGGGGACATGATAGAAACTTTTAAGTACCTCAAGGAATCAACAAAGTCCAAGAGGGTAGCATCTTTCAGAAAAGAGACTTGCAAGAACAAGGGGCACAATTTAAAGATAGAAGGAGGAAGTGTCTAGGGCAATGTGAGGAAGCATTATTTCAGAGAGGGTAGTGGATGCATGGAACAGCCTTCCTGAGGAAGTTGTGGGGTCTAAAACTGTGAGAGAATTCAAGAATGCATGGGACAGACATAAGGCAATTCTTGTGGGGGGCAGGAAGATATAGGCTGTTGGTTAACTAGGATCTGCGGCCTATCCTGTAGGTAGGGAAATGGGCAGACTAGATGGGCCTAGCGGTCCTTATCTGCCGTCAAAGTCTATGTTTCTATGTTTCTATGTAAACATGAGGGAGGTACAACGGGGGTATTCATTGTTCAGTAAAGAAAGGAAAGGAAGAAAAGGAGACAAAGTAGCAATGTATGTTAAAAACAACATAGCAGCCGAGATAGTTTAACAAGAAAACGACAATGACCAAGAACATATTTGGTTTAGTGTTGCTCAGATGGATCCGGACAAATCCGGGTCCACAAATATCGGCTCTTTTGTTGCAGGATAGTGGATCTGCCAGATACTTCCACTATCTGCCTGTGGATCCAGATGTTGGATCCCTGGTCAGATCTCGCGTTATTCAACAGCTGAATACAGGGATCTGACACCAGATCCCTGGATCTGGCACTGGGATGTGATGCCGGATCCAGGGATCCAGCACCGGATTCCTGGATCCGGCACCAGATAACGCCGGATCCGACCTAGGATCTGACCTCCATATTCGGCCAGATCCCAGAACAGATCCAACTCGAATAGTGACGCCATCTGCCAGCTCACTGGTGGAACCATGGCGCCACTATCTGAGCAACACTAATTTGGTTAAAATGACCCCTAGTGTAAAAAAAATAATGTTGGGTTTAGTATACAGGTCACCCTCCCCCAAAAAATGAACTAAACCAGCTGATGATAGAATCCCTGAAACACCTAAGTATTGAGGGTGAAATCCTACTTCTGGGAGATTTTAATATGCCCGGTATAAAATGGGATACCAGGGAGACTTTAAAGAATGCATCAATGAGCTTACCCTCATGCAATATATGAATGCATGCACTAGGGAGATCACACACTACACTTCATCAAATGTCAGATCGGGAACTGCTGAAACCACAGTTTCCCTGGTTCCAGGAAACCAAGTGGGAACTGATAAAAAATAATAATAATATAACAAAATAAACTTTAAAACTATGGTAAACGAATGCAGAGTCTGGAATTTAATTGAAATAAATGTTTTTTTTTTTATACAAAATAAACAAGCTTAATGCACAACTTGGCCACTAATACTGGAACCAGAGTATACTCTTCAGCAGAGAAACAATCTGATGTAAGAACACTAGGGGGACTTGACCACAGTACAGAGTCTGAATGGGAATATTCCAAATTCCATTTCTGGCGCAACAGCTCAGTCTGAGATGATTGCAGGACTGTATGAATCACCAGTAAACTTTCATCATTAGATATAGTATCTCTACTGAAAAAGTACATACAGTGCATTGAGAACAGATAATAGAGCGCATACAGTACATACTATGCATGCAATACATACTGTGCATACAGTACATATAGTGCATGCAATACATACAGTGCTTACAGTGCATGCAGTACATACAGTGCATTGAGAACAGATAATAGAGCGCATATAGTACATACTGTGCAGAGTACAAACAGTACATAGAGAACACACATTATGCAAAGTGCATACAGAGCATGCAGTACATATAGTATAATGTAAATATAGTGCATACACTACATGCAGTGCACAGTGCACATAGTACATACAGTGCATGCAATACATACTGTGCATACAGTACATATAGTGCATGCAATACATACAGTGCATACATCACATACAGTGCATGCAGTGCATACAGTGCATTGAGAACAGATACTGTGCAGAGTACAAACAGTACATAGAGAACATACATTATGCAAAGTGCATACGGAGCATGCAGTACATATAGTATAGTGTAAATATAGTGCATACACTACATGCAATGCATAGTGCACACAGTACCTACTGTGCATGCAGTACATACAGTGCATTGAGAACAGATAATAGAGCGCATACAGTACATACTGTGCAGAGTACAAACAGTACATAGAGAACATACATTACGCAAAGTGCATACAGTGCATGTAATACCTACTGTGCATACAGTACATATAGTGCATGCAATACATACAGTGCATACAGCACATGCAGTACATACTGTGCAGAGTACAAACAGTACATAGAGAACATACATTACACAAAGTGCATACAGTGCATGCAATACCTACTGTGCATACAGTACATATAGTGCATGCAATACATACAGTGCATACAGCACATACAGTACATACAGTGCATGCAGAACATACAGTACATACAGTGCATTGAGAACAGATAATAGAGTGCATACAGTACATACTGTGCAGAGTACAAACAGTACATAGAGAACATACATTACGCAAAGTGCATACAGAGCATGCAGTACATATAGTATAGTGTAAATATAGTGCATACACTACATGCAGTGCACACAGTGCATACAGTGCACACAGTGCATACAGAGTATGCAGTACATATAGTATAGTGTAAATACAGTGCATACACTACATGCAGTGCATGCAGTACATTGAGAACAGACAATAGGGTGCATACAGTACATACTATGCAGAGTACAAACAGTACATAGAGAACATACATTACACAAAGTGCATACAGAGCATGCAGTACATATAGTATAATGTAAATATAGTGCATACACTACATGCAGTGCACACAGTGCATACAGAGCATGCAGTACATATAGTATAGTGTAAATATAGTGCATACACTACATGCAGTGCATGCAATGCACATTGCACATAGTACATACAGTGCATGCAATACATACTGTTCATACAGTACATATAGTGCATGCAATACATACAGTGCATACAGCACATACAGTGCATGCAGTACATACAGTACATACAGTGCATTGAGAACAGATAATAGAACGCATACAGTACATACTGTGCAGAGTACAAACAGTACATAGAGTACATACATTATGCAAAGTGCATACAGAGCATGCAGTACATATAGTATAGTGTAAATATAGTGCATACACTACATGCAGTGCACAGTGCACACAGTACATACTGTGTATGCAGTACATACAGTGCATTGAGAACAGATAATAGAGCACATACAGTACATACTATGCAGAGTACAAACAGTACATAGAGAACATACATTACGCAACGTGCATACAGAGCATGCAGTACATATAGTATAGTGCAAATATAGTGCATACACTATATGCAATGCACACAGTACATGCAGTGAATGCAATACTTACTGTGCAAACAGTACATATAGTGCATGCAATACATACAGTGCATACAGCACATACACTACATACAGTGAGTACAGCACATACAGTACATACTATGCAGAGCACAAACAGTACATAGAGAACATACATTATGCAAAGTGCATACAGAGCATGCAGTACATATAGTATAGTGTAAATATAGCGCGTACACTACATGCAGTGCATGCAATGCACAGTGCACACAGTATATATAGTGCATGCAATACATACTGTGCATACAGTACATATAGTGCATGCAATACATACAGTGCATGCGATGCACACAGTGCACACAGTACATACTGTGCATGCAGTACATATAGTGCATGCAGTACATACAGTGAGTACAGCACATACAGTGCATGCAATACACACAATGCATACAACACACACAGTACATAGTACATGCATACAGTACATACAGTGCATACAATGCATGCAGTACATACAGCGTACACAGTGCAAACAGTGCCTGCAATACATACAGTACATACAGTACATGCAATACTTACAGTGCATATACTACATACAGTGCATACACTGCATACACTGCATGCAGTGCATACAGTATGCACAGTGCATGCGGTACACACAGTGCATGCAGTACATACAGTGCATAGACTATATACATGCATGCAGTGCATACAGTATGCACAGTACATACGGTACACACAGCGCATGCAGTGCATACACTACATACAGTGCAAAAGTACATACAGTGAATGCAGTACATGCAATGTATGCAGTACATATACCACATACAGTGCATGCAATGCACACCATGCGTACAATACATACAGCACATACAGTGCATACATTACATACAGTGCATACACTACATGCAGTGCATACATTACATACAGTGCATGCAGTTCACACTCGTGCAGATGACATACAGTGCATGCACACCATACAGTGCATATCAGTACATACACTACATGCAGTACATACAGTATACACAATGAATAGTCCATGCAACACATAAAGTGCATACATGACATACATTGCATACATTACATACAGTACATACATTACATACAGTGCATACATTACATGAGTGTATACACTACATACAGTGCATACATTACATACAGTGCATACACTACATGCAGTGCATACATTACATAAAGTGCATGCAGTTCACACTCTTGCAGATGACATACAGTGCTTATCAGTACATACACTACATGCAGTACATACGGTATACACAATGAATAGTCCATGCAATACATAAAGTGCATACACGACATACAGTACATACAGTGAATGCAATACATCCAGTGCATACAATGCATGCAGAACATAAAGTGCATACACTACATACAGTGCATGCAGTGCATACAGTTCATGCAATACTTACAGTGCATGCAATACATACAGTGCATGAAATATATACAGTGCTTACACTACATACAGTGCATGCAGTACATACAGTATAAAAAGTGTATACAGTACATGCAGTACATATAGTGCATACACTACATACAGTGCATATAGTACATATAGTGCATACTGTGCATACAATACATACAGGGCCGGATATTCAAACTGTGCCCAAAAAGTGTGCAACAGCAGAAGCAAGTGCAAGTAAACTGCGCCCATGCGCAAGAAGTGCGATATTCAAAAACTGCGCAGGTCAAGATACACCTACGGCACACGACTGAATATCTTGCCACCCGTGATGTGCAGTTATGCATTACAGATGCGCCATAGTGCAACCAGGGATGCCCCGTAGAGCAGAGCAGCAGTGCAACAGCACAACCAGGCATGCGCAGGGACAGGATGCAGAGGCCCACCACCCACGCCACAGATGGGCAGAGGAGCACACAGCAGAACAGACATCACCCCCACACCCCATGCACTGCAGAACCGGTGGAGAGCTGGAATAACCACCAGCCCATGGATACCAGCAACCAACCCACAGCCGGGGCATGGTGCCCCAGCACACCCCCTGGCAAGCTGTGACCGGCACACAAGGAGGGCCGACCACCCCGTGTCACACCATCCCACCAATGCAGAGTACACCCTGCACCACGATCCCCATACACCCTGCTCAGGAGTAGCACCCAACAGTGCAGGACACCCCATGCATGCCACCACCCCCACTATGACAATGCAACCCTGTGCACCACAGAGCCATGCAAGGCAGCCCCACCATGTGCACCCTGCAGCAGGCGGCAGCAGACAACGATGCAACAACTGCATACACAGTGCCACCCTGCACGTCTCCCCCGAGGTATAGCTGAGAGACCGACCATGCGTCGGCACACGAGGTACCCCACATGTGGCAGGGCATGCAACGGACCCCACCACCAGTGGTACAGCACCCAGCACACCCTCCCAAGGACACATCCCGTCCCAGCACTGGCCACAACAGCCAGCACAGACACACACAGTGTTGCATGGAAGCATGCACCACACAGGATACAACACAGTGCATGGACAAACACCCACTCATACCCAAGGGCACACCAACACAGGGACACAGTAGCGGGTCAACCAAGCCATGGCAGCCGTGTACACATGGCCAGCACCCCTACATGGCACAGGTGTGCCAGCCACCCTGCGCAGGCACCATGAAGCTGTATGCCACCAGCATGCGGCCAGAGCACAAGTGACAGACAGTGGAGTACATCCCCTGCAACAGACACAAGCGACAGCATGGATGGGGACAACAACAGCGGAGGCCACAGTGCCACCGGAGGCAGACGTGCACCACACTGGTGATGGGAGGCAACCTGGCATTGTGCCGGGTACAGTGGTTGTCCAGCATGAACAGCCACCACTGACATGCCAGCAGACCGCACATATCACAGACATGCAAGGGTGTCAGCTGCACAGGCCATGGACGGACTGTCAGAGGTGCCATGCACACAGTGCATGCACTATGGACCACTGCACACAGGCATCCAGTGCACAGAGAACAACACACAAACCACAGACAGTGACCGATCCTCCGCCCACACCATAGGTGGTTCCTTCCGACACACACGCCGACAAGCTTGCATGACCCTGACGCCATGCACACCACTGCAGCTGAGCACCTGTAGCCCGCTGCAAATCAGAGACCACCACAGTTGTTATAACAAATGTATGTATTAAAAATAACAACTCAAACATATGTACAACTATATACAAGGGTGGGGGAAGGGCCACAAACCATGTGGGGTGGGCAGGGTAGGTGTGTACAAATGGGAGAGGAAGAAGGGTGTGAGGTGGGGTCCAGGGGGTTATGGGTGCCAGGGGGTCATGGAGGGCCTATTCTGTGCCCCGCTGTCCACTCTTGTGGCGCCCCCGGGTTCTTCTCCTCCAGACCCCATGCCACTCCATGTGCTCCAACACTGCCAGGGACACCCATGCCAGCTGCAGAAGCTCTTGTATGCCCCGTTCCAGGGCCATCCAGCATTGTCCACCTAGGACAAGGGAGCAGAGTCAATACGTGTGACTGTCCAGCCCCTGCAGTCCACCCATTGTGCATGGCATACAGCCATGTGCCACGCCCCTGTGATGGTGTGTGACCACCCACAGTGACCGCGTCCACAAGACCTGCCTACCCAGGCACCCACAGCCATGCGGACCACTGCACACACTCACCGCCCACGTCCCGCACAGCACCACCATGGCCATACAGTGACTTGACTATGCGGTGTGAAGGCAGTGCCACAGCCATGTGCCCGGTGCATGCATGGACCACCATTGACGCACTCCCAGACATGCAGTGCCACTGGACAGTGCTGACTGTAACAAGTTGCGTGCATGGCAGTGGTGTCAATGGATGGTGGCCATGCCCTGCTGCCCGCCCTGTAACACAGCATGCAATAGCAATCATGGATGTAAGGCACTCACCATCATCAGGCTGGTCCCTATGCCTCTGTGGACCTTCATCCCTTCTGGCCTGCTGGTCCTCCTGGCGGCGCCTCTCTCTCTGACCAAGCCCTCTAGGCCTAAGGTGCAAACATGGAGAGAGGAACATCAGTACAATCCGGTAGCAAAGTCCCCCTGCCCCCATGTGTGTGTGTGCAATCCCACACAGCCATACCCATCCACCCCCCCAATACCACCACCAACACTGGACACCCCCCCATACACCGGACACGTGCAACCGTGATACCCGTATGGACGTTAACAATGTATGGATGGGGCACCTACCTGGCTGTGGCACGGTGCCCCTCCTGGCACGTACCCACAGGCAGGCAAGCATTTCCAGGTCCCTGTGCCGGAGGTCCCCGTACCAGTGGTGACACTGCTCGGCCGTGCACCCGATTCCCATGGCCTCCTCCAACGCCACCACCACCTCCTCCCATACTGCACTCCTGGCCCTGTCCAGGGGTGCATCACCATAAAGTGCCCCAGCACGGAGCTCTACAATGGCCACCAAATTGGCCAATTCAACCTGGCTCCACATAGCAGCTCTTCTCCGTGCCATCTCAACAGCTTGTTGGAGTCAAAATGGTGCTTGGCAGCATGGTCCCGCCACGTGCAGATGCTGCGCAGTACAGCACTGCCATTCCCTATCACGCTGTCACCGAACAGTGCGATAGTGGTGCATCCATGAAGATGCATGGCGCCTAGGGGGCAAAGGTTGGGCACAGGGTCAAGGGTCTCTCACACATGGACAGCCATAGCGCGATTGGAACTCAATGCATGTAGCACGATTGGGTGCCTGTGTGCCACCACCTGTAGCAGCCTACCGTGCTGTGGCCCCCCTGTGCGCCCACGGTGCCCCAGTGCCACAGCGCCATATATGTGAACAGCGCAGTAGCGCCACTGGCACAATGGTGGCCGTGCCCTGCATTGCCTCCCGTGCACAGCACGTCAGCAGCGCAGCAGGTGTCTGTGTCATCATCCCGGGCATGCGCAATTTGTTGTGTACTGCACATGTCACAGAAATACGCCCTTGCCTGAGCACGTTCAACACAATTGCGCAAAGCACAACAGCACGATATTCAGCCGGCATATGCAAATCAGCTAATCGGCCATTCAATGGTGCAGACACTGCATTTGCATCCACTTAAAAATGCGCCACGCCTCATTTGCATGTGTTGCGCTATAAAAATACAACATTGGGCTGCACTGGCCATAGTCAGTTACTGCAGTCTATTGTGAGTTGCATGCTGTTTGGGAGTGTGGACTGTGGTGTTTGGGACATGCATGGGACTGCACAGTCACAGGTAACACCTGTCATTCTCACAGGATGAATAATGACCGATCGTGAGGTGGAAGAAGAGGAACAGAGACGTGGGCGGAAGAGGAGGCCTAACTTCACCAAGGCAGAAACAGATGCCCTGTTTGAGGCCTACCTCAACCAGGAGCCGCTGCTCAGTGGACACTGGGAAACACCACAGGCCCATGCTGCTGCATGGGAAGAGGTGGCGCATACCGTCAACCTGCATGGCAGCCACCAGCGGTCCGTGCAGGAGTGCAAAAAGAAGATGGGCACGGACAGGTGGAGGATTAAGGAGAAGCTGGCTGCCATCAGGGCAGCATGGTCTGTGACCGGTGGGGGACAGCCGGACGTGCAACACCTGACCCCACATGAAGAGCGGGTTGCTGGTAGCATGCAGCGATGTGCCATCGAGGGTGTTCCGGGTGGTGGATTCCAGACGGGTGGTAGCCTGTCACTGCATGGTAGGTCCTGGTCTGTCAATGGGGGGGACAGGGTAGGGCAGATATATTAATGCTACTGTTTTCCCTTACAGTTCATGAGCATCTACATGGGTCAGCGGTGGTGGGCTTGTCCACTGAGGGTGGTAGCATGGAGATAGAGGAGGGCCCATCCACCTCCACAGGCATACGAGGGTCAGGGCGACAGTGGGCCCACCTGGACGTCCAGACTGATGTTGGTGGAGCAGGTGCGGAGGAGGCCCTGCCCGTGTCCCAACGTGCCAGTGTCCATGGATGCCAGCATGCTGAGACTCGGGCTGGTGCCGGATCCATCACTTATGATGATGGCGCTAACTTCATGGACAGTGATATGTGTGATCCGCAGGATGGCCACACAGCAGGTGACATCACGGGCATGGCCATGGGTGGTGCTGCCGTGGAGGCCTGCGTGACATCACAGTCCCAGCCTGTGCCTGTCTGCACCAGTGGGGCAGCACTGGTGTGTGTCCAGGACAGTGGGGCTGTTGCGGCCACTGCAGCGGCACCATTGAGCCCTGGAGAGCGGCAGCCAGAGGGGCACTGTCAGCAGTTGGGCAATGGCCATGGGGGTACAGTGTCAGGGGGCGGCATCAGTGCACCACCTGTGGACATGCCCAGGCCTGGCCCTGGTGTGCAGCGCCCACCCTCAAGGGGTGCTGACCATCAGGGCCATGAACACCATGAGGGGCAGCATGCCGATCAGGCAGATGACCTCTTAGATGAGCACACCCGCATACTCCAAACATCAGTTGATCAGCAGGTGTGGCTTGTGATGGCGGTGGATGCACTCAGTGCGGCTCTGCACCAGGCAGAGGAGCGATGCAGCAGAGACACCGCTCTGCTCCTGGCAGGGATGGACCAGATGCAGGAGGATGTGATCGCTGCCATTGACAGGAAGACACAGGCAATCACAGCTGTCATGGCCACAATGGGCACACAGTTATTTGCCCATGCGTCGCAGACACCGCGCAGTGCAATGTCCACCCCCCATTCCCGGCATCGTGCGACACCCTCCTTGTCAACACCAGGTTCAGCTGTGGGCATCCCGCTAACGCTTCGGCTCAGGCATGCTTGGTGCTGCAGACCCCGCGCGGAGCACGGTCGAGTTCACGCAGTGGAACCCCTGGGGACCGCCGTGCCACCCCATGAGGCCATTGGTCAGCCTGTCACTGCTGGCGTAGTCTCGGTGGGGCCACCCACGCATCCGCGGTGGCCGGCACTGTGGCACGGACTCGACTCACCGCGCACCATTGTTCGATGCTGCCCTGTGTGCATTGTGTTGTTCAACGTGCAATGCACGGGTGGGGTACCTGGCCCTGCACACACACACACGTTCCATCTGCACACCCTCCCAGCTGCTGTCTGCTCTGGTGAGTGCATGATGATGCCTGCGTTGCGCTGTCTGCCACTGTGCAATGGTTCCTAGCGTCTGACACACACACACAATGACAGGCACCGGGCATGGTGGTCTGTGGATGTGTGTGTGGCTAGGGGTAGCAGTTAATGACGTGCCTCCTACCCTTTGCAGTACGTCTTGTGAGTGTGTGTGTGTGTGTGTGTGTGTGTGTGTGTGTGTGTGTGACCACTGCCATGTTAGACCTTGCCCATCCCTGATGGCATGTGCGGTTCCATGCTCAGCCAATTCCCTTAACGGCATGCACCCCTGGGGTTTGTCCATGCGTGTTTGTGGATGCCCTTGCCACTGGTGGTTGCACATGGCCCCATGACTTACCTGGCTGGCTGAAGTGCTCTGTGATGGTGTCCCGGTGCAGCTGTGCCATCCGGATCAGTCGGGGGTCCCTTCGACCAAGGGGGGCTGCCCATCACCATCTTCACCAGCATCCTCATCGTCCCCATCACTGTCCCCCTCTTCGACCTGTACGGCTATCCCACAGTCATTGGCCATGTTGTGCAGGATGCAACAGGCCAGGAATAGCCCTCAGGCCTTTGAGGGGCTGTACTGTAGGGCACCGCCAGACGTGTCCAGGCAACGGAAACATGCCTTCAGCAACCCGAACACCCGCTCGATGACACTGCATGTGGTGGCATGTGCCTCATTGTAGCGTTGCTGCGATGGGGTCGCGGGCCACCGGTATGGTGTGAGCAGCCAGGGATGGAGTGGGTATCCACTGTCACCTGTGTGTAGAGGGTGGACATTAGTTTGGTGATCAGCGTCGCCCTGCCTTGGGCCATCTATGCCACTGACCATGTCACCTCTGACTATGCCCCTTCCAAGGTCCATGTCTTTTTGCGTGGTTTGCATACTCACCCACTAGGTGGCCAGTGGGGATGTCCCCACTCTTGAACCTGTGGCACAGTGCGGACTGGTGCCAGATGAAGGCAACATGTGCCCCCCCAGGGTGCGTGGCACAGACATTGATTATGCGCCCCCTGGCATCCCACACCACCTGGCAGTTTATGCTTGCATACCCCTTCCGACTCATGTATGCGGCCCCTTCGGAGCCAGGTGGCATCCGGGTGGCCACATGGGTGCAGTCTATTGCCACGAGCATGCCAGGCATACGTGCTACCCTGTGGAACTCCTGTATGTTTGCTGTGCGCTCTGCCGGTGTGCTGGGGAAATGGATGTACTCCGCAGCATGTGACAGCAGTGCGCTGAGGAATTGGGTGAGGAGGTGTGTCGCGGCTGACTGGGTTATGCTCGTTGTGTCCCCTGTTGGTCTCTGGAAGGTACCCGTGGCAAGCAGGCACATGACAGCTGTCACTTTAGTCTCCACTGACAGAGCATGGCTCCGTCGTGTGGGTGCCTGCATCACATCACTGCACAGCTCACAGAGCCACCTCAGAATTGCCCGGTTCAGGCGGTATCGTCCCACGATCTCGGTATCAGTGTACAGCTCGAAGCTGGTGCAGGCTCGGTACTGCCTGTTGGGAGCATACCGCTGATGGGCCCTTCCATGGCCATGCCCCCCTGCTGCCTGCCTTCTCACCCCCCTCATAACTGCCTCCATCTGGATGGTGGCACTGGCCATGTCCCTGGCTTGTGGTACTCCCCCTGGCAGCTGTTTCTGTGTTCCCCCCGCTGTCCTTGCTGCTACTCCCCCTGCACCGGGAACACCTTCCTGTAGTGGCTGTACTACCCACTATCTGTGCCCTCAGTGTTGTGTGGCACTACGCCCTTTTGACCTGCACTGTGGCACAGGCTCCCCACACCTTCCCTGTTCCTGGGGGTTCCAGGTGCTCTGTTCTGCTCCTGCCCTGTCCTGCTCCCAGTTTTTGTGTGCCTGTGTGGCTGCCTGCCGTTCAGCAACATGTGGCTTCCCTGTAGCATTCTTGCGCCTCTCTCTTGTTCCTTTTTATTTTGGCTCATTTCCGCTATCGCGCAACTTCCGTTTGCTCCCCTATTGCATGTGGCGCATGTTGTTGAATATCGCACTGCACCATTTATGCATGGTTCCTCCCCCTGCAGTTGCGTATGCATTCATTATCATTGCGCTCTTGCACATTGTGATTTGGGGGTGCATCTGCCTCCCGCTGAATATCGCAGAATGGAGCATTTTCGGACTTGCGCTGGTGCAACCCTTTTGAATATCCGGCCCACAGTGTATACAATCACATGCAGGGCGTACAGTGCATGCACTACATACAGGCATGCACTACATACAGGCATAACTGAAAAAGGGCTGTGCCAGGTCATTTTACCTGGTTAAAAATAAACAAACAATAAACAAACAAACAGTGGGCACTATGTCAAAACATTGAAAGCAAAACAGCGAAGACAACAAAAGCACATAAAAATCCACAGAACATAAACAGGGAATAAGAATAACAGCAAATAGTGAAAAAATGTCAGACAGAAATCTAACTCAGGGAGGATGAAATGGGGTTGCACAGATTTACTATTATGATTCCATGAAGGACGCAACTCGGGGGGGATTTGGGACAGGACAGATTTATTATTCTAACTCCAGGATCGCGCAAATAACCATCCACTGTAATGACCACTTTGCCAATATTAATTTTGCTGTTATTCATTTGCTGTTTTGCTTTTGTTATTTTAATGGGACACCGATACAGTGCATTCCATACATACACTACATACAGGGCATGCAATACATAAAGTGCATACTGTACATGCAATACATAAAGTACATACAATGCATGCAATACATATAGAGCATACAGTACAAACAGTGCATGCAGTACATACAGTGGGCACACTACAAGTAGTACATACAGTGCATGCAGACATGCAGTGCATTCCATGCATACACTACATGCAGTGCATACAATACATACAGTAAATATAGTGCATGCAATTCATACATACAGTGCATACAGTGTATACAGCACATACAGTACACACAATGCATGCAGTGCATACAGTGCATATGATGCATACAGTACATACAGTGCATTATTTGCATACACTACATACTGTGCATGCAATACAGAGTGCATATAGTACATACAGTGCATACACTGCATACACTACATGCAGCACATGCAGCACATGCAGTACATACAGTATATACAGTGAACATGTATGCAATGCATACAGTGCATGCAGCATATACAGTGAACAAGTATGCATGCATGCATTGCATACAGTTTATACACTACATGCAGTACATATAATATATACAGTGCGCTCAGTACATACAGTACATTAAGTTCATTTAGTACAGTGTATAATGTGCATACACTGCATGCAGTACATACAGTTCATGCAGTACATACAGTGCATTCAGAGATTGCAGTGCAGACATACAGTAGATACAGTGCATGCAATACATATATACAGTGCATATAATACATACAGTGCATACATGCAGTGCGTACAATATATACAGTACATATATACAGTGCATACAGTACATGCAGTGCTTACATATACAGTACATACACTGCATGCATGCAGTGCATATAGTACATAATGTTCATAGAGGCCATACATACATAGTGTGCGTATATACAGTACATGCTGTGAATAGTGTTTCACAGATATCATACAGTACATACTGAGATAATATACAGTACATGCTGTATATACAGCGCATATGTATCTACATACATACAAACATACATACATAATGGATAAAGTACAGTGTATACAGTACATAAACAACATATAGTAAATACCCTTTATAGAAAGTGTACAGTGCATATAGTATATACATCATATACAGCGTGCATGGATTACAAACAGTACAGCAAGTACATACTGGTTAACATATAGTACATACATATGTAAGTAATAAGCTAAAAAAGGGTGTGCATAATATGATTTTAATGCACACTCCGAGGGTGTAGTAAGGCATGCGGCCGAAGGTCAAGTGTCCTTATGCCCCTTGGAAGTGCATTACTAACCTATGATGCACACCCTGGAGGGGCTCATTACACTTATAAAATGAATCTAAGTAGTTTTTTGGGGAGAAGAAAATGAGATTTGGCACCTCTCGTGCATTTATAGAGATTTAATGCCAATGTCTCTCGGGCCAATTACATTTTTAGATTTTTTTCTTGCCATTTTATGAATGTAAATAAACTTTTGTTTTCAAGGATATACATGAAATCAATGTCCCCCCCCTCCTCCCATTATGTCTGCCATCAGTAATAACATCATGGGTGACAATCAAGCTGAAACGTTAACATGTAAATACATAGGTAGACACTAGCTTCAGATTTTGTTTACTGCCCTTATATTGCCACGTTCATTTCAAGTCACTGTTGGTCAGTTCTCCCAAGTTTACTATGGAAAGTTTGCCAATATCCATATACCTTGTTATGCTAATAAGAGAATTAGGATATGAGTACAACGGGGTTGGGGAGGGAAGCATACTGTGGAGTCAGTACATACATACATACAGTACATACTGTTTGTAGATAACATACAGTACATATGGTGTATACAGCATGTACAGTAAATGCATCCATATAGTGTATACAGTACACACCATTCATAAAGAACACATAGTTCATCCTGTGCATACAGTATATTCAGCGATTACAGCACATACTGCTCATAAAAACATACAGTCCATACTGTGCATGCATATGTACACATAGTACAGCACCTACAGTGCATACAATGCACAGAGTGCATACAGTATATACAGTACACACAGGGCATACTAGAAGAGAAAAGAGGGAAGTACAGTGAGATAGATGGAAGGGACAGACAGACAGGGGAGGGAGAGAGCAAGAGATAAAGAGGGATGGAAGAGAGAGAGAGAGATAGATGGAAGGGACAGAGAGTGAGAGATGGGGAGGGAGGAATAAAGACTGAGATGTAAAGAACAGAGGAGGGAGGGTAAAAAGAGAGACAGGTGGAAGTGACAAAGAGAGAGGGAGAATGGAGGGAGAGAGAGAGAGAGAGAGATGGAAGGAACAGAGAGGCAGAGAAAGGCCGATGGAGGGAGGGAGGAACAAAGAGAAATGTTGGAAGTGCTGCAGACGTAAATGTTGTAATGACAATTGTGGGATTTTTTTTCAATAATAATTTTTTCTTAAAGATTTGTTTTTGCTAAGTTGTTTTTATGTGGTTAGATGGCATAGTTTAGCTGGATGGGTAACTGGCAAACATCTTACAGCAGGCTATGACTGCAGCTTGGTCCACATTCTGAACCTGAGGTTACCAGAGGGACCATCAGGACTGAAGATGTCATAGGACTTTCTCCACCAGAATGGAAAGGAAGCAACTCCCATTGCAACGTGGTCCCCACCTGACCACAGTGTGGTGCATGTACGCACACACACACACACACACACACACACTCTCTCTCTTCATTCTCAGGGGAGATGAAGGAATTGGGAGATTAGAATATGCACCAGGTGGATAAAGCATTGCCCCACACCACTTCTTATAGAGCAACATCAGCCCCAGTCCCACCACCTGACTCAAAGGAGCTAACCTCCATTGCCACAGCCTGTTGATCAGGTGTATGAGGGGAAACATGCTTTGCCCCGTCAAGACTAAAAAGGGAAGTAAGTCCCCGATGGACCTGGAACACTTTAGAATGACCAGACGTGTAAGGCACCAGTAAACTGGCTTGTGTGCCACTGCACTCAGGCTGGTATTGTCAGGGTCAGCACAGTGACAATGCATGCAGTGACATCACAGCTGTAGATATGTGGACATGTTCACACTGAAGAGTCACCCAAAGGCAAAGACAGCCTTCTGTGTTGCTAGGCCACCCAACGACGTTGGTCATGGGGGGCCTCCAACCCGTTGAGATTTCTGCCTATGAACAGTTGAGTTGTACTGTGGAAATTTTCCTCATGACATCATCATGCCGTTTTGGAAGGTTCTGCCTAGTCCAGTGATACCTTCTGTGTACTATATACTACCAAGGTGGATTCAACCCCCCCCAAACAACTGTTCTGCCCCCTTGCCCCTTAAATCTAGCATTGTAGTCAAATCCAAGTCCCAGATAGCACTAGTGCTATTGTCCCCCACTTAGACACTGACTTAGGGCTCCATCCCAAATCACAGTCTGTACACTCTAATTTCAGGAAAATGCTTTCTTAAGCACTACGGTCGTAGACCTTCAGTCCGACACGTCTCCTCAAGCCTCTAGGGCTTTCCCTTGCCATAATTAGTTCTATTTCTGGCTTTTAAGTTGTGATAAAGTTAGCACACGTTGACAAACGTGCCACTTTTTTTGGTGCTTTTAGTTTGTTTTAGCCTTTTATTTTCTTGTTTTGAACTCAGGCCCACCTAATCACTCTCATTTATCTGGGCAGGCCCAGAGATGACCCCCCTTGATAAAGGTACAGCACAGAGATGTTGGCGGGCAGGAGACCCCCCCTTCTCCTCCCCCCGCACCACTAAATGGCTGCTGTTTCACATCCTGTGCGATAACTCCCAACCTGTCAATCAGTCTGTCTGGGCTATAAATAATCATAGAGACAGGCAGCAAAAATAGCAACAGCATAAGAACACTAATGAAGTGTGAACAGCCATATTTGTTTCAGCACTGAAAAATGTCTGGGCCTTGCACCACTAATGATGGGGTGGGGGCCTGATTTTACTCTTGGAGCCCCAGGCAGCTGCTTCTGCATGACCTAATCCCCCATCTATTTATTATTTCTGTTGTTTCCATGTCCTCCATGTTCTCCATCCACCCCCCCATGACTCATTCCTTTCTGGCCCTTTATCCGACTGCTCTGCTGCAGAGTGTCAGTCGGCCACTCTGTCTCGTTACCTCTAGCTACCATGGCTTGCCCCCCTGTGTTGCCCTCTGCCCAGGGTGGCAGGTGGTCCTGGAAGGTGACCAGTATCTAATGTATGGTTGGTGGTGGTGATGGGAGGGCAGACCCAGGATGACAGAACCTCGGAGTGTGATGGAATGGGGGCAGACATGTTGTACAAATGCAGCCCATACCCTCACCTTGATGCATGCTGAGTAGGGCTTGGAATGGGTCCACTGTAAAAAGTTTCCCCACTTTCCAGAGCCAAATAAAAACACCCAAGCTTTAGATAATGTCAGTGATGGCTCATTTTATATATTTTTTAAACACAAACTCCTTACAGTGGAAATAAAGTTTGCAGGGCCCTTTTAAACCTGAAAGTATATGAAAAGCTCTTTCAAATGAGATATTGGGCTTACCTGTGGGGTTTCAGCAGTTCGGAGATTTAAATGCCGTATGTAAATCAGACAAAGTAAAACAAGGCAGCAGGCATTTTGTTTCATGAAACTTAAGAAAACAAGTAATCGGCCACTCAGTACATTCTAAGGCAGGAGAGCAGAGGCGCAATTTACAAGCAGAGCAATGTGTGGATCCATGAAAGGATGCAGGGTACTCAGTAAGGGTTCTAAAATGAGTGTGGGAAATCCTGCATCCTGATGACTGGCTAAAACTTGTTTGTACCTACTAGACTGTGAGACCACAACCAGTAGGTACAAGCAAGTCCCGGTACCAGCCTACCTCAGTACCAACAATATCAATGTGCACTTTCAGAACTTACTGAAAAGCTCCTGCTCATCAGCTCTTCCTGCAGCGCCTTCTACTGGCAGCTTGCTAATATTGCCATATTAAACATGCTGTGGATTAAGGATTTTACAATTTTTTACATTGTTTTCTTCTTTTTTCATATTTTTAACAACTTTAAAAAATTCCCTTCAATGTGTTTAGCAAAATACTGTACCCATTTTATGACCACAGTAAGACACTTCAGGGTGTTGATTGTGATGTCTTAGTTGCACCTCCAGGGCCTGAAGGCACTTGGCCTGTGGTTTCATGCCTTACTATGCCCTTGGGCACATGGTTGTGACACCACAACCAACACCCTGTTGTGTCTTATTGCTTGCATGATACACTACAAGGTGCACAGTTATAAGGGAATAATGAACACATCGGTTGGTTGTTATGCACATGGCATAGCCCCGGTCTGGATAAATGCACTGCAATCAGACAGTTCCAATGCAACAAAGTTGGGCTCCTTTAAGTGCTTACTTCAGCAGCATTTAGTCACCAAGGCTATCTGTGACTGCTACCACTAGGCACTACCAAATTCTACCACACCTGCTCCTTATGGGTATCCCCCTGACCCTCACCTATTCTAATTACTACCCTCACTTGCACTTCTTTTGCACTTACTTCTGGGTCCCTCCTGCCCCACCTATCCTCTCCCCCTCTCCTCCTCTATCCCCCACCTTACTACCACCCCACCCCTTCTACTCCCTCTCTTCTCTTATGGCCTTCTCCCTGTTTCACTCTGTATTTAGTAACCTAGTAACAATTAGACTCAGGCATACTTTGTACAGTGCCTCTGCTGTATGTAAGATTTACCTCTGATCACTGTTAGTGTCATTTTCGCTTTATTTTATCTATAGTAATCTTTGTCTCCTTTCTGTTTACACATAAAATGTATTTATGCCTTGTGACACTTGTAATGTAACTATTGTAAATGTTAACCTGACTATGTTATCATTCTGACGTGGAACCTATGTAAAGAGCGTCTGCTCAAAGGTCTTGAATCCAAGATGTTAATAAATAAATAGATAAGTGTGTCAACCACTGTAGAAGTGCATTATTCCTTTATGATAACTCTATACAACTGCATAGTCCAGGGAAGTGGGCCAACTGGAGAAGACAAAAGTATTGCCCCAGAAGCCTGGATATCTCAGTTGGCAAAGCATCACTTTTTATGACAAAGAAATCGTTTTATAGATTGCCTTGCTGCATTCATAACTTTACCAGCAGCTCAGTGGTATACTGAATGTGTGCTTGCTTAGTGGGAAAAGGGTGAGTGATTCAAATCCTCGCAGGACCATAAACATTTCAGGGGCTGTATACAAGACAGGGAGATTGTAGCTTACAGTCACAAAGCAAGAAAGAGACTGAAGCGTCATCATATCTGATGACCTCTGGGTAGCTGGGCAGTGTGACAAGCCAGTGGGAAAGGCTAGCAGGATGCTGGGGTGCATTGGGAGAGGGATTTCTAGCAGGAGGAGAGAGGTGGTGCTGCCATTGTATCGCTCACCAGTGAGGCTCCACCTGGAGTACTTTGTCCAGTTCTGAAGGCTGCACCTCCACAAGGACACTGAAAGAATAGAAGTGGTACAGAGGAGGGCAACCAAAATGGTGAGAGGGTTGCATGAAAAGAAAAAATTACTCACCTGTAGTAATCTTGCTTCTTCCCAGGGATCCACTAATATTATTACTCTTTGCAGTGCCCCTTTAAAATCAGCACTGCCCCGGAGCCAAATGGAATGCTATGCTAATTATGGAATGTTTAGCTTGTGCATTCATTTTCAAACTGCCCTATTCTAACTGACTGTATTCTACCTCAGATTTCTGTGAAGCATGAAAAGAGGCCATAATATATAATATATATCTATATATATGACAGTGAATAATTATAAGTTAATGGCCAACAGGGCCATAAAAAGTAGTAATAGGCCAAGAAACGGCCAACAAAAACCCAAAGAATGAGTCCTCTTTTCTGAGCCAGATGCACCCCTAGAAAAGAACCTACTATCTAGGTATTAGAGAATGTGCCAACAGATGATATACCCATCATACTGAGAGACATCTCAGCTGTACAGATTATTTTTCTGAGATTCTAAGGGGAGGACCAGGGGCGGGGAGTAATAATATTAGTGGATCCCTGGGAAGAAACCAGATTACTACAGGTGAGTAATTTTTTCTTCTAACCCCAGGAATCCACTAATATTATTACTTTTTTCAGACTATGTAGCAGTACCACAGGAGGTGGGCAGAATCTATTTAGGAAAAAGACTCTGCAAAACAGCCCTTCTGAAACTGGCATCACTTCTGACCTGGGTGTCCAGGCTGTAATGCTTAGTAAAGTTGTGGACTGATCTCCAGGTAGCTGCTTTACAAATCTCCTGAAGAGGAACATGTCTGGCAGCTGCAATGGTGGCAGCTGTGTCCCTTGTGGAATGGGCCCTAAAACCTGAAGGAGGGACCTTGCCCACCTTTGTGTGGCAAAACTGAACACATTGGACTATCCAACAAGATATAGTCCTCTTTGAAGCAGGAGATCCCTTACCTACTTCCCCATAGGTAAGGAACAATTGTTGCCTGTCCTGCCTATGATCCTTTGTATTGGCTATATAATAGCTCAATGCTCTCTTCACATCCAAATCTATGCAGCCTACGCTCGCCAGAGCTGGCGTGTGCTGTAAAGAATACTGGTAGGGTAATAGATTGATTTAAATTAAAGTCAGAAACTACTTTGGGAAGGAATTTTCTATTAGTTCTCAACACCACCTTGTCATTGTGGAAAGAAATATAGTCCTTTTCCACACATAGGGCTTGTAACTCACTTATCCTCCTAGCAGAGGTAAGTGCCACAAGGAAAGCTACCTTCCAGGTGAGAAATTTTAGCTCTGCATTAGCCAGGGGTTCAAATGGCGGGAGCATAAGCTGGGCAATGCAAATTTTGCAGTCCCAAGCTGGCACTGGTTCCCTATGAGGGGGAAACAGGTGTAGAAGGCTCTTAAAGAACCTTCTAAATATGGGGTTAGAGGCCAGTGATACCCCTTTTCTTATAGAGAGATAAGCTGAAAGTGAAGCCAGATGAACTTTTAGGGTTGAATGTTGCAAACCCAGGGAATGCAGATGGGACAAATAATCTAGAAGAGTTGGAATGCCAGCCTGTGCTGGGATTAAGCCCTTTTCTGTACATCAAATAGAAAATCTTCTCCATTTGGAAGCATAGGCTTTCTTAGTAGGCGGCTTTCTATAACTTCTAAGGACTTCTAAAACTGTTTGAGAGTACTGGGGAGTCCGGATACTCTAAGTCCTCAAGAGCCAAGTTTTGAGTCTGAGAGGCCTGAGATTGGGATATACCACCCTGCCTTAGAAGGAAGTCAGCAGATTGTACCTCTAAGGGAGGTAGATCGGTTCACTCACTGACATTGAGAGTAACAGGGAGTACCAAGGCTGTCTTGGCCAGTTTGGTGCTATCAGAATCATCGAGGCTGGCTGGGACCTGAGCTTGATGAGTGCTCTGAAAATCAGAGGGAAAGGAGGAAAGACATAAAGGAATTTCCCTGTCCAATCAAGAACCAGGGCATCCATTGGGACAGTTCCCTTCACCGGCGCCGTGCAGCAATAAAGGTGCAAATGATGATCCCAGTGGGAAGCAAAAAGATCCAGCTCTGGGCTTCCCCACCGCCTGACTAGAACTTGCACCACTTGTCTGTTCAATGTCCATTCGTGATGGGCCTGGTTTATACTGCTCAAGGCATCCGCCAGAGTATTGTCCTTCCCTGGCAGATGAATAGCTTGTAGGGAGGCGTTTATGGAATACATCAGGCTCCATATTTTCATTGCCTCTGTGCATGGTGGAGTGGATCTTGTCCCTTCTTGTTTGTTGATGTAGTATATTGTAGTGGTATTGTCTGTTCTGACCTGAACCACTTTTCCCTTAATGAGATGAGTAAAAGCCTGAATGACTAGGTACACTGCTCTTAACTCTAAGAGATTTATGTGCAGAACTGGCTCTGGAGCACTCCAGGAGCCGAGAATTGTGTGATCCCCTAGGTGGGCACCCCATCCTAGGAGGAAGGCATCTGTTGTGAGCACCAAGGAGGGGGGGCTCTTGTAGGAAAGGTACACCGTCCCTTAGATTGTCTGGATCCTTCCACCACTGTAGGGCCTGTAACAGAGTTTTTTTTGTTTTTTTTTTCCTGGGGATCCTCCGTCTCCCATCTGCCTAGTCACGGCCCCCGGAGCTCCCACCACCTACCTATTTGCCGCCCCTCCCGGTCACCCCTGGCTTTCCCCCCGGAGGGCGGGGCCACGGCACTGGTGCCCCAATTCCAGTGCCGCGGAACCAGTAACTAGTTGGGAGTGCGGCAGCAGGGGTGAATTGGCCCGGGAGGCTTCACCTAGGCGGAGTGACCTCCCTCCTTCTTTTTCCCCTTGCTTTTTTCCTCCCAGAGGCGGGACATGCAATGACGCCAGTGTCCGCCCGCCTCCTCCCCACTGATACTAGTGCGGCAGCGTGAGAGCTCCCAGCCTCCGCCAGGAGTCCTCAGCGCCCGGTGCTGCCCCACCTCCCCTGGAGAAGGAGTGCAGTCCGTGGGGACGCCGATCCTCTTCCCCTGGCCAGCCCTCGACGACCGGTCCGTTCCCGAACCCGGGTCGCTGGCGTCGCAAGCGGAAATCCCACCGCTGCGCCGATGGGCCGGCCTGTAACAGAGTTTTTGTTACAAGGATTAATTCTGAAAGTGGATCTCTGGGACCAATGGGCCCTGAGGTGAAACTGAATGTCCCTCGTTTGGAATCTGGCACCCATGACTGTGGTTGTTTCTGCAGCCATGTGGCCTAGCAGTTGTAAAAAACTGAGAAGCTGGTTTTGGCCTGCCCAGGACAAATGAGCTTGCCAAAAGCAGAATAGCCTGTATTCTTTCCATGGGTAGGAAGGCCTTGCCCAGAATTGTACTGAGTTCTGCCCCTATGAAATGCAATACTTGGACTGGGGTAAGAACGGATTTCTTGACATTTAAAAGAAACCCCAGGGAGGAGAGAACACTCTGAGCCAACAGTAAGTGTTCTGACACTTGTTGTTGAGATTTTTCCACAATCCAGATATGGAAAAACTGTGACACCCAGTTTTCTGAGATGTGCCACTACAACTGCTATGCACTTTGTGAATACCCTTGGTGCAGAGGTAAGGCCGAAAGGAAGTGTTGAGAACTGGCAGTGGCCTGAGGGGAAGAGAGAACCTGAGATAACTTCTGTGTGTTTCTCTGACAGGGATGTGAAAGTATGCATCTTTTAAATCCGGAGAGGCCAACCAGTCCCCTTTTTGTAGTGTTGACAGAATTATTGCCAGTGTGACCATTTTGAATTTGTGTTTGACTAAATACTTGTTTAGACGGCAGAGGTCTAGTATAGGCTGCCACTCTCCAGTCTTTTTGGTTGTCAGGAAATACCTGGAGTAGAACCCTTGCCCTCTCTGATTGGGTGAAACAGGCTCGACTGCTTTCAACAGTAATACGTTCTTTACCTCCTGCTCCAGCAGTTCTCTTTGTGAGGGAGGAATTGATGCAAAATGTTTTACCCTTAGAGGGGGAAGGGACTTGAAACAAAGGGAAAGACCCTGACCCACTATTTCCAGGACCCACCTGTTTGATGTTATTTTTGACCAGTCCTGGAGATAATGGGAAAGTCTTTCCCCTACTGGATTTGGAGAGGCAGCCTGAAGGGAAGAGTCGGGGATTCTGCTTTTGCTGAGGCTGGGTAGCATGGGACCCTCTGCGGGAGCCCCTTCTGCCCTTGGCCCTGCAAAAACCCATCTACTGGGGTTGGTACTGCATCTATGGAGCAGCCTGCACCTGAAAGAAAGGTCTTCTAAAAGTAGACCTGCTCCTGCCTCCCGTAGAATAAGCTGTAGAGGGAGAAGGTTTGTCCCTGGTGGAATTACTTCTGAAAGCAGTCTTGTATTCGTCTACTTTCTTCATGTAGGCTTCAGTCTGTACACCAGAAAGTGAATGGCCCTCAACTGGGAAATCCATTGCTTTGGTGTGAGTGTCCTGGGTGAGGTTAGTAGCCCTCAGTCAGGCAAACCTTCTCATGACTATAGTACCAGCTAACCATCTGGCAGCAGTGTCATTTGTATCTGCTGCCATCTGGAATTGGTATTTCGAAACCTCCAAACCCAATTTGGCTGTTTCTAGCAATTCAGAAACCGTGAGAGAGGGATTTGCTTCTGCATTATCCACCACAGACTGCCATAAGGCCTTTTGGTAGAAAGTAGCATAGGCCTGATAAGAGGCTTGCCTGATAGCAAGGGATGCTGAGAGGTACCCCCTCTTAGCCATACTGTCCACCCTTCTGGAGTCTTTTTCAGGTGGAAGAGAAGACGGGGGGGGTGTTTGGCCTTCTCACAGGCTGCCTGCTGCACAATGTCCTGATGATCGGGATGGCTGAATAAAAACTCAGCACCAGATCTCTCCAATTGGTACTTCTGCCACATTTTTTATCAATAGGTGTGACCATTTAAGGAGCCTTTAATATTTCCAGAATATCCTTTCTGAAAAATTTATAAAGAAGAAGGAGAAGTCATTTTGAGGGTGTTAACCCCATTAGTTCCATATATTGAACCTCTTCTTCATCCTGCACTTCCTCAATTGTCTGGAGGTCCAGTGTTTCCACCATTTTCTTAATGAAAGAAAAATGGGAGGAAAAATCCTCTGAAGGCCTAGGAGGGGAACCAAAGTCCTGCTCTGGTGACACCTCAGGCTCTATTCCTTCCTCCTCCTCCTCCTCATCATCATCAACCTCACCACCCGTAGTGGAGACAGACACCAGAAGGGTGGCAGTAGCTTTATCAGGTGGAGCAGTTACAGGTTGCTGGGCAGGGAGTAGGCCCTGCAGTACCTGTAACAAAGCCAGGGCTTGTGAAATGTCAGCAGCAGAGGGAGTATGTAATGGCACCTGAGGGACCCCTTGAGGCGTTTCAGCTGGGGTGTCAGTGTGCTTACTTTTTTTAAGTCTCTTGGCAAGCACCGGAGAGTCAGCCGGCTGATTGCCTCTCTTACTAGAGCCCTCACCCATATCAGGGGTGGATTTTGAGGCTTTAGAAGGAATTGCCCCTTTTTTGAGAGGGTAGACTGGTCAGAGCCAAGGGACCCCTCTTGAAGTCTTTTCTTCAGCCTCTCCCTGCACTTTCTCCACAGTTTTTTCAGGGAAAGACTTGCAAATTTCACAATCTTCACTGAAATGCTTTACACCAAGACAGAGCAGACAGAGATCATGTTTGTCAGCTCTAGCAAATACCTCTGCACATTTAACACAATTCTTAAAACCTGTAGATCCTGTGTTCTTTTTAGGTTTATCTGACATTGTAAGAAAACAGGACTCAGAAACTGCTAAAATATGAAAATATTAAGATTTAGCGGTCGGTTTCAGTAAAAAAACAAGCATTTGTCAATGCCAAATGTTGATTGCGTTGGTCTGTTGAGCTCGCTCAGTGGCCCTGTGTCACTGGCTCAGTGTGTTTGTCCTGGTGCTGCAGGCTGCTGTTTTGTACTGGGCTGCTGCCGGCGTTGGCATCTTGTTCTGCTGAGGAAGAAATCCGCAGCTGTCCTGACAGAGCTCCATTGAGGTGGCTCACTCCACCTCTGTCACTTGATCATTCTGTTTCTCCTGGTGCTGCAGGCTGCCCTTTTGTACTGGGCTCCTGCCTGTGTTGGTGGCTTTTTCTACCCACAAAGAAATCCAAGCTGTCCCGACAGAGCTCCATTGAGGTCGCTCACTCCCCCTGTTTCACTCAGTCATTCTGGCTCTCCAGGCACTGCAGGTTGCCCTTTTGTACTGGGCTCCTGCCTCTGTTGGCGCCTTTTTCTGCTCACAAAGAAATCTGCAGCAGTCCCAACAAAGCTCTGTTGAGCTTGCTCACTTCCCTTCTCTCACTCGCTCATTCTGTTCTGCCGGTGCTGCAGGCTGCCCTTTTCTACTGGGCTCTTGCCTGCATTGCTGCCTTCTTATGCCCACAAAGAAATTTGCAGCAGTTACAGTACAGCTCTGTTGAGCTCACTCACTCACTCTTTCTGGTTTTTCTGCCACTGCAGGCTGTCCTTTTGTACTGGGTCCCTGCATGAATTGCTGCCTTTTTCTCCCCACAAAGAAATCTGCAGCAGTCCCAACAGAGCCCCATTGAGCTCACTGACTCCCCCTCCCTCACTCGCTCGTTCTGTGTCTCCTGGTGCTGCAGGCTGCCCTTTTGTACTGGGCTCCTGCCTGCATTGGTGGCTTTTTCTGGCCAGAAAGAAATCTGAAGCAGTCCCGACACAGCTCCACTGAGCTCGCCACCCCCTCTGTCACTCTCGCATCGCTTGTGGTGGTGCTGCAAGCTGGCCTTTTGTACTGGGCTCCTGCTCATGTGCCACATTTTCTGCCCACAAAGAAATCTGCAGCAGTCACACTAGAGCTCCATTGAGCTCGCTCAGTAATGCTCTGTCACTCACTCATTCTGTTTCTTTTGGCGACGCAGACTGCGCTCTTCTATGGGGCTCCTGGCTGCATTGGCACCTTTGTCTGTCCACAAAGAAATCTGCAGCTGTCCCGACAGAGCTCCATTGAGGTCGTTCAGTCTCCCTCCCTCTCTTATCGCTCTTTCTGTTTGTCCTGGCACTACAAGCTGCCCTTTTGTACAGGGCTCCTGCCTACATTGGCGCCTTTTTCTACCCACAAAGAAATCCCAGCAGTCCTGATAGAGCTCCACTGAGCTCACTAAGTACCCTTGTCTCACTCACTCACACTCTCTCTCCCACTGCTGCAGGCTGGCCTTTTGTACTGGGCCCTGCCTGTACTGACGCCTTTTTCTGCCCACAAACAAATCCGCAGCAGTCCTGACAGCGTTTCGGTGAGTTTGCTCGCTCCCACTCACTCTCTCATTCTGCTTCTCCCAGTGCTGCAGGCTGCCCTTTTGTACTGGGCTCCTGTGTTGGGGCTTTTGTCTGAACACAAACAAATCCACAGCAGTCCCGACAGAGCTCAGTTGAGCTCGGTCACTCCCCCCTCTCACTCGGTCGATCTTAATCTGTGCCAAACACTGATTTCCCAGAGTGACCATGCTATTGTCCGGCAGAAGTGCAAAAGCATATTTTAGCCAGGATGTGAAAAATGACAGCTGTAGTGTTCATAAGGAGTTGTGAAAAAATGCCACTGTTGAAAATGTGGCGTGACGTATTACAAATTTGCGAAATTACAAGAGTGTGCGGAAACAGTTCAACGACGCTTGTAACACAGTCATGTTATGGACTTTTGTCACCAAATTTTCAACATAGGGATTTTAGGACCTCTGCTCATGAACAGTGCCACTGTCATTTTCTTAATCTGTCCGAACACCGATTTCCCACAGTGACCACGTTATTCTGCGCTGGAACTGTGAAAACATATTTCGGTCAGGATGTGAAAAATGACAGCTGTACTGCTTATAAGAAGGTGTGAAAAAATGGCACTGTTGAAAATCTGGTGTGACAATATTACAAATCCCATTGAGCTCACTGACTCGCCCTCCCTCATCGCTCATTCTGTGTCTCCTGATGCTGCAGGATGCCCTTTTGTACTGGGCTCCTGCCTGCATTGGCGGCTTTTTCTGGCCAGAAAGAAATCTGAAGCAATCCCGACACAGCTCCACTGAGCTCGCTCACTCCCCCTCTGTCACTTTCGTATTCAGTTTCTGGCGGCGCTGCAAGCTGGTCTTTTGTACTGGGCTCCTGCTCATGCTGGCCGCATTTCCTGCCCACAAAGAAATCTGCAGTAGTCACACTAGAGTCCGCTGAGCTCGCCTCACCACCGCCTGTCACTTGCTCGCTCTGTTTCTCTTGGCGCCCACAGACTGCGCTTATGGGGCTCCTGGTTACGCTGGCACCTTTGTCTGTCCACAAAGAAATCCGAGCTGTCCTGACAAAGCTCCATTGAGGTCGCTCAGTCTCCCCTCTCTCATCGCTCATTCTGTTTGTCCTGGCGCTGCAAGCTGCTCCTTTGTACAGGGCTCCTGCCTGCATTAGTTCTTTTCTTCCCACAAAGAAACTTGCAGCAGTCCTGACAGCACTTCGTGAGTTTGCCTCACCTCCCTCACTCGCTCTCTGCTCTGTTTCTCCCAGTGCTGCAGGCTGCCCTTTGTACTGGGCTCTTGTGTTAGGCCTTTGTCTGAACACAAACAACCGCAGCAGTCCCGACAGAACTCAGTTGAGCTTGGTCACTCCCCCCTCTCACTCGGTCGATCTTAATCTGTCCCAAACACTGATGTCCCAGAGTGACCGTGCTGTTATCCGGCAGAAGTGCAAGAACATACTTTAGCCAGGATGTGAAAAATGACAGCTGTAGTGCTCATAAGGAGTTGTGAAAAAATGCCACTGTTGAAAATGTGGCGTGACAGTATTACAGATTTACAAGGTTACAAGGGTGCGTGGAAACAGTTCAACGCACGCTTGTAACACAGTCATGTTATGGACTTTTGTCACCAAATTTTCAACATAGGGATTTTAGGACCTCTGCTCATGAACAGTGCCACTGTAATTTTCTTAATCTGTCCCAAACACTGATTTCCCACAGTGACCACGTTATTCTGCGTCGGAACTGTGAAAATACATTTCGGTCAGGATGTGAAAAATGGCAACTGTACTGCTTATATGGAGGTGTGAAAAAATGGCACTGTTGAAAATCTGGTGTGACAATATTACAACTCTGCGAAGTTACAAGGGTGCATGGAAATTACGCAACGCACACTTGTAACACAGTCAATTGATGGGCTATCATCACCAAAATTTCAACATAGGCATTTTAGGACCTCTGCTCATGAACAGTATCATTGTCATTTTCTTAATCTGTCCCGAACAGTGCTTTCCCACAGCGACTGCTCTATTCTGTGCCAGAAGTGCGAAAACACATTTCAGCCAGGATGGGAAAAATGACAGCTGTACTGTTCATAAGTAGGTCTGGGAAAATGGCAATGTTGAAAATCTGGAGTGAAAATATTAGAAATTCTCAAAGTTACGAGCACGCGTGCCAACTGCGCAACGCACGCTCATAACACAGTCATTTTATGAGGTACTGTTACCAAATTTTCAACATAGGCATTTTAGGACCTCTACTCATGATCAGTGTCACTGTCATTTTCTTAATATGTCCTGAACACTGATTTCCCACAGCCACCGTGCTATTCTGTGCCAGAAGTGCAAAGACAGCTGTACTGCTCACAAGGAGGTGTGACAAAATGTCAATGTTGAAAATCTGGCGTGAAAATATTGTAAATTCGCAAAGTTACGAGTGTACATAGCAACTGCACAACACACGCTCGTAAAACAGTTATTTTTTGGATTTTGTGCACCAAATTTGCAACATAGGCTTTTTGAGAGCCCACCTCATGAACACTGATACTGTCATTTCATTAATCGGCCCCGAAGAGTGATTCAGCACAGTGACCGCAAAACCACCTATCGGGGCTGATTAACGCCATGACAGTTCAAGAATTCATGAGGAGGGGTCCCAAAAACCCCATGTTGAAAATTTGGTGAAAAAATTCCCAAAAATGCCCACGATATGCACTAAAGTTGAAAAAACCCTATTTATTACATTATACAGCTTACCGACATTTCCTCAGTTCGCAGCTTTGAAGAGTGCTCCTGGTCCACCAAAGATCGTTGCGCTGAGCTCCAGAGGTAAGAATGGGGTGAGGGGGGTGTGGGGAGACAGGGTGCGCAGTGGGTGGGTGCGGGTTGTAGGAGGGGGGCAGGGCGAGCGCTAAGGGACAGTTTTCTTTTTTCAGGGAAAAAAAAAAACAAAAGACGTTGCAGGACCATTTTTCCGATCACAGAGGTATCTGGCACACTGGGGTGGGCTCCAAGCGTGCCAGCAGAGGCTTGGGAGCAAGCAGTAGCCGACGGGGGATTGGGCATCCCTGCTGGCAGGAACAAAGGGGTGGTTCATTATGCCGGGGCTGGGCACCCTCGCGGGCAGGAACAAAAAGGTTATTATTATGCCGACGGGGATTGGCACCTGCTGGTAGAACAAAACCGGGGGGTTCATTATGCTGACGGGGATTGGGCACCCTGTTGGCAGGAACAAAACCTTGGGGGTTCATTATGCCGATGGGGATTGGGCACCCGTGCGGCAGGAAAAAGCGGGAGGTTACAGAATACCGATGGGGAGTGGGCTCCCCGTCGGCAACAAGTAAACACAGTGGGGGGGAGGGGTTTTATTGTTTGTGAACACGGTGGCAAGCCACCGCCATGTTCACAAACAATATCGGGGGTTTCACATCCCGCCCTGCAATGACGGGTCGCTCCCTCATTGCAGCGGATGGCTGACGCTGCAATGACGAGGTGGCCACTGATTGCAGCAGCTACTTTTTTAGAAGGTTGTGGCACACTGGCTGAACTTGTGTCAGCAGCAGTGTGCCACGGCATTGGGGGATGGAGGACAAGCCTCTGCAGGCTGTGGGGGCATTGTGCACGACAGTGCCACGCCTCCACAACCTGCTTTTGGAGAAAGCTGACGCAACGTGTTTCTTGCGCATGCACGCAATCAACATAATGATCGGTTCAGAAACTGACAATTTTTAAACAGAACCGTGGTTCCGATTGGTTCAGGAACCGAGAACCACTATTAGAACCGGAACACCTCTGTTCAAAATGAGTAGATTTAAATGGTTTTAAACCAAAAACACTCAGAAACTACCTAGAGTTTCCTTTTGAAATATCCCAAGCAATCGGTTTCCCCACGGTTCAAAGGAAACACGAAGTATCGATAAAAAAACTAAATAACTTATAAATGAGGTAAAATTGCTACAACTCAATAAGAATAAGGCAGTAATGAAAAATTAAGACAAAATACTTAAGTTTCTTTTGTTCTTATGCACAATTTAGACGATCTTGATAGAGAGATCTCCAGGGTGTCTGAACTTTGCAGCGGAGACAGAAAATATGAGGTAGAATCCAGGCAGTTAGAATAGGGCAGTTTGAAAATGAATGCAGAGCTAAACATTCCATAATTAGCATAACATTCCATTTGGCTCTGGGGCAGTGCTGATTTAAAGGGGCACTGCAAAGAGTAATAATATTAGTGGATTCCTGGGGTTAGAAACCATAAATTCATATTCCAAGAGAAAAGGCTGCAGGAACTCAACATGTACTCCCTGGAAGACAGGACAGCAAGAGGGACACGACTGAAACTTTCAAGTGCCTCAAAGGAGTGAACAAGATGCAAGCAGAGGGTCTATTTCAGAGAAAGGAAGGCACTAGAACAAGGGGCACGCAATGAAGCTAAGAGAGTGAGGGTTCAAGAGAGATATGCAGAAATACTTCTTCACGGAAAGGGTGTTGGATGACTGGAACAGCCTGCCAGAGGAGGTAGTGGGGCAAGGACTGTGGGGAGCTTCAAGTATGTGTGGGATAGACACGGGGGCATATTAGGTAGAGGAACGGACGTAGGAAGTGACACTTATGACCACCTAGGATCAGTGGTGATGGAACAGGCAGAGACAAGGGGGAGACTGGATGGGCCTAAAGGTCCTTTTCTGCCAACAAAATCAATGTTTTTAAGACTGCACACCCTAGAATGTATTATGCCATAAATAAAATGGACTTTCATTATAAAAAAAAGGCAGGTTAGGTGAGGGTGTGGTCGTCAGAAAAAAATAAACAGTCAAATACATGTTTCGACCTAGGAGGTTACAGGATTTTCATATCCATTTTATTTTTTAATTTTTTTATTCACACTTTATTGCATCCTGCCTCCCTGGCTGGCCCTCCTTTCTGCTGAACCTCCCAAGGTCGTCACCCTGGCTTCTCCCAGGACTTACCTCTTTTTGAGTCCCCCACTGCTTGCTCTCCATGGCAGAGTGGTGGGGGGGGGTCAAGGAGGTCCGGATCCAGAGTCAGGAGGAGCCTGAGTCACCAAGTGCAGCACCTGCGGAGTTCGGCGATCATCCTGCCAGCCATGGTGTTTTTTTGGTCTTCGGTTCCCCCTAGTTCTGCTGCTCAATCCCTCCCCACAGGGAGGCTGGCATTTGAGACTATGCCCCTGGTGTGAATGTGTGGTGGCACACTTGTGCGATACACAGCATGTCACATCCTTCCCTTTCCTCCTCATGTCCCACATGCCCTATCACTGACACGCCTGTAGGTAACAGTGCTGCGGCAGGACATGGCAGCCTCCCCCAACCCTCCAGGAGGACAGTATCCTATGGGAGGCTTGAGCCTCCTCCCCTGACCAGCTCCCAATGATGATAGCCAGAATCACGGGTGGTAGCTCTACCGCTGCACCAATGGGCTGGCATTCATGGCCCATTTTATAACTTCAATATTCCCTCTCTTCTTAACCCACCTCCCTCCTTCTCTCTCTCTCCCTCTTCTCCCCACAAATATCTCATATGCTCCCTCAAGCTCCTCGACTCATTGTTTATAGTAGCAGGTGATGCTGAGCTCCTGCCCAGCCATGCCCAGACATCCCCCTCTCAACTCCCCAAAAGTCTAAAAGTGGCTCATGTTAACCTCTGGAGTCTCATCCCCTAGCTTGACCTATTACAACCACTCTTGGTTAACCACCAGCCAGATGTGCCGGTGGTTTTGGAGTCCCAGCTCTCCCTTAAGATTGTTGAAAAGAGGGACGCTTCAAACAGCGTGGTGCTATAAGCCCCAAAACTCAGACTAGTATTAAATGACCCAGCACTCTGCCAAAACAAGAACCCGAAATATACTCTGATATGACTTGCTGAAAAAACAGACTTTATTGTCTGAACAGAGATACAAGCTACCGTCCACAAAATGCGCAATAAGGGCAAATCACACAGGAAGTGAGGGTGCAAAGCACTGGAGTCCATTAGGGCACATCTTATTGCACCTTGCTGTGGATGGGTAGTTTTTATCTGTGTTCAGACAACAAAGTCTGTTTTACAGCAAACCATATCATACTGTAACTCAAGTTCTTATTTTGACAATAGTTTGTCCCTTAAAGAGCTAGTGTACTGCCTCAAACTAATATTTTTTTTAAAAGCAATCAGCTGTTACCTTTTATATCTGAGGTAATGTTTCTCTTCCCTTTGATTAATTAGAATGTTTTTCAGCTGATGTTAGTAGGTGTGATGTGTGGGACAGCACTCGCCTGCTAACTGACATATCTGGCTCTGTTCCTCCCACCCTCGATGGGGCTACTATAGTTGCCATGGAGTCTTTTCAGGTACCTGGGCATTTGGCTAGATCAACATCTCACTTTCTCAGACCATATAGATGCCATAATGAAAAAGCTACATCCAAAACTCGGCACCTTACACAGAAACCACTCAGCCCTGGACAAAGGGTGCCAAACAGGTGCAGTCTTTATCAATCTTACAAAAGCTTTCGACACAGTCCATCATGGCCTACTTACCTCCCTACTTTCTAGCCTAGGCCTGGCCGAAGGTCCTTGTGCTTGGGTAAAAGTTACCTGTCCAATTGGTCACAGGCTGTAAAATCTCTAATGAACTCTCCGACTTCAAACCAGTTCTCTCGGTGTACCACAGGGATCAATTCTTGACTGCTCCTCTTTAGCCTGTTCTCAACTCCCTCCCAGATATCTGCCAGGGAGAAAATAATCTTATACGCTGATGATGCTGTAATTCTCTCTTCCACAAGATCCAAACTCCCTACGAAAAAGCCTGCAACTTGCTTTCTCTAGTGTTGAAAGGTGGTTCCTGGATAGTAAACTTGTGCTAAACCACAATAAAACAAAAGCCATGCTCTTCTCCAATCACCAAAACAAAAATAGGCATACTCCACTCACCATACAAACCTCTGCGGAATTACACTGGACCAAGTAAATACTTTCAAATACCCTTGACCAAGGGCTCACCTTGCAACCCACATTGACAACACTGCGAAAACAGTGAACCAACGCCTTGGAATACTATTCCAGAACCATCAATTTCTAAATCAAGCGGCATTGAGAATAGCTATACAGAGTTCCATAATCTCAATCATTGACTATGGCCTTATTATTTGTGGCTCAGCTACCTCCACTGCTCTAAGGCGTATCTCAATCACTCTAAATAAGGCCTGCCCGCTCCTCATGGGGCTCAAAGACTGACTCACACGTGTGATCTGTACTATGAATCAGGCTGGTTGAACCTATCAAATCGTCTTATTTATCTCACCTGCACAATGGCAAAAATCTATCTTGGGACTGACTCCATTATGTATTCAAAACCTACTCCGACTGAATCCTGGCTCACGACCCTCCACCAGATCTGAACGCCAACCTTTCCTGGTTCCGAGATGCAGGACTGCACAAGGACAAAGATCTTTCGCATACAGGGCCCCGACATGGTTCAATGCGCTTAGTCCACCTCCTCTATCCTCAACCTCGCTTGAAGCTTTCAAATCCATGCTCTATGCCCACCTCACCACCACTAGCAACTGTGACTGCGCTAGATAAAGACTACTACTCCTCATGTCCATCCTCACATCTGAGGCCTCTTCCTCTCTGACTAATGAACCCTCTGGTACCTCTACTACTTCCTGTCTCCCACCCAAACTCACTCTCCCCTTTTCCTGTCCCCTCTCCTTACTCTCCCGCTCTACCACCTTTCCTTCCTCTCTAGCCTCCTTTGGCGCTAATGATCACCCTTTCCTGGAAGTTTCCTTAACCTGAAATTGTCTACATGAACCTATTGTAGCTTGTTTTCTATGAAACTTAAAAACATTACTGCCTTAAACTGTTAATAGCAAATTTATGATGTAACTTTTCTGTCTGGTTTTACCTGTAATGTGTATCGTGCTTTGTTAAATGTTCTTTGTGACGTGGAACCTTTGTAAAAGAGCCCTGGCTCAAAGGTATTGATTCCTAGACTAATAAACTAAACTAAAACCAAAACCGCTCCTGCCTCCCGCCCCAGGCAAGGCGTGAACTGATCCAAAAAAATGATCCTCCCAATCTTCGATTACTGCGATATCATCTACTGCTCTGCTCCTGCCACCTCCTTAGCTAACTTGGACACACTTTTCAGCTCCTTCTGTCGGTTTGCCCTGGATGCATCTCCCCTTACCCACCACCGTCACCTGTATCGAGCTTTAGCCTTCCCTTCCCTAGCAAATAGGCATCTGCATCTCTGCAAAATGTCATCACTAAGTACTGGCTTGGTACACTCCCTCCATATCTTAACTCCTTAATCTCCCCCCCACCCACTCCCTCTCGCCTTCTAAGATCCCATGACCACAGAACTCTGACAGTTCCCTGGAGATCCACCTCAACTGGCCAGTCCTCCTCCTCTTATCATCTACCTAAACTGTGGAATGCTCTTCCTACACAAATCCAGTCCTCTTCCTCTGCTGGCTCATTAAATCAAGCTCTACATAATTTCCTCTTTGTTAATTGCACTTGGCCCTAGCCCCCCCTTCCTAGACCTACTTCCTGACTGATGCCCCTTTGCCTAAGCATAACCTAATTGATGCACTTATAGTTTTAGAGCCTAGTTCTGCTCCCAGCTGTGTGTGGTTGTTGCAATCTCTCTCTCTCTCAAATTGTCTATCTCCCCAGCCTGTTGGCCTTGCCCTGGTCTCTAGCTTGATTCTCTACCATATTGTCACCTCTCATGCTGCATTTTGCTACTTAGTTTGCGCATTGTAGGCCATTGGTTCTCAATTGTAATTCTTTATCCAGTATCTGCCTCACCTCAAGCTCACTGTGCGGGATTAAAGTATCCTACCATGTAATATTTGCTTTTCATGCTATTGTGAAAATAGTTGTAATCTATGCTTTTTATGCTATTGTGTAAACTGTGTGTACTCTTTGATGCTGTGTAACTCCCATCACCCTCTCCCCCAGGTCATACCGGGGGACGAGCAACTTGTTGTTCAGTGTACCTTACCTGGTGAAACTTTTCAATAAATAAATAAATTACATCATCAGCATTATGGCCCTGGTGATTGTGACATCACAGCTGCTCTGGTAGAGTCACCCAGCTGCTACCAAGTCAGTCACCTGGGATGTCACTGTCTCTGAGGTCACAGTGCTGATGATGTAATGGGAGGAATAGAACTAGATATGTCAGCTGGCAGGCAGAGTGCTATTCCACACATCAAGCATAATACTATCACAAAGAAAACTTTCTAATGCGCAAAAGGAAAAAGAGAAACACTATGGAAATAACAAGTTACAACTGACTACTTCTTAAAATTTGTAACATTTTCCTGTTTGCTATTTTTGATTTTAGTAGCTTTTTTAGATCCTGGATGCTGCTGTTGCCACTCCAGGTTCCTCCATCATCAAATAGGATTGTACGAAGAGGGGTGGTAGAGTAGCAATAGTATAGTTATTTACTGTAAAAGAAGATCTTCGAGAGAATCTCCTGCATTGGGCCACACCTTTGGAACTGTAAGCCGTTGGCATCAGGACCACTCAGAAACTGGTGCTAGTGCTAGCTGGGGCCGCCCACGACAATGTATTATGTCACCACCTATAAAGCATGGGCAGCCCCTTCACTGTTCAGTTCTCTGCCAGAATCAAGCTTGGAGGGTACCATTCCTGGAGGAACCAGGAGGTCAAACCAGGACCAGGCACATAAAGAGCGGCATGGGACTCGTAGACACAATAATAAACAAAAGGCACATATGGACGCCTACAATAAGGCAGAGGACAATCTGGCTGGCTTGTACCTCAGTAAGAGGAAAGGAGGGTGGGTGCACTGGGACCCAGTGAAGGAGAGTTTTTTGAAGATCAACTGTTATGGTAGGTAAATGGTCTAACTTCATTGAGGATATCTCCGCCACTGGACCAAACCTTTGGAACAATTCTCAAGCATTACACAAAGTACCCAGGGAGGATGGCAAAGTCTGGTGTGACATCATGACAAGGAGGCCTTACAGTACCTCAAGACCCAAACCTGCATGTCTGTGTGAGACAATGTCCCAACTGTAGGGCTTAGTGAAAGCATGCCCAGTGCTCCATGTGGCAGCAACACACGTCAGCTGCAGAAACATTCTGAAAGCAGGCAACAGAAGTGGCCATACCATGGGTAGAGTGTGGTTGGGGGATGTCAATCTGCCAGATGTGGACTGGAACCTTCCAGCCACAGCCTCAGCTAGAAGCAGGACCATCCTTGTCTCCCAGCAGGAGGTGTTTCTCTGACGGGTAGTTAGTGAACACCCTAAAAATGCAGAGTGAAGAGGATAGGGAGGTGTACCAGGTAAAACAGAGGGAAGCAGGTACGGCAATGAGGGGAGCAAAGGTACAAACAGAGGAAAGGATAGCCAAGGAAGTAGCGAAAGGGGACAAGACATTCTTCAGGTACATAAGCAAAAAGAGGAAGGCAAGTGGAGGGATATTAAGGATAAGGACAGTCAGGAGAGGTTGCGCAGAGGAGGACCAGGACAAAGCAGACTTACTGAAGAGGTAAGAACACTAAAGTCAAGCACTCAGCACTGCATGGAAAGACTACATCAAGCTCTTTGAATTATAAAAAAAAAAAAAATTTTTATTTGCATCAGGCTGTACCCATTGACGCATTTTGGAACCATTGTCCTTTATCAAGAGGAACAATGGTTCCGAAATGCATCAGGCGGGTACAGCATGAGTGCGGCACCAGGTCATAATGCCGTACACCAAAATAGTGCAGCAATATACTGCGATGTTCAGTACTGTGCGGTATATTGCTCAGCGGCTTTCTTTATGTTTTGCAGGGGGGGGGCTCTGCCCTGACCCCCTCCCCAACCTAAATAATCAACTTGGGGGTGACATTAGATATCACATAAAATGCAAAATAAAAAAAAAGTCCATGCACCTCGGACCGGGATTAGACACGCCGCTTCCATTTCTGCCTGTGGCTCATCCTGTTGACCCATGTCCGCTGTTCGGTGGACCCTCTCCCAGTAGAGGTCTTATCCTCTTCCAGGCTACAGTGACAGGGTGCACAACCGTTCTTACATAATTTTACAGTTTTGCACCCTGTCGCTATATCTGACCACGCTGTCTGCACTGCATGGTTTTGACCTGCACTGCATTCTATATGGATTTTTTTTTAGTCTTTGGTAACCAGGTAAGACCCACTAGGCACAAGTTCCTGTTTTCAGGGGCGACCTGGGAGCATATTGACCTGGTAGGCCTGGATGCTGCTAATAAATTATTTTTTTTCTAATTCAGAGAGCTCAGTGTAGTCTTTCCATGTGATGTTGAGTGCTCAACTTTAGCGTTCTTACATTTGATTTTGTCAAGAAGCACCACTTGCCCTGTGCGACCTTTGTGGGACTGAATACTGAAAGGGTACATCTGCTCAGTCTTCACAGTGGAGGGAGAGGTGACGGTCTACCAAGAAGAAGTAGGGACATGGGGGGGGGTTGGACACAAGTACATTTTCAGAGGAAAGAGTCCTGAAGGGACCTGCAAATCTGAAAGTGGACAAGCACATGGGACCAGACAGGATATGCCCAAGGGTAATAAGGGAACTCAGGGAGGTGATTACTGTACCACTGATGGCCTTATTCAATACTTCACTGGAAACAAGAGTGGTTCCAGAGGACTGGAGGAGAATAGGCATAGTCCTGCTCCATAAGCATGGCAGGAGGGAGGAGGCTAGAAGCTATAGTCCAGTCAGTCTCACATTAGTGGTAGAGAAATTAATTGAAACCTTGTCAAAAAACAGGTCAGTGGAGCATCTTAAATGCAGGGGGTTACAAGACCCGAGGCAGCATGGATTGATGGGGTGAGGTAATGCTAGACTAATCGGACCAATTTCTTTGTCTGGGTGGCCAGGGAAAGTGAATGCGGCCTACTCAGACTTCAGTAAGGCCTTCGACACTGTGCCACATTGGAGACCAATACAGAAACTGGGCAGCCTACAGATGGAATCCAAGGTGGTAAAACTGGGTGAAAAGTGGTTAATGGACAGACGACAGAGGGTGATGGTAAATGGCACTCATGCTAATGATGGGAGAGTGACCAGCAGGGTGCCACAGGGCTCAGTACTAGGACGAGTCTTCTTCAATTCTTCATAAGTGACATTGCAGAAGAGCTGGAAGGGAAGGTATGCCTTTCTGCAGACAGCACCAAAATCTGTAATAGAGTGACTACTCAGGAGGGGTTGAGAGAACGAGGAGAGACCTGAGAAAACTTGAGGAGTGGTCAAGGGTACCGCAGCTGGGATTCAATGCCCAAAAGTGCAAATCATGCGCCTACTGCATAGAAATCCAGGAGCTGTGTATAAAATAGGGGGAGGTACTGACGGTTGTTCAGCAGGAAAGGGATCTTGGGGTTATCATATCTGATTATCTCAAAGTGCAATAAGACAGAGGGCAAGGCCAGATGGATGCTGGGATGCATAGGTAGAGGTATCTTCAGCAGAAAGTGGGAGGTGGTCACCACTGCACTGGTCGCTGGTGAGACCCCACCTAGAGCACCATGTCCGGTTCTGGAGGCCACATCTCAGAAAGGACATAGACAGGGTGGAGGCAGTCCAGAGGAGGGCAACAATGGTGCAAGGGTTGTATTAAAAGCCCCAAGAGGAGAGACTGAGGGATCTCAGTATGTACACGCTAGAAGAGAGGAGGGAGAGGGGGACATGACCAAGACCTATAAATACCTCACAGAAGTAACCAGGGTACAGGAGGGAGTATATTTCAAATGAGGAACTGCACCAGGGCAAAAGGACATGCAATGAAGCTGGAAGAGGGAAAGTTTAAGAGGAATGTTAGGAAGTACTACTTTACTGAAAGAGTGGTGGATGCCTGGAACAGTCTACCAGCAGGGATAGTGGAAACAAAAACAGTGGGGGGCCTCACGCACGCATGTGATAGACATAGGAGAATACTGGTAGATAGGCAGTGAGGGGGGGATGCCAGAGACCAGGTAGAGTCTACGGAGACAGAATAGGCAGGGAACATCTAGGCAGACTGAGTGAGCCAATCAGTCCTTTTCTGCCGACACATTCTATGTTTCGAGAGTGGCCAAAGACAGTACCAGGAAGTTCCTTTCCATACTTCCGATACAAAAATGTAGTACAGTTAACCAGCCATTTGGACAGGAACTGTTCAGTCACAGGGATACCTTCCTTTCCAGGGGTGAGCAAAGCAAAAAGCTGAGAGGACTTTCTGTAGTCTTCAGTGCGATCAAGGTAGAAAAGAACAGTTATGTAAGAATGTACCATAACAGCAGATCTTCGAGAGAATTTCTTGCAGCAGGTCAAACCTACATAACTATAGCCATCAGGCACTAGGACCACACAGAAACTTTTCTAGCTAGCAGTCCACAAGGGGCCACCCATGCCAACATCAGGTGACATCACTCCTCCTATATAACCATAGACAGCCCCATGCCCCCTCAGTTTTTTTCTCGTCGGAGACCCCTAACAGTCCAACTCCAGCCAGGGAACCGAAGGGAGCCAGAGGTTCCCACTAGGGAGAAGGTGAAAAGGAAGGTGGTAACTGTCCTGAAGAAAGAGAAACAGAAAGCTGACAGAGAAGGGGGATGGGGGGGGAGAGGGACAGCATGACTTGCTGCAACAGATTCTTGCAAAGATCTACTATTATGGCAAGTTCTTACACAACTGTTCTGTCTTCTTTGAGGATATCTCTTGCAGCAGGTCACACACATGGAACTAGTCCCAAGCAGTTACAGACATCAAGATAGTCTGGGTGGCTGGAGGCCATAGGCCTAAGGTAGAAGACCTGGAAGCACAGCCATCTCAAAGCCAGACCCCCCTCCTAGAGGCAATATCCAGACTGAAGTGTTTAGAAAAGGTGTGGACAGGCCTCCAAGTAGCAGCAGCACAGATTTCAGTGGCTGACACAGACCAGAGACAGGCAACGGAAGTCACCATGCCTCTGGCAGAATGACCACACACACAACTCCAGGAAGCTCCGTACCATATTTACTGTAACAGAGGATGATACAGGTGGCCAACCATGAGGACAGGCACCATTTAGAAACTGATAGGCCTCTATCCCAGGGGTGAAAGAAAGAAACAGCTACGAGGACTTCCTGCAGTCCTACGTATGGGTGTCTATACGAACGCAAAAGTCTATGCACATCGCAGGTAAGAAGCCATGCCTCCTCTGGATTGGCATGCTCAGAACAATTGGCAGGAGGATGGTTTGATTTAAGGGAAACTTGGACACCACCTTAGAAAGAAACGTAGGGGACATGAGCAAAGATACCTTGTCTTCGTTGAAAATCAAACAAGGAGGCGAACTCGCAAGAGAGAGACTGAAGCTTGGAAATCCTTCAGGCAGAAGAAAGAGCAACTAAAAGCAATGCTTTCCACTACAGAAAGCCTAGCTCACATGATGCGGATGGCTCAAAAGGAGGCAGAGTCAGTTTCTCCTACACAAAATTCAGGTCCCAAAGTGGGACTGGATTGCACATAGGAGGCTTTAGATGAAGAATGCCCCTCCACAATGTACGGGACACCTCCAGCTGTGCAACTGTATGGCCTTCAAAAGACACATGGAAGCCAAGATGGCAGACAGGTGCACCTTAACAGAGGAGGATTACAGGCCGGAATCTGACTGAGGCAGCAAATTCCCCAGAATCTGATGCACTGGACAAGTGAAACGATCCAACTGATAGGAAGCTGCCCACAAAGCAAAGCGCTTCCACTACATGGGGTAAGTAGCCCTGGTGGAGGGCTTCCTGGCAGCCACCAGGACAACAGCAACCTGTAGGGAAACCCAAAACCTGGCTATGGTTACATCCTCCAGAGCCCGGTATGGAGGTGCAGAGGTTTGAGGTCCAGATGGACCAGGGTGCCCTGGTCCTGGGAGAGCAAGCCTTTGTCCAGAGGCAGGGGCACTGGATGACTATTGCTAGCTGTTGCAGCAAGGGGAACCAGATTTGCCAAGGCCAGGAGGGGGCAATGAGGACTGGAGTGGCCCCGTCCATCTGGAGCAAGATTAGCACCCTCTGAATCAGAAGAAAGGGAGGGAAGGCACAAGGGACCTCCCTTTCCAAGAGAGGGGCAACACATATTGGCAGAAAACTCCAAGCCTTGGAGTGAGCAAGCAGAAAAGTGGCAGTGTGATGTTGAGTGGAAATGCAAAAAGATTCAACTCTGGATGACCACACCTGTTGAACAGGTCTTCTACGACCGAGATCAACTGCTCCCCCTTGTGCATACGAGACTACGACCAGCTATGCCCATCTGCTAGGATGTTTTGGATGCCTGGAACATGGACAGCCAACAGTGCTAGACCATGTTCTAGAACCCAGAACCAGACCATCATCACATCCCAACACAGAGGGATGAATGGGTCTCCCCTGGTTTGTTCATGTAGTGCACAACACTGATGTTGGTCATCTGCACCAGCAGCTGGCCCAGGGATGGATATATCTGGAAAGCTTCTAAAGCACATAGAACAGCCCTCATGTCTAGGATGATGATGTGGAGGACAGTCTCCCATCTGGAGTATGGCCCTTGAGTCTGATGGGGCCCCAGATGAGCCCCTCCCAGCCTGACCCCAAAGTATCTGAGGAGAGAAGCTGCTGAGGGCAGGGTACGAGGCAGGGAACCCCCTTTCAATAGGCTGCAGAGTTCCATCCACCACAGCAGCACCTAGTGCAGAATGCTGCAGCCAGGTTGTTGACTGGTCTGTCAAGATCATGTCACATTACACCTGTGCTGCGCTCTCTGCACTGGCTGCCTATTAGGTGGCAGATCACCTTCAAGGTCGGCTTGCTGACCTACAAAGCCCTACATGGTCAGGGGCCAGGCTATCTGCAAGACCTCCTTTGGACCTACCACCCCACACATCCCCTCCACTCAGCTGACGAGGAATTCTTAGAGGTTCCAAGAGTGCATTTGACAACATCTGGTGTTTGTGCATTTTCATATATGGCATCAACCCTCTGGAACTTTTTCCCTTGTACGATGAGAGAGCTTGCTACTGTAGAAGCCTTCAAGAAGGAGCTGAAAATATTTTTATTTAGGGAAGCTTTTCAGCATGATTAGAGCTAACTGCACTATATGAACTACCAGGATAGCTTTACTTGTTTTTATTGTTGACATGTTAATTTAATTTGTTTCTGATTGATTCATAATGAGAAGGTGCGCTTTATTAAATAACATTTGATTGATTGATTGACCTATTTAACTAGAGATGAGACTAGAACTTGCTGTTCTAGGTCGTCGGAGTATAGGTCCCATTGGACCCTCAATGTCCACTGAGGAATCCAGATATGCAGCCTGGCTAAAGGTACCACGACAATGGCTGCAGCCTTCAGGTCCAGGAATCTCAAGAAGGATCTGGCTGTGACATATCTTCTGCTGTGAAACAGTGGGGCCTGAGCCATCAGGTGGGCTTCCCTGTCCTGCAGTAGGAATGCAAAGCCCTGAGCTGTGTCCAGTACTGCCATGATGTACTGGGGCATTGGCAAGGGGTCAAGACTGATTTGGGCAGATCGGCCATCATCCCCAGGGCATAGAACAACTGCCTGGTGCTTGACAGAGACTGGAGCAGGTGCTCCCCGGACTGTGCCCTGAGCAAGTAGTCATCCAGGTAAGGGAAGACATAGAGCCCCTCTCTCCTGAGGGTGTCTGCTACTATCACCAAGCATCTGGAAAAAAAACAACCTGAGGTGCAGAAGATAAGCCAAAGGGCAGTGCTCAGAACTGGGAGTGTTTCCTCTGGAACTGGAGCCTAAGGTACCATCAGGGGGAGCACATACCTTGATAAGCAGGTATGTATCCTGCATAGCGCAGGAGCATAACCAGACTCCCTGATGCAGAAGTGGCAGCAGGCTGTGTAGAGCACCAGCCTGAACTTCTTGTATTGGATATAGGAATTCAAGTATTACAGATCCAGGATGGGTCACAAATCCACTGCAGAGTTGGGGACCAGAAAAAAGTGGGACAAGGACCCCCATTCCTTCGATCTGTGGAGACAGGTTCTGTGACCCGTAGTTGCAACAGCAAGCGGAATTCCCTCCAGAAGCACTGGAACAAGGTATGAATGATAGCCCAAATGAACAAAAGGGAATCTGGGGCCACTCCAGAAGTTCTAAAGAGTGGCCTTGGGTAAGAGCTGCAGAACCCAAACATCTGCTGGCAATGCCCTCCACCTATCCAGGGGGAGGGAGAAATGACCCTTACCACTGCCTCCAGCAGTCTATCTGGAGGGTGGAAACTTGGCAAGAAGGCACGCTGACATAGCAATTGTGTCCGGGGTCATACTCCTCCTCTGGGGGCCATCCCAGTGACGGCGGCAGGTGTGGTAGATTTGTGGTTGCTTAGCACCTGCCCTGGGGTGAGGTGCCTGGCCTGGGCCCATAGGAGGTCCTCCTCAGTGGCCCGTTATGTCCAAAGGTCATACCTGAAAAAGGGCCGGGCCATGGCGGGCCTTGACCGGACGGACAGCCATATTAGTAGTGACTGCCTCGGTGGGGTGCCAGTGCAGCCCAGGTCCTGAAAGTGAACTGGCTCAGGGTCATAGGAGGCAGTATAGTGCAGCAGGTTAAGACTCTGAGCTGCAGATCTGGAGACTTGGGTTTGAATCCCACAGCAGCCTAGGTGCATGCTGTGTGATCCTGAGCAAGTCACAACTTCCTTTTGCTCCCCAGTCACATCTGGAAACAAGCTTCGACTTAGTGTGCCACTCCTGGTTAAACAATGTTCCCTTTCCCTTCCCTTTCATAGAGGTAAAGGGACCCCAGTGTGGTCGCAGTGGGGGCCTGGCTTTCCAGCAAGCCCAGCTGGTGGGGCTCAAAATCTAGTGGAGGGGAACCCTGGGGCATAGGACCCTGTGGCCCAAAGGGTAGCCACTGAAATCACTCCTATCACCAGATGGGAGCTTGAAACAGCATATCAACCAGCCTAGGACAGCAGAGACCCTGAAAGGCTAGTACCGGGTGTGGGTAACGTGGTCACCACTGACGTCACTAGTGAGGAAGAAGACGTTGGAAGAAGGAGGAGGGTCTGACCTGCCTGAAATGCAGTCAGGGTCCCCCAGGCAAAGCCTCGCTCAAACATTGACTCCAAGAAGGAAGATGAAGCTGGCCACACTATCCAATGAAGAAGGACCAGTGTGGGGGGGGCAGAGTATCTTGAGCTCTGGCTGCACTTTCCACAAGGAGAACCAACAAGAGACATGAACCAAGGGGGGGGTCAGCCATCCCCAGCTGCCTCACCATCATTATCCCCTGCCACAGCGGTGATCCCGGGGGGGGAGGAAGGAGGGGACGGGAAGGTCTGCAGCATCTCGTGGCTCAGCAGGGGTGCTGATGGCGGGGTTAAGTGCCCCAGCATTGGTGGTGTAACAGAAATGGTGGGCTAAGGCCCAAGCGAGGCTTGGAAGGCCAGAGGGGCTGACTGGGGCTTTTAATTTTTTTGGACCAAAAGTCCCAGAGCCCCGGGGGGGGGAGTTGGCAAGGGATCCTGACTAGGACAGGCAGGCACAGGCTGAGTCATCTAGGCCAAGTCATGCTCAGGAGCACTCCTCACCAATGGCCCCAAGACAAAACAGGGTTCTAGTGGGTGGGGGAGGGACAGCGGCAGGGGCTGGAAGGAAGCCTGGTGCCAAATGAGCTGTGGTCAAAAACTGAGCCAGGAGATAGGCCCTGCCAGCCATCCCTAAACAAGAGGAGAATGGGTGGCAGGGATAATGGCCATGGCAGGATTTCTTGGAGGAGGCCCACTAGCAGACCCTCACGGGCCAAGAAAGGCCCTTTGGAATGCCTGCCAAAGCCCACCTTGAGGGACAGGGTGGTAAGGCTGGGAAATCAACATCAACCAGAGAGGGGTAGCAACCCCAGAATCGATGAGTTGATGCTGGATGAGAGGGGTCGAGCAGGAAGGCCATGCCAGAGTCATACCCTGTGGAATTCTACGGCATAGGGTGGCAGGCTGTGGCATTGCCAGTTGATGACGGTGCAATCACAGAGGAACCAATGCTGACTGGGGATGAATCATAGCCTGGGATCAATGGGTACACGCTGGCCATGGGGGTCCGGCAGGAAGGCAGTGCCAGAGCCATACCCTGTGGAATTTAGGGTGTTGGATGTCATGGCATTGCTGAGCCAGTGACGGTGCAATCTCAGTTGATGGTAAGCAGAAACCAGGAAGGGACTCAGGAGAGGTAGCACCCCCCCCAGAGCTGAAGAAATCTAGAGCCGCTCCTTGGGGTCACGTGGCCCAGGGAAAACTGAGGAGAGACCAGGAAGCCAGGGGTGGGGCTCTTCCAAGATGCCTGCCCCCCCGGGGAGGCAGTCCGCTGCCAATAAAGAGAAGACAGGACAGAACATCTGAGACACTGTTCACTGGATTTTTTCAGAAGGCTGTGGAGAAAAAAAGGACACAAGGGTGGGATCCGAATCCACCACTGGCCCACACAGGAAGGAAAAAGGAGGACCATCGCCCGCAGAGAAAACTTTGAGGAGGTGGCGGAGCATTGATTGTAGATTCGTAGTTCCAAGTGAAAAATGAAGAACACTATTCTTCTCATTTAGAAAAGGATGAAAAGTAAAGTTAAAGTTTGCAGTTTACATATGACACCAAGATCTGCAACAGGGTGGATACACCAGATGAGGTGGAGAAAATGAAGAGGGACCTGAGGAAGCTTGAGAAGAAAAAAATACTTACCATAGTAATACCATAGTAATCTTGTTTCTTCCAGGGGATACTCTAATATTCATAACTCTTATGCAGTATGCCTTTAAGCCAGATCTGCTTGGAGATGGAACGTTATGCTAATGATGGAATTATTGGCTCGTGCCTCTTTTTCAAATGCTGCCACCTATCAACTGCCTACATTCTAACCCTCAGATTTCGTGGATACCTGACAAGACAGGGCCCAAGAGGAATTTAATAATCAACACTATAATAACAATAATAATAAAACACCCAAAAACCTCCAACAGGAGGGAACAATCTACCCAAATACCCCTCAATGTCAGAATCACCTGAAGAGGGCAAAACCATTGAAAATACAGTTCCAAATATAAAAGCCAGAGTGTGGCACACATACCTCTGGTAATACAGCATGGAGTGCAGAGGTCACTGGTTCTAGCAGGGGAGGCAGGGTGGGAAGAGTTATGAATATTGAAGTATCCCCTAGAAGAAACAAGATTACCACGGTAAGCAATTTTTTCTTCTCACCCGAGGAATATTCCAATATTCCTAACTCTTATGCAGATTAAGAAGCAATATCTTTGGAGGTGGGCATAGAACCTACTTTGGAAATAGATTCTGCAGGACAGCTGTGCCAAACCTGGCCTCACTCCTAGTCTGTGTGTCCAGGCTGTAATGCTTAGTAAAGGTGTGCACTGTTCACCAGGTGGCTGCTTTACAGATATCCACCAAAGGAACATTCCTGGAGGCTGCTATAGAAGCAGCTTTACCCCTTGTGGAATGGGCTCTCAGCCCTGCTGGGGCCTCCTTCCCAGCTTTTGAATAGCAAAACTGAATATACTGAATTATCCAGCAAGAAATTGATCCCTGACATCCCCATAAGTCAAGAACAGTTGTTTCCTGTCCTGTCTAGGGGCCTTGGTGACCGTCATGTGGTAGCTAAGAGCTCTCTTGACATCAAGACTGTGCAGTCTACACTCCGCAGAGCTTGAATGCTCAGTGAAGAAGACAGGTAAGGTGATGGACTGGTTCAAATGAAAGTCCGAAAACACCTTTGGAAGACATTTTCTGTTAGTTTGCAGGACCACTTTGTCCCTGTGGAATGAAATGTAGTCTTGTTCAGTGCAGAAAGCCTGGAGCTCACTGATCCTTCTAGTAGAAATGATTGCCACTAGGAAGACTGTTTTCTATGTGACAAATTTCAAAGGAGCTGAAGACATGGGTTCAAAAGGGGAACCCATGAGCTTGGCAAGACACACATTTAGATCCCAGGCTGGCAATGGTTCCCTGTAAGGGGGTTGCAAGTGAGCTAGACCCTTAAAAAACCTTTTGAAGATAGGGTTTGATGCCATAGAGGCATTCTGCCCAGCTGAAGCGTAAGCAGACACTGAAGCTAAGTGAACCTTTAAAGTAGTGGGCTGCAGGACCAGTGAATGTAAATAAGTAAGGTAGTCCAGCACAGCTGGAACTCCTGCTTGAGCTGGCACCATATCCCTGGTGGAGCACCAGATGGAAAACCTTTTCCATTTAGAGGCATAGGTTTTCTTGGTGGAAGGTTTCCTGTACCCCTTTAAAATATCCAGAACACTTTCAGAGAGATGCAGGCCTGCATACTCCAGGTCCTCAAGAGCCATGCTTTGAGTCTGAGTGACTTGAGATTCGAGTACAGGAGGTGCCCCTGACTGAAGGTTAGCAGGTTGTGCCTCCGAGGAAGGTGTATTGGTTCGGCTACAGACATGGAGAGCAGCAGAGAGTACCATGGCTGCCTGGCCCAGTCTGGAGCTATCAAGATCATAGAAGCTGGCTGGGACCTGAGCTTGAGTAGCACTCTATACACCAGAGGGAATGGGGGGAATGCATACAGGTACTTCCCTGACCAGTCCAGAATCAGACCATCCAGGGGTATCATTCCCTGAGCTGGGGGTCTGCAACAATACTGCGGCAAGTGGTGACTTTTGTGGGATGCAAAGAGATCTATCTCTGGGGTGCCCCACCTTCTGAAAATCACTTCTACCACCTGTCTGCTCAAGGTCCATTCATGATGAGCCTGGTTGAGCTGACTCAGAGCATCTGCTAGAGTATTGTCCTTGTCTGGCAAATGAATGGCCTGAAGAGAAACTCCCATGGAGTAAGCCAGAGTCCAAATTCTCATAGCTTCTGTGTAGAAAGGATCCAAACTTGTTCCTCCTTGCTTGTTTATGTAGTACATTGTGGTGGTATTGTCTGTTCTGACCTGTATCACCTTTCCCTGAACTAGTGGTGTGAAGGCTTGGAGTGCCAGGAACACTGCCCTGAGCTCCAGCAGATTTATATGCTGGAGTGATTCTGCACTGGCCCAAGTGCCATGAGTAGTGTGATCCCCGAGGTGAGCACCCTACCCTAGTAGTGATGCATTTGTTGTGAGAATCACTGACAGGGGCTCTTTTTGAAAGGAAACCCCTTCTTGGAGGTTGTCTTCCTCTTTCCACCACTGAAGGGTAATGTTTTTGTTACTGGGACTAGCTTTGAGAGAGAATTCTTTCTTTGACACCAGTGAGCCCTAAGGTGGAATTGGATGTCTCTCATCTGGAACCTGGAACCCAGTACTGTGCCATGTGGCCCAGTAACTGAAGAAACTGTCTTGCAGTTTTTGATTTGTTCAGGCTGAAGGAGCCTGCCATCTGCAGAATACTTTTTACCCTGTCCAGAGGTAGATAAGCCCTGCCCTCCTGTGTATTTAGTTCTGCTCCTATGAACTGCAGCACTTGTGCAGGAAGAAGGATTGACTTTTTGAGATTTACAAGGGAAACCCAGAGACTCCAAGAGTCTTTGGGTGAGCTGCAGATGTTCCTCTACCTGTTGAGGTGATTTTCCCACCACCAACCAGTCATCCAGATAGGGGAACACTGTGACACCTTGCCTTCGCAGGTGTGCCACAACCAATGCCAGGCACTTTGTGAATATTCTTGGAGCTGAAGTGAGACCGAATGGCAGGGTTGAAAACTGGTAATGACCTGAGGGGAGTCTGAACCTGAGGCACTTTCTGTGAGACTCCCTTATGGGGATGTGGAAATAAGAATCTTTTAGGTCCAGAGATGCCAGCCAATCCCCTTTTTGGAGACCTGGCAAAATCAGTGACAAGATTACCATTTTGAACCTTGGCTTTACTAAGTGCTTGTTTAGCACCCTTAGATCCAGGATAGGCTGACATTCCCCATTTTTCTTTGTTGTGAGAAAATATCTTGAGTAAAAACCCTTTCCCCTTTGTTGTGGAGGCACAGGTTCCACTGCTCTTGCCAACAATAGGTTTTGAACCTCCTTCTCCAACAGCTTTCTTTCTGCATTAGAAGCTGGCGTGAACACTCTGGTTCTTAGAGAGGGAAGGGATTTGAAGCTTAGGGACAAACCCTGACTCATTACTTCCAGGACCCACTTGTCTGTGATCTGTTTCCAAGCCTGGAAATAGTGAGTCAGTCTGCCCCCTGCTGGAAGTGGGGTGATGGCCTGGGAAAGCATGTCAGGGGTCTTGCTTTGCCTGAGGCCGAGAATGGGAACCAAGCCTGGATCCCTTCTACCCCTGCCCCTGAAGTACCCTTGCTGAAGGTACTGCTGCACTTGGGGTACAGCCATGGCCTGATAAAAATGCCTGGAATGAAACTGTCTGCCCCTGCCTCCCTTTCCATGAGGTCTAGTGGATGGGGAAGCCTTTTCCTTGGTCGAGTTGCTTCTGTAAGTGGCTTTGTACTCCTCCACTTTTTTCATATAGGCCTCTGTGTGTGTGTGTGTTCCAAAGAGGCAATTACCCTCAACTGGAAAATCTAGAGTCTTGTTCTGCGTATCCTGAGTAAGGTTTGTGGCTCTTAGCCAGGCAAACCTTCTTTGGGCAGTTGTATTGCCATCCACCTGGCAGCAGTGTCGTTGGTGTCTGCAGCCATCTGAAATTGATATTTGGCAGCTTCCAAGCCAAATCTGGCAGTCTCAGCTAAGTCGGCTGGAAGAATGGAGGGAGCCTTATCTGCCATAGCCATGACAGATTGCCAGAGGGATTTCTGATACTGGGCTGCATAAGCATGGAAATTAGCCTGCTTTATGGCCAAAGATGCTGATAACTAGCCCATTTTGGCCATACTATTATCTTTCTGGAACACTTCTCTGGTGGATGGGATGCCAGAGGAACTTTTTCCTTGTCACAGGCTGTAGCTTGTACCACCCTCTGGTGGTCAGGGTGGGAGAATAAAAATTCAGCCCCTTCCCTGTCTAGCTGGTACCTCTTGTCCAACCTTTTATCCAAAGGAGGGACAGACCCAGGTGTCTGGAGGAGTTTTATCACATCTTTTTTAAAGAACTTATGGGAAGCAGTAACTTTTTGGTGGGTGTTAACCCCATCATTTCTAGGTATTCTGCTTCCTCCTTATCTTCTATCACCTCAGTGGTAGAGATGTCCAGAGCATCTACCATTTTGTGGACAAAAGTAAAATGGGATGAATAATCATCTGATGCCCTGGGAGTTCAGCCAAACTCTTGTTCAGGAGAGACTTCAGGCTCCATAGGCTCCCCCTCATACTCTTCTTTATATTTCCCATACTCTTCCCTGACCTCATGCAGGGAGGATTGGGTTGATTCAGCAGGGGTCTGAACTGTTGACTGCTGTCCAGCAGGCAGCATCCCCTGCAAAACCTTGAAAGCCTGAGCAATCTCCAGTGGAGAGGGCATATTTACTGCCATACCAGAAGTCCCCAGATGTTGATCAGCAGTGGGTTCTGTGTGCTTAGTCTTTTTTGTCTTTTTCAAAGAAACTGGAGAGCTAGCCAGTTCAGCAGGCCTTTTTGTCATAGCCTTTGCACCCGTATCAGGGGTAGAAATTGTGGTTTCTGTGGTTTCACCCACAACCACTGAGGGTGTCGGCTGGTCAGAGCCTGAGGGATCCTTAGGTGAAGGCAATCTCTTTTTAACCCTTTTCAAATGTTTTTCAAGTGTTTTTTCAGAAAAGGTCTTGCAAATTTCACAGTCTGTTTTCAACTGATCATACCCAAGGCAGGTAACACAAGAAGTATGTTTATCTGCCTTGGCAAAAACTTCTCCATACTCTGTACAGTTTTTGAAACCAGGTTCACCTGTCTTTTTCTTAGGTTTTTCAGACATTTTGATAAATACAACAGAAAAAATGCAACCGTGATTAAATTTAAACTTTTTAAACTAGAACTATCGGTTGCAATCAGTTCAGAAACTGATTGGGGAACCAATCGGAACTGAGAACCGAAAGAAAAAGAAACTGGGATTAGTGGTTCAATAACTGCTATTAGAGATTACAAAAAAATAGTTTTAATAAAAAAAATTACTTTAAACTAAAAGAGTTTCAGTCAGAAAACTCTGCTAATGGCTAAAAAATTCCCGGTTCCCCACCAATTATTCCAAACTGGGAGAAACTGAGAAAAATAAGCAATTTAACTAAAATAAAGCTAACGGTTAACTAACAAACAAAGGATAAGGGCAGCAGATGAAAATAAAATAACACTTATATCTATTTTATAAGTTTCACAGCGAGATGATGAGGAGAGGATCTCCGAGCGTCTAGTCTTGACAGGCAGAGAGAGAAATCTGAGGGTTAGAATGTAGGCAGTTGATAGGTGACAGCATTTAAAAGAAAAACAAGGCGCTGTGTCAGCATGTGGTCTAAAAGCAAAACAAAATGGTTATATTAAATGCACGCTGAAAATAGAAAATAGAGTTAAAAATCTACGTTTCGATCTTAGGTCTTTTTCAGGAAATATCTAAAAGAGAAAAAAACAAAGTTAGTGTAGAGGAGAGGTAAAATGAGGGATATATATGTGGGGAAAGAAGAAAGGGGAGGCTCATGGAGAAGAAGTGATAAATGGCAAGTTTAAGAGAGAATCTGTGAAACAAAAAGGTGATGATGGGAAAGATAAAGCATAATAGGAGTGAAAGAGCTGGGGAAGTTCCCAGGTGGGGACTAATTAACAGGGCCTAGTAAGAAGGCTGAAAGGTGACAAATGCGTGGGAAGGAGACAGAAATGGAGACTTATGGTGAAAATGAAAAATAAATTGAGTACAAAAACAAATAGACTTTTTGGGTGGAAAAGGGGTGGCTGAAAGATGTTAGTGGAAAATAAGTCTATCATTTAAACCACAGGGCTGCTGGGAGCCAAGGCAGATGATCAGCTTGGCTTTCATGTTTCTTCTATGGTTAGAATCCCAGAATCCCTGCTAAAGGACACAAACAGAAAGGTCATTGACACTGTGGTCCCTGGAGATAAAGTGGGATACAATGGATTTAGCAGTGTCACCATTCCTGACTGCTCTGTAATGTTCCCTGAAATGGTCAGCAATGCACCTACCAGTTTCTCCGATGTAAATAGCTGAACACTTCCTGCAAAGAATACAATACACCACATTAGTGGAGGTGCATGAGAACTCCTTGGTGATGTGAAAAACACCTGTAAGCCCCCAAATTTCAGTCACACTGGAAATAAATTTGCAGGTGTAGCAGTGAGTCCTGTTGCAAGGTTTGGTACCTGGGAGGGGGGACTGTTAGGAGTAGGTAGGCTGCTTTTAACCAGGAGATTCTGCAGGTTAGGTGGCCAGTGGTAGGAGGCAATAGGTGGTTCTATAAAGGAAGCACCAATGTCAGGATCAGTTTGCAAAATGGGAAAGTTACTGGTGATGATCCTGTGAAGAGAAGGTGTGCTCTAATGGAAAGGAAGCACTAGTGGAATTCACTGCTGTTCTTGTGTGACAGTATCCTTCCTGCGGGGTCAAGGTTACGGGGCATGTTGCTGACCCGGGAGAGTGCTCTGTCCACCGTGCTTTTAGGGTATCTCCTGTTGATAAAAAAAAAAACTATGCATTATTTGGGTCTGCTCAACAAAATCATCCTCTTCACTGCATAACCTGTGAAGTCTAAGAAACTGTGAATAAGGCAGGCCATTCTTGACATGTTTAGGATGGAAGAAGCTGTGGAGGAGGAAACTGTGAGAGTCAGTGGGTTTGTAATAAACTGATGTCTTCAGACCCATGTTCTGTACTGACAGCTGGATATCCAGAAAAGGCAGTGTAGAGGAAGATACTTCAACAGTGTATTGAAGGGAAGGATGGGCCATGGTAAACTTGTCAAGGAAGACTTGGAGGGTCTCCCTGGAGCAGGAGGTGGCCCCCACACAGTCATCAATGTAACGTTTGTAGAGTTCAGGCACAATCCCTATGAATGAGAGAAAAAACGTTCCTCCACCCAACCCACAAACAGCCTAGCAAAGCTGGGACCCACCTTGGTACCCATGGCAACTCCACTGACCTGCTGAAAAAAACTGTTATTAAAAGAAAAAGCATTGAGTGTAAGAATCAGTTCTGCCAGATGAGCTAGAGTGTGTGTGGGTGGCTGCAGAACTTCCCGCTTATTCAAGAAATGCTGCAAAGCTGTCAGACCATCATCATGGGGGATCACTGTGTAAAGAGATTTGATGTTCATGGTGAAGATGAGCTGATGAGAGTCATTGAATCAGAACCTGTCAAATAACTGGAGAGCATGGTTAGTGTCTTTAACATAGGAGGGCAGGGACTCAACAAGGGGGTCTCATGAGGCTGTCCAAAAATGCAGAGATGTGGGATGTGGGGCAGGAGCAGACAGACACTATGGGACAACCTGGGTTATCTGTTTTGTGGATTTTGGGAAGGAGATAAAACCTGGATGTCTGGGGATGCTGAACTATGAATCTCTTAGCAGAAGCAGGGAGCTCTTTGTTTTCAATAGCAGAGGTGATGGTAGTGGTGACCTCAGTCTGATAGTCAGCAGTGGGGTCCTGTGGAAGAGAAGAATAAAACCTGGTGTCAGAGAGTTGCTCTGTGGCTTCAGTGATGTATAGTTCCTTTTGCCAGACCACAACAGCACCTCCCTTATCAGCTGGTTTGATAATGTCATTCCTACACTGCAGAGATCTGAGGCTGTAAGCTCACCAGGTGTCAGGTTGGAATGGTTGTGCCTGAAATGAATATTGAAGTTAGTGGTGTTTTCCATGCATTGGTTAACAAAATAATCAACAGCAGCAAAATGTCCTGAAGGGGGTGTCCAAGCACTTCGCTGGGGATTGATATTGTTGATTGTTCTGGTGATACTGTCATCATCTGTGGGAAGAGGAGTCTCATTAGAAAAATGAGCTGTAATGCGTACTCTACGATAGAAGCACTGCAGATCAGCTTGAACCTGGGGTGCATCAAGATATCTGGGTGTGGGCACAAAAGAGAGACCTTTGCTAAGGAGTGATTGCTCATCTTGTGTCAGGGGAAGGTCTGGAGGAATACAAAATACCAAATTGTTAGGTTGTGTCTGACTCAAGGGCTCATGTTGGTTGTTGATCTACTGGGTGAGAGACTGGAGTTTTGCAGATTTGGTGTCCTTGAGGAACTGAAAGAGAGTGGAGTTAAGGTTTTGGATGCAGTACTTAATAAAAGGAAGGTTATGTGGAGCCGTTCACTGCAGGAAATCCTTTTGCCTTTGAATGGTTTTGTCCACAGAGATCAGCTGTGTTTTAATGGAGAGAATGGTGTGCGTGATAAGTTTCCTAGAGAAAGTTTTCAAAAGTTTATTAGTGGAGGAAACATGTATCTCAGATCCAAATGAACAAGGATGGAATTTCAAACAGAAACCTTTAGGAATAATACCCAGGTGGCGCGGTATTTGGAAAGAAACTATAAGTGACTGCAGAGCTTAGTCTTAGAGCAAATTGCAGAAAATAATTCAAGAGAAGACTTAGAAATATGAGAAGGGAATGCAGACATAGATGAAATGAAGGAGCATCGTAGAGAATTCAGAAGAGATTTCAGATTAGGCATAGTGGGTCACAGCAAATGTAGCATACAAATTGTAAAAAACAAAAACAAGGCGCTGCGTCAGCATGTAGTCTAAAAGCAAAACAAAATGGTTATATTAAATGCACGCTGAAAATAGAAAATAGAGTTAAAAATCTACGTTTCGATCTCAGGTCTTCTTCAGGAAATATCTAAAAGAGAAAAAAACAAAGTTAGTGTAGAGGTGAGGTAAAATGAGGGATATAGATACGTGGGGAAAGAAGAAGAAAGGGGGAGGCTCAGGGAGAAGAAGTGATAAATGGTAAGATTAAGAGAGAATCTGTGAAACAAAAAGGTGATGATGGGAAAGATAAAGCATAATGGGAGTGAAAGAGCTAGGGAAGTTCCCAGGTGGGGACTAATTAACAGGGCCTAGTAAGAAGGCTAAAAGGTGACAAATGTGTGGGAAGGAGACAGAGATGGAAACTTATGGTGAAAATGAAAAAGAAATTAAGAGTGGCACGAGACAATGATTCCATCATTAGCATAACGTTAATCTCCGGGCAGATCTGGCTTAAAGGCTGCATAAGAGTTAGAAATATTGGAGTATTTCTGGGTTGAGAAATGGTCTGAGGTGTGGCAACTGGGGTTCAGTTCAAAGAGGTGAAAAATAATGCACCTGGGAAGAGGGAACCCCGGAGAGAGTTACAGGATGGGGGGAGCTGTTGACAACCACCAAGGAAGAAAGAGACCTGGGGTTATCATTTCAGATGACCTAAAGGTGTCTAAGCAGAGTATAAAGGCAGCAGGGAAGGCTAGTGCCATGCTGGAGTGCATACTCAGAGGCATCACAAGCAGAAGGTGGGAGGTGGTTATGCCATTGTACAAAACACTGGTGAGGTCCCACCTGGAACACTGTGTGCAGTTTTGGAGGATGCACCTTCGTAAAGACATTGACAGAGCGGAGTGGTCCATAGAAGGGCAACAAAGATGGTACAGGGCTTGCACCAGAAAACATATTAAGAGAGATTAAGGGACTTCAATATGTACTCACTAGAGGAGAGGAGGGATCGGGGGGACATGATAAAAAATTTCAACTACCTTAAGGGCATAAACAAGGTGCGGGGGGAGACATCTTCCAGTATAGGAAGAGCACAAGAACAATGGGGCATGATATGAAATTAGAAGGTGGCAGGTTGAGGGAAATTTGTGACAAAGTTTTTCTTCAAGGAGATGGTGGTGGATACATGGAATAGCCTGTCACAGGAGGTGGTGGGAGCGAGAATAGTGGAAGGATTTAAACATGCCTAAGACAGGCATATGGGAACCTTAGAAGTGGGTAGGAGAGGTAAGAGGCCAGTGACAAAGTAGCGTCAGAGCCCTCATGCAAGTGTAGGGCTTATGGACAGATTGGATGGGCCTAGCAGTCCTTATCTGCCGACAATTTCTGTTTCTATTTTTCTATGACTGAAACTGCCGAGTCTTCGGCAGCTTCGGATCAGCAGAAGGAAGTGTGACCATGCATTGCTATAGCAACACATGCTCATGCTTCCTTCTGCTGTTCTGAAACTGCTGACTCGCTCACTGTCCTCTCAGTACAGTCAGCAGCTTCTTGTAAAAAAAAGCTATTCTTAAACAGAGAAAAAATACAGTTTTCCTAACTTGCGTGACAAAGACTGCCTTACTGCAAAGGTCTGGGAGCACCTTATGTGTCTGTGTTGATACCGCTTGGTCACACTACATTTTTTTCCCCCGTAAGTACTTTATCAGCTTTTCTACCCTCAGTCCAACTCCCACACATCCCTGATGTGATGCACGCATGTGCAGGCACATGTACACGTGCCTTATGGGACGTCCCTCCCTACCGATTACACTGTTGCCACCTGCACCCATCACTGGACCTCCATCTGGTGATGTCAGGACTATGGGCGGGTGACACCCCCTTCCCGGGCGAGGAGAGCCACCGCCATCCTGCTCCCACCCCCGAGCCGACATCCCAGTGACCTGAGGTCATTCCCAAACCCGAGTTGCTGGCATAGTGGGAGATAAGACATTCAGTGCCTCAGCCCTCAGCGTTACCGGGCTCAGTCACGCTACATTTAAGGGGGAAAGTGAAACTTCAGTTACAGTTACTGAACCTCAAGAGTGGCAGGGTCAACCAGATATGTTTTTAAATTACTATTTATTTAAAAATAATGGCAGGATTGGGCCGGCTTGTCGGTGCAACAGTTGGACTTCAGCTTGCGACACTGGTGACCCGGGTTCGGGTTCAAAGAAATATAAAATTACACATATCCCCATAATGCAAAGCATAATGCAAAACATGATTTTGTATTGCTTTGAAACTTGCCTTCCCAGCCAATGCTCTTTGAGGTAACCCTTGCCTCAGGCTTGCGCACTAAGGTTCTTTGTGTTTTAGCTTGTATTTTGTTTTTATTGGGCTCTCCACAACCCAACCCAGATAGACCAACTTTGGGTAGCTGGTTCATTCCACTGGGGTGTCATACAGACAAGGTCCACTGATGAGTCCTGCTAGGACAAAACATGTCTCTGTCTTCTGTTGGCACCCTTTGCAGACTGTGTGAGAGGCCTTTTGGCACCATGCATTTCTGCTTAAAGTTGAACCAGCATAATATTTTGTGGTGATTTGCATATACAGCCCACAATGCTTTGCATTATGGGAGTATGTGTGATTTTGTATTATATATATGTACATACATATACATATATACATGTATACAGTATATAATGTATATATATATACATACTGTATATATATATATATATATATATACACACACACACACACACACATATGTACATCTATTTATTTTATATTTTATTTTATTGATATCTCTGATTACAAACACCTTTGAATCAGTGGTTCTTTTACAAAGGTTCCACGTCAAGAAAGTACAAACAGCTGACAAAATGAAAATCAGAAATATAGCATTACAATATCATTACAAAGTATAGTGTCATGTAAGGCACACCTCAATTTCATTTCATTTCACTTCATTTGTTTATTTGGAAAATACCTTTGAGTCAAGGACTCCTTTTCAAAGGTTCCACGTCAGAAACAGATACAACTTGGAGAACCATACAGAGAGGTTCAGCAAGAGGACACAAATAACAGCGTAACAATGATGGTACAGGAAATACAGTAAAAGGCTAACATTTGGATACTAGTAGATTCAACGTATTAGTTTCAGGAACCATTACACAAAAAACCATTACACATATAATCTCCACTAAGTAGCATTTCAGGGGGTTCAGGTGGCGGGGGGAGTCAAAACGGCCAATGGCCTTACTGAGACGAGAGGGGAGCCGGGCAAGGGTACGGTTCCATGGCAGTCACAGGGATTGGAGGACTGAAAATGATTTCTGAGGTATGCTTTGTAGGTGCCAATGCTATTCATGTTTGCAATGGCGCTAGGTAGGTTATTTATCCAGGTAGGGGCTCGGAAACCAAAGGACCTTTGGAAAAGTGAGGTGCGGCAGAGAGGAACTACGAGAAGTTTCCTGTTTGGCTACAGGTGTGCTGGTAAGTAGGGGCCCATTGGATAAGTGGTGATAGACTGGGGGGGGGGCAGACTGAGGGTAATGTTTTTGGCCATGAGGCAAGTGTGAAACCTGATTCCATTATCAAGGCTGAGCCAGTTTGTGGCATTATATAGGGAGCATGTGTGAGTTAGCTGATCACAGCCCAGGGTGAGGTGACAGGCTTTGTTGAGGGAGAGCCGGGAGAATTGTCAGGGCCAATGAGTTGGCCTCACTATAGATCAGGATGCCATAGTTGAGAAGGGAGAGGAGGAGACTGCTAGGTGAAGGGCATCAGGGATAATACAGTGTTTGAACCGCTAAAGGAGGCCAAGCCGATTATTGAGGGTAGTAGACAGTTGATGGATGTGCTGGTGGAAATTAAGGGCCAGGTTGAGTGTGATGCCCAGGTATTTAAAGGAGTCAACTTGTTCGAAGGGGGTCTGGTTGGCAGTTAGGATTCCTGAACAGGTAATATAGCAGTCAGTAAGTGATTTTGTCAAATTAACTTGTAAAGGGGGAGAAAAGTTAAGAGAATAGTTAGAAAAGAATAGGAGGAGAATAGGAAGAATGTCAGAAAGGGTGATAAGGGGAGGAGAACAGAGGGGGATAGGTGTAGTGTGAGGGAAGTAGGGTATCATGTAAGGTAAAACTCAAGTGGTTCACAAACAGGTAATAAAGCAGTCCATAAGTGGCTTTGTCAAATTAATTTGTAAAGGGTGAGGATAGTTTATATGGAAGAATGTCAGAAAGGGTGGAGAGGGGAGGCGGACAAAGGGGGATAGGAGTGGAGTGTGGGGGGAGGGGTAAGGGATGACAAATGGTAAATTCAGAGAGAGAGAGAGAGAGGGTTAGGGAAGAGGAGAGGTGGGGGGAAGAAGTGTGGGAAAGGGAGTAGGTGGGAGTTAATACCACCAAACAAGGAGAGAGGTGAGAGTAGGATAACTAGGCAGTGTGTGTGTGTGGAATAGGAGGTTGTAGAGGATGGAGGTAACTAAGGGCCTTATGCAAAAATAGCTTAGGGAGGGCAGTCACAGCTGCCGAGCGCTGTAAGGTGTTGGTGGAGTTTAATCTTAAAAGAGCCAAGCTTTGATATGGCATTGATGTCAGAGAGGAGGCCATTAAGCCAGGTTGGGGCCCTGAACATGAATCTACATTGAGCCTGAGTGGTCCGGCACAAAGGAACAAGGTACGACAGTTTGGATGCACTATGAGGTTTGGAGCTGGCACAAGAAGAAGCCAAGTAGCTGGAGGTGTTAGACCGAGGCTGATGTTTTTTTTGCCATAAGGTAGGTCTGGAAGGTAATCCTGCCCTTAAGGTGCAACCAATTGGTCTGTTCACATAGGTCACATGTGTGAGTGCGCTTGTGGGCTCTGGAGACCTGTCAGCAGGATATATTATTTATTTTTATTTATTTAACACTTTTAGGAATTACAGCCCTTTGAGTCGGACTCGTTTACAAAGGCTTTATGTCAGAAAAGAATATATAGGACAATACATATACACAGATCATGACAATGGTTGCAATGACAAAAGGCTACAGGTGCTATTAAGTGCTATAGTGATTCTCTTGAGGGTGGTATTAGTAGCAGTTCCATATTTGACCAGACCATAGTCAACTATGGAAAGGATTGAGCTAGTAACCGCTAGTCAGAGGGCTTCAGGGGTCAGGCAGTTGTTGCGCAAATATAGAATCCCAATCCTAGAGTTTATTGTCTTAGCGATAAGATTGACATGCGTGGTGTAAGATAGTGAGCTATCTAAGATTATTCCAAGATATTTAAATTCATGGACCTGTTCAAGAGGCAAATTTTGATTATTCAGTATTGTTAGGTGGGCTGTTTTATGTCTGTTATGTGGGCTAGAGAAGAGCATAATCTTGTGTGTGTGTGTGTGTGTGTTTGTGTGTGTATATGTATATAAATATATATATGGGATATACAATGTTGAGCTGTCAGATAAATGATTCATCTATACAAGTGCTGTTTGACCTTGGGTAACCTCATGAGTGGCGTAAGCCACGAGTGAGGTGTCCGAGGTCAAACAGCACAAGTGTAGATAAATCATTTATCTGACAGCTCACCATTGTATATTTCATTTATGCAATAGGGATGCTTTCTATCAGTGCAGCAACATTTGGTTTTGACTGTTTATCTTTATTTTAAATGATAATTTCTGGGAGTTTTGGTTAACTTTCCTAGAGTATGTCTGCCTAGCATAGTGGTTGCTATTAAATGAAACACCACTCGTTTTGTTGAAAGCTTCTTGCTGAACAAATGACATGCTCACAGTACTATGCTACCTTTTTCATTTTAAAGTTATTCACATTTGTTTGTCAAAAAAGTGAACAAAAAAATTACATTTTCTTCTGCTTTTTTGCTAATTGTAAAAAATCCATACGATATCTATACATGAAACACCACTAATTTTGTAGATAATTTTGTGCTGAACAATTTTCGTGCTCACAGTACCATGCTATCTTTTTTCGTTTTAAAGTTATTCCCATTTGAACATGGTTAGTACTGCTTCTGAGGCCAAACATTCTAAAGAGATTTGTGACATAGTAAGTGTGTGTATTCAGTAAATGGTCACTGTATGTATAAATTTATTTATACATACAGTGACTCAGATAAATGCATTTATCACACTGAATATATGTCCATCCCTATTGCATAAATATATATATATATATATATGATATATATAGGATATACAATGGAAGTAAGTGTAATAAATGATTTATCTGCACAAGAGCAGTATGACCTTGGTAACCTCACGAGTGGCGAAGCCACAAGTGAGGTGTCCAAGGTCTAACTGCTCGAGTGCAGATAAATCATTTGTACTGGTCATAATGTTGTACGCTAATAGCGCATTTATTATGGCGAAACCTGACCTACAGGCGCTTCTGAGTTGGACCCCCAGAATTGGAATTTTTAGTGGGGAGTCCGGGGGCGCAGCCCCTCATAATGGGGGGTAGGGGTAGAGCCCCCCACAGAATAAATAAATTCAAGAAATCGCACAATGCAATGGTGCCACATGGCATTCTGCCGTGCGACATAATTACACTGTGCCAAAATCATTTATTCCATGAGTTTTCCATTGCATATTCCATTTATGCAATTCTTTTGTAACCCCCCTACAAATGGGGGTCACTAAAAAGCCTTCTTTGGGTGAGCCTAAATGCTCTCCGCCAGGCTGGTGTCCTGTATTTCAGCTGTGTTAAAAAATAATTGAGTGAGAGTGCCTAATGCCTCCATGTACTGTCACTTTAAGAGCTGCAAAACTGCAGTATAATTAATTTGAAATTGGGGTCTGTGTGTTTCCCTGCTCAAGTCCCACCTCGGCCACTGAGCAAATCGCTCCATTTCTGCAGTCGTTACATGTGCAGAGGGAGCCTTGTTAAAAGATATAACTGTTTGCCAGAAATCATTTAGAGTGACTGAGAAAATGTAGTTTGTCTAACCTGTCTTCCTTTCAGCACAAACTGTTTCAGTGTAGCTCTTTCAATTTGGTTCTGAATAGCTGACTTGGACCAATCAGGATGATAGGGAGACCCTAAAATGGAGCCTGTGGACGAATCGAACTTGACTCTCAATTTGAGCCAGCCACAAGGGGATTGTATGGGCAGTGACTCTGGGAAATGTAGTTTTAACCTTGGTGCCTTTTTCCACCAACAGAGGGAGCCTCATTGTGAGTGACAGCCGAACCACCCAACAGAATGGTGTGGAGCTAAAGGAAATGCCCTGCTCTGTGACTGGAAAGATTAGATCAGTTGTGACTGTGAAGAAAGAAGGAGCTCTGTGCTTCTTCGGTGTATAGTTTCGTGTGGGAAGTGCATGTGAGGCCTTGAGTGACGGTCTGCAGCTTTTGTGAGTGCCAGTTTGGACTGAATCCAAGTTGTGAGGAGAAAGAAGCACTAGAAGTGTGGAAACCAGGCTCACCCTGTAGAAGACTGGAGAAATTGCTGAATTGCGCTCAGTCTGTCAGGAAGTGAAGCTGCTATGTGTGCTCCCAGGTATTTTGCAGTAATTGTGATTGGGATCGAGGAGCAGCCTGCCTGGTATAGTACTTTCTTTTTACATATGAATGTGCGTAGTGCTTGTGGGGAATTGCTATTTCCAATCCCCAGTGCTGTGTGCTGTGTGTTGAAGCTGGAAGCAAACCTCAGCTTGTTTCAGACTAAATTCATTTACTATCAACTGCAGTGGGGTCCAGTCACAAGGACTTTGTCTCCATGCCTTGTTGTTCTGGCAATCCAGAAGAAAATCCACCATCCGGATTTCAGCTTGGGTATTGTGAGTACAAGTCAGGGTATTCCCCTGCAGCCTGTTTTCAATCACAAGTGTGTCATCTAATTCTTGTTGTTTCACTGCATCATGGACTGAGCCATCCGGCTCCGGATTACAACTGGGTGTTGTGCATATATTTTCTTCTACAGGGGGCTATCCATCTGCACCTGCCGGTCAACCCCAGGCAACGGACCTGGCTAGCCCCCCCCAACCTGGGTACCCAGAGTGTGACTTTTCAGACCCTGTATGTGTGCACAGTACTGTGATTTAATGCCACCAATTAACCTGATTCCCCCCTCCCGTGTTACTGTCCCCTAAATAAATCAGATTTGTTGATGTTATACTATATACTGTCTGTGGTGTTGGTGCTTATGGAAACAGTATTGTATTTTGCTGTGCATGTTGTTTAACTTTATTTTACAGGGGGTCCTCAGAGATGTGCTGCAGAATCAGTCTCGAGGGTAAGTGGTACTTTATGAGTGAACAGTGTGTATACATGAGGTATTGGGAGCTGTAACTTCTGTGTACTAAGTGAGCCACTAGAGGGAGTAAAAGGGGGTCTCAGTGTCCCAGAGGGCTGTGACCAAGTTAGTCTAACCACTACAAACCCTGACCTCTGGGTGGAGGCACCTGCCATAGAACCTAGGCCCCTCAACCTGTCAATAGTCAAGCAGGCAGGGGTAGTAGCCCTTGGTATAGCGCCACCTGGGGGTTTCATCTTGGAGACACCACTGGGATTAGCATTCTCTAGTGGCCATGTGAAGAAATTTCCCCGGTATGATCAGTTTAGGAGGGAAAATGGAGGAGTTTACTATGCCTAAGCTAAAAATTTCCTCCCATAAGCTAATAGTGCTCAGAATAATGGGGTGGAGTGAATCTGAGGGGGTAGACCCCCACTGGGCCATTCTGTTGCTGGATGTCTCCTTAGGGACCAGTAATGCTGACACTGTATCCACTGTAGAGCATGTCAGGGCCTTGGGCAAGGTAAAAGTAAGGGGACGAGATGCTGATTTATTTGAACAAACTACGCTAGTGCTGATCTTGTGCAGTTCCCCTGTGGACCCAAAAAAGGTACCCCCTATTATTCTGCCCAAAGGTGCCCAGAAGGGATGGAGGGTCATCCATTTACTTAGTGGTCTGGCCACCCCGGGTGGGTCTCCAAATATAGAGGGGTTTGAAGAGAAACTGCTCAAACTGTTAGCATCTGAGAGACGAACTGCTCAGGAACTGGTAAAGGTGTTAGACTTCTCAGGTGACCACACACCCCTGCATTCCCCAGGTACATCTCCAGTTCCCCCCAAGAGCTTTCCAGTGGCCTCTTCCCCCATCATAATTCCCCTGATCCAGCTGGACTCCTACCAAAAGCTCAGACTTTTCTCCAGCACAGTCCCTTGGGGCATTTGTTAAAGTGAATAAAAATTGAATTTTATGACATTTTTTGCTGCATATAGAAAATCTAAAAGGAATCTAGTAATGAAACACCTCACATTTTGTAGATATTTTTATGCTGAACAACTTTTTACTCAAAGTACCATACTATCATTTTTTTTTTTTAACTTATTTGCATTTGTTTGATGGAAAAGTGCACACAAATGGAATTTTCTGCTGTTTTTCACTAATTATGAAAAAACTAAAAAGTATCTATAAATTAAACACCACTCATTTTGTAGATATGTATGTGCTGAATAAACTATGTGCTCATAGTATCATGCTATCATTTTTCATTTTAAAGTTATTTACATTTGTTTGCTGACAAAATGTTAAAAAAAAGGAATTTTCTGCTTTTTTTTGTTAATTATCAAAAAATCTAAAAGGTATCAATAAATGAAACACCACCCATTTTGTAGATATTTCTGTGCTGAACACCTTTCATGCTCACTGTGCCATGCTATCATTTTTCATTTTAAAGTTATTCACATTTGAATATGGTATACTACTACTGAGGCCAAACATTCTATATAACATAAGCGCTGTGTAGATAAATGGCTGATGACATAAGCACTGTGTGGATAAATGGCTGATGACATAGGCACTGTAGACATAAATGAAATTTATGTACACAGTCAGATTAACAGATTTATCACACTCTGTTTATCTCCAGCCCTATTACATAAGCAACTCTGAGCAAGTCCCTTAACTTCCCTGTGCTCCCAGGTCGTACCTGTAAATAAGCTTTCAGCTTAGTGTGCTACTCCAGGTTAAACAATTGAAAAAAAAAAGTATATATATATATATATTTATACAAATATATATATATATATATATATAGGATATACAATGGTGAGCTGTCAGATAAGTGATTCATCTATACAAGTGCTGTTTGACCTTGGTAACCTCACAGTGGCGTAAGCCACGAGTGAGGTGTCCGAGGTCAAACAGCACAAGTGTAGAAAAATCATTTATCTGACAGCTCACCATTGTATATTTCATTTATGCAATAAGGATGCTTTCTATCAGTGCAGGAACATTTGGTTTTGACTGTTTATCTTTATTTTAAAAGATAATTTCTGGGAGTTCTGGTTAACTTTCCTACGGTATGTCCACCTAGCATAGTGGGTGCTATTAAATGAAACATCTATCATTTTGTAGAAAACTTCTTGCTGAACAAATGTCATGCTCACAGTACTATGCTACCTTTTTCATTTTAAAGTTATTCACATTTGTTTGTCAAAAAACGGAAAAGAAAATTAAATGTTATGCTGTTTTTTGCTAATTAAAAAAAAAAAACTAAAAGGTATCTATAAATGAAACACCACTCATTTAGTAGGCATTTTTGTGCTGAACATTTTTTTTGCTCACAGTACCATGCTATCATTTTTGGTTTTAAAGTTATTCACATTTGTTTGTCAAAAAAGTGAACAAAAAATTAAATTTTCTTCTGCTTTTTTGTTAATTGTAAAACATCTATAGGGTATCTATATATGAAACTCCACTCATTTTGTAGATAATTTTGTGCTGAACAATTTTTGTGCTCACAGTACCATGCTATCTTTTTTCGTTTTAAAGTTATTCCCATTTGAATATGGTTAGTACTGCTTCTGAGGCCGAACATTCTAAATGAATTCTAAAGAGATTTGTGACATAGTAACTGTGGGCCAGATATTCAAACTGCGCTATTTTGTGGGGCAAGCCCTTGCGCTGCACAAAATAGTTTCACAGGGTTGGCCAGAGCAATATTCAAAGGAGTTGCGCCCTTGAGCAACTCCTTTGAATATCACCCCCCGGCCACAGCCACTGTGCATGGCGCAGTGGAACTTGCACCACCGCAAGTGGTCAGAGTGGAGCATTCAACTTGCGGTGGTGCAAGTACCATTGCGCCATGCGCAAACTCCCGATATTCAAAAGGTGACATGCAAATGGGGCCATAATTCATGCAAGGCACAGGGGGAGCCACTTGCATCTGATTATGGCCCCATTTGCATGCCATAATCATGCAGGTGCGCCAATCTCCGAGGACTTGCACCTGGCACCCTGCCAGGCAGCAGCCGTCGGGGACCGACGCCCCCTGCAGCCCAATCGTGGGCAAAACAGTATAAACTCCTCCCCATCACCCCCCACTGGCCCGATCGTGGGCATAGTTCAATTCCCCCCCCACTAGCCCGATCGCGGGCATGGTTTAATCCCCCACCAGCCCGATCGCGGCAGCAATGTGTCTCCCGACACATCCCTGGTGGTCCCAGTGGACGAAAAGCCCGATCGCGGGCTGTAGTAGTTTAAAACAAACCCCCTCCTCCCGAATACATCCATGGTGGTCCAGTGGCTAATCCCGATCGCTGGATGTAAATCTTGAATAAACCCCGAACATAGCCCTGGTGGCTGGTGTCCCCACCCACCCACCCACGAAGCCCTCACCCCGCTCCCCCCAGCAGGCCGGCGGGCGGCAGTCATCCCACTGCACTGCCGTTCAGCCGACTGATTGTCGCGGTGCACGCCCGTAGTGCTGTGCAAGAGCCAATGGGCTGCAGTCGATACTGCATAAGACAGTCCAGATGGTGAATGAATACATTCATTCATTCATAAACTGGACTGTCTTTAGGCGGTATGGAGCTGCTACCTATTGGCTCTTGCTGTGCACCATCGGCGGCAGGCCCTACCGGCAGTCAGTCGGGGCGGCGGGCGGCAGGCGGATGGGATGCTGCCGCCGCCGGGGAGCGGTGGTGGGGCTTCAGGGGTGGGTGGGGGGGGACACTAACCACCAGGGCTATGTTTGGGGGTTTGTTCAAGTTTTACATCCCGCGATCGGGATTAACCACTGGACCACCATGGATGTATTCGGAGGAGGGGGTTTGTCATAACCAATACAGCCCGCGATCGGGTTTTTCGTCCACTGGACCACCAGGGCTATGTTGGGGAGATACATTGCTGCCCGCGATCGGGCCAGTGGGGGTGGTGGTGGGGATTTACAGTCATCTGCCAGCAATCGGGCTGCAGGGGGCACAGGGAGGTTAGGCCAGCCACAGGTGGCAGCTGCTGTGTTGCACCCGGCATGCAGCACTCACCTGTGGGTGGCCCTCTACTTGAGCCTTTTTTTTTGGCTCAAAGTTGTGCAGGCACAGGTTGGGGATTGCGCCTGCACAACTCTGCACAGCCCGGCTGAATATCGGGCAGTGCAGTTTATGCATGGTTCCTCCCCCTCCAGTTCAGCATGCATTCATTTGCATTGCGCTGTTGCTCAGCATGTTTTCTGTGGCGCAACTGCCTCCTGCTGAATATCGCAGAATGGAGCAAGTTCGGACTTGCGCAGGCACAACCCTATTGCGCATGGTGCAACCCTTTTGAATATCTGGCCCCGTGTGTATAAATGGTCACTGTATGTATAAATGTATTTATAATGTATGGTAGAATGTTGTTATAGGTAGAAATCTACCTTTTTATAACAACGTTTTACCATCGATGTGATGTCACGATCTTGTTAACCCATCAATGGTACATCACATCGATGGGTTAACAACCAGGAGCAGTCTGGGCATGCGAGCAACTGGATCGGACGGCCTTGAAATGGCACGGCGGTGAGTGCAGAGCAGCGGTGACTGAAACAAAACTGCAGTAAGGAACTGCTTTCTTTTCTTAAAAACCTAAATGGTACCAAACACTATAAAATATAATGTATGGTACATCGATGATTAACCATTTTTTAACCAATCTCAAGGTTGCCATGGCGACGTAAACCTCTCGAGCTTCGCTCTCGAGGTTTACGTGGTCGGCCCAGGTAACCTCTCGATGGTTAACAAACCAGTTAACCATCGATGACCATACATTATCCTCTATATACATACAGTGACTCAGATAAACGCATTTATCACACTAAATATATGTCCACCCCATTGCATAAATTTATTTGTACATACAGTGACTCAGATAAACGCATTTATCACACTGAATATATGTCCACCCCTATTGCATATATATATATATATATATATTTTTTTTTTATGCAATAGGCGTGGACATAAATACTATGTGATAAATCTGAGCTACTATGTGATAAATGGGAAATCTCACATTTATACACATAGTAGATGCATCATCACAGATTTATACACATAGTAGATATGTCACAATCACTCCGGAACTCATTTTGAATGTTTGGCCTCAGTACCAGTACAAACTATGTTCAAATGCAAATAACTTTAAAACAAAAAAAGATAGCATAGCGCTGTGGCCATGAAAGTTGTTCAGCAGAAACTTATCTACAAAATGAGTGGTGTTTCATTTGTAGATACCTTATAGATGTATTTATAGTTAGCAAAAAACAGCAGAAAATTCAATTTTTTGTTCACTTTTTGACAAACAAATGCAAATAGCTTTAAAATGAAAAATAATGGTGTAACCCCCTTATAAATGGGGGTTTACTTGAACGCTCTAGCTGTCTCTTTAAGAGCTGCCTGCTTGCTGGCCCAGTCAGTTCACTGCAAAGGGAAGGGGCTGTGGGTTCTCCTGCTTGAGTCCCGCCTGAGCCACGGGGTAGGTGCTCTATTTTGCCATCGCCAAGTAGGCAAAGTGGGCCCCTTATTGGGCTGTGGTATTTATGTATTATATGTTGACTGAGTATTAAGAGATGTAGTTGTCTAATCTGTTTTCCCTTGCAGCTGGGACTTGGCGCATTTTGCCCCTCCATTTTGCACCTGGATTGCCTATGGGGTCCAATAAGGAGCAAGGGGCACTTAAAATGGAGCATTGAGCAGTCAATTAGGGTTGGGACTCTTTCGGGAGCTGGCTGCCAATGGGAGGTATGGCCCGTGATGCTGGGAACTGAAGTCCAGAAGGTGGCACCTTTTTGCACCAATAGAAGGAGGTAGAGGGGACTGGCATTGGGAGCCCTCCAATAGAGTCGGGTCACACCCGAAATTATGACTCCCTGCTTAGCGGCTTAGAGGGGAGAGTCACTGTGGCCGTGAGGAGAGAAGGAGCTCTGGGCTCCTGAGCTTTAGAGTCTTCGCACGGGAAGCGTGTGTGGAAAGCCAAGAAGTTGGGAGACAGTATCGCCGGAGGAGCCGGACAAGATCCACTGTGGTGTGCAGGCAGAGGAGGCTGTATACATGACAGCTACCTACCAGGCTCACCCTGTAGAGGAGTGGAGAATCTGCTTCATCGCTCTCGATCTGTCAGAAAGAGTCAAGCTGCATTTCGTCACCCGGGTCATGCAGTGAATGCGATTGGGAATTAAAGCAGCTGCCTGGTATGGTACCCCTCTGTCTTACATATAAATGTGTGGAGAAGTGTTTGGATCACAGGCCTATGTCCTGCAGTGGTGTGAGAGGGATCCTTTCACAGGAGTTGTGAGTACAAAATTAGGGTAGCTCCCTGTCAGATGTTCTATTGAGGGCAAGTTCGGTCTGTCTGTTCCACTGGCCACATGTACTGAGCCTGCTGGCTCTGCATTATCAATTTGGGTATTGAACATTTGTCTTCATCTTCAGGGCCCCAACCAGCTGCACCAAATAAGCTAGCCTCTTATTGCCTGGGTACCCAGTGACAGTGACTTGTAGGGAGTTGGCCTGTGCACAGTGCTCTGAAGTAGTAGAGTGTTAAGCTAATCAACCAGACTTCCCCCGCCCTTGCAATTCTCCCTTAAATAAATCAGATTAGTTTGTTTTGCAAAGTATACTGTCTGAACTGCATGTTTGTACCACCATACTGTACATGGGTTATTGTGTTACTGCATCTTATTTTACAAGGGGTCCTCAGCACCAAGCTGGTCAATTAATCCTGAGGGTAAGTGTGTGTTGCAACGGTGGTGTGGAAAACAATCATGAGCCACTAGGGGAAGGAAAGGGGGATTGCAGTGACCCAGAGGGCTGTGACCAAGTCATTCCCGACTGTTCCAACCCCGACCTCTGGGTGGAGGCACCCACCATTGGATCCGGGCCCCTCAACCTGTTAGTGGTTAAGCAGGCAGGGGTAGTAGCCCTTGGGATAGCGCCGTCTGGGGGTTACAATAGCATAGTACTGTGAGCATAGAAATTGTTCAGCACAAAAATATCTACAAAATGAGTGGTGTTTCATTTATAAAATACCTTTTATTATTTTTTTTATTTTTTATTTATTGTACTTTTTCTGGTAGGGCCTCCTGTCAGAGTCAGCCCTGGTCACGGCTCCCAGGACTTCCACCTGCCGTCAGTTGCTGTTGCTCTCCCTATCACCCCCAGCTTACCCCCTCCAGAGGGCAGGGCCGCAGCATTGGTCTCTGCTATTCCAGTACCATGGAATAGGTATCTGGTTGGGAGAGCTTATGGCGACAGAGGCTAATTGAAGCCCTAGGGAGAGCTTCATGAAGACGGAGGCTCCACCTTTGCTTTTTTCCCCTGTAGGCTGGGGAGGAGATGTGCAATGACGTCCAGCATCTGTCCCGTCCTAGAGAAACTCGATTTTGCGTCGCTACAGGGCGGCAACCTGGCCTCCGCCAGGTGTCGCTCCTGTGCAATCACAGGCCCCCCCTTCCCCCAGAGAAGGAGAGCAGTCCTAGGGACGCTCAATCCTTTTCCCTCCGGCTGGCCCTCCAATGACCCAGATCCATTCCTGAACTCTGGTCGCTGGCATCGCAAGCTGAAATCCAACCGCTGCGCCGATGGGCTGGCTTTAGTTTTTATAATTAGCAAAAAAACAGCAGAAAATTCAATTTTTCATCCACTTTTTCAGCAAACAAATGCAAATAACTTTAAAATGAAAAAAAGTAGCATGGTACTGTGAGCATGCCATTTGTTCAGCACAAAGTTTTCTACAAAATGAGTGGTGTTTCATTTAATAACAACCATGACACTAGGCAGACATACACTAGAAAAGTTAAAAAAAGTCACAGAAATTATCATTTAAAAAAAGATAAACAGTCAAAAGCAAATGTCCCTGCTCTGACAGAAAGCATCCTTATTGCATAAACGAAAATATACAATGGTGAGCTGTCAGATAAATGATTTATCTATATTTGTGCTGTTTGACCTCGGACACCTCACTCGTGGCAGAGGTTACCCAAGATCAGACAGCACTTGTACAGATTAATTATTTATCTGACAGCTCACCATTGTATATCCCTTATATATTTATACATATATATATATATACATATATTATGGTAGAGTAACTCTTTTAAGGTTAAAGGGTGAAACTTTGCACCTTAATAACTTTGCCACCGTTCAACGGATTTGCCTGGAATTTGGCAGGCACAGACTGGCAGCATAGATCTTGGGATCTGCCAACTTTCATACCAGTTGGATATACAGCTGCAGAGTTATTAAGCGACATTCGTGTGCACAGTTACCTTTTTTGTGAATTCTTTGCTCGTGCCTACAGGTCACACGGTTTGTGTGACTGGTCCAAAAACTTCAGGGAACATGTGGCAGGGGTCCCCGATGTGCCTTTTGAAGATTTCATGAAAAAATATTAAACGGTTCAAAAGTTATTCAAAAAACAAGTTCCCATTATAAGTCAATGGGAAAAGTTAAAAAGTTCGAAAGTGTCCCAAATGCACTTTTTAGTGTCGCAAATGGCCCTAGTAGTGTCACAAATCTGCCATTTTGTTTTCAGTTGCTGATCAGAAAAATGCTTGACATTTAAAATTGGGACCATCTAGGGACATAATTCTTTTTGAGTTTACCTAGTCGAGCCCTGAGGATGCTAGGCATGTCTTTATTTTGGGGTTAAACACCCCAGAAATATGTTTTTTAAATTTCTAGAAAAAGTAGTGTCGCAGCTGCAACACTTTTGCAGATTTTTGTGAAAGCTTTTGCAAACTGTGACACTACTTTTCCAGACTATGGCCAAAATGACAGGAGTTCTTTGCCACCCTGCTGCAAAAGAACGGTTTAGTCTTTTGGGCTCAAATTTAGAGGGAAGACAGCCAATATCTGACAGATGTGCTTTTGGTGGGTTGGTGACAAAATATTGCACGGATGCCAAGTTACAGTACTCCAAAGTTGAAGTTTTTTTCCCATAGACTAACATGGTGGCATCCGCCGCGTCTTTCAAAGCTTGTGTCTCGCAAATGGTGTGAGATACGGAATTTTCGTCATGACAACGCATAGCTATATGGGCTACACACTTGTTTGCAGTCGGCGGAAGCTCTGAATGCCGCTACGAAGTTGAAGCTGTAAGTGAGAAGGGACTGCTGTAGCATTTTGGGCTTGAATATAAGAGTTTTTACATGGGGTTTTATTATTTTTTTGTTAGAAAAAAGAAATTCTATAGCGAACGAAGACCTCTCAGTGTGAATGCAGTCAGGACTTGCAGCCAGCTCGTGGGCATGCTTGGAGATGTGTCGAGGGGCACTGAAGTGCACATCACGCTCCATGTGTGGCAAAATGCAGACAGTTCCTCTCCGTGACCTAGTGTTAGGATAAATAAGCTACAGCGAGGATAAATGTGATCTCCTCACTGTAGGTCAGACAACCCTAGAAATATGGGTAATATGCGTGAGTATAATTGTAAGCCCCCTCCGGGGCAAGCTTACTATTTTACTTCTTTCTTCTGTGGCCAGTTTTCCTCTTGGACACATTGGGTTCACCCCCTAGGGGGTTTGTTTGCTCTTGCCCCTTAAATTGGGGTGGCTGGGAGGTTTTCATGGGAGTCAGCAATCTGGAGATAAGGACAGTGGGCCGGGGATTCGAATCCCCGGCCCAGGAGACTGTTGGCTATTTCTGTGTGGCATTGCTATGCGTAAGGGGTGAGGGGGGAAGTTTGTAGGAGAATGTGACTGTGGGGACATGGGTTTCATTTCTTGGATGGCGTTGATGGATGGACAAAAGGAGGTAAGCCTATTATTCACTGGGGCGGAGATTGGGAATCCCTGGTGCCCTCTAGAAAGGTATGGCAGTGGGGCTGCCACAGCAGTGGCAGGGTCTCTCAGTGGTGGCAGCGCTGAGAAGGTCTTCTCCCAGTGTGGCACACTGCCGAGGCTAGTCGAGGGGACTGTATTTGGGATCTCGTTTTATCGGACCTGCCGTGCCTGTGTCTGGTGCAGATTCAGTGATGGGCCCATTTAAAAATGCAGTGAAAAGAGTAACTGAAGGGTGGGAGCCATGTTTCGCATTTTCCTGCGTGCCTCTGAATTTCAATTCTGGAAAAAAATGGTTTCTAGGGATGTGGATATGATGTTCTATCCACACTGTCTGGCAGTTGCCTTTCCCTTTAAGGATTGCTGGAAATGTCCTCTAGCTGGCTCCTCCCACCCACCAGGGTGGTAATTCTTATGGCTCTGCCCCTTGACACCAGACCTTCCTTTCCGCTGGAAGGTTCATGTTTCCTCCATACCGCTCACGCGCTGAGTAGGCCCTGGCAGTCAAATCTTCAGATTTTCTTCCAAAACTTACCTTAAAACTCGTTAAGAGTTCCATCTTCATCTCAATCTTCGATCGCTACAGTGATGGAGGACAAAATCGTTCCTGGGTTTCGCTGGTGCACTTGTGGGCAGAAGATGTCCTGAACGGATCCGCTTGCCTCGTGCATCTACTGTCTGGGCCACAATCACGATCCGCAGGCCTGTGACATTTGTCAGTCATTCTGCCCTAGTGTTTGCAACGACCATGCTGCCCACCTGAAGTTGGGCAGACCGGAGAAAAGATACCGGCCGGACAAATCTAAGGATGCCCGTTTGGTGGTCTCTGCGGCTGTGGGGTCCACTGAGCAATTGGAACAGTTCAAGGCCTTTGAGGAGGAGGAGGAGGAGGCCAAGGCTGCTGCTCAATCCTCTTCTACCTCGGCCTTTACTCCTCTCCAGTTGGGCTCCACATATTCGGCCTCCTTCAAAGGAGCTGTGCCAGTCCCTCTTGACTAAAGGAGAGGGCCCTACTGAGTCGCACAGTTCTTGCTTATGCCAGGAGGAGTCCAAGAAGGACATAGAGAAGACTCATCGTTGACACTCCTGGGACCAGGAACGTTCCCGCTTTCAGGAAACTCCTGTTTCGACTACGGTTGAAACTGTGGCCTTGGCCGCTGGTTTCATGGTAACCCCATCGGACTAGTTGGCTGAGAATCCAACCAACAATGCGGCTGAGATTTTTCTCGACCCTGTCGATCGGTTGTAATCTGAAGAGGCCGACAACTCTCTTTTCAGGATGCTGGTCCTGCTGGTGACCACTGACAGATCGGCCCAGCTTACTGAGCCCGGAACCGCCAGTCATCAACCAACACCAGGAAGATCTGTGGATCTCTCCAGCTCCCTCCTAGGCCCCTTGTCAACATCACCGATGGTCTCAATCTCGGTCATCTTCGACTTCAGGGTTGAGCAGGTCCCACCGACATTGGCGGTCTCACTCTCGACACCATGGTAAGCGGCGCCACCGCTACTCATCTTCATCCTGCTCGAGTAAGAAGGGGCTTCAGCGCAAATTGCTTCAATGCTACAAAGACCTACTGTGGCAGCAGTTGGTTCTGTCCAGGCTGAAGATGATACTGGCTACCACCCCAGCCATTACATGGCTGTTTCCCAAAAGGCCAATGCCCCCAGTGGGGCCGGTCGACACTGTTCCTCCTCAGCAGAGCCAGTTCAGACCCCGTTGGCTAGGCTGAAGCAAACTTCTCTGCGATCATTATGGAGTTGCCACCCAAACAGCCACCGGACGGGGCTCCGACCAAGGAATCTCAGCCTGCTGAGGGACTTCCCCATTGGCTGTCAGTCACTCTTACTCCTGACCATCCAAGGTGGGTCGAGGGTGACACAGGTGGCCGCCCACTTTATGAGGACTACTCAGAGTCCAAGGATTCCGCTTTGCACTCCTGTCCAATGGATACGGAGTCGATTGGGGATCTTTCCATGGACGAAGGCCCTACCTCGTTCATGGGCATTCTTTGACTCTTTTCTGAATCTACGGGGATGAAGTTGGAGCCCGTTCAAAAGCAGGCTCAATATCCCCTCACAGAAATCCTGGATAAAGGGGATTCCAATAGAGGCCTTCCAAGTGGCCAAGGCCATTGTTGGTCCTGCCCTGGAGCTTTTGGCAGTACCCTGCCTCTTGCCCTGCAGCCTCGGCCTGGATGGCCCGCAAATATGCAGTGCCCACCGGTACCCTTTCAGGACTCATGGAGCAACTCTTGGCTGAGGGGTTGGTGGCTGACTCCATGTTTCGGCACTTGGGCAATACCATGGATGTCAATAGACTGCCAGAAAGAGTCCAAGAAACTGGACCATTCAGCCAAAAAGGTTTATGCTGCTTCCTCATTCAGCTTCCGCCAGTTGAGCACACTTCTCTCGTGCCCTATTGGCTCCCTGGGTGAGGTGATCCCTCACCTCCCTGCAGACCTTCTGACCAGGGTCAAACAGGTCCGTGATGAGGGTAGGGCGGTGGCGAAACAACAACTCCAGATGGCACTGGATGTTGGTGATTTTTGTGCCCAGGCAGCCGCAGTTGCCATGCACCATAGAGCTTGGCTGTGGATCTCAACCTTCACGGCACATACCCAGCACAAGCTGGTATGTCCCCTTTTTGGGCACTGACCTATTTGGGCCTGGTGTGGAGGGTCACCTCTAGCACATTGTACAGCCCAATGCCACTCTGGACTCTGTGACATCCACCCAGAAGGACAATAAGGGCTCTAAGCAGCAGAAGTACAAGCCGTTTCGGTCCCTCCACCCCTGTGGCCAAACCAGCCCAGCATCAGTCTAGCCAGGAGGCTCAGTTCTGGCAACCTCGGACCAAGTCCATGGCCTCGGTGGTCCAAAAGCCCAGAGGAAAGGGACCCGGTGGCTCCTCGGCCAGATCCTCCTCCTCCTCCTTCTCCAAGCCTGCTCAGTGATGGGATGGGGGTTGCCACCCTCATACCCATCACACCTCCTTTGAGTCCTCCTGTGAGGATCCAGCTCTGCCACTTCCTTTCCACTTGGTCTGCTGTTACCATGGACAGGTGGGTTCTGGAAGTGGTCGGTCAGTGTCTGCCTCTGGAATTCGAGCAGTACCCTCCAAGCCGAGCCCATGCCCCATGGGAGGACTTGGTATCCGCAGACACTTGGTCAACTCTTTGAAATGACATAGCCCAGCTCCTCTGCAAGGAGGTAGGGGTCAGAGTCGTAGATCCTCTGGAACACCCAGGGTTTGTCTCCAGGTACTTCCTGGTGCCAAAGCAGACAGGGGGGCTGGCGCTGCATTCTAGATCTGGACGACCTGAACAAATTTCTCAGGTCCTGCACCTTCAGGATGGTAACTCTGTCCCAGATCATACCATCTCTGGAGCAGAGCATGTGGATTTGCTCCCTGGATCTTCATGACGTGTTCTTTCACATCCCGATCTGTCCATCCCTTTGAAGGTTCCTCCACTTCCGAGCAGAGGGAACCCTTTATGAGTTCCAAGCCATGCCTTTCAGCTTCTCCTCAACCCCAGGGTCTTCACCAAATGCATAGCAGTGGTGGCAGCATACCTGAGGTGCCGGGGGGTCCGGGTGTATCTCTACCTGGATGACTGGCTGATTGCAGATACCTCCAGGATGGAGATGGAGTGGTCCACCCTCCAGACTTGCATCAATCTTGGCCTTCTGTTCAACGAGGCCAAATCAGAACACATGCCCTCACAGGTGATCAGTTTCATAGGGGCAGTGCTTGACTCTTGCCGAGCCAGAGCCCAGCTCCCATCTGACAGGGCAGAGGTTCTCTCCTCCTTTGCCCAATCATGTCTGGTTGGGCACTTGCACTCTTCCTGGGACTTCCTGTTCCTTCTGGGTTACATGGCAGCCTGTACCAGCATGGTCCGATGGGCCCATTGGCATATGCACCCTCCTTCAATGGGAGTTGGCCAGCCAGTGGTCTTAGCACAAAGGTTACTTTGACCAGCTGGTCACTGTGACCCAGAGGATGTGGGACGCCCTCCAGTGGTGGCTCATCCCAGAACATCTGCAGGAAGGGATCCCATTTGTCCACCCCGAGCTGACGGTCATCCTGACAACCGATGCCTCTCTGATGGGCTGGGGTGCCCACCTGGGGGAACACAGAGTCCACGGGCTCTGGACCCTACCCCCCGGAGTCCCAGTGCCACACCAACCTGCTGGAACTTCGAGCGGTTCAGCTAGCCCTCACCACATTTGCTTAATTTGTCCGGGGTTAAGTGGTCCAGGTCCAAACGGACAATACCTCAACCATGTACTACCTCAACATGCAGGATGGGACACACTCATTGCCTCTGTGCAAGGAAGCTCTCCACATCTGGACCATCGTGCACAGTCTGGAGACAGATCCCCTAGCCAGCCATGTGGCAGGAGCCTCAAATCAGCTGGCAGATGCCCTCAGCCAGGTGGGCGAGGGATCTCATGAGTGGTCCCTCTACCAGGAGGTAGTTCACAATCTGTTCTCCCAGTGGGGCACCCCTCAGGTGGACCTGTTCTCCTCCAGGGAGAACAGAAAGCTGAGGCTGTTGATGCTCACCCTCCTCAGCAGGGCTTGCTGCAGGGGGATGCCATCTCAAGGCCATGGACCCCAGGCCTCTTTTATGCCTTCCCTCCACTTCCCTTGATCCACAAGGTGTTACTGAAGGTCAGGAGGGACAAGACACAGGTGATTCTGGTGACTCCAGACTGGCCCTGCCAGTTTTGATACCCCAGTCTCGTCAGCCTCAGCACCAGGCTCCCGAGGCATCTTCCAGCATGCCTGGACCTGCTTTCCATCAATCAGGGGAAGGTACTCCATCCAGACCTTCAATCTCTGCACCTGACAACTTGGTTCCTGAGTGGCTAGAGTTCCAGGCTTTTGGTCTCTCTGAAGATGTCCTCACCATGGTGGAGGGATCTCACAAGGAATTGACCAGAAAGTGCTATGCGTTCAGATGGAAGAGATTCTCCATTTGGTGTCAGGCCAAGGGGTTGGACCCTTTGACCTGTCTGGTGGCTAGCATCTTGAACTACTTATGGTCTCTCTCCCAAGGGGGACTTTGGTCGATGACCCTTAAGGTGCACCTGCAAGCCATCTTTGCTTACTGGGCGTGGGCTGGTCAGCAGTTGGTGGCACAGGAAAAGGTGATCTGGTGCTTCTTCAAGGACCTTGACCACATTTCCCTGCTGGTGTGTGAACCACCACCATGGGACTTGTTGCTGGTTTTGGCAAAGCTCATGGGCAAGCCATTAAAACCAATGCACAGGTGTGATATGTCTCACCTGCCATGGAAGATCACCTTCCTGGTGGCTATCACGTCAGCCAGAAGGTTTAGTGAGCTCCAGACATTCTCAGAGGAGTCTACTTACCTGGTCTTCCACAGGGACAAGGTTGTTCTGTGCCCCAACCCAAAGTTCCTCCCGAAGGCTGTGTCAGAGTTTCACTTGAACCAGGTGATGACTCTACCGGTGTTCTTCACCAATCACACCGCGGAGGCCGAACACAGGCTCCTTACTTTGGACCTGAGGCGAGCGCTCGCTTATTATAAAGAGCACACAGCTGGAGTTCGGGGAGAGGTTCACCAGCTGTTTGTCACCTATCCTGAAGCCGCACCTAGCAGTCCTGCAGCCAAGCAGACGATTGGCTGGCGGATCACATTCCACATTGATCTCTGCTATAGGTTGGCGAGTAGGGAGCTTCCCGGAAGGCTAAGGGCAATGCACCCACCATACCACTGCATCGGTGGCTGCTTCTAGGGATGTTCCTATACAGGAAATATGCAGGGCTGCTACCTGGAAGTCAGCACGCACCTTCATTTCACATTACCACATTGACCTCGAGTCATGCTGGGATGCTCGTTTTGGGACCTCAGTTCTCCAGTCTCTGTTCCCAAAATAGGGGGTGTGCGCCTTGGCTCCCTCCTCCCAGAGAACTGCTATGAGTCTGCCAGACAGTGTGCATAGATCATCATATCCACAACCCTAGAAAAACAGGTTACTCACCTGTAACAGTAGTTCTAATAGTGGCATATGATGTTCATCCACATGGACCCACCCGACCTTCCCAGCTTCAGTGCACAACCTCTGCTTCCAGCGGGCAAGATCTGGCATCATGGGGCAGAGCCATGGAAGTTACCACCCGGGTGGGAGAAGCCAACTAGAAGACGTTTCCAGCAGTCCTTATAGGGAAAGGCAACCACCAGATGGTGTGGAAGAAAATCATATACCACTCCTTAAAGTACTGTTACAGGTGAGAAACCTGTTTTTACAGGATTGGCAAGGTTTCCAGGGTGGCAGCAGAAGGTGTATTAGGCCACAACACTCCTCGGGTCCTGGGATAGGTCGAGGAGGGGAAGTAAGTGGTGCTTTAGGTTGGGTTTACTCTTTTATGTTTGCTTGCACACATGTGCAAGAAACATAGTGCCATCATCCAAGTTTTCAGAAGTGTGGCACCCGTCTTCCAATTCAGTCAGTGTGTTTGCAGGCGCGGACGCAGTTCTCCAATGAACGCTGCAGCTGTCTATGACAGCCATTGAAAATGCAGTGGCTGTACAATTGAAAGGGTATCACGTGCTCATGTGCGCTTCCCCTCCACACACATACACACACACACACACACACACACTGAATGCTCGTGCCCCCCCCACGCATACACTGTATAGCCAATGGGGTGCCCAATCCCCCATCGGCTGTGCTGCGCTTCCCCCCCAACAGAGTTCCAGATGTCATGCTGGAGCCCACCCAGCATGGCAACAGATCGTATGGCCGATGGGGTGTCCAATCCCGTCGGCTCCACTGTCCCAAGAGACTTAAGGGTGCCGCTGGAGCCCACCCCGCGTGGCAACAGATCATATGGCTGACAGGGTGCCCAATCCTGTCGGCTCCATGGCCCCCCCAAACAGCCTTCCCGCTGCCACACTGGGAGCCCACCTCAGCGTGGCACAAGTCCTGCATCATCTAAGTTAAAAAAAAAAAACCTGAAAAAAAACCTTCCTCATTGACTGTCCTGACCCAATCTCCCCACCCGCGCCCACCCTCTGCGCACCCTACTTCCCCACACCCTCCTCATCCCATACTTACCTCTGGAGCTTGGCGCGACAATCTTCGTGGACCAGGAACACGTCTGCACTGTCCAAAGCCGACCGCTGAACTGAGGAAATGCCGGTAAGCTGTATAATGTAATAAACAGGGTTTTTCAACTTTAGTGTATATCTTGGGCATTTTGGGAATTTTTCACCAAATTTTCAGCATGGGGTTTTTGGGACCCCACCTTATGAATTCTGTCACTGTCATGGCGTTAATCAGCCCAAAGGTGATTTCTCAGCCACTACGTGGAACCACCTTTCGGAACCGATTTATGAAACAACAGTGTCACAGTTCACGAGGTAGGCCCCCAAAAACCCTATGTTGAAAATTTGGTGAAAAAATTCCCCAAAATGACTGTTTTATGAGCATGCATTGCGCTGTTCCTACGCACGCTCGTAAGTTCGCAAATTTTCAATATGTTCACTCCAGATTTTCAACATTGCCATTTTACCATACCTCCTTATGAGCAGTACAGCCGTCATTTCTCACATCTGGCCCAAAATGTACTTCCGTGCATGTAGTGCACAATGGTGCAGTCGGTGTGAGAAATCAATGTTTGGGACAGATTACAAAAATCACAATGACACTGTTCATGAGCAGAGGTGTTAAAATGGCTATGTTAAAAATCTGGTGAAAAAATTCCCAAAAATGACTGTTTTACAAACATGTGTTGCGCTGTTCCTACGCACGCTCGTAAGTTCGCGAATTTTCAATATGTTCACTCCAGATTTTCAACATTGCCATTTTACCACACCTCCTTATGAACAGTACAGCTGTCATTTTTCACATCTTGGCCAAAACGTGTTTCCACCCATGTAGCATACAATGGCGCAGTCGGTGTGCAAAATCAATGTTCGGGACAGATTACGAAAATCACAGTGACACTGTTCATGAGCAGAGGTGTTAAAATGGCTATGTTAAACAATTGGTGAAATACGTCCATAAAATGACCGTGTTACGAGCGACCATTGAGCATTTTCCACACACGCTCGTAACTTCATGGATTTCTAATATTTTCAGTCCAGATTTTCACCACTGCCATTTTTCCACACTTCCTTATGAACAGTACAGCTGTCATTTTTCACACCATGGTCGAAATGTGTTTTCGCACTTCCAGCGCAGAAATGTGTGGTCCTTGTGGGAAATCACTGTTTGGGATGGATTAAGAAAATCACAGTGACAGTGTTCATGAGCAGAGGTTACAAAATCCCTGTGTTGACAATCTGCTGTAAAAAATCCCCAAACTAATTGCATTACGGGTGTGCGTTACGCTTTTTCTATGCACGCTCGTGACTTCACCAGTTTTTTTTTATATTTTCACTACAGAATTTAAACATTGCCATTTTTTGCACCTCCCCATGAACAGTACAGCTGTCATTTTTCACATCCTGTTCGAAATGTGTTTTCGCACCTGTGGTGCCAAATAGCGTAGTCACTGTGCAAAATCAGCTTTCGGCTAACAAACTGATATTGCCACTGTTCATAAGGTGGGGGTCACAAAACAAAATGTTGAAAATTTGGAGTGAAAATGCCAGCGAATGCCTGAGGTGTTAGGTTTTCCGACCACAGTGTCCCAACCTGTAGAGATTGAGAGGCATCAAGGGTGTGACTTGGGATTCTCGCCTGTAATGCTCATACCATTCCACACCCTGCAGCCTGTGAGAGGCATTGAGGTGTGCCTTGGACTCTTTGGCCTCAAAGTTCACCCCAGTCTCCTATACAGGACCCATCTCACCATATTTCCTGATGGAATGGGGTGAGCATAAGGGCCAAAGACCCCAAAGCACATCGTGACACTTGTCAGTGTCTGCAGGGTAGGATGTGGTGAAATGGCGTGGCCGCTATGCCTGATGACCCAAAGGCACACCCCATTGCCTGTCACTCTCTGCAGGGTGGTTTGCTTGGTTTACTTGGTTGCAAAGGACAAAAGAAGGCTACTGCCCATCGAGATTGTCCCCCACCACATTGGTGGGATAATTATACCTTGAAGTTGTTAAACTCAAGCCAACAATCCAGCCTTTTTTTGAAGGCTATATTAGAGCTACTGTCCACTAAGTATTGTGGAAGGAGATTCCACAGTTTGGGTGTTCTTACTGTAAAGTAGTTTAGCCTTTTTGTTGTTTTAGCTTTAGATACAAATATCTGTTTGTTATGATACCGTGGGAAGTCCAACTGGTAGAGAAATATAAGCCATAGTGGTGCATTAACTCCTGAGAATTCTGGATTTTGTACAATAGGAGAAGGTCACCTCTGGTACGTCTTGTGCATAGTAAGTGTAACCCTGTAATCCTTAATCTTTCCTCGTAGTCAAGTTTGGATAAATAAGGGACCATTTTTGTGGCTCTTCTCTGCACCCTCTCAATTCCGTCAATGTCCTGCCTCAAGTAGGGACTCCAGCAGGGGGATCCATAGTCCAGATGGGGCCTGACATAAGCTCTGTACAAGGGAATTACACATTCCTGTGTCCTAGACACAAACGAACGTTGAATCCGAGTGAGCAAAGCGTTAGAATTTCTAGCTATCATCTTGCAATGATCACTGGATGATAATTTATTGTTAATGATTACCCTGAGATCTCGTTCTAATGGTGACACATGAAGGGCATCACTGTTCAGAAAATAAGTCTGCCTAGGGTTATTCTTACCAAAGTGTACAACATGACACTTGTCTGAGTTGAGTGTCATCTTGTTTAAAACTGCCCATTCTTCGATGGATTTTAAGTTATTCCTCATAGATTCTCTGTTTAACGATGTAAGAACAGAGCCACACAGCTTGGTGTCATCAGCAAATTTCGAGAGAATATTCTTGGGGCTAGCCTGCAGATCACTAATAAAGATGTTAAACAGGGTGGGTCCCAACATGGACCCCAGCGGGACCCCGCTGGTCACACTCAGTGGGTGGGAAAGTGAGCAATTAATTCTGACTTGCTGATATATTCCATTCAACCAACCTGACACTCAGTTAATTATGTACTAAGAAAATCCCATATCATTCATTTTGTCAAGTAGGATGTCATGAGGAACTTTATCGAATGCCCTACTGTAGTCGAGAAGTATCACATCCACAGGGATGCCATTATCCAATGCCGTACTGACATGATTATAGAAGGAAACCAAGTTAGTAGTACAGGAGTATCCCTGTCTAAAGCCAGGTTGTGTAGTGTCAGTCAAGTTATCCCCAATAGATTCGTACTCTAGCAGTTTCTTAATAACTTTCTCCACGATCTTGCTTATAACGGAAGTCAGACTTATCGGATGATAATTTTCTGGTCTGGAATAATTACCCTTCTTAAAGATTGGGACTACAGAAGCCATTGTCCAGTCCTGAGGGATAATTCCCTCATAAGGATTGGTTGAATATAATTGAAAGTGGTTTTGCAATAGCAGCAGCAGCTGTCTCTATTAGAAATCGGGGGCTGATGTTATCAGGGCCTGGACTAGAATTAGGTTTTAGGGATAAAATTGCTTTTAGTGTGTCATCCTCGGTGATGATGTAAGAGGGGGTAACATTGTTTGCATGTTTGAAGCGCTTAGGAACCTCTTTCTTGGTAAATACTGAGCAGAACTGCTTGTTAAATGTGTCTGCCATATCTCTGTCTGTAGATATAGTTGTGTCATGTATGCATAAGGGCCCCATGTGTCTATTATTTATTTTTTTATTGTTAAGGTAGGAAAATAGTGATTTATAGTTGTCTTTGGTATGGGCCAGATGAAACTCAAGTATTTTTTAGATTGCAGAATGGCTTGTTTTAGTGATTTTAGAGTTTCCCGGTATTGAGTAAACAATAATTTTTTGGTGTCTCCCTCGCTGTTTTTAACTCGTGTAAATAGCCTCTGCTTGTTCTTAATTAAGGCTTTGATAGTATTGTTAAACCACAGGGGTATTTTCCCCTTTTTGTTATATTTTTTTGTTATAGGAACATATAATTTTCTGAGTAGTAAATAGTAGATTTGAAAAGTCCCAGGATTCTTCCATGGAAAGAGAGGATAGTGTTGTATCCCAAGAAATTAGGTTTAATTGGTTATTAATAGCATTAAAATTAGCTTTATTATAATTTTCAATTCAGTACAATTGGTGATGTGTTGACAAAATGACAGTGTAAGGGAAATGGTGTAGTGATCACTTGATCCTAGTGGGGCACCAATTATAACTTTAGATATTAGAGTCCCTATATTTGTAATAACCAAGTCCAGTATATTGTCACCTCGTGTTGGTTCTGTAATGATTTGTTCAAGGCCCATATCAACCATGTGTGTAATTAAGTCTTTCTCGGCCTGTGTGCTTCCAGTTAAAGAATACCAGTTTATAGTAGGTAGGTTAAAGTCGCCCAGTATAAGGATTTTTCCTTTAGAGGCCATATCTAAGATCTCATTATTTAAGCATGTGGAATATTCTTTATTAGATGTCAGGGGCCTGTAGCATGTCCCTACCATCAGTTGTGGGTAACCCTTAAACTGGATGTTAACCCAGATTGTTTCAATATCACTCGTTGTGGGGATTTGGAATGAGGATATGTCGTCTCTAACATAGAGACATAGAGTGGTGGTGGGGTTGGCTTCAGTTCAGTACTTCACTGCCATTCCTATTATGCAGCTCTCTAACTCCTACACTACCAATGCCAATGCCAGCAAGCAAACATTCAACGTTGACAAATGCTTGTTATTTTTGGGCTTGTTTCCGACTCTATAGGATATTGGCATGGAACTTGCACCTGGGTAGCATTTGGCTGTAAATCTGCAACTGCCCACTTCTATTACATCTCCTGAATGGCCCTCTGGCCTGTTAGACCCCCACTCCATGGATCTGTGCACTTTAATAATTATTTTATTATTTTATTTTGTCTCAATAATGAAAGCATTATTTAAATTTAAATGTTCTTTTACTGTTCTTTTAACCTGAGTGTGCTGGGATTATTTCCTATGAATTAATCATATTTGATCCTCTTGAGAAGTAGCCGCCGTCCACCTGGGGCTGCCAGAAGTGTAGCAGCTTGTTGCTCATGTGTATGGTAAGAAAAATCTTTGGGGCCACAGTGTCAAAGACCTGCATGCAAGGTAAGGCTTTTCCATCTTAAGTTAAAGGCGGAGACTCCTGGAGGTTCTGACTTGTGCCCCCCCCCACATTTCACCATCAGGACCCCTAGACAGTGGGAAGGGGGGATTACATAATAAATACATTTTTTACTGACTGCCTTTGTTGTGGGTTTCATCTTGTGCAATGGCACTGTGACTGTGATGTTCAATGATTTACTCTGGAAGTGGAACATGCCAAATCAGTGAACAGCTTCAAGTAGGGATGGCACAGGCATATGAGGTTAGTTAGAAAAGGGGGGCAGAGACAAAGAGGAGGGATGATCACTGGAGCTAGTGCATAGTAGTTTGGTTGGGTGGGCAGACTGGATGGGCAGACGGGCCTTTTTCTGCTGTCACTTCCTCTGTATCTAGTATTGTGCATTTAAGCCTTTGCCAATAAGCTCGGGAGGAGGAGGAGGAGGAAGAAGAAGAAGAAGAATCAGCATTTATAGAGAGCTTTTCATAAACATTTAGTATCACAGCTGGTCCGGTGGTGCTGAAGTGCTGGATGCCTTACCTCATGCCACGCTGACAATCCAGGTTCCGAAACGAGCTAGGGTCAACAGGGAGCCAGCCGGATGGGGGGGTAGGGAGGGAGCAGGACCAAGCAGCCATAATGGCAGCTCTCCTCTCCTCTCCTGGGGAGGGTCTTTTTCCCACCCCTGTAGTTCTGCTGCCATCAGGTGGCGGTTCAATGGGCAGCATAGGCAGGTGGTGGGGTAAGTAGTGGGAGGACACCTTGGAGATGCGCATGCACATGCCTCCACACATGCACGACCAAGGCATGGGGGAACAGGGAAAAATTGGAGCACAAAAATCTATATATAAAAAAAAAAAAAATTAGTATCCCAAAGTGCTTCACAAGCAATGTTAGACTGGCAGTGAAGTGACTGAACATGTAGTGGCAGCCATTTTGCACATCAATACCCACAAGCAGTCTGGGACAATTGCATGAACTGGTTTTATGGGAAGTGGAATGTTGGTCAGGACATTGGGGAATGTCCCTACCCTTGTGAAAAGTACCATGGGTTCTTATACTTTCACCTGGACACCCACCAGGGCAGCACCAGAGATGGGTAGAAAGGACATCAGTTTAATGTCTCATCTGAAGGACTGCACACCCCGACAGCACAGCATCCCCCTAGTACTGCACTCAGGTGCAGTGTTTAAGGTATGAGCCCAATCCAGCTATGGGACTAGAACCCACAACCTTCTTGCCCAGAGGTGGATGGGCTACCAACAGAGCCACATGACACCCACAAAAGAACCCCTATGTTCAGTGAGAACCCTGGTAAATGGGTAGTTGCACTGGAGGTATACTGTGCATCACAGCAGTACTAGTCAGTTCAGTTGGCAGCTTCCTCCAGGCTTACTTGAAAATCCTTCTGAACACAACTATTTCAGAATAGAGACTTTTATGGGGTTTCTATCTCTTACTGCCCTTCCTTCAAGCACCACTACTTGTTAGCTGAAAAAACTTTCATCATGCAGGTTTAGTCATACTGTATTTCTAGCAAAACCATCAATAAATCAATTTTTCTTCTTATTATATTTCTTGCTGAAATAAGAAATGGAGTTTTGAAAATTAATTTTAAAAGACCCTGCTCACGACCCACCAATGCAGCAATACAGCTACCGCTCAAACCACCAATGGCCTGGGTTCGGGAATGAGGCTGGGTCATCGGAGGATCATCTGGGGGAGGTAGGATCAAGCATCCCACTGGACGCTTTCCTACTCCGGGGAGGGAGTGTTGCAACCTGCTGCTCTACCGCCACCTGGCTGACCACGAGTGGTGGTGCAGGGGTTCAACAACTAACAGGGAGGGACCCTTGGACCAAGTGTGTGGACTGGCTGTGCCAGCTCCGCTGGTGACCAATCTTATTGCATGCTCCTAGAGAGCTGGGTGGGACACAGAAGAAATGGGAAAACAGAGGCACTGGCCAGGGAGAATGAAGCCTCACCCAGTCCACCATGTCCACCACCAGAACCAAGCCACCCTTATGCCAGACACACTGCAAGTCTTCACCTCCACTGTGGGTAGCCAGATGGACTGTGAGAAAGAAATGCCAAAGGAGCTGAAGGTGTACCCAGCTCAGGGGGGGAGCCGGGGGCCCACAGTGGTGTGTTGTGGATGGACTGGTGGTCCCGACTGGATAGATGACAGGTTCTCAGTAGGACGGTAAATGGACAAGCTGGCTGGGGTGGAAGGAGGTCCCTGCCTAGCCCTTAGCAATGGAAAAACTATGTTAAAAAAAGTCCCTACTCTCTGGCCATTCCCTTTATGAATATATTCATATATTTTTTTTAATTCTTTGGTAACTGGGTAAGGCCCACTAGGCAAAAGTGTCTTTGCTCAGAGTCACATAGTGTGTAAGTGGAGGTTGTGGGAATCAACCCCAAGTCTTCTGGATGTACCAAGCTCATTCACAGCTCACTATTCTAATCTCTAGACTATACTGCCAAGATGGGGCTGGCAGTATAGCCTAGCGGTTAGAGTAACGAGCTATAAATGAGCTTGGTACATCCAGCAGACCTGGGCTTGATTAATCTTGGCGTGGTGTTATGCTGTTTACTGCCTGAAATGTATGTTAGCACCCACCTAACACATCCGCAGTATGAATCCAGTACGGAAAGTCAAAAACAACCTTGAAGGAAGGGAGTTTACAAAACTGCTAGTGGCAGCCATCTTTAACAACTTGAGTCATTAATTATAAAATATATTAATAAAAGAAGGTTTCAAAAATTAGAGAGAAATAAAACATATACAGATGAATCTAATCATGTCAGAAATATCTCTCTGCTACAGAAAGTATGTGATGACATTTTTTGCTATCGAATACTGCTGCGGTTAATATATACTGAGTGAAATCAAAGGTAAAGGAAAATCTGGTAAGTCGTTACGTATCCCAAAGCAACATGCAACAAGAATTCCTTCTCTGATCCTCATCTGGTGGAACCAAAACAACTTTTATTTTTTTTTTAATTATTTGGTAACTGAGGAAGGCTCCCTGGGCAAAAGGCCCATTTACAGGGGCGACACTGGAGCAGTGGGATGAATAAGTGACTTGCTCAGGGTCACACAGTATGCAAGTTGAGACTGCAGGAATCAAACTCAGGTCTGTTGAGTGTACCAAGTTTGTTCATAACTCATTACTCTAACCTCTAATCTCTACTGCCATCCCAGGGCTATACTAGAGGAGGAGCAGGAGATGTCAACTCTACTGTACAAATGAATCTCCCTCCACACATAAATATATCTTAACTACAGAACCTCTGACATATATTTCCATAGGAATTAAGGAAAATTAGCATTTCTTAAGTTTCTGACCACAGTTCAGGTAGTACCACATTACATACGCATTCCATTTATGTATGTACTGTATGTAAGCATGTATTTATGTATGTATGTATATACTGTATGTATGTATGTGTGTATGTATGCATATATTATGGTAGGACGGTAGTGCTACCATAGTTAGGGTTGAGAAGCCATTTCTATCTTAAACCCCAAAATTTTGCACCTTAATAACTTTGCAACTGTTTGACGGATTTGCCTGAAAATTGGAATACACAATCAAGAATCAAGAACCATAGGCCTTGGGACCTGCCAAGTTTCGTACTGGTCGGATATACGACTGCGGAGTTATTAAAGCGTGATCTGTCTTGTGGCGTTACACTTTTCTGAATTACGGTCGCACTACAGGTCGTCAGGTTTGTGCGACTGGCCGAAATCTTCAGGAAACATGAGGCGGGGTCCCGATGTGCCTTTTGAAGATTTGGTGAAAAAAAATTAAACAGTTCAAAAGTTATTCAAAAAACAATTTCCCATTATAAGTCAATGGGAAAAGTTAACAAAAAGTTCGACAGTGTCGCAAATGCATTTTTACTTTTGCAAATGGCCCTGTTACTTTCACAAATCCGCCATTTTGTTTTCAGTTGGTGATCAGAAAAATGGTTGGCATTTAAATTTGGGACCCTCTAGCAACCTAATTCTTTTTGTATTCACCTAGTCGGACCCTGAGGATGCTAGTCATGTCTTTATTTTGGGGTAAAACACCCCAGAAATATGTTTTTCAAATTTCTGGAAAAAGTACTTTCGCAAATTACTTTTGTGCTCACAAAAGTGTCGAACTTTTTTGTGAAAGCTTTTGCAAATTGCGACAGCAGTTTTCTAGTCTGTGGGAAAGTGACAGCAATTCTTTGGCACTGTGCTGCAAAGGAACGATTGGGAGTTTTGGGCTGAAATTTGGAGGGAACGTAGCCGACATCTCACAGATGTGCCTTTCAGTGTTTCGTTGAAAAAATATTGCATGGCAGTAAAGTTACGGCAATCCAAATTTGATGGTCTTTCCCATAGGATAACATTACGGCGCCCGACGCATGACAGGAATCCTTTGGCACCCTGCTGCAAAATAACAGTTTGGTCTTTGGGACTGAAATTTGCAGGGAACACAGGCAACATCCCACAGATGTGCCTTTCAGTGGTTTGGTGAAAAAATATTACAGGGAGGCAAAGTTATGGCACTCTGAATTTCTCTTTTTTCCATAGGATAGCATTAAGTTCGCCCGCCTTTCAGAGGCCCGTATCTCGGAGCGGTCGAGATATGGACTTCCGTCAAAAAATCTTAGCTCCTTCATGGGGCTAAATATAAAACACCAGGAAAGTCATAATTCATATGACTTTTAAATTTTTTTTCTACGTTGTACGGTTCCTGAGATATACGCTATTTAGTATTCCAACTCCTCATTTTCTGCTCCGAGACCCATTATTATGCATACATTCTTTATACTCACTGTCTTTCTTTATGTAGCTTTTGGGGAAAACCAGCCTGTGCACTTACATTACTGTTACCGTTGCCATTTCCACTTGCGGTTCCGTACCCGTTTCACTTACCGTTCACGTCTACGCCACCATGTGCGTTATCCTTTGCGTTTTCATTTCCGCTTGCGTTTCTGTTATTTTTTGCCATTTCTGTCTACAGTACTGTTTGTCTTTTTGGTTCACTTTGCGTCACCATGCCCATTGACATTTCTGTTTGCGGGCACCATGTCACAATGTGACAAGACATCACATGGCGAACCGTTCCCGTCTACGCCACTGTGTGCGTTACCCCTTTCTGTTGTCATTCGCGCTTGCATTACCATGTGCGCCACTGTTAGCACTTCTGTTTGCGTTGCTGTTCCTGTTACTACGTCACAAGACATCATGTGGCGGGAGCGCGGGGCCCGCCACTGCATTACATTCACTATTTCTCGTTATCATTCTCAAAAAGAAGGGAAAGTAGAGGCAAAAAACTCCATTTAATGCATTAGTTGGGGTTGTTTCACAGTGACAAAAGTGAGGAAATTCGGTGTTAGGGTTGAAAACCCCCCTTGGACCCCCCCAGCCGGCATTGGGGTGCGCATTGGGGTCGTCGGTCCTAACTACTCTGCCCAGCAGCGGAGCCTGAACTTGGGGATTGCCAGAGCCTGTAAGAGGTAAAGCATCCTGCACTACAGCCTGACTGTTGTGTGGCACGTCCCACTCACCCACCCCAGCCACCCAGGGTCAGCGCTTCATTTATTGCTGCTGGCAGGTCACGTGTCACATCACGTGACCTACCCTTCCTTTTACTAAGTGTTCACTTTCCCATTTGCAGCTTATAGACACCAACCACAAGGGGTTGCTGCACTCTCCACCCCTTCCTAGCAACTGTTTGCAAACCCTAACCCACTAGAGGTCCCTGCACTTTCCTTTGAATCCATTCTGCTATCTACTTTCCTCACTCCTCCCATCAGCCTACCACTAAGCACCTGGCAGCCTCAAATCTGGTACCCTTTATTCCAAAGTCTACTGCCTAACCACTAAGCCAACGAACCAGGTCAACAGCTTCCTCTACTTTCAAACTCTTAACCTTCCTCCCTCCTTCTCTGAATTAAAAAACTTTCTACACTCTGTCCCTAAGCTGTACTCAAACCCAGTACCCTTGCCATCAGAGTCAACAGCTCTACCTCTTAACCACTTTGTCTAGCTATTTTATTCCTACTTTCTAGGACTTTTAGTCTCTTACCCCCCCCCAACCTGCCAAAATATAAGGTTTCACCACTTCTCTCTTGCAGGCATTGAACCCTGCACCCTCACTGTTTTAGTCAGCAGTTCCACCACTCAGCTAGCACACCTGTCTATTATTTGTGCAGGACTTCAAACTCTAAAAAACCCTCTAACTCTCAGATACTGCTAAATTGTTGTCTGATTGTTTCTGCAGACCTTGAGCCCAGCTCCCTGCTGCTACAGCCACTGTCTGGGGGTCCTTCCTGCTACCCTGGGCAAGTCTTGAACCTAGTGCTCTGTGCACCTCAGGCACCAGCTCTGCCACTGTACCAAAGTGGCAACTACACTTAGAGGTGACCTCTCACTACTATCTCCCCCTCTATCATCCTAGTTCCCCTATCTTTCTTCACTTCAGCTCTCTCACCCTTACCAATTATGCATGTGCACCTCCTGCCCACCTGCCTCTCTCTTCTCCTCCTCCTCCTTTTGCCTTCCACCAACCCTATTGTCCCTGTTAACCCTCAGCCTCACTACTCTAGTGCTCCTACCTACCCTCCTGTCCTCCCCTCCTCCCTTACCACTGCTCCTCCCCTCTCCTCCTCCACACCCCATATGTTCCTCTCCACCTCACCCCCCCATCCAGACATTACCTTTCCTCCCTCCCGCTCCCTTGGGCATCTGATCACTCAAGCCTTCTCTGCCTGTGCTGCCCTACCCACCCCCTGTGCTACAAAACCCCCTTCTCTTCCTATCGCTCCCGGCGTAAACTCTCCTTCTGCCACCCTCTGACCAGAGCAGTTCTCCTCCTTCTGCTCCTGACAGGGAACATACATCCCAACCCAGGCCCTGCCCCCTCCCACCCACCTACTCAGCCCACTGGTCTCCAAATAGCCTCCATGAACATATGCAGCCTGCTGAAAAAATTTGACGCCCTACAGTGCTGGGCCATGGCTCATCGACCAGACATCATAGCCCTGGTTGAAACCACAGGCTGTCCAAATCCCCCCTGACTCATTTGTCTCCCTCCCAGGCTATACCTTATACCGGGAGGCCGGTAAACAAGCGAGGGAGGCTGTGCAATCTACACTAGGGACACAATATTTGGATCGCGCTCCCCACCCTGCCCTTGTAAATGTGGCCCAGGCTGTTGCCCTCAAACTCACCCCGGACCCTCTAGGGCCTCTCTATCTCACCACTGCCTCGTTCCCCAAGAGACCAGCACCCGCCCTGGTATCTTTAACTGACTATCTGGCCTCCCTCCACCATAAGCGGAACAAATCCTAGTTAGGGACCTTGCGTAAACTGGCTCAGCACCTCCTCTTCACGATCAGAGACTCATTTGCAGCCCAAGACCTGACGAACTGTCACCCAGCCCACTAGAATAAACCCTAAGAGAGGAACCAGCACCCTTCTGGATGTAATTATCACCAACCCACCCAAAAAATCCAAAACATCCAGGTCCTACCAGATTCCCTAAGTGACCACTCCTATCCTATTTCATTGGGCGGTCCCAATCCCAAACCCAAAGCCCAGACCACCCTCCGTGGCGCCTCTGCCCTGGTGGGCTGCAAAACTAAACAATCCCTCACCCAGATAAACTGGTCCCCATTCATCGTGCAACCGACATTGACACTGCCCTCGCCTTCTTCTCACACACCTTCAACATGGCCTGTGATCTCTTTACCCTTCACCAAAATCCGATCCAAAAGCAGAATGCACCCTGGGTTAGCCCTGCCCTTCTACAATTACTAAGAAATCGGGATAACCTCTGGCACCTTGCCACTGAAACGGGTCGGCTGTCTGATAGGCAGGCTTACAATGCAGCCCGGAATAAGTGCTCTTGTGCCATCCGGAAAGCCAAGGCTGACCATTACCAGGCCACCCTTACCTCCTCCTCCTGTTCGGCCTGGACTTTCTGGGATAATATTAAACAACTAAATGGAAAATCACGCTCCCCTGCCCCATCCCAGCTCACTAGTAATGGCACTACCTCCACCGAGCCTGCCACCATAGCTAACTGGCTCAACACCGCTTTCACTGACCTTAGCTCAGTCCTCCCTAGCAATTTCTTTGACCCTCCCCCCAACCAACCTCCCCTTGTCCTCCAGCACCCCAGCTTCCACCTGCGCAAGATTTCTGCCCATGAAGCCAGACCCATCCTAATCAAAGCTTTGAATAGCAACAGTCCCGGCAGTGACTCACTGGACCCCAGTATCCTCAGGCTGGTGCTAGATGAAGTCCTTGCCCCACTCACCAGCCTAATTAACCGATCACTCTGCCTGGGACAATTTCCCACTGCTTGGAAAACAGCCATAATCACGCCCATTCATAAAGGGGGCGACAGGTCGTCGGCCAACAACTACCGGCCAATCTCCATCCTCCCCCCCCAAAGCCCTGGAGAAAGTGGTGGCCATTCAAATCACTGACTATCTGGCTAAGCATAACATCTTATGCCCAGAGCAACATGGCTTCTGTGCTGGTCACAGTACCAGCACTGCACTAATTGAATTCTCAAACTTCCTACACTCCTCCCTGGATACCAGCTCCCTAGCTGGTGCAGTGTTCATCGACCTCTCAAAGGCTTTCAACACCGTCTCCCACCCTCTTCTGCTGAATGCTCTCTGCCACACTGGTCTCTCGGCTGGCCCCCTAGCATGGTGCACGAGCCATCTAGCTGCTCGATCACAGTGTGTTAAAATCAATGGGATACTCTCTGATACCCGTCCCATTCACTCTGGGGTCCCCCAAGGCTCCATCCTGGGACCCCTTCTCTTCTCACTCTATCTGAACACCCTGCCCAGTGCATGCCCGGGCAAAATTCTCCTGTATGCAGATGACGCTGTCATTTTTGCCACCCACCGCAATCCCGTCTCCCTTCAGGACACCCTACAGCAGTTTTTCAATAATGCCGAAGCCTGGTTTAAGGAGCGCAGACTCGTCATCAATCTTAAAAAAAACAAAGCTATGCTCTTTTCCAACCCCCAAAACAAATCTAGCAACCACCCACTCTATATCCTTCCTAGTACCAAACAGCCACTGGAACAAGTCTGCTCCTACAAATACCTTGGGGTTACCTTCGACTCAGCCCTCACATTTCATGACCACATTGTTGCCCTAACATCCACCACTAACACACGGCTTGGCATCCTCTTCCGCCATAGAACCTGCCTTCCCCCAAATGCGCTCTGGCTCGCTGTTACGTCTTCCGTATTGTCTCTTGTAGACTATGGTCTACCAGTCTATGGTGCTGCCGACACGACTGCACTCAAAAAAATTCACTTAACCCTGAATAAAGCCTGCAGATTGATTACTGGTGCCCCCAGGCTCACACACACCTGTCAGCTGTATGACGAGGCTAAACTCCTTACCCTGGATGAACAGCTCCGATATCAAACCTGCCTCCTCACAAAAAAAACCCTACTTGGGCTCTCCCCTCCTGGGGTGATGGCATCCATCCACCGGATCCCACCCACTATTGCAACACGGTCATCCAACAAGACCACTCTAATGGTCCCCAGATCAAGAACCAGCCGTGGCCAGAGGTCCTTCTGCTCAGAGCCCCATCCTGGTTTAACTCTCTCCTGCCCCCATCACCAATGCCACCACCATCTCAAGTTCAAAACCACCCTGAAACCAACTCATCAACACTCGTAGCTGCTCCTGTCTCTGAAGGCAGCCTCCACCTCGACTTCTCATGACACACGCCCGCAGGCGCTCTCCACCTACCTCCTCACCACCTCTTCCCGGTACTCCGTGCCTATGTCTAACCTGGCCAGTGCCAGCTGTTTTATGGTATGCCTATTAGATTGCTCAATTTTGATACCAACTTGTGTAACACCTGTTCTCAATTACTTGTACCCTGTAACCTAAATGTATTTTGTCTGACCTCAGTGTGACATGGCGCCTCTGATGAACGCCTATTTTTTTAGCAAACCTGTGCTATGTAACCTAAAACTCTATGTATGTCTTTAATGTGACGAGGTACCTTCGGAAACGAGCCTCTGGCTCAAAGGTTGCAAACTGATTTCACAAATAAATAAATAAATAACTCTCACCCTTTACCGAATTTCCTCATTTTTGTCGCTGTGAAACAACCCTAACTAATGCATTAAACGGAGTTTTTTGCCTCTAATATATATATATATATATATATATATATATGTATATAAGTATGTATGCATGCATATATGTATGTATGTATATATGTAAGTATGTATGTAAACATGTATTTATATATGTATGTACGTATATAAGTATGTATGTATGTATATATCTGTGTATGTAAGTACATATGTAAGTATGTATATATGTGTATGTATATAAGTATGCATGTATGTATGTACATATGTAAGCATGTATGTATTCAATGCATTACACAATGAAAAACAAATCACGCAAGGATGTTTCAGTAGAGAGGAAAAGTTAAAGGGCAGCAGACAACTCCAGGAGAAGTTTGAAAAACATAACAATTGTACACAGTTCAGCTTATCTTTCACAACAGTTCAACATTTTGTCTCCCCATTATTATCGCATGATACTTTTGCAGAAAAAGCCTGTGAAAAGTGAGGAAGAATTGGTACTACTGGGGAGAGGAAACTAGAATCACCACATGATTTAAGGCATAAGATAAATGTTTATGAGAATTACAGTTGTATAGGTACTAATTAAATTATAGGGACTGATATCAAAATTCAGAAAAGTGAGGCCAGCCCAGTGATGTAGAGGCACTATCCGCCTTACCTCCTGGCATGCTGACAACGCAAGTTTGGGAATAAGCTCGGGTCCCTGGGGGTTGGCAGAGGAGGGAGAGGAATGAGCGTCCGGAGGACAGCTCTCCTCTCCTCTCCTGGGGGGGGTTCTTGCCATCTCGGTCCTTAACTGCCCCCAGTTGGAGGCCTGGACATAGTGTCAGCAGCTGAAGTGACATAAAGGAAGGCGCTGCTGTCGTAGCATGTGCATGCCTCCACATGCGTGCATTTATGCTGCATAAGGGGAACACAGGAGAAAACAAGAACATGTCAGTCACAGGCTCCATGAAGTCCTGCCTGTCTGACCTTGCTCCGCACTGCCACTGGTACACTAACCCATGAATCTAGATGCTGTGTCACTGGGTGCAGGGTGGGCAGCCCTCGCCTTCCCGGCCCCATCATGGGGGGGGACAATCTGTGGGGGATATGGGGCATGGTTAGCCAGGGAGGCAGTTGCTGGGTGGGGGAGACAGAGACAGGACAGAGAAAGTCACATGTGATGCGCCCCAGGAGAAAAACTTTGATGAAAAAAAAATTCAGAAAAAGTGCAAAACATTTTTTTTAAACCATCATATTTTCCATAAAACAGAAGAAAGCAGCAGCTCTGGGAGGGTGGTGCTCAGAGAATAAAATACTAGAACAACAATAAAAGCTCTGGCACACACCACCTCTATAAATGAGAAACAAACACTTGGCTAAAAAATTATAAACTTTATTTCAGCAGATAAAAATACGCCTGACGCGTTTTGGACAGTGTAGTCCTTTCTCTGCTGAAATAAGTTTATAATTACAACCAAATATCCTCTCATTTATAGCGATGGTGTGTGCCAAATACTATTGTTCATAATATTTCCATGTTTACATTAAAAGTATATTGATAACATTTTATAACAAGCATTTGTCAATGCCGAACGTTCGCTTGCAGGTATTTGCAGTGGTGTTTGGCATGTATGGTGCTTTACCCTAATACCCTGTGCGATTCCTGGTATTTGGACAATAAATTGTCAGCATGACCTTCTTGTTAGCCCTATTGTGTGCTACATAGGTGGAAACACGTTTTGGGCAGGATGTGAAAAATGACAGCTGTACTGCTCATAAGGCAGTGTGGTAAAATGGCAATGTTGAAAATCTGGTGTGGAAATATTGAAAATTCGCAAACCTAGGAGCGTGCGTGGGAACTGTGCAATGCACGCTCGTAAAACAGTCATTGTTAGGATTTTTTCACCAAATTGTCAACATTGGCATTTTAAAACCTCTGCTAATGAACAGTGTCACTGTGATTGTCTTACTGTGTGCCATACATTGATTTTGCACACCGACTGCGCCATTGTGCACTACATGGGCGGAAACACGTTTTGGGCAAGATGTGAAAAATGACAGCTGCAGTGCTCATAAGGAGGTGTGGTAAAATGGCAATGTTGAAAATGTGGAGTGAAAATATTGAAAATTCGCAAACTTACGAGCGTGCATAGGAACTGCGCAATGAACACTCGTAAAACAGTCATTTCTAGGAATTTTATCACCAAATTTTCAACACAGCCATTATAAGACCTCTGCTCATGAACAGTGTCACTGTGATTTTCTTAATGTGTCCCATACATTGAGTTCGCACACGGACTGCGCCATTGTGCGCTACATGGGCAGAAACACGTTTTGGGCAGGATGTGAAAAATGACAGCTGTACTGCTCATGAGGAGATGTGGTAAAATAGCAATGTTGAAAATCTGGAGTGAAAATATTGAAAATTCGCAAATTTACGAGCGTGCGTAGGAACTGCGCAACGCACATTCGTAAACAGTCATTTGTAGGAATTTTTTCACCAAATTTTCAACACAGCCATTTTAAGACCTCTGCTCATGATCAGTGTTACTGTGATTTTCTTAATGTGTCCCATACATTAATTTCGCACACTGACTGCGCCATTGTGCGCTACATGGGCAGAAACACATTTTGGGCAGGATGTGAAAAATGGCAGCTGTACTGCTCAAGAGGAGGTGTGGTAAAATGCCAATGTTGAAAATCTGGAGTGGAAATATTGAAAATTCACCACGCCCTCTGACGTGTGTGGAACTTAATGCAACACACGCTCATAAAAAGTCATTTTAGATTTTTTCACCAAATTTTCAACATTGCCATTTTAAAACCATACGCTAATGAACAGTGTCACTGTGATTTTCTTACTGTGTCCCATACATTGATTTGACACCGACTGCACCATTATAAGCTACATGAGCCGAGCTACGTTTTGGGTAGAAGTGAGAAAAATGACAGCTGTACTGCTCATAAGGAGGTGTGGTAAAATGGCAATGTTGAAAATCTGGAGTGAAAATATTGAAAATTATAAACTTATGGCGTCGTAGGAACTGCACAGCACACTAATCAAAATAGTTATTTGTAGAATTTTTTCACCAAATTTTCAACATAGCCATTTAAGATCTCTGCTCATGAACAGTGACACTGTGATTTTCTTAATGTGTCCCATACACTGAGTTCACACACCAACTGTGCCATTGTGTGCTACATGGGCGAGACTGCGTTTGGGTGAGATGTGAAAATGACAGCTGTACAACTCATAAGAAGGTGTGATAAAATGGCAATGTTGAAAATCTGGAGTGAAAATATTGAAAATTGCGAACTTTGACGTGCGTAGGAACTGCATAGCCATGCTTGTAAAACAGTCATTTTGGAATTTTGCCACGCTGGGGTGGGCTCCCAGCGTGGCACCAAAGCTTTTTGGGGGTGGGCTCCCAGCGTGGCACCAAAACTTTAGAATGGCTTGTAACAGCGTCGTGGAGGCCAGCGTCCACGTGAGAGGGGGCGGCGGCGGTGCTCAGTATGGCAGTGGTGTTTTCCTTTGAAGCAGAGGAACACGCTGTCATACAGAGCTCCTGCACCCATTGGTGCAGGACCGCCACGCCTGCTCAAGGGAGCAGTGCATTGGATGGGAGAGGCACACCTCCAAAGTGTGCTACTCTCCCAAAACGTTCCATGCGCATGCGCGCAAGCGAATGTAAAAAAAACCTGTGTCATGATGTAAAAACGATATAGCTTGAGAAAACTGGCTGTTTTTATATCGATAACATACTTACTACTGTTACATGATAACAATATAATAACGACAGTATTTCTTAATAGCTGGAGTCCAAGCTTTCATTTAAAAAAACTTTTGTTTCTACCCCCCAACAGTTTCAGAGTTAGGCCTTTCAAAAGATACTGTTTTTAATATGTGATAACTTTGGAAATGTGGGTATAGAGACTTGTTTTTTTTTTTCAAATGAAAGCTTAGAGTCAGCTAAGAAAATAAATCACTATCTCTACAGCAACCATATATGGATATTAAATAAAAATGTTTCATAGCGATAGAAAAAAACATGAAATGCTTTACTAAATGTTTAAAGTCCTGCCACTTTTAACAACATAATATATCGACATGTATATTCATGTAGCAACACAGAAGGGCTGTATCATTAGAGTCTGTGCACGATGATCATTAATAGTTCAAATGTTACAGGTTTCAAAAGATAGTTTCAAGCATTATAAAAATATCACATAACATTATTTTGGGAAATGGCTGGAAAATACTAGTGGTTGTTGTGTCTAAGAATAAATACATTTTTTTCTAGTTTATTCCCAACAGCATTTGCATGAATACAGGATCTTTGCTCCTTCAAAGTTCAGCAGCTCACATTGTTTAATCCCTACCTGACTGGCATATACTCTGCTTGTGACATCACAGATATTCCCATGTCAACAGACTGTGATGCCACAGCAGAGGATTATGGCTTCAAGCAGGGGAATGCGTTGTCAGGACAGGTAAACTCTATGGGATGAAGATCCTAGCCTGGATTCACAAAGGGTGGCGTGGGCTTGCACGAAGTCGAGTGTCAAAAACTGGTGGCCGGTACAGCCACGCCAAAAAGGTAGCCGCAGAATGCACCTGATTCAAGAAGATTGGGCACATTTACAACACTTTATCCGCATTACAGCAGCTTGTACCACATATTGGGCGCAAGCCCCGTAAAAAGGGTACCTAAGATTGTCACAAGCTAGACCAGAAAAGGCTGCTCTAAGCTGCAGTAATTGGCATACGGGATCGAGAATCGCCAGTCAGGGAATGCTGCAAAACACTGCGTGCCCTATATTCTGTACACACGGGGTGTGCGACATTCTGGACATGTTACAGAATTCGGCCCTCTCTTTTCCGGCAAATTTCCTTAGTAATTAATATGATGGAGGGCAAATCTATTGAAGATATATGAAATACACATTGAGCTATGTCTACGTATTGTTTTAGTAAGCTTTCCCAGTGGCATGAGTGCTCTTTAACTACAATAGGTTTTTTGAATAAGGAATTCAATGGTATTCTATGGGGATAAGAATGATTGTCTAGCTCATTGTCATTCTCTTGAGGCTTGCTGGATTTTCTTATGTGTTGTCTGCTCTTAAATATAATTTTTCCCCATATACTATTTCCCCTCTGTCAGTTCAGATTGCTGTATCAAGCCCTGTCCTGTCATACCAGACCATCGACCACCTCCCTTGGTACTTTCTTGGTGCTTGTAGTTCCCCGATGGAATCCCCCATCCTGTGGCAAGGCAAGAGGAGGGAGGAAGGGCCTCCCATCCAGAACCATAATCCAGAGCTAGGCCAGGCATCCCGAGTGATGGTGCAGGTCTGGGGCAGGCAGGCATGGCTTCATAACACCCAAACTGCCTTCTTCCATTTTCCATCCAGGTTCCCTGGCTGATGCACAGACGTTGGTGCATGCCATGTGGAGGCACACATGCACCATGTCAACCCCTTCACATCCTTCACACTTGCATTGCCACCAGGCCTCCACCTGGTGGCAGTCACTAGCAGAACAGTGGACCACCCCTCCCTGGGAGAGGACAGCAATCAGACGAATTCTTGATCCTATTCTTCACTGGCCAACCCCCAGCAACCCGAGTCCATTCTCGAACCCAGGTCACAGGCATGGTAGGTGGTGTGATGCAGTGCCCAGGAACTCAACCCTCCATGCCACTGGGCTGGTCCTATTAAATACAACTTATAAAATAAACTGGACAGAACAGTATCTGAATCAATATCAGAAGACTTCAGCTATTAATCCAGTAGGTTCTTATTCATAAGTGTATGGAGTTGTAGGAATTACTTGCACAATACTGCCCTCTTGTGGGGTGCAACAGAAGTTACAATGAAAAATATTTTTCTCAAAGGGACACTATCAGCCGTTTACTTAACTTTTACTGCACCCGATGCCAAAGCACGGTCATGGTTCTAAATGGCACTGAAGTGCCAGAAGGCTTTTGCACTCATTATTCCACCCGAGTTAAGCTAAACACATTTTTTAATTGTATAAAGAAAGCTTAAGTCAGGAAAGTACTCTTTTGAACCAGAAAGTATCTGGATATGAAGCCCTGATCAACCAGGATGTCTGGAACACTGGCCATAGCTCCTTTTTAAAGGAGCTCAGCAATATCCTCCTGAAGGGTGGACAGCATGTCCGGAGACACCGTGGTCTCCTGTGCAGCATGGGCATGGTAGGGCAGGAGAGTCTTGATGTCTAGAGACAGACCCTGGCCCACCACATCGAGCACCCATCTGTCTAATGTGATAACGGACCAGGTGTGCCATAAATGTCAAAGCCGACCCCCCATGAGAACCCAAGGTTGAGGCAGGATGGGCAGGAGGAAGACAACCCACGATCCATCACTGAGCAGGCTTGGCTGAGGCTCTCATGCTAGATAAGCGACACTGCCTCAACCCCTGGGCTTCTTAAAACTCGACGGGGTGGGCTTAGGCTTAGTTTGCCAGATCTGGGACTAACCCAACTGGGGCTGTGGTGGCTTGGACTGTGGGGCTGGATAAGGTTGAAACTGAAAGGGCTTCTTTTTCTGTTTCTGGCCCTTAAGGTCCTTCTGAAAGGATGTAACAGAGTCCAAGGTGGCACTGGACTTCTCCATTCTGGTGGTATGGCTGTCCACCCCAGACCAAACAGGGTGGTACCAAGAAGGGTGCATCCGTCAACTTATGTTGGGTATCCACTGTAAAGGTGGAGATCCTCAACCAAGCCAATGCCACATGGTAACCACGGTGGCCACTGACTGGGCACAGGAGTCGCTGATGTTCAAGGCCATCTGTAGCTGGTGCTTGGCAACCAAACGTCCCTGGTCCCGAACCATCTTAACTTCCAACTGCCGATCCGCAGGAAGGCAAGGAAGGACACGGTCCAATGCACCCATGATGGCATGGGTAAAGTTGGCCATAATGATGGCGGAACTCACCTGCCAAAGACCAAGGGAGGAGGCAGCACAGCCCTTCTTCACCGCATGGTCCTGCTGCTTCGACTCCTTGTCGGAAGCTCTGTTGACATTCCCAACATTAGCCATCTGGTAGAAAACCAAATCCACTACCAACCCCTTGGCTGAAGGGTGACTGGTAAAGCTGGGAAGAGACTCAGTGGGCACTGCATACTTGCGGACCATATGGGCTGAAAGTGCCAGGCAAGAGGCTGGATGCTGCCAAAGCTCCAGAGTGGGACCAAGAATGGCTTCTGCCACTGGGAAGGCAATCCCAAGGGAGTCATCCCTGTTGAGAATCTCCATCAGGGGGTATTTGGCCTGCTTTTGGACCAGCTCCAGTGGAATCCCCATAGATTTGGATAGGAGGTGGAACAAGGCTCCAAAGGAGACCGGTCCATGCTCAGTGGTGAGTTCTTTGGTCAACTTGTGATTGAAGCCTGGAGACAAAATGGAATGCATGGAGGAATCCTCAGAGTCAGAGGACTTCTCAAGCACCGCCCTCGACCCAGGCTCCCTGTGGACCACCTGAAACTCATCCGAATAAGTGATCTTAATGGACAGCCATCTGGGAAGAACAGAAGTGGGTCTGGCAGCCTTGGATGGGGCCCTGTACAAGGGCTGCACAGGTGGGAATCCACCTGAATAGGAGAAGAGAGTGGTGTCGGCTCAGCCAGGGGGCCCAGAATGAGTTGCAGTGACAGGGACAATGGGAGTGCCACATCAACTCCTCATAACACTGCCACAATTTGCAGCGAACCTGGTCCTCATCTGTAGACAAGGAGGAAGAGGAGCATCAACAGTGCTTCCTAGTTGATGGCCATGAGCAGGAATATTGAGATTTCTGAGATCTTGAACTCGAGCAGGACCTCAACTGACAACGATCGGATCATTGGTAAGGAGATGCAGGGAAGGGGATCATGCACTCAGCATGGATCAGAGCCTGAGGAAACCGAGAGGGGTTAATCTCCCGAGGGGAGCCAGCCAGGTCAGCTGGTTTGTCTGGCCCTCTTGGGAGCAGGCCAAAAGGAATGGAGTCCAGGAGAACAAGTTTATCCTCGACTTCCTCCAACCTGTAGACTGAGTCAAAAAAACTCCCGGCCGATTGGTCAGTCTGTGTCTTGGATGGCAAGCCCAACAGGGACTCCAGGAGGGTTAGCCAAAGCAGATGGCTGAGCCAGATGCAGAATCGCAAGGGCAGGAGGAGTGAGCCCACTCCTGGCCCCACGACCTGCGTTGAGTTCTCTTGGATTTCGAAGACTTAAGATGATTTTGACTCGTGAGAAGGGCTCTGCATGAGGGTTGGAAGGGGCTGACATAAGTCCCAAAATGCTCCCATAAACAAAGCTCCCATACCCACCAAAAGCAAGGCAGAAACTGAACTGGCACCTGCCGTGGCCTGGGCTGCTGCCTCTTCGAGCACGGCAAGCTGTGACACCAAGCCCGCTGCTGCAGAAATGGCCCTGCGGGTGTCCTTGGACTGGACTGGCAGGTTCTGTTCTTCTGGGCAGCCCAACAAAAAGTGAACATAGCGGTTCTCCAAAGTCAAGGGCTGCAGGGACTGGCACAGGCCATAAGCCTGTGGATCATGCCAAGTCCCTAAGCAATAAACGTATGAGGCGTGAGGGTTGGTGTGAGACATCTTTTTGGTTACAAGCGGCGCACCACTTGAACCCAGGACAGGACTTCTGGCCATCAAGCTCCATGTGAATGGAGAATTGAGAAAACTACTCCAAGAAAAAGTCATCTAAAGACAGACTGAGAAACGGGCCTACACTGGACGCAGGAGCTGCGAAGGAAGAGACCTGACTCATATGGCAGAAAGGAAGATCTGGCATCACGGGGCAAGCCAAGGAGGATACCACCCCAGTGGATGGGAGGAGCTTAACTTGAAGACATTCTGCCAGAACTTAAAAGGAAAGGAAGAATGCCAAAGTGTGGATAAGTGCACCATATATATATATATTTTTTATAAATAAAGATGAATTGAATTGAAAAATATCCACGTCCCTAGAAATGTTTTTTTTTGTGGCATCCAGGGCTGATCTTGTGACAATCAGCTCCTGTGCTAAACCATCACCTGCTCTTTCTGCCAGTTACAGAATTTTGTTACAAACTGCTTTCTGGTACTGTTCTGTATGTGCTGAATAAGTTCCCTGCCTGATAAATAGGGAAGCTGCTGTACAAGCTTTTTTGCCATAGTATTTTATTTTCTAGAGTCTTTTCAAGGGGGCTGTGCAGATCGAGTGATTTTTGCCCTCTCACAAGCAGCAGCTGGGACTATCCCATGATGATCAGGCTGGGTATACAGATATTCCACTCCCTGCTTGTCCACCTGATATTTTCTTTGAATTATTTTGTCAACAGCTGCAGCGGGTGCAGCCATGATTTTTGCTATGGCCTTTTTAAGTGGTTTGTGTATGGGAAGTAACATCCTTATTTGTAGAGCTACTCCCAGCATGTTTTATTTTTTTTTTTTGCAATTGTTTAACCAGGTGAGACACACTAAGCTGACAGCTTGTTTACAGGTGCAACCTGGGAGCACAGGGAAGTGCCTTGCTCAGGGTCACACATTATGCAAGTGGGGGCTATGGGATTCAAACCCAAGTCTTCAGATTTGCAGCTCAGAGCCTTAGACCATTGTGCTATACTGCCTCCCTTCTATTCATCCTCCTCTGTTTCTAGTGGGGGATGTTCAGGGTAAGAACCATGTGTATGCCAAATGAGGAAAAAGATGAACAGACCTCAAGTTGCCTTTGAAGAGGTTCAAAGACCCGCTGAGGGGTGCCCCCTAACTCTATGGGATCACCTTCACCCATATGCACATACTATTCTTTTTCCTCCTCCTCTGCAGGCACATAGGCTGGAGTTTGAGTCTGGGGAGTGGTGTCACAGGTATTTTAATCAAATTTCCCATGGCCTGGATTGCATAGAAAAATTGCCACATTTTTGATACATCCTCCGATGACAGCACTTGTGCCATCTGCCTGCTCCTTTCTCCGTGTAGGAGGAGTGGCAGTGACATTATTTTCTTTCATTTTCTTTTTGGAAGTCACCATTTCCAGTGCCTGCTGTAAGACTCTTATTGTTATTTTTGCCATCACTAGATGCAGGGCTCACCCTTTCGGTCACCCCGATATCTGAACCATCTCTACCAGCCTTTCTGACAGCTCTGCAGCTTTTTTTTTTGTCACCTTTTGTGTTATTTGCTGAGATGGACCCTTCTGATGCATGCTTTCCACCATTGTTGGGACCACCTTCAGAGTCTTTTTTATTATTATTTTAGGTGACACAGAGGCTCACTGAGAAGGCATGCTTCTTTTTAAACTTTTTACCCTTTTACATGAAGTTTGGGGGCAAAAAATATGACAGGACTTACAATTTATCAAGTCATGTTGTGGACCTAAACACTTCAAATAAAGCTCATGACAGACTGCCTGCCCTTGCCAGGAACTGAAAACAGTTTGTACAATTTTCTGATGGTCCACAAGGTCTCTCCGACATACCAGTTGGCGAGAACCTTGAAATAGTAACTCTCAGACACGATGCAGTACAAGAGCCCAATAGTAAAACAAAATGGCTCTTGTACTGAAGAAACTGTGCCAAAGGTCAAATCATGGCTCCTGTAACAGAAACCAATTAAACTGAAAGGGCACAGACAAAAACAGAAAGTGAAAAGAGTAAAAATGGAAATGGTAGCCAAGTAGGATATTTTCCAGTTCCTGGGAATCAAACAGGAATTGGAGAAACCGTAATTTACACAAACCTAACTAAACACAGAGTAATACAAAAAAAGATTAAAATACACCCATTTCCAGAGTTCACTAGAGGCGACTGCTCTCTTCAGGTGGAGAAACAGATCTAAGCAATGACCAGAGAGGAGTGCAGATGGAGAGTTTGAACTTATATTCCAAATTCTAAAATTTGCATAGGTTCTAGCTGTGGCGCATCACTCTTGGCTGAGATGACTGCATGAAGTTCAAACATGAAGTGAGTGCTTCCTGGGGTTAGAAGGCAAAATATTTCTTTGGAAGAATCCTCTTCAGCTTGGAACCCCCGTTTAGCTTGAGTCTGTTTAAGGAAGACTTGAAAATAGGCATCTAGGGAGATCTAGGCATGTTTTTCACACTCTCCTCTGAGCAAGATGACAGAGTAGAGCTTAACCAATCACATCTCTAATCTCTTCCTTTTCTTCCATGGCTGCCTCCTCCATGTATTCTGGATTATATTCCAGTTTAATTGGCTGAGTGTCGACAGGACAGGGAGACACATGAGGAGGAGTTGACGTGATTCCCATTAACAGTGGCCTTTCCTGGCTTGGCACCATGGCAGGGACAGAAAACTAAAATGCTAATGGGCTAGTCAGAGGCATGGACAGAGTAGTTGTCAATGGAAGCAGCTGCTAAAATAGCTCTGACATTGTTTGATACATGTTCATCTAAGGTATGGAGTAATGCTTCACCTTGACTGGCATGTCCAGGATAACACACTGGCAGGTGGATGGACTGATTTAAAGTCAGACACCACCTATGGTAGGAACTTAGGATTTGTAGGTAAACAAACAAAAAAAACTTTGTGGAAGACTAAATACGGAAGCTCACACATCAGAACTTGAAGCTCAGAAATTCTTCAAGTGGAAGTAACAGCAACTAAAAATAATGCTTTCTACGAGAGAACATGTAAGCCACAAGTCTCAGCTGGTTCAAAAGGAGGTAACATAAGCTTTTCCAAAATGGGATTCAAGTTCCAAGAAGGGACTGGAGGGCGGATAGGTGGTTTAAGATATAGTATACCTTTGAGGAACATACAGCAGACCTCCAGTTGTGCAACAGTACTCCCGTCAATGGGTGCATGGAAAGCTGATACAGCTGCCAAATGCATCTTAAAGGAGTAGTACAGTCAAAATTTGTGAAAACATATGTTGTGAAGAAGGTTTTGATTTGTGTGTGTAGTCCAGGTGTGTTCATCCCTTTATTTGCGATCAAGTTTTTTTTCTAAATTAGCCTTCTAGTTATATGGTAGTTTTATGCCCCTGTGGATCTCCATCTTAGCGTCATTTATTGTTCTTCCTTTTGCTACAATGCCTCCTGTCCCATGTGACAGTGATACACCTGGGACCACTGATTCAACAAGTACTAGGGATAGGAGCCTGATGTTCTGGCCTCCACTACATAGCTATAGTTTAGTATTTTTGGTGTGTGTGTGTGAAGTCTAGCCAGCAGGAGTAAATGTTTTGTTTTTCAGACTTTTCATTTCATCAAACTACACACAGCCATAAAAGCACACAAATCATTCTGATCATCAACGCTATGATTAGTAGACTAGCTGTTTTCTTACAGAATAACCCACTGAATTAGCCCTCAAGTATTTGCTAAACTGTAAATGTAGGCATTAGTGCCCACTGGGTATGAAATGTTACTTAATATCACAGCTCTGCTGTTGTAAACTGACTCTAAACCAGTGTTTGCTGAATCCATGATCCCAGATTCGTCACTGTCACATGGGACAGGAGGCATTGTAGGAACAAGAAGAGCCATAAACCATGCTAAGTTGGAGATCCCCAGAGCCACAAAACTACCATAAAACTAGCAGGCTAATTTAGAAAAAACTAATAGCAGACAAGGACACACTAGGACTACACACACCAGGGTTTTAAATAATTGATTAGCAGTTTTTCTCTTGGGACAATGCTAACTGTACAGAAAGTATTTTTATAGGTTTTCTAGAAGTGTTATGTTTGTTAAACACAGTGAAGCAAGTGCTATGCATTTTCACAATGTTTTAGCACTTTTACGACCAAAATGCTAATCAATTTTTGGAGTTAAATAAATCCCTGCAACAAAGCAAACCACTCTGCACATCTGTTTTTGCAAATTCTGACTGTACTACTCATTTTAAGTGGCAAATATTGCAGACCTGAGTCTGACGATGATAATAAAATCCTGCACTGGACAGGTGAAGGGGTCTAGATTCCTTGAAGTGGCCCATAAAGAAAAACACGTCCATTTTTGTGCATAAGTATGTCTGGTGGAAGGCTTCAGCACTTCTATGAGCATGTTAGATATTTTAGGTGATACATGTAAGCATACAATGCCTGTTTTCAGGAACCATGCATGAAGATGCAGGGACTTCAGGTCTGGATGCAGCAGGGAGCCCTTGTTCTGTGAGAGAATGTTTCAGCACAGTGGCATGGGTAGCTGAGATTCTACTGCTACTTAACACAGAAGGGGAAACCAGATCTGGCATGCCCTTAGAGGGGCTATGAAGATGAGGGTGGCACCCTCGGTCTGCAGTTTAAGTAGTACTTTCTGTATAAGAAGAACTGGAGGGAATGCATACAGGAACCTCCCTTTCCAGGAGAGGGACATGTCTTTCCCAAAAACTCCAGGCCCTGGAGCAAGCGAGCAGAAACACGTCTGTTTTGTGTTGTATGGGAATGCAAAAAGGTCCAACTCTGGATGACTCCATTTTGCAAATGTCTTCAGCCACTGTCGTCAGAAGTTCCCATTCATGCATCTGGGATGGTGACCTGCTTAGCCCATCTCCTAAGATGTTTTGGGCCCCGGGAGATGCACGGCTGATAGCTCCAGGCAGTGTTCCAGTGCCCAGTACTCTATTCTCATTGCCTCCCAGCATAGGGAATAGGAATGAGTCCTTTCCTGTTTGCTTATGTAGTGAACTTCACTGATATTGTCCATCTGGATTAACAGAGGGCCTTGTTTTAGATGCTGCAAGAATGTGCGGAGACTATAGTACAGCAAGCATTTCCAGGATATTGATATGCAAACGGATTTCCTGTTGGCTCCTTAAAGGGGACAGGAACCGATTACTTATGTGCAGCTGCTTGTAATGTCTCTATTTTCATAAATTATATTCATACCTCTAAAGGATCCCTATTTAACTGTGCCCGCACAAAATCTGAAGCTGTTAGTTTTGCTTTGTATTGTTTTCTTTGTATGGACAACATTCTGTGCAGTTCCTTTCATGGAACCAAGAATTTAGAGTTCTGATTAAGTCACTTCATGGTTTCAGAACCGTGGGCACTGTACTGATAAGTTCATGCTCACATTTCTGAAACCATGAAGTGACATAGTCAAAACTCAAAATTGTTGGTTCCATGAAAGGAACTGCACAGAATGTTGTCCATACAAAGAAAACAATACAAAACACAACTGACAGCTTTAGCTTTTATTCGGGCACAGTTAAATAGGGATCCTTTAGAGGTATGAATATAATTTATGAAAATAGAGATTTTTCAAACAGCTGCACATAAGTAATCAGTTCCTGTCCCCTTTAAGACCTGTGCTTGTTAGGGCTCCAGATGAGCCTCCAACCAGAGCCAGATGCATCCGTGTTGAACATATGTGTTGGTATTGGGGTCACAAACGGGATGTCCTTTAATAGGTTTGTATGGTCCAGCCACCATAGCAGGATTTTTTCTCAAATGGGGATGTGACATGGTCCAGTTGATCCAGTTCATCCGTTAACTGGGCCCACGGAGCTCTCAAAAATCTATTGTGGAATGCATATATGAAGGCGTGCCAGAGGTACTGTAACAGTGGCTGCTGCCAGAAGGCCAGGAGACATAAGAAAGATCTGGCTGGGACCTTGTGACTGTTGTACAGAAGCTGTGCTTGAGCAATAAGAAACAATTACTTACCATAGTAATATTGTTTCTTCCAAGGGATCTCCTAGTAGGATCAGATATATGCAGTCAGCTCGGAATCTCTGACTGCCCCTGGAGCTCTGATGTAATGTGGAATGTATGCAAATCATGGAACTTCGAATGATACACTCAAACTGCTGCCTCTAGGTGGACTGCGTTCCATCTAACTGCCAGATTCCATTTTTGCAGATGAAAAAACACTAGACTATCTGAATTAAATAATTGTAAGTTAACAACCTTAACAATACCCTCACCTTGGTAAAGAGGACAGGTTCCAAACAGGAAAAAGAAGAAACACTAAAAGGAGAGCTAGGTGCACTAATCATACCTGTGTGCATCAAAAACATTGCCCTGGCAAATCTCACAAGCCCAGATGCCGTGAGAGAGGCAGAGGCAGACACACACTTCATGGGTATCATTCCTAAAAATCTTCTCCCCACACTCGCAGTATCAGAAGAGAGTCAATGGCTTGGAAATAATGCAGAGGCGACGAGAAGAAACTTTTCTGTATAGAAAAAGTTATGTTGATGGTGTTTCTGCAGCAGGTCCAACAAGACTAATCAATGGCTGGAAAAGAACTGAAGAGAGGTAAGGACACCCACAATTATATACCTGCTGACATGTGATGTCGACATGGGTGGCCCCAGCTTGGCAAAAATGTTCATGTGTTCCCAATGCCTGACGACTGTTGTTCCAAAGGTGTGGCTTAAGGGAAGAAATGCCCTCAAAGTAAGATCTGTTCTTTTTCTTTGACAATTCAGTGATGGCTGCCACTGTCTGCATGGATCGACAGGCCGACAGAGAACCAGGAATGGGTGCTGTTGATGATGAAGCCACCTCCTCTGCAAACTGTTTCTCCATTTCTTGTATTAGTAAAAGTTTTCTAAAGCTTTCATGTGACGTCTCCTGGTTGCCTGGTTAAATCCCTGGCAAATTAAGCAGGCTTTAACGTTGTGATCTATACCAAGACAAAGGATGCAAATGGAGTGGGCATCTTTATAAATCTTAACGTCGCACAACAGCAATATTTGAACGACAATTCTTTGTCCGGTCACGGCATAAAAGTTAAAGTTTAAAATAACAAAGAAGCAGCAGCATTCGCTAATACTTTCAATTTCAATGGCATTCTTCAGTAGCAGTGGACTAATGAGCAGTTGACAGCAGGTGAAAAAACGAAGGCATGCTGCGGACGCAAATGTTATAAAGACACCAATGAGGTGGCCCCAGCCTGCAAAAATTTCCGGGTGGTCATGATGCAAATGGCTTACAGTTCCATGATGTGGCTCAATGGAGGGAGATATCCCCCAAGATCATGTGTTTTTTTTTGGCAGGCACCGGTTCCATTATCTGCTCTTAGGGTTACCACCTTTTAAGAAGCCCAGAGTGGGACATTTCTTACTGAAACATGATTTTTCGCAGAACAATATGTAATCTCAACCAATACAACAGACTTTTTTCACTAAATAATCAGAATTAAGACTAAGTGTTGTAGTTTTTCAGTTGTTTCTAGTGTTTCTTATCATTTTAAGGTATTTTAATAAAGGTATTATAGTTTTTTTGCAACATTTAAAGGAAAGTGAGAAAACATTTTTTCTACTATAATGTCAGGACAAGTAGTATTTTTCATGTTTTTTCACAGGACACAGCTGCCCAAATCAGGACTGTCCTGCGGAAATCTGGACAGGTGGTAACCCTATCTGCTCTGAGGCTTTCACATCTGCCATCACTGGAGTCAGAGTTCCTCCTTTCAGACACCCTGGTCTGTTTACCATGCCTATCTTTTTATCTTTCTGCCCACTTTGACAGGGACTGCTGCTTATGAGAAGAACCCTCGGATGTGTGTTTTCCACCACCATTGGGTGCTCCCTCTGAGCCTTCAATGTGTTTTGATAACAGACATATACCGAGAAGCCATACATTCTCTTTTTAAAGCACTTTTCTTCTGTGTTTTTGGGCAAAAACTCTTGGCAAAGTAAGCAATTTGTAAAACTGTGATCTGGTCACAGGCACTTTAAACCAAGCTCCTGGCAGACTGCCTTTACCAGGAGCTGAAAACAAGAAGTGCAATTTCTGAAACCTGTGGGACGTTTTCTTTTTTAGGCCCATCAGTCATGCCAATCTTTGAAAGAGCCTCAAAATATAATTATTTGGTTCCTTGACAGAAATTGAGTTAAAAAAAAGATACTACATTGTTAAAAAAAAAAAGTGAGTGGTTCCCTTAGGCAGGAACTGCATTCAAACACAACCTTCTCCAATTCTTGGGAACCAGTCCAGAACTGGAAAAATCACAACTTTCTAGTAAATAATATAAAAATACCCTGGCACAGAGTTATCACAAAACTAATGTAAAAACCCCAAAGTGTGGGCCTTACCAGATGCCACCCCGCGGGACTCCCCAATCTTTCTGCCTGCCAGCCCACAGTCCTGTAGAGTCTCCTGCAGGCCCTTGCATATATTTGCTGCAGAAAGTGGAGCTGGAGGAGCAAAAGATGTGACCCACCAGGCACATGCAATGTGTAAGCCGACGAGGTCATGCATGCGCAGATGTACATTTCAAAGCGTTGCTTCTGCGGTGAAAACTGAGGTTCCCCCATGATCCTGGACCCCCAACTATGCTAATCAGAGTCTGAAGACATGAGGGAGGAGAATAGTTGGAGAGCACACAAATATGTTTATTTCTGAAGCGCTCCCAAGCGCCATAAATGAGTAGGCCCCAGCAGCTGAGGCTGCTGGAAAATGTAGTTTACCTGCACTGTGGAGCTTGCATGTGCCTAGGGGGCCACAGAAATGGAAGATGCGATGGCTGAACAGCTGCAACCACTCCCACAAATGTGTAGTCATTAGAAAAGGCACAGAATGGGCTACCAAACCCAATAAACATTCAAATGCAACTCCAAATGATTTGGCTGCAAGAGACTCTCAAAGTAAGGATTTCAATAAACTGTTTTGCCAGCAGCCATCTTAAAATAGACCTTGTGACCAGTTCTAACCAACCAGATCTCGCAGAAGCTTTTGAGGACTGAGAAATGGCTTCTGGGAGAGGAGTGTGCACAATCTGCTCGCCCTATGAACAACCAATCAGGCGCACAGAATCAGTACGGACAGCCCAATCAGCCACTCAGTGGCTGCCAATTGTTCTGAGGGAGGAAAAAGAATACTGCAGCTTGAGGCTGTGCTCCTCAAGTGTTTTGAAGTGAGAGACTGTTCTGTGACAGTTGGAGGACAGCCATCAAGCCTGTCAGAGGGGCTCCTGGCTGCTCTACAGCCTTGTGAAATGATTTTCTGAAGAAGAAGAAGAGGTTTTTCCAGCCTTGAAGAAAATAATCAGCCTGCCTGTTGCAGTTTTGACATGTTTTATCACAGAAAACCTGTCAAGTGAATTGAATCTAAGCAGATTCTAACCAGAAAGCTCTCTAGAACTGATTGTTTCCTGAGGGGATCACCCTGCCTTGGTGTCTTCTGGCCTTGAAGATCATCTTAAAAATTATTCTGCCTGCCAGCAGAAGTATCCAGGTGACTTTTAATTCAATCTAAAGCTTGAGACTGTTTTCCCTGTGGGGGATACCCTACCTTGTCAGCCCTTTGGCTGCTGCTACTGGCCAGCAGGGTGACTGCAGTACAGAGCCAGCCGGGTGATTAAAGTTACCTGTCACCCCCCCATCCTGGGGACTATCGGAGAGAAGAAGATACAGGCCTGTCAAGTGAACACTGTTTACAAAGGCCGTCTTGGTGAAGTTTGGCAAGGTGAAGACCGGCATCCTTCCTCCCATGCAACCCCCTGTTGTGGTTTCTGCTCTCTGCATCCTGCTGCCTGCTGATGTGGTGCACCACCAACCATCACTGAACCCCACGGCGCTAAAAAAGGAACCAATACCAGCAAAGTCTCAGCTCCAACCTGTCTGCATCAGCCTAAGTGTTCAACAAACAATGAGTAAACAGGGTTGCCCTGCAAATATTTACGGGAACTGTGCAACTGGAAGTGCAAGTTTTAGCTACAGTTACAGCATCTTACTTATTAAAGTTTAAGTGCACCAACGCTAGCCAACTCGTGGCAACCACAGGCCTGCATCAGTCTGGGGTACTTCAGCATAGAACTAGGGGGTCTAGTACCAGACGGGAGGGGGTGTGTTATTGCTGCGGGTGGGAGGTGGGGAAATTGGTTTCTTTCTTATATGCTCAATGTTTTAAACGTTTTACTGTTTTACCTGCTGTTGCATTGATTTCTGCCAAAGCCATTCAAAACCAAACCTGTGTACCTCCCTGGTCCAGGTATCCCCTCCCTATTCCTACTCTATCCTGATAAATAAATCTGTATTTATTATTTATTCTTCACCACTGTGACTATGAGCATATTATTAGAGAGTTCCTTAAAGTGCATGTTAGTTATTGAAGTGCAAGGTAAAGTGAATTTCTGTGTGTGGGGTGTCGTTTGGAAAGGGAGGTGGGTAGGTATAGCATCCCAGGGGGTTGTACCCAATTTACCATTCTGGCCCACAAGACCTTACTGTGGGTGGCGGCAGCGCATTATTTATGCAATCTTTTGGAAACGAACTCCCAGAAAATACCATACAGGGCCCAGGCCCCTCAGTCTTGACTGTGAACGTAAGGCAGGGGTAGTAGCCCTCAGTTAGACCACGGTGCCGGGGTTACACTAACTAAAAAATTTTTTAAAGAAACACTTAACAAGTAAAACTGGACCAGAAGTCTGGATATGTCTTCAGGGTGACTGCTGTCTTCAAGTGGAGAAACAAATCTGGCAGTAAGCCAGTAGAGAAAGCCTGACCACAGTGCAGTGTTTGAATAGTGTTCTGTATTCCAATCATTTGCATATATTCTGTCAGTAGGGTATCACTCTCTAGTGGGATGATGCTATTTGTACTAGGCATACTGTACCATCAGACAATGCCCCAGATCACGTTTTAGGCCAGGAAGTAAAAACCTCCTACTATTCCAAAAATGGTAATATTTTGGTATGTCAGGTAGTATGTTGCAACGCCGTCACTGTTATCTAGATATTTTCCCTGCTGGTTTTGTGTGAGCACCACACACTGACCCCCTCTGTCCTGACATCAAGGCAAATCAATATTTGACTACAGGCAGAACAGCTCAGCTGAGATATACAATCCCATCCGCAGTGCACCCTGGCTTCTATCTAATGTTACTGCAGCACAAGGATGCAGGGCTTGAATTTTACATTTATTTGGCATTCTAAGCCCACAAAAACCTTGTTCGTACAATGCTGATTTCTAGTTGCAGGTATTCCATTTTGAACATACTTATCATAGTATGTAAAAGCACAAAAGCAGACAAACTGTATTCAGCTTGAGATTAACAGGGAGAAGTGCATACAGCCTTCAAGTTCAACATGGGGGAATGCTTCTAAGTCACAGACACCCACCTAACTCTCCATGCTGGGGGAAGCCCACATCACCTTTGTAAAAGGTGCAAGGATGTGCACAAGCTGTCTGTAAACACAGAAACATAGACTTTGACGACAGATAAAGACCGCTTGGCCCACCCAGTCTGCCCATTTCCCTACCTACTGGATAAGCTGCAGATCCTAGTTTTACCAACAGCCAACTTCCTCCTACCTCCCACTAGAATTGCTTTATGTCTGTCCCATACATTCTCAAATTCCCCCACTGTTTTTGACCCCACGACCTCCTCAGGAAGGTTGCTCTAGGCATCCGCTACCCTTTCTGTGAAAAAATACTTTCTCACTTGCCCCTGAGTCGGCCCCCCCCCATCATCAAATTGTGTCCCCTTGTTCTTGCACATCTCTTTTTCTGAAAGATGCTATCCTCTTGGACTTTGTTGATTCCCTTTAAGTACTTTAAAATTTCTATCATGTCCTCCCCTCTCCCTCCTTTCCTCGTGGGTATACATATTAAGCACTTTTAGACTCTCTTCATATGGCTTCTGGTGCAGACTCTGCACCATTTTAGTTGCCCTCCTCTGGACTGCCTCCATCCTGTCTATGTCCTTGCAGAGATGGGGTCTCCAGAACTGCACACAGTACTCCAGATGGGGTCTCACCAACTGTCTGTACAGAGGAATAACAACTTCCTGTTTTCTACTGGTGATGCCTTTCACTATGCATCCCAGTATCCCCTGACCCTCCTTACTGCCTTCTCACATTGCTTGCCTACCTTTAGGTAATCTGATATGACTACCCCAGGTCCCTTTCCACTTTTGTTGTCGTTAATACCAACCCCCCACAATGTGTACTCTTCCCTTGGGTTTTTGTTTCCCAGGTGCATTACTTTGCACTTCTTTGCATTTAATCAAAGCTGCCATACTTTTGACCATTTCTCCAACCTTGCCAAGTCCCTTCTCATCCTTTCCACCCCCCTTGTGTATCAACCCTGTTGCAGATCTTTATGTCATTTGCAAAGAGGCACACTTTTCCTTCCAGTCCCTCCACAATATCACCTATAAAGACATTAAAGAGGACAGGTCCCAGTACTGAACCCTGTGGTACCCCGCTAGTAACCCACTTTCTTCAGAGTGGACTCTGTTTACTATTACCCTCTGCGTCCTGTTGTCCAGCCAATTTTTTTACCTAGGTTACCACCCACTCCCAGGCTGGATAACTTGTATATTAATCTTTTGTGTGGGACTGTGTCAAATGCCTTGCTAAAGTCTAAGTAGGCCACGTCCACAGCCCCTCCCTGGTCTACTACTTTGGTCACCTAGTCAAAGAAATCTATCAGATTCGTCTGGCATGACCTTCCCGCTGTGAATCCATGCTGCCTTGGGTTCTGTGCCTGGCTGGCCTCTAGGTACTTAACAATTCTTTCTTTCTTTCAGAAGTGATTCCATCATTTTTCCTACCACTGAGGTCTTTCCTGCCTCTGCCTTGCTCCCAGTTTTGTGAAAGGGAATCACATCCACCCTCCTCCAATCCTCAGGTACCACACCATCCTCTCATGATTTGTTAAAAAGGGTAGTCAGTGGTGTTACTAGTTCTACCCTTAGTTCTTTTAGAATTCTGGGGTGAATCCTATCAGGCCCCATTGCTTTGTCCACCTTCAGTTTTAGGAGTTCTTTCAGGACCCATTCTTCTGTGAATGGACTGGTATTGAGCCCCCAATCCACTGTGCTTCTGGTATTTGGTTTCGGCACCTCCCCCTCCACTTCTTTTGTGAATACTGAGCAGACGTATTCGTTTAGTATCTGTGCTTTGTCACCCTCTACCCACCTCCCTCCCCTTTATTAAGCCTCACTATCCCCCCGATCTTTCTTCACTCCTTACTGTACCTATACAGGTTTTATCACACTTCTTAACTGAGTTGGCTATTTTTTCCCCAGTTTGGGCCTTTGCTATTCTGACTGCCTTCCCCTGCTTGTAATCCAGCACTGGTCTATAAGGTTAATCAACCTGCTGCAGCAAGCCAAATAAAATACACCAGATCATATGTTTGAACTGAACTTTGTGTTTCTGGGTTCCTTGCCTGGCTTACATATAACAGACCACCTACAATAAACTACTTTGAATGCCACATGCTGACACAACAAGTCTCTGCCAACAAGCCAATGTGTTCATATTCAGTGGGAGGGCTACACAATATGCTGGTATGCTTGGGACTCAGGGACAAGTAAGGGAAGACTGTGCATGAGCACCAAGGGATTGGACAGTTTGCCCTGCTATAATCAGCTACTGCCTACCTCTGCTCCTACTGCTAGATTGGGATGACGTGAAAAGACGTCCAATGTCTGATGCTCACTGGAGCTACACTAGTCCTGTTCACTTCCCAGTGGTTGACAAGAAAAAAATTACTCACCACAGTAATCTTTTTTCTTCCAGGGGATCACACAATATGATTAAACTAATGCAATCAGCCTTTAGTGTTGAACTGCCATGGGGAGATAGAATTTATGCAAATGATGGAACTCTCATTGGCTTGTGCCAATTTCAAACTGCTGCCCCTAGTAAGTGATGCACTCTGAAATGCTTCAGATTTATTACGCAGCCTAACAGGGTTAAGACCCTCTAACTAACTCACTATGTAGATTAAGCCCCCCTTAAAGAGCTAGTGTACTGCCTAAAACTAATATTAGATTTTAAAAGCAGCCAGCCATTACCTTTTATATCTGAGGTACTTTTTTCCCCCTTTGTTTACTTAGAACATTGTTTACCCAATGTTAGTAGGTGTGACATGTGGAACAGCTCTTAGCCTTGCAGCTGACATATAGTACAGTTACACAAGAGCTTACCATAACAGTAGATCTTCAAGAAGAGCTCTTGCAGCAGGCTACACCATAAGGACTATGCTGCCAGGCACTAGGACCCCATGGAAAAATTTTGAGAAAATGGAGATACGAGGAGGTTTGAATGTTCCCAAACAGAAGAAGTAAAAAGACCAGGGGGAAGGAGGGAGGGAAAGCAGCACTTGCTGCAAGAACTCTTCTCAAAGATCTACTGTTACGGTAAGTTCTTACATAATTGCACTATCTTACTTTGAGTTGGAGCTCTTGCAGTAGGCTAAGCCATAAGGACTGAGTACCAAGCAGTACAGAGTAGACCCAGGTTGGAAGGGAGGTGGAAACTAATGTCAGTGGCCAGGAGCATTCATGAGAGGAGTCCTTGAAGGATGGCTAGGCTGAAGCCCACTCTCCACCGAGAGGCAATGTCCAGGCTGTGGTGCTTTATGAAGGTAGGCACTGAGCTCCAAGTAGCGGCAGCTCAAATGTCTGCTGCAGAGACATTCCTTGGGGATGTGAAGCAGCAACCCAGTGGTGGAGTGACCCTTAACCAAGCCAAGTAAGGGTTTGTCATACTTGTTGTAACAGAAAGTGATGCAGTTCACTGCCCATTTGGATAGCATCTGCTCAGCCACTGGTGCCCCAATGGATTTTGAGGTGAAGGAAACAAACAATTGGTCTGATTTCTGGGTAGATCAGGTGGGATCAACATAATAACGAAGCACCCTATGGACATCCAGAGTATGCAGAAGGGCCTCCACCCTGATTAGAATACTCTGGGTAATACACAAGCAAGTGGATGTCCTGATTGAGGGTACACTCGGACACCACTTTGGGAAGAAACTTAGTACTGGCTCTCAAAGACACCCTGTCCTTGTGAAAAAACAAATTAGGCTCTTTACACATCAGAGCCTGAAGCTCGTAAATCCTCCAGGCAGAAGTAACGGCAAATAAAAATAATGCTTTCCACGACAGAAAGTGAAGCTCGCAGTCCACAGCTGGCTCAAAGGGAGACAAGGTAAGCTTCTCTAACAAAAACAAAAGATCCCATGGGGGAATAGGGTCCATAATGGGAGGTTTCAGATGCAACATGCCACACAGAAAGGTGCGGAGCGGGTCCATTTGGGCAATGTACCCACCACAGGTGCATGATAGGCTGAAATTGCTGAAAGGTGCACCCTGATGGAGGAATAGCGGAGTCCAGAATCTGAAAGGGAAAGGAGGTATTCCAGGACAGAGTTCACCAGGCAGGTGAATGGGTTCAGGCCACGGGCAGAAGCCCATAAACAGAAATGCTTCCATTTCGTGGTATAAGTAGCCCTGGTGGAAGGTTTTCAAGGTGCAACCAAGACCTCAGCAATCCTAGGGGAAACCCCAAAGTGGGCCGTGGCTATGTCCCCATGAGCCAGGCAAGCAAGTGTAGAGATCTGTGATCCAGATGGATCAAAGTGCCCCGACAAGAGAGGGTAGGAATGGGTCCCCCCTTGTTTGTTAATGTAAAAGACCACAGACATATTGTCCATCTGAATCAACAGGGGGCCGGGAAGAAGGTCCACCTGGAACACCTGTAGAGCACAGAGAATCGCTCTCATCTCTAAGACGTTGATATGAAGGCTTGCCCTGAGTTTGCCGATCCTGGAAATGGGCTTCCCATCCTAGACTCAATGCATCTGTCACTAGGATCTGTTGCGGGGAATCCTTCTGAAAGGAAACTCCCAGCTCCAAGGTGGGAGGAGTCAGCCACCACAATAGGGTCTGAGCCACTGCTCTGGAGATCTGGACGGGCTGATCGAGATTGTCTTACTGTTGATCCCACTGCACTCTGAGAGTCCATTGGGGAACTCTCACGTAGAGTCGAGTTGATGGGACCTTCACTATGGCAGCTACCATATGATCGAGTAGCTGAAGCAGTGTCCAGGCTGGGACCTGGCAGGAAAAGGAAATCCTCTGAGCTAGGGCCCAAAGCAGAAAGCCTTGTCGGGAGGGAGGAATGTCTTTCCCTGTGCAGTGTCCAATATGGCCCCGATATATTGCAGTCATTGGCTGGGCCAAGGGAATGGGTTTTGGGATGTTCAGTGTGATTCCCAGATCTCCAAACAACTGGAAGGTATCCGACAGGGAGGACAACAGCTAATCTCGGGTGAGAGCTGCCAGAAGCCAGTCTTCTAGGTAGGGATAGACATAATGGCCCTGCCTTCTGAGAGCCACAGCCACCACTGCAAGGCACTTTGTGAAAACACGCAGTGCCAAAGAAAGGCTGGACAAGGTCCGAAACTGGAAGTGGTTCCTCTAAAAGGAAAACTGCAGAAATCTCCTGTGGGCTGGAAGCACCAAGATGTGGAGGTAGGCATCCTGCAAATCAAGGGAGCAAAGACAGCCTCCTTGATGAAGTGTAGGGATGAGGCCCAGCAGGGTCACCATCCTGAACCTCTTGTACTCAATGTAGTTGTTGACTAGGCTTAAGGTCTAGGACAGGGCGCAGATATGAAAATTACGTACCTACCATATTTCTTGATCTTCCTGTGTATCTTCACCATTCATCACTGGTGGGTGATTGTCCGGAGACAAGCACCCCACAGGAGCTTTTTTTTGGGGGGAGGGAGGAGCCAGTCAAGGCCGACGCACTGCGTGGTTCTCACGAGTTGGCCAGTAACGGTCATTGGCTCCTCCTCCTCTACCTCAGTTCTGCATGCTGGAGAGACAGAGGAAGAAAGAGGATAGAGAAAATGAGGGTGAGGCAAGGGAGCCCAAGGGACAGTAAAAGGAAAGGATATAAACTGAAATAGGAATAGGCTGACCAAAGGACAAAGGAGGAGCTGGTAGGGAATGGCCTGAAAAGCCCCAGTCCCTGGACAGCCAGTAAGGGCAGGAAAGGAAAAGAGAAGAGTGAGACAGGAAGAAAGAGAAAACAAGAGGAGAGGTAGAGAGATGAGGGACCAACGTCCACACAGGATATTCAGAGCTTGCAGCAAGCAGTGCCTCCAGAGAGGCAACAGCCCACCACCTGGGCAGTTTCCAAGGCAGAAATCTGCATTATTGAATCCTGTAGGAGATGAAGAAGGTCCCTCCCTCCAACCGCCAACCCATAAGGGTGGAAACCACCTATCGGTGAGGATTCCCCATCCCTCCTGGATGATGAGGAGACATTGAGTTAATCAAGTCACAGCTGGCATGTTAAGTCTAGGCTGCTTGTTGAATATACTGTTTGCGTAGTAGATATGATAGCTCATATGCCTCTTATTATCATTGTTTATTCCTTCATGACAGGTCTTTTGGTAATTTATTCTTATATTTGAAATTAATTTCATTGTTATTGTTCCTTTCAGGCCTTAGAGGGAAGGCTTGTGGGTGCCTCATCATGAACTAATGGAACTACATGATCTAAATACCTTTTTTAAAAATGTATAATGTCCCAAGTTAGAGTATATATTAAATATGTACAAACATAGTTTTTTAGATGTATGGTGTTATGGATGTTGTTATAAATACGGCTTTTATATATGTTAAATATTTAGAGGTGGACACAGTGCATTACTGAGTATGCAAAAATTCATTGCACATAATTATGTTTTTATGTATTTTGCACTGTCACTTTAAGAAAATGCTTCATATAAGGAGCTGACAGACTAATGTTTATACCGCCCCCTGATGACATGCTAGCAGGCACGAAACCGGTCGGGGACTCTTTGTCAGCATATGGTGCTTGGAGTTGGGCGGCACTTTGATTTTTAATTTAATAAAAAACTGATACCCTGCAGTGGTGGGTGCAATTTATTGATTTCTGAATTTAATAATTCTACTCGCACCACCGGAGCAGCGGAGCTGTCTTTACCTTTTTCCATAACACAATGAACCCTATTTGCTAAAATGTGTACTTGGATATTATGTGTGTGTATGTGTGTATATATATATATATATATATATATATATATATATATATAAATATTCATAGATATATACCCTTTTCTGGTAGCACAGCATGCGGGAGTGCAGAGGCTAAAATTCTGGAAGGGGAGGCAGGGTGGGAAGTTATGAATACCTGAGTATCACAGAGAAGAAGAAGAAAGATTACTATGGTAAGTAATTTTTTCTTCTAACCCCTGTAATACTCAGGTATTCATACCTTTCTGCACACTACAAAGCAGTACCACTGGAGGTGGGCACAGAATTTTATTTTGGAAACAGACTTTGCAGGACTGCTGTGCCAAACGTAGCATCACTCCTGGATTGAACATCCAGGTTGTAGTGCTTCGTAAAGGTGTGTACTGTCTTCCAGATAGCTGCTTTACAGATATCAACCAGTGGAATATCTCTGGCAGCTGCTAAGGTAGCAGTTGTCCCTCTCGTGGAGTGGGCCCTCAATCCTGTTGAGGGCTCCCTACCAGCTTTAGTGTAGCAGAATTGAATACACTGAACTATCAATCGAGAAATGGACCTTTCTACACTGGATTACCCTTTCCACATCCCCATAAGTCAGAAACAGCTGTTTTCTGTTCTGCCTATGGTCCTTAGTGGCTGTCATGTAGTAGCTAAGAGTTCTCTTGACATCCAGACTGTGAAGTCTTCTTTCACCAGAAGTGGACTGCTCAGTGAAAAAGACAGGTAGGGTAATGGATTGGTTAAGGTGGAAATCAGAAACCACCTTGAGGAGAAATTTTCTGTTTGTCCTCAGGACTACCTTATTGCTATGAAATGAGATGTAGCCCTGTTCAACACAGAGAGCCTGAAGCTCACTGATTCTTCTTGCAGAAGTTATTGCCACTAAGAAGACTGTTTTCCATGTGACATATTTTAGGTGAGCTGAAGACATGGGCTCAAATAGAGGCCCCAGGAGCTTAGCTTTAGACACGTTGAGGTCCCATGCAGGCACCGGTTCCCTGTGAAGGGGATGTAAATGGGCCAGACCCTTAAAGAACCTCCTAAAGATAGATTCTGAGGCCATTGTTACCTTTGCTCCAGCAGAGATGTCAGCAGACACTGCAGCCAGGTGAACCTTCAAGGTGCTGGGCTGCAGTCCCAGAGAATGTAAATGACAGAGGTAGTCGAGAACAGCTGATACCCCAGCCTGTACTGGCGCCAAGTCTCTAGATGAACACCAGATTGAAAACCTTTTCCATTTTGAAGAATAGGTCTTCTTAATGGAGGGTTGCCTGTACCCTCTCAGAATGTCTAACACTGTTTCAAAGAGGTGTAAATTAGCATATTCTAGGTCCTCAAGAGCCAAGCTTTGAGATTGAGAGACCTGAGGTTCAGGTACAGCAGGATTCCCTGGTTGGAGGTTAACAGATTGTGCCTCTGAGGGAAGTGTATTGGTTTGGCTACAGACATGGAGTGCAGAAGAGAGTATCATGGCTGCCTGGGCCAATCTTGAGCTATCAAGATTAGAGATGCTGAGTGGGATCTGAGCTTAAGCAGTATCCTGAATACCAGGGGAAAGGAAGGAAAAGCATACAGGTGCCTCCCTGACAAATCCAGGGTCAGGACATCCAGAGGTAGTGTACTCTTATCTGGTGGTCTGCAGCAATACTGTAGCAGGTGGTGGTTCTGGTGGGATGCGAACAAGTCTATCTCTGGAGTGCCCCACCTCTTGAAGATCACCTGCACCACTTGCCTGTTCAGGGTCCATTCGTGATGGGCCTGGTTGATTCGACTTAAGGCATCTGCCAGGATATTGTCTTTTCCTGGCAGATGGATTGCCTGCAGGGATACTCCCAAAGAGTAAGCCAAGGTCCAGATTTTCTGGGCTTCTGCGCAGAGAAGATCTGATCTGGTGCCTCCCTGCTTGTTTATGTGGTGCACTGTGGTGGTGTTATTATCTGTTCTGACTTGCACCACCTTCCCTGTCACCAGTGCTGAAAAAGCTTTTAGTGCCAGAAACACAGCTCTGAGTTCTAGCAAGTTTATGTGCTGAAGGGACGCTGCAGCTGACCAGGTGCCCTAGATCGTGTGATCCCCTAGATGGGCACCCCAACCCAGGTGGGATGCATCTGTTGTGAGAACAACTGAAGGAGACTCTCTCTGAAAAAAACCTCGTCTCTTAGCTTGGATTCCTCCTTCCACCACTAAAGTGCTTGTAACAAAGTCCTTGTTACTGGAATGGGCTTTGAGAGGGGGTCCTTTCTTTGACTCCAGTGAGCCCTGAGGTGGAACTGGATATCTCTCATTTGGAACCTGGAGCCCAAGACTGTGCCTATGGCTGCAGCCATATGGCCTAGTAGCTGCAGAAACTGCCTTGCAGTTTTGTGTTTGTGCAAGCTGAATGAATTTGCAATCAGCGGGAGATTTCTGACTGTTCAGAGGCAGGTAGGCCCTGCCTTGCAGGGTATTGATCTCTGCCCCTATGAACTGCAGGATTTGTGCAAGAATGAGGACTGATTTTTTTTGATTGATCAGGAACCCTAAAGACTCCAGGAGCCCTTGGGTGATCTGTAGATACTGTTTGACTTGGTCTAGTAATTTCCCTACCACCAGCCAGTCGTCTAGATATGGGAATACTGTGACCCCTTGCCTTCGAAGGTGTGCCACAACTGCTGACAGGCACTTTGTGAACACCCTTGGGGCTGAAGAAAGGCCAGAAGGCAGGGTTGAAAACTGGTAGTGGCCTGAAGGAAGTCTAAACCAGAGATATATTCTGTAGGACTCTCTTATGGGGGATGTGGAAATAGGCATCTTTTAAGTCCAGTGATGCCAACCAATCTCTTTTTTGGAGTGTTGGCAGAATCAGTGCCAAAGTTACCATCTTGAACTTTGTTTTTTTCAGATGCTTGTTTAGAGCTCTGAGGTCCAATGTAGGCTGCCACTCCCCACTTTTCTTTGTGGCGAGAAAGTACCTGGAATAAAAATGCCTTCCTCTTGGGGGGGAGGGTTGAGACAGGTTCTGCTGCCTTTAGCAGTAGCAGGTTTCAAACCTCTGCCTCCAGCAGTTTATTTTCTGCAAAGGAGGGTGAACTGAAAACCCTGGTTTTTTGAGGAGGAAAGGATTTGAAGTCCAGAGACAGACCTTGAAGCACCACCTCCAGGACCCACTTGTCTGTGGTGATGTTTAACCAAGCCTGGAGGAAGTCTGCCTCTGACAGGGGGGAGGAGGCGGCCTGTGCCTCAGGGTGTCTGCTTTGCTTGGGGTTGAGGCTGGGCCTGTGACCCTCATCTAGAACCCCTTCTGCCCCTGCTTCTGAAGTACCACTGTTGTGGCTACTGCTGGTACTGGGGAGTGGCCACTGGTTGGAAAAAGGGCCTGGTGTGGAAGGACCTGCCCCAGCCCCGCCTTCTATAAGGCCTGGTGGATGGTAAAGTCTTCTCTTTATTACAGTTGCATCTATATGTGGCCTTGTACTCATCCAGCTTTTTCATATAGGCCACTGTTGATTCCCCGAATAGAGCATTTCCCTCTAGAGGGAAATCAAGAGCCTTTGACTGGGTATCTTTTTTTTTTTATTTTTATTTAGTTGTTTAACCAGGAGTAGCAAACTAAGCTGAAAGCTTTTTCACAGGAGCGACCTGGGAGCACAGGGAAGTTAAGTGACTTGCTCAGGGTTACACAGTATGCAAGTGGAAGCTGTAGGATTCAAACCCAGGTCTGGTCTGCTGGATGTCACCAGATTTGCAGCTTAGAGCCTTAAACCACTGTACTATACTGCCTCTTGAGTGAGATTTGTGGCCCTGAGCCAGACAAATCTCCTCTGAGCATCTGTGTTTGCTGTCCATCTAGCTGCAGTGACATTTGTATCAGCAGCCATTTGGAATTGGTATTTAGCCACCTCTAGCCCAAATCTAGCAGTTTCAGCTAGATCATCAGACAGGGGTGAGGAGGCTTTCTGAGACACGGCCAAAACTGACTGCCACAGGGACTTCTGATACTGGGCAGTGTAGGCCTGAATATTTGCCTATCTTATGGCTAAAGAAGCTGACAGGTACCCCTTCTTAGTCATACGGTTCATCTTCCTAGAGTCCTCGTCTGGTGGGTGAGAAGCCAGAGGGACTCTAGCCTTATCACAGGCAGCTTGCTGAATAACCCCTTGATGATCTGGGTGGGAAAAAAGGAATCCAGCCCCTTCCCTCTCCATCTGATATTTTTTTTATCCATCCTCTTGTCCAGAGGGGGGACAGTATTAGGGGTTTGAAGCAGTTTAAGAGCATCTTCTTTGAAAAATGTGTTTACAGGAAGAAGGACAGCTCTGGTGGGAGTTAACCCCATCATTTCCAAATACTCCACCTCCTCTTCATCCACAATCTCCTCCCTTGTGGTGATGTCCAGAGCATCTGCCATTTTTCTCACAAAAGTGAAATGTGAGGCGTAATCTTCAGATGTTCTGGGAGGAGAGCCAAATTCCTGCTCAGGGGATACCTCAGGTTCAATGGGTTCCCCTTCCTCCTCCTCACACTCACTGTATTCTTCCTCTTTAGTAAAGGAAGATTTGCCTGTGCTGCCAGGCTGTCCTACAGGGCTTGGGCCAGGTGGCCGCTGATCAGAAGGCACTAAGCCTTGTAATGCTCAATTACCCTAAAAGCCTGGGCAATTTCTTGAGGAGACAGCATAGTGGAGGCAGGCACAGACGTCCCCCTTTTAGGAGTTGGGGGTTCTGTGTGTTTTAATTTCATTGATTTTTTTGAGGGAACCAGGGACTCAGCTGGTTCAGAAGTCCTCTTGGTGCCTTTGTCACCTGTCTCAGGGCTAGAGGCAACAGTAGTTGTGGTTTCACCCACATTAACAAGGGGTATCTTCTGGTCAGAGCCAGAGGGACCACTGGGAGGAGAAAGTTTATTTTTCAGCCTTTCTAGGCATTTTTCTATAGTTTTCTCTGGGAATGTTTTACAAATATCACATTCCTCTTTCAGATGCTCATATCCAAGGCAAGCCACACACAAACTGTGTTTATCTGCCTTGGCAAAAACTTCCCCACATTGTATACAATTTTTAAAACCGGGTTCACTGGTCTTTTTCTTTGGTTTTTCTCACATTACACCGATAAAGAAGAAAACTGCTAAGTCAGATGAATTTTTAAAATAAAAAGTTGCGGTCAGTTCCAGAACCAATAGGAATTGGAGGAACTGAACCGATGGAAAAAGGATGAACCAAGATTAGCGGTTCAGTAACCGATATAAACGGTTACAAAAACAAGTGTTTTAAAACTAAAAACCTAATGTTTTTTTTTTTAGTCAGAATACCCAGACTAACTAAAAACTAGCCCGGTTCACTCCCGGTTATACCGAACTGAGAGGAACCGGGAAAAGCTAAGTAAACAACACTAAACTAAATTTAAATAACAATAAACAATACGTATAAGGCAGCAAATGAAAATAAAACATACTTTTAGTATTTTTATAAGTTTCTTCACGTCAAAATAGAAAGTTGAAACGCGACACTCCAAGCGACCAGACTTTTCGGTGGAGAGTGAAATCTGAGGAGTGTACAACACTGGCAGTTAGCATAGGGCAGCATTTGAAAAGTTATCATGTGCAGAGTTCCATCATTTGCATGTGTTCTATTCTCTCCAGGCAGTCCTACCTAGAAGGCTTACTGCAGAAAGTTATGAATACCTGAGTATTACTGGGGTTAGAAAGTATCATCCGCACAGAGGAGAAAACTCTCTGCCCCAGATGATCGAACTCCACAGAGTCAGGATCCAGGGGTCAGTTGCAGACCAGATGTCTATGCCCGGTTCGGGTGTCTGGACACGTCAATCCCAAAATGGGAAGAGGCAGCGAGCCTGGCGACCCCTGGGGTGTGCAGTACCACCACTGGCAGTCCACAGGAGCTGGAACTGTGGCAAATGGAAGCTGCCAGGTGCTGTACGATGCCTCCTGGAAGGGAAAATGGCCAGTAGGGGACCACCAAATGTTGTGCCCTGAACTTGCCCAAGAAGGTTGCGTCGAAAGCTCTGTATTGTGAAGGGCCAAATAGAAGATATGCAAGTCCCTGACCAGCCTCACCAGGCAGCGCTGATACCTGGCCTGATCAGCATCAGAGGATATGTGGACAGATGACTCCTCTTCCTCAGGGGAGGAAGACAAGGAGGCTGAGGAACTTGCAGAGGGGGAACTAGTCAAAAGACCTGTTCATCCATGGCCCAAATGTACTGGGGAAGTCCACAGTCCGGGATCTGAACTGTTCCCAGGTCAACAGCCCGGAAGGACCAACTTGGCCTGGGAGAGGAGGAGCTGGATGCAAAGGCATGGTAGAACCTGCCACCATACATAACGTGCCTCTGCCAGGGCTAGAAGACCCAACAGATGATCCAGGCATAACAGGGAATCTGCAAGTCTGCAATGTCACCATCCTATTGAGAAAAGTAAAGCGATCAGGACTGTGCCCTATAGGAGAAGCTTCCCAATGAGGGGACTGGGGCCACATGGATCCAAAAGAGTGGTCTCCAGCCCCACCCAATGAGGATTCCCTCAAAGGAGATGAGGGAGAGGACCTGGGCTGAGCACTGCAGCTCCTTCCCAGGCCCCAGAGGGGTGCCACTGCCCCTTGCCCCATCCCCTCAACCCACCAACTCAGAGGAAGACCTCTTTCTCATATCTTGTGCCTAAGAACCCCCAACTCCACAGACTCCCCGAGGAGAGTCACAGAGGAGGAGGATTCAGTCTTGACCTTGAGAGAGAGGGTGGCACTGGGGATGGCAGCCGACCCCTTCCCCAAAGCCTGGACCACTGCACCCATAGCAACAGGGCTGCCAGCCCACACTAGCCCCCCTGGACCACCACTGGCCCAAGGGTCAGTGTAGGCCACAGTCACCGGAGCTGCAGATGGCAGCACCTGGGGAGGCGCAAGAATGCTAGGCCGTGGAGAACCCTTCGACTCCGAGTAGTCAGGCCACCAGTCTGGATCAGCCTCTGAATCATCTTGCTCCAAAGAGAAGATGATCCAGAAGAGTTCTGGACCAGCAGCCACACCGGTTCTCCCACCGACGGCACTGTTCACAGCACTGCCCCAATCACCGGAGCCACAAACAGCTCTGGGATCTGAAGTGGCACAGACGGACAGTGCAGAGGAATGTCCTGCGCTGGGTCCTGCAGCCATGGGCCCCAACGGGGGAGCCTGCACCTCCGAAGAGATGACTGCCAGGGTGGTGCTCCAGACCTGGCCCTGAGTGGAGCCAGACCAGACCTCTAGCACCACAGTAAAGACCTCCTCTATGGCAAGGCTGGAAGAAGAGGAGACCTCCTCTTCACTGGGCCATATAGACCTGGGAAGAGGCCTGGAGGAAGGACCGAGGTAGTCCTACGCTTGGACCAAGGAGAGCGACACTGCCCCCTGAAAGTCAGTGGAGCCATGACGACCTTCAACACGTGGTGCTCCAGAACATAGCGATCCATAGAGAAGTAGGCATTGCAGGTGTCCATGTCATGCTGGAGTGCAAGTAGGAGAGACAAACATCTTGCTGGTCGGTAACAGAAATGCGTTGGCCGCAGGGACACCAACACATAACAGGCTGGCCTGTTTTAGACTTATGTTTCTTGTCCCACGGACTAGGCATGATGCAATGGTAATAAAACTTCAAAAACAGAAAAGACTCGATGCCGCTAATAAAAAGGAAAGATCTTACCGGTCAGTAATGGTGCCAAGTGGATAGCAGAACAAAGGCAGAGTTGAACGGTGGCAGGAATTGATGCGAGGCGTCGGGGAAATATATGGCTCCGAAGAGCAACTCTGAGGTCGACACCGGCGAACTAGGCCGCAATGATGCAGACGAAATAGCGAGCTGCAGATGAAGTGCTGTCTCTATGGCAGGAGAAGCAGAACTGAGGTGGAGGAGGAGCCAACGGCCATTACTGGCCAACACATGAGTGCCACATACTGCATTGGCCTCATGGGCAGCACCAACGGTGCCAGCTCCTCCCTCAAAACAAAATCTCCCACGGGGTGGTTGTCTCCGGCCAATCACCCACCAGTGATGAATGGTGAAGGCTGACACAGAGTGAAGATACCCCATCTTCTTGGGGTCCTAGAAGAAGTGGGAGTAGAGCCCCTTCACCACTGGAATGTCAGGACAGGTTTTATGGCCCGCTTATCCAGGAGGGTCTGGATTTTCTTGTGAATGAGGGTGGCGTGAGATGAGGAGTAGGAAGAGGGGACAGGAGGGTTGTCTGGAGAAATCTGAACTCCAGTGCATGTCCCTTCTCTATCATCTGAAGGACCCAGGCATCTGAAGTATTCTTGGTCCATCCCTCTAGACAGAGGAAGAAATAACCCCCTACCGCTTCCCCCAAGGACTCTGCTGGAGGGAGGGTCAGGGAAGGAGTCAGGCAGCAGCTCCAGGAGTGGGCGAGGAGACCTGGGAGGACTTAGCATTCCTAGGTCACATGGCTCCTGAGGGCTGAGAGGGGGCCTTACGTTTGAAGGGCCCTCTTACTTGCTGCCACTTGGACCGGTGACCCATGGGGTGATGAAAAGGCTTCCGTCTTGTGGGGTTTGGCTCCAATTTATACATCCGATATATGGACTGGACCACTTTGCCAGAGTCCTAAAGTCCTGTGATAATTTTCCCGGAGTCCTCTCTGAAGAGAACAAACCCCTGAAAAGGGGTATTCAGGATAGCCTCCTGGAGGTTCTGTTGGAAACCAGAAACCCTGAGCTATGAGTATCTTCTCAGGCAGACACCAGTGGCCGCAGCCCTAGCAGCGGTGTCCGCCATGTCATAGGAACACAAAAACAGGTTACTCATTTGTAACAATAGTTCAAGGATTGGTATATGATGTTCATCCACACTAACTGGCAGTGTCCTTTCCCTTTAAGATGTACCGGAAAGTCTTCAAGCTGGCTCCTCCCACCCACCCGGGCAGTAACTCCCTCGGATCTGCCCCATGACATCAGATCTTGTCTGCTGGAAGCAGAGTGTGTGCATCAAAGCTGGGGAGGTCAGGTGGGTCTGTGTGGATGAACATCATATACCATTCCTAGAACTACTGTTACAGGTGAGTAACCTGTTTTTCTAGGGACTTGTATATGATGTTCTATGCACACTAACTGGCAGACTCTTAACAGTTCTCCAGGAGGAGGGAGGCAGGGCACACACCCTCTATTTAGGAAACAGATTGGAGAACTGAGGTCCCAAAACCAGCATCCCAGTGTGACTCGAGAGCAATGTGGTAATGGGAAATTAAGGTGTGTGCTAACCTTCAGGTAGCAGCACTGCAGATTTCCTGGACATGGACGTCCCTGGAAGCAGCCACCAATGCAGTGGTATGGTGGGTGGAATAAGCCTTTATCCCTCCAGGAGGCTCCCTACCCACCAACCTATGGCAGAGATCAATGCAGAATGTGATCCACCTGCCAATCATCCACTTGGCTGCAGGTCTGCCAGGTGCAGCTTCAGTGTAGGTGACAAACAGCTGGTGAACCTCTCCCCAAATTCCAGCCATGTACTCTTTTTAATAAGCGAGCACTCGCCTCAGGTCCAGAGTATGGAGCCTGTGCTCGGCCTCCAAGATGTGACTGGTGAAGTACACTGTGAGATTAATCATCTGGTTAAGATGAAACTCTGATACAACCTTCGGGAGGAACTTTGGGTTGGGGTGCAGGACAACCCTGTCCATGTGGAAGAAGGAGACTCCACTGAAGACACCTGGAACTCCCCAATCCTTCTGGCTGATGTGATAGCCACCAAGAAGGTGGTCTTCTACAACATGTGAGACATCTCACACCTGTGCATCAGTTCAAATGGCTTGCCCATAAGCGTTGCCAAAACTAGCAACAAGCCCCACAGTTGTGGTGGTTCATGCACCGTAGGGGAAATGTGGTCAAGACCCTTGAAGAAGCACCAGACCACATCCTGTGCCACTGACTGCTGACCAGCGTGAGCCCAGTAAGCAGAGATGGCTGCCAGGTGCACCTTAAGGGTCATCAACCTAAGGTTCGACTGAGAGAGGGACCAAAGGTAATCAAGGATGCTAGCCACTGGACAGGACAAAAGGTCCAACCACTTGCCCTGACACCAAATGGAGAATCTCTTCCATTTGAAGGTGCAGCACTTCCTGTTCGACTCCTCCGAGATGCCTGCATGACAGTGAAGACATCTTCAGAAACTGAAGGCCTGGAACTCTAGCCGCTCAGGAACCAGTCCATCAGGTGCAGGGATTGAAGGTCCAGGTGGAGTACCTTTCCTTGACTGATGGAAAGCAGGTAGGGGAAGATGCCTCGGGAGCCTGCTGCTGAGGCTGAGGAGATCAGGGTACCATAATTGGCGTGGCCAGTCTAGAGCCACCAGGATCACCTGTGCCTTGTCACTTCTAGCCTTGAGAAGCACCTCATGGATCAAGGGAAGTGGAGGGAAGGCATAAAAGAGGCCCGGGGTCCAGGGCCTTGAGAAGGCATCTCCCTGCAGCATTCCCTGCTGAGAGTGGCAGGCACAAAACAGCTGCAGCTTTGTGTTCTTCCTGGAGGCAAACAGGTCCACTTGAGGGGTTCCCTACTGGGAGAACAGACTGTGAGATTCCTCACCCACCCGGCTGAAGGTGTTCACCAGCTGATTGGAGGCTCCTGCCACATGGATGGCAAGGAGATCTGCCTCCAGGCTGTGCACGAGGGTCCAGACATGGAGAGCTTCCTTGTGCAAAGGCAGCAAGTGTGTTCTGCTTTACTTGTTGAGGTAGTACATGCTCGTGGACTTGGACCACTGGACCCCGAATGTGTGGAGCGAATGCAGTCAGCGCAAGCTGAATTGCTCAGAGCTCCAGCAGGTTGATGTGGCATTGGAACTCCTCGGAGGTCCAGAGTCCATGGACTCTGTGTTCCCCCAGGTGGGCACCCCAGCCCGTAAGAGAGGCATGGGTCATTAGGATGACCGTCATCTCTGGGCAGACAAATGGGATCCCTTCCTGTAGATGTGCTGGGACCGGCCAGCAGTGGATGGTGTCCCACATCCACTGGGTCACCATGACCAGCTAGTCTAAGTGCCCATTGTGTTGAGACCACTGGCTGACCAGCTCCCACTGTAGGAAGCACATTCTCCAGCAGTCCCAATGGACCACACTGGTACGGGCCACCATGTAGCCCGGACGGCACAGGAAGTCCCAGGCAAGGCACAATTGCCCAACCCATCATGATCAGGCAAAGGAGGAGAAAGCCTCCACCCTGTCTGCCGGGAACTGGGCTCAGCAAGATGAAGTCAATCACATGCAAGGGCACAAGTTCCAACTTGGCCTCGTTGACCAGGAGGCCAAGTTTGATGCTGATCTGGAGGGCCAGGTCCCCGGACCATTCCACCTCCTACCTGGAGGGATCTGCTATCAGCCAGTCATCCAGGTAGGGATAAACTCGGACCCCTTGGCATCTCAGGTAAACTGCCACCACTGCTATGCACTTTGGTGAAGACCCTGGGTGCCAAGGAGAGGTCGAAGGGCATGTCCTGGAACTCATAGAGGGTTCCCTCAGCTCGAAAATGGAGGAAACTTTTGTGAGACAGACAGATCAGGATGTGAAAGAATGTGTCCTGAAGATCCAGGGAGCAAAACCACATTTTGCTCTAGAGATGGTATGATCTGAGAGAGTAACCATCCTGAAGTTGCGCGACCTGAGGAACTTGTTCAGGTCATGCAGATCTAGAATAGGGCACCAGCCCCCCATCCACTTTGGCACCAGGAAGTACTGGAGATAAACCCTGGGTGTTCTGGATGATCCACGACAGGAACCATGACTTCCTTGAGGGAAGCGGGACTATGTCATCTCTGACAGCTGACAGCATGTCTGTGGAAGCCAAATCCTCACATAGGGTGTGGGCTCAGCAAGGAGGGTACTGCTCAAACTCTAGAGGCAGATCATGACCCACCACTTCTAGAATCCACTTGTCCATGGTGACAGCAGACCAGGCAGAAAGGAAGTGGTGGAGTTGGCCCCCCAGGAGGCATGATAGGCATGAGGGAGGCACCCCTCATCCTGTCACTGGGCAGGCTTGGAGGAGGAGGAGGAGAGCCTGGCTGAGAGGCCACCGGAGCCTTTCCCTCCTGGCTTATGGACAGCCGAGGCCACTGACTTTGGCTAAGGTCACCAAGACTGAGCCTGCTGGCAAGCCTGTTGCTGGGCTGGCTTGGCCACAGGAGTGGAAGAGGACCAAAAGGGCTTCCATTTCTGATACTGCTTGGAGCCCTTGTAGTCCTTCTGGGCAGATATCACTGAGTCCAAGGTGGCATTGGACTTCTCGATGCATGTGAGGTGACCCTTGATCCTGGGTCTGAACAAGTCAGTGCCCAGGAAAGGGACATCTGCCAGCTTGTGTTGAGTGTTCACCATGAAGGTCGAGATCCTCCGCCAATTCTTGCGACGGATGGTCACTGAGGCCGCCATGGAGTGGGCACAGGAGTCCCCAATGTCCTTGGCAGTCTGGAGCTGTTTGGCCATAGCCTGGCCCTGGTCTTGGACCTGTTTGACCATGGTCTGAAGGTCCACAGGCAGATGAGGAAGCACTCTACCAGCAGGGCATGGGAGAAGTGGGCCATGAGGAGGGCCGAGCTTACCTGGTGGACGCCAAGCGAGAAGGCAGCATTGACCCTTTTAACCATGTGGTCCAAATTCTTGGATTCCTTATCAGGTGGCTGGTCTACATCCCTGGTGTAGCTGGAGCACCAGAACACAGAGTTAGCCACCAACCCCTCAGCTGAGTGCTCTGTGAATCCTGAAAGGGATCCGGTGGGCACCACATGCTTGCGGGCCATCCAGGCAGAAGGCATAAGGTAGGAAGCGGGGTGCTGCCAGAGTTCCAGGGCAGGGCCAAGAATGGCTTCTGCCACTGGGAAAGCCTCCATCGGAGAGCTTCCCCGGTCGTGGATCTCAGTCAATGGGTAACAAGCCCCTTTCTGGATGGGTTCCATTTTCATGCCCATCGACTCGGAGATCAAACAGAGGAGGCACGTGGAAGAGGATAGACTTTCATCTGTCAAGAGATTCCCCACGGTCAACCACTGGAGTCCCCACTGACCTTCCATGGATGGTCAGGGGTGACAATGACTGATAGCCGATGGGGAAGCCCCTTGGCCAGCCGAGACTCCTTAGTCAGAGCGCTGACTGTCAGCTGTTTGGGTGGCAGTTCCACCACAATCGGTGGAGAAGCTGGAGTCAGCCTTTCAGTCAACAGCCAAGTGATGGCTGGCACAGAAACTGGGGTCAGTTTGGTGCCAGTAAACACCAGCTGTTGCCACATCAAGTCCTCGTATCATCGACGTAACTTGTGCTGAAGCCTCTCCTCACCCGAGGACAAAGAATAGCAGTAGCGCCACTTCCCGTCGTGTGAAGAGTGGGAGCGCTGATGATGGTGGGACCAGCTTGACCCACAGGAAGAAGACTGAGACATTTGCCTCTGGGGAGACCGGTGGCAGGGCTCGGAGGGAGTCGGCAATTTCCAAGGCTCCTCCTGGTCAGGATCAGGAATCAGAGGCAGTGGGTCAGTGGACTGATCCATCCCTCCAATGGTCTGCCGGGGTCCTAGACAAGGAAGTACTAGCCTCTTCAGTCGACAACTGGTCAGTTACTTCTAGAAAAATCTTGGCTGGGGCTTTGACCAGTGTCTCAGCCGACAGACCCGATGGGATTACCATGGAGCCAGCGGCCAAGGCTTCGACTGAAGTCAAATCAAGAGAAGTACAGGAATTGGAGGCCCTCGACTGAAAGTGTTCCAGATCCCATGATCAACGATGGGTCTTTTCTTTTTTAGACTCTTTCTTAGATTTAGATTTTCCGGTGGGTCCCTGACCGAAGGTCAGCGGGGACTGGCACAATTCCTTGAAGAAGCCCATAAAAGTCGAGCACAGCTGAAGCGGCACAAAGGCAGAAGCCAAGGAGGAATGGGCGGTGGCCTGGGCCTCCTCCTCTTTGAAGGCTGCAAGCTGCTCAACGGACCCCATAGCCATGGAGACCACCCAATGGGCATCCTTGGATTTGACCGGTGGGTTCCATTGTGCTGGGTGGCCCAGTTTCAGGTGGGAGAGACGGTCCTCCAGGAAGACAGAATGAAACGAGTGGCAAAAGTCACAGGCCTGGTGATCGTGGTCCTGCCCCAGGCAGTAGACGCACATGGCATGCAGGTCAGTCCTGGACATCATCTGCCCACAAGGGCATTGGTGGAACCCAAGAGCAGACCTATAGTCCCTCGTGGTCACAATCAAAAATCCAATAGAAGATGAAACTCATAGGAGTTGGTTTGGAAGTAATTCTGAAGAATTTAAGCACCAGTGCCTACTCAACGTGGGAAGGGTAAGAAGGGAACCTGCTTCTTCCAGTGGAAAGGAAGATCTGGCATCATGGGGCAGAGCCAAGGGAGCTACCACCCAGGTGGGTGGGAGGAGCCAGCTTATAGACTTTCTGGCACATCTTAAAGGGAAAGGACACTGCCAGTTAGTGTGGATAGAACATCATATCCACGTCCCTAGGAAACATGTTTTCCTACATCCAGGCCAGACTGGAGGATATCGAATAGTTCTGTCTACTGGGAGGAATCTGGATGTTTTGGGGCCAACTCCAGGGCTTTCTGCCATAAGGACTTTTGATATTGCACCATATGCGCCAAGAAATTGAGCGATCGTATGGTGCAGGTGGTTTAGGAATAGATCTTTTTTTTTTTTCCGACTGTCTTTCACACCGGACACGGTCCAAGGAGCCTCTCTCAGGCATCCAACTTGAGTCCTGCCCCGCCTGAAGTCCACCCGTCCGTACCTTCCTCACCACCACCCTGCCAAGCAGCTGGCATCCCCAGCTTAACCCCTCCGGGGTGGGGCCGTCCCTCCTACCTTGAGTGGTCTTCAAACCATAGACTCCAGCTGCAGATGTGGGCCCTGGGTGAAGGATTCATGAAGGTCGGCTAGGTCGGACCCAGCAGTGGGCATGGGGGTTGGTGCCATCGCCTACCCCTAGGACTGGGTTTTTCCATGTTCTGTCCCTTTCCCCCCATGCGTGGGTATGCTCTGACACTTCTGGCGCACAGCAACCCTACCTGCATCGGCCACACTAGTTTGTGCCTGCCTGGCTTGCTGCAGTACCCCTGGTCTCCACCAGGGTTCTCTGGCTCACCGGGCCATCCCATCCCCTCGATCCGGGGAGGAGAGCACCACGCAGGGTGCTCAGTTCTCAACACTTCCCCTGCTGACCCCTGGCGCCAGAGTCCATTCCCAAACCCGGGTCACTGGCATGGCGCGAGGTGTGGTGTGTGGCATCCAGCGCCTCAGCCCTCAGCACCACCGGGCTGGCACCGAGGAGTAGATCTTATGGAGAAACTGTTCCAGCCTCTTGGATTCCTTGTCCAGGGGCTGTGAGCTCATGTGCCAGGGTTGTTTAATCCTACTGTGGGCTGCCGTGAGGACCATAGAGTCATCCTTTGGGTGCTCTCCTAAGAAGGGTTCATTTTTAGGAGTTCTGTACAGCCTGTCCACCTTTTTCAGGACAGCTGAGGCTGAGGTAGGGTGTCTCCAAGCAAGCCTGGTGACATCCTGAAAAGAAGACACCAACAGTGGCACAACCAGTGGATTAGGATCACTCATGCCCAGAAAATGGGCAAGCCGCCATCTCTCTGGGTCCAAGTCCTCAGTATCTCATTGGTTCAGGAATTGGACATGACGCATCATGTCCATGAAAGTAGGGTCATGGGGGGTGACCAGAGTGAATCCATGTGGTCATCAGGCTGAGGAGGAGTAAATCCTTCCAAGGACCTGAAGGATGAAGATGAACTCCTTCCATTGAAGTCCGAACAGGGAGATCTGGTGTACGAGCACCAGGACCGGCAACCGTGAGAGTGGCATCTGTGTCTGGAGGAAGACTGGGACGAACAGTGATGTCTCAGTCTATGACGCTTAGGGG